>CM053623.1:395426157-395444403 GCA_028646595.1 Phalanger gymnotis
CAAAGAAAGATTCCTGAGTATGAGAATGAATCTGGGTGCATTTTCGCTGCCTGGCCATGTTCCCAGCCAACTTACTTGACCCTTGAGTTTTTCAGCGGGGTACGACTGCTTGTAGAGTACAGAGTTCTATGTTCCAAGCTTGGGGGGATGCGCCAGCTCTGCCACACCAGCATTCCTCCTTCCCCAAGAACCCCCAACGTGGACTGGACTTAGATCTTCAGCAGGCTCTTCACTCCTGCTCTAATCAGCCACTTAATTCCTCCCACCAGGTGGGCCTGGGGCCAGAAGCAACTGCAGCTGTCGTTCTGTAGCTGCCCCACCTCTGCTGCCCAAGGGGCAGTGGCTGAACCACAAACTCCCTGTCCCCAGCAGCTTTTCCCACTAACCTTGTCTGTTGTCTTTAGTGTTTGTGGGTTGAGAAGTCTAGTAATTGCCACAGCTCACTGATTCAGGGTGCTAGGGCACGCTCTGCCTGGCTCCCGGTCTCGTTGGTCAGTGCTGCCCATGCTGAGCTCTGCTCTGCTCAGTTCTGCTCCGAGCTCCGTACAGGATAGACCTTACCCAGAGACCATCCAGGCTGTCCTGGGCTGGGGCCCTGCTTCCCTCTGCTACTTTGTGGGTTCTGCAGTTCAAGAATTGGTTCAGAGCCTTTATTTTTATTGGTTTTTGGAGGGACTTGGTGAGGAGCTCACGCTAGTCCCTGCTTTCCAGCCGCGATCTTGGCTCTGCCCCTGAGGACCAGCAACTTTTAAGAGCTAGCTAGCAATTTATACAGCGCCTTAAGGCTTACAAACCACTATATATAGTTAATGAATTTGATCCTCACAACAATCCTGTAAGGCAGGTGCTATAGTTATCTTCATTTTACAGATGAGAAAACTGAGACATAGAGAAGTTAAGTGACTCATCTAGAGTCATCACAAATAAGTGTGTGAAGTAGAATTGGAACGTAGGTTTTTCTGACTCCAAGTCCCACATTATTCATTGTGCCACCCAGCAGCCTGAATACAAATGAAAAGTTGACTGGAAAGATGCCGGTCTACAAAAACTATTTCAGTTCTATGCTTGGCTGTGTGATCTAGAGGAAGTCTCTTCACTTCTTAACCAGTTTCACAAAATTTCAGAATTGGAAGGTGCTGAGTAGCCATCCAGGCCAACCCATACTACAATGTAACCAACAAGTATTTATCCAACCTATCTGAAGACCTCCGAGGAGGGAGAACCCACTACCTCTTGGAAAAACCATTCCATTTTTGGACTATTCTGATTGTTAGAAAGGTTTTTTCTGACATCAAGACTAAATTGGTCTCTTTGTAACTTCCACCAATTGCTCTTGGTTCTCTAGGACCAAACAAACTAGCCCTTCCTTCTACCACATGACAAGCCCTTCAAACACTTAAACACAGTTACCATGTCCCCCTGTCTTTTTTACAAGCTGCCCAGTTATTTCAACCAGTCTTTATGTGATAAACTCAGTCTTTTCTCTTATTCCCAAAGTCATACTTCATCAGCACCCCTGGCCCCTTGGACCTCTCCCTGCTTCCCACTGAAGAAAATGGACAGACATTGGAGAGCTCCTCCCACATCTTCCACCACTTAAGGAGGGCACCTAAGGAGTTCACCTTGTCCTTTCCCACCCAGTTGTTTCCTGGGCTTCATGATCTCCAGAAACTCATTTTTCCGCTAGGTGAAATCAGTTCAGTAATGTTCACCTACTCAAATCATTTCCCACCCCAAATGCAGGCCTTCTTCATGCCCTGGAGCTGGGTAATCCCTCTCCACCACCACCACCCCTTCAGCTTCTTTTTGTCTAGTCTTCCCCAACTAAACTGTGATCTCCTTAAGAGCAGGGCCTGTCTTTTGCCTGTGTATCCGCAACACTTAGTAGGCACTTAATAATTATCAACTGATGTTGATTGCCCTCTTCTGGATGCTATCTAGCTTATCAATATTCTTACTAAACCATAGCACTCAAACTAAAAATATTCCAGATGACACCTGACAAGGGCAGAATACAATTCAACTATCACCTCTCGGTTCCTGGAAATGAGGCTCTAAGATCACAGTAGTCTCTTTTTTTGGCTGCCATATTACAATGCTGACTCACTTGAGCTTGCAGTCCACTTAAATCCCCAGACACCTTTCAGAATTGTTATCCATGTTTCCATCTTATGCTTATGGAGTTGATTTTTTTTTAATTCAAGTGTGAGTCTTGTATTTATCCCTTTAAAGTTGACTATATTAGATGTGACTCAATGTTCTAACCTGTTCAGTGTTTTCCTATGTAAAATAAGGGAATTGCTTGAGATGACCTCTAAGTTCCCTGCAAGCTCTAAATAAACTACCTAATTCTAAAAATACTCAAGAAGCTAGTCACCGAAGGTTCGGTCTGTGTAGTTTTAAAAAAATTTCTTCTCATTCTAAATACAAAAATGTAGTGTACATGTAGCATGCTTGGGGACTAAGAAATTCTGAAGTTTTCTGAATAGGTAAGGACTTGCCTTACCCTGTCAAAACAACCTTTTTTTCTTTTTAATCATTTTGGACAGAAATTATTCTAAACTAGTGCATACCTGCTTTCCTAAAGACTTCAATGGGTATTATTTGTCTCTTACAGATAGCTTCTCATTACAACTATATGTTTCTGTATTGTACTATACATGCAGTGAGGCCTAGTTAAGAGCTATTTGCCCAGCTATAAATGGCCCCAGAATGATACCTTTTTATTGGTCTCCTAAGTTATCTCTAACATTCTTCAATTTTACTTATGAGGTATATAGTCTTTAATTTCTACAACTTCTGGCCATCCTTCTTATTTGTTTGTATCCTGACCGTTTAGTGTTGGTTAAAACACAACTTATGACTGATGTATTGGCCTGTAGGCAGTACATTTCTTCCAAAGGCTGTTACTTCAGAAACTATACCACATTTCCAATCTCTATCATATCCTGGTAGATGGTGTCTACCATTGGATAGATGAAGTTGCTGGGTAATTCTAATAAAGTGAGGTTGTGACTGTGCTTTGTCAATTCAAAACACTAGATACCACAGGAAACCTAGAGGGAGAAGACTTTCTGCCAGCTTGTGCACTTTACCATGATTTGTCCTTGGATGAGGGCATTGAACTACAGAAAATAATTCATCAACAAACCAATTGTGATACAATGTAAAGTGCTTTGGTCTTAAGTTAGAAAACTTCAGACAAAGCCCTCAGCTTTGTCACTGTAACCTTGAGCAAGTCCCTTCTTCTCTCTAGGCTTATTTCCTCATATAAAATGAAACGTAATTTCAGCTATAACACTGTGATCCAAAAGCCCATTCCTGACCTCAAGATGACTTTTTGTATGAGAAATATAGATGCATAACTAAATGCAATGTAGGTTCCCCAGGCAGAATATTCTAAAGTGATCTGGATTAAGATTCTAGTCTTTTCTGTGGTGTGGGGTTGGGTCTTGTTATGTGTTTTCAAAAAGCACTGTGCTATAGAATAATAGTTAAAATTTTCATCTAGTGCTTCTTGTGTGCCAAGCATTGTAAGTGCTTTACAATTATAACCTCATTTAATCAACCCTGGGAGGTAGGTATTATTATCCCCATTTTACAACTGAAAAAAACTGAGGCAAATAGAGGTTAAGTGACTTAAGTGAAGTGACTTTAGTCACACAGCTAGGAAGTCTGAGACCAGATTTAAATTCCATCTACTTCAGCTAGCCGCCTCTAGGAAACTCATGAAGAATTTCAAGTCTTGGCTAAAATGATGGCTTTTATATAGTGCCTAGTAATTGCCAGACACCTTGAAAAGTGCTTTGCAAATATTATCTCAGTTGATCTTCACAACTCTGAGGGGTAGGTGCTATCATTATCCCATTTTACAGAGGAGGAAATTGAGACAGAGGTTAAATGACTTGCCTAAGGTCACACACCTAATGTTTCGAGGTCATATACGAACTCGGGTCTTCCTAAGGCCAGATCCAGTATTCTACCCACCTAGCTGTCCAGGAAGAAAAATGCTGCGAATTGGGGGCTGAACAGTAGGAAGACCAAAATTTAACAGTATTTCTAAATCAAGCAAATCCTTAATTTTATTTAGATATCTCCAGAAACGGTCCTGGTCATTCTAGTGTTTAAAAGACCAAGATTTAAATCCACTATTTGCTACTTCCTATTTGGAAGTCACTTCACCTCCGTCCTTATCTGTATTGCAGGCTCCAGGAGGGCAGGGTCTATTTCACGTTTGCGTCCTGGAGGGCCTGGCCCCGAGTGTCACGGAACCTATTAATAAGGGTTTGTTGACTGACTGCCTGACTGGCGATGTCTAAGGTCCCTATCCAACTCTGAGCTGACCGGAACCATAGGGCCAAGTGGCACCTGCGGCGGGAAGATGGAGCTGTGGGGGCAGGGACCTCGACGGAGGTCTGACTGAGGCTTCTCCCCAGCGCTCAGCCGGGCGTGGGCAGCTTCGGCTCTTGGGGCCCGCGTCGGGCCCAGGTGGCTCCTCGCCGGCCCCGGGGTCGCGCTTTGCTCACGTTACCCTCAGGAGCCACCGACCCAAAGCCTGGGCTCCTTCCTCGACCCCGACTCCACGACCCTCGGATATTCTTCCTAATCCTCTAGGGAGGCTTTCGGAAGAAGAGAAACCCAGCCGCAAGGGAGCGCCTTACGCTCCCGGAACAAAATGGCGGCGGCGGCGGCGACCAGGGCTCCTTACGCGCAGGCGTTGGGTCGCGCGGCCGTTGACGCCAAAGGCTTGCGCCCGCGGCGCCCGAAGGCGAAGGCTCCTCGGGTGAGGGCGGGGGCATTCGGGCTGGAGTGAAGGGCGGGGGGGGGAGGAGGAGGAGGAGGAGGAGAAGGAGGGGAGGAGGAGAAGGAGGGGGAGGAGGAGGAGGAGGAGGAGGAGGTGTCGGGGACAGTTTGTTGTGTTCAGGCGGCGAATATGGCGGGTGTCGGCGACACGGCCGCCGGCACCGCAGCCATCCCGGGCGGCGGCAGGGACAGCAAGGACCGGGACAATCGCGGCGAGGTGGAGCAGCCTCCGGCCGGAGGCGGTCCCGGTCCCGGCCCCGGCGGCTGCAGCGGCAGCGGCCACCGCTTTTCCTCGGGCCCCGGCAGCGGCGGCGTCAACGGGCCCCCGCCGCCCCAGCTCACCGAGACCCTGGGCTTCTACGAGAGTGACCGGCACCGGGAGAAGCGCAGGAGCCGCTCAGGTGAGAGGCGACAGCCGCGGGCCTCGCGAGGCAGGGCGGGCGGGCGGCCAGCTCGGGCCAGCGGCTTCTTCGCCTGGTCCTGCCTGCACCGAGCCGCGGGCCGAGGGAGACCGGCCGCCAGCGACCCGAGCCCTCCGGGAGGGACTAGACGGGACGGGATGAGACGGACGAGCCCCTTCCCCGGCCCCAGACCCTGCGCTGCAGCCGCCGCCTGGGGCTGGGCCGGGGACTGGGGCAGAGGTCACGCACGGCCCGGGGCTGGAACTGGGGAAAGTGGGGAGACGGGCCGGGCAAGGGGCTCCGGGAGCCCCCAAAGCTCCGCGGGGCTTCGCTGCTGCTGCTGTCATTGTTATGATTATAATTGTTACATTTAAGTGACCTCGGAGGTCCTTTCCCTGGGATTGCCCTTTGACTGGCTACTATGTTGCAGCTGCAGGTTCTTTTCCTTTCCATGCCCTGCATTTGACGGTTGACAGCTACACTTTGTTACAATTAAACCCCAGCACTTGGTTCACCTCTGCGATCAGCTTAAGGGCTGAAACAGGAAGAATTTTGCTGGGTTTTGTAAGCTGTTGTTAGCTATTTTAAAGAAGTATTTAAAATTTTAGAAGTTGTCATCTAGGTAGCATTGGGCAAGTCGTGAGACTTGCCAGTCTCACCCAGACAGATATTAGGCATTTCGAGGGTGAAGGAGAGCATATTTGATCGTCGTTATAATCTTGACGGCAGTGACAGTCTTGAAGCTCTGTAGAATTGAGAAGTGTCATTGTTATCCAACAGTTAGACTAGTTCAGTTTGGAGGGGATCATCACCAGAATTTCAGTCATCAACTAATGACTTTTTTTAAATCCACCACAACTTAGGGAGTCAGACAGTCCACCAAACTGTGGCTCCATTGGTAGAAGGTAGAGGGAGATTTGGAGTGAACGCCTACATTTTTGAATCATTGAAGTGATATGATTTTGTTATGTTGATATTTGGGGGAATCGGGAAAGGTACAGAAAGGTAACAGAAGGAGGAACAGAAAGGTATTGGGAGAGAATTGGGGAAAAGCATTAGAGCCCAGTTTTTCTCCACATTCTCAGAAATGTTAATATAGAATTTAATCTTCCTCAGATTTTCACCAAACTATAACTTAAGCTTCTTGGGAGGGGGGAGGGGATATAAGGAAATAGATATGTACCGTTTCATTTAGTATTGTTATTTTCATGTAGTCTTATAATGTCTTATTTATACGAATTTTGTTTATTTTTATAAAGAGTTTTAGGAGTATTACCTCATTTCATTCTCATGATAACCCCATTAGAGAGACAGTTCAAATATTATATCCATTTTGCAACTAACTAAAAGGAGGCTTGCCCAGTCATCCAGTTAGTAAGTAGCGGGGAGAATTCGAACCAAGGTTTTTTAATTCCAGTCCAGTGTTAATACATTTTTTTTAGATTATACTAAGCTGCTGTCCTTAAAACAATTCCTTTAAGTTATGGAATTTCAAAAGCATTAAACTTTGAATTTGGAAGGAGTGTTAGCTATAGGATCTACGTTTATTCCATGCTTTAAGAAATAAGTCCCTTTACATCTTCAACAAGTTTAAGCGACTTATCCAAAGTTGTTCTGCTGGTAAGTGACAGAACTAGAACCAGTACCCAGGTTTCTAGAATCAGTGATTTTAATATACTAGCTGCCATTTGTGTATTCTGAATCTGATTTAATTGTTGCCTCCAGAGACTGGGACTGGAACTGGACATGTGATTTCATTTAATGAATAAATAGACCTTAACAAAAAGATTTGTTCTGTGAAGTTTGGATTCAGTCAGAGGGCTGCATTTCAGGACCTAGAGGGCCACATGTGGCCTCGGGCCACAAGTTCCCCACCTCTGGAAGGATTAATCCCATATACCAACACACATCAGCACTTTTTGCACATTATGTCTAGTAGAGAGGGATTAAGAGACTTGCTCAGCATCTACCTTGTGTCAAAGGCTGGACTTGAACCCAAGTTCTCTATCCACTACTCTCACTGCTGCAGAGTAAGTGGGATAAATGTTGTGGAAATAATATTGTTATTATATGTGACATCTGAGAGAACTGAAATTGTTAGTCTGCTATTTCACTGATTATGGACTGATTGTACCATTTTTTATTCTTGCACATCAGTTCATCCAAAGGCACACAAGTTCTTTTTTCTGTTATTATTGAAAACTTACTTAACAGTCCAATGACCCTTAAGTCTGCTGTGTTATTATTAATTCATAAAATAATTCATAAAATTGACCATATTTTAACATTGAAATTTGAATTACCATGACTTTAATGATTTGAGAGCCTGATGTGTAGAGGATGGTGTGTAGTATATAGTAATAGATATGTTAAATTCTAGAGAAGTCTACAGCCTCAGCATTTTTGCTTTGAGTGTGGAGGAAGTTGAAAATTTTAAATTGTTCATTTTTTTCTCCTGAACTCTGTTATGTTCTTATTTTGTTGTCAGATTCCTGCTTGAAAGTAGTATTTACTCTACGAATTGGCAGGAGCTAAGTAAGACAAAGGTATTAAATGTTCCTTTTGCCTGAATGTTTTATTTGCCTAGACTTAAAGATCAAAAGCATTCAGATTGAAATGCTGCCAATCTTTACTCTAATTTCTTTAAAATTGTGTATGAATTTTAGGAAATTTGACATTTCAAAAGTTGCTACTGTGCCTGTACCCCTTGTCAAGACAAATAATGTAAGAACTTTAAATATAGTATGCCACTATTTTTTACTTAGTGTTCTTAGGTAACCCACATTTCTCTATAGTTCCATCTTTGCCTCCCCAAATCAAGGTGCTTTGTTTACCACAGCCTTAAGCACACTCATCATATTCAACTTTATCAGCATTATTCAGCCATTGAACTATGAAGCTGTAACATTTAGTCTTGTGTTTAAAATACAGTTAACAGAAAAATATCAAAGCAGACACCCTTTTGGGAGGATAGGAGAATGTTTGTCTCTTAGATATCATCTGTGTGTGTGTATATGTGTGTGTGTGACTAGAAGTGATAGTCAAAGAAATGGTATTAAACCAAAAATTATATAATTTTAGCCAGTACAATTTTTTGTTTTGTATTTTTGGATTATACCCTTGTTCATTTATACAACGGCATTTCATTTCAGTAGATGAGGCTATGGAGGAAGGGAGGAGGATATAGGACAGTAATTCCTAAGCTTTTTTAAAAAAAATATGACTGAAGAGGTAATCTTCCTTTTTAAGTTTTTGGATTTTTTTATACAAAAGCAATTCATTTTTTCACTTTCTGTTAATCTTTCCAGAGGTACTTGTGACTACTACCAAGTGTCTTTGGAAATGGATACAATACAAGTTCTGTGCTTCTTGCTTTTATTTTCTTGCAGATAGCACTCATTGATCATATCAAAAGCCTTGTAGCTTTCTTTCTCCCCTTAAGTGACCAGAAACTTAGGGGAACAGTGCCAAAGGCAGACCTGGCAATCAGTGGGGACTTGTAACTCAGGAGAGTTGATCAACAGGTTACTTGAACTATTATCTTTAGGTCTAATAATTTTTCTCTTTCCCATTCTTATACCAGTAACTACCAATCTTTTCATTTCTCTTTGCTAGAACAGAGGATAATAAGCATAAGAGGATAGTAAACATAAGAGGATAATAATACAATCCCTGACCTAATGATTGCATCCCTCTTGCTCTCATCTCCCGGCACACAGTAGGCATTTAATTAATAGTTCATTAAATTGAGCAACTTACATTCTCATCTTTGTTCAGTTGCTAATTTGACTTAAAAAATCCTTGCATTGCTTGCTTAATATTTCTGTCCCAGTTTCAAGGCTCAGAACATAAAATACAGTGGAAAACAATAATTATCTACAAATAGAAAATGTCTAAGGGAGAAGTTTTAGGGATGAATAGATAAGAATTAATTTGTAAGAAGTTTAGAGTAAGATTTGACTGCTATATTTGCTAAGAGTGCTATGGTTGTTTGGACTCAGTAAAAATTTTAACAACTATTCACATCATAACAATATTCTAGATACACATTTTTTGAATCATTTGTCAGTCTTTCTATTTTTATCCATACTGACCGTTTAATTTAGTTATTGAGAGGGTGGGGAAGGCAATGAGCAGAGTGGAAAAAAGTCAAATAAGTTAATTGTTACTTTCAACAATTCCTCCAAAAGATTTAGTTAGAAATGATTGAAACTATAAACGAAACAGAGAGTTTGGGATTTTTTGTGGCTTTTGATTACTCATATATCCTGTTTATATATATATATATGCAAAAGAGGAATACAGTACTAGATTTGAGCTTAGTCCATTCAAACCTGGGTTTGAATCTTGTCTCTGACATAACTGTGTGACCATGAGCATGAAATATAAACTTACTGACTAGGTTTCCTCACCTGTAAAATAGGGGCAGTACTTGTAGTACCTATCTATTGCACTGTTGTTGAGAAACTTAAATAAGATCATGTATGTAAAATGCTTCACATGCTTAACAGTACTATCTAAATGCCCGTTATGATTCTTTATGTGAGTTCATTTTACCAACTGCACATTCTTTCAATTTTTGCTTTGGTAATAAATTTTAAATAATTTTTTTTCAAAAGAAACAGACATAAAGAAGAGACTGAGAGGAGAGGAGAAAGCATTCATTGTTGCGGAATGGATTAGAGTACTATTAGACTTGGAATCCAAAAGACTTGTCCTTTCTCAGATCTTTAGCAGTGTATCATATGCTTTTGGAGCATCAGATTCCTTATATGCAAAATGAGCATAATATTTATCAATAACATTAAGAGGCAGTGTGATATAATGGCTAGAGAGCCTACTCCATAGTCAAGAATTCCAGGTTCAAGTTCTTGTCCCTTGACACATACTGGACATGTGACCGTGGGCATGTTTAGCTTCTTAGTGTCCAAGTCACATCTCTAAGACTGATTCGCATTGGTAAAGGACGTTTCTCCATCAGAGCTCCCTGAACCAATAAAATCATACGTCTGCTCATGCATACATAAGTATGTACATACACACACATACATACAACATAGATTGTTAGATAGGTGACTCTAAACTTCTCCTAAACTCATGAATTGCTGAAGGCTAACCTTGATTCTGAAACAAAGCTCTAACCTCTGATGTTTACTGCTTGTGAAATCTTGGACAAGTCACTTAGCCTTTCAACACTTCTTTTTCTTAATCTATAAAATGGTGGGATTTGATTAGATAGTTTGTGAGGCTTCTTCCAGCTCTAGATCTGTGATCCTAGAACTTGATAGTGAAGTTGGACCACTTTGCAGATCATTTGCAAAGGAAAGTAAGCCCATTCATAGCACTAGCTAATACATACAGTATCTTTTTACATGATAACCCGGAGTAACCACAAGCCTAATCTAGACAAGTGAAATGGATTTAACACCACACTGATAAACTAATCTACATTTTGAATTCTTAAATTCTTTGGTCAACAAACGAATTTAAATTGAAGCTGCAAATGTAAAATATTATTCAGATGTCTTTGCCATAGTATAGCATTTAAAGTCTCAACCAGTTGAGAATATTCGATTTTTAAGAATATTTTTATACAGGCTCCCTTTTTTCTTTGTGTCTATGCCTGTCTCCTCCCCTCTTAGCCCCTTTAGTGCTGACAGTGACATGCCTGCCCTGAACTATACCATAAAGTCTAAAATAGTCAAGAAGAGAGCCCAAAAGTTCATCTGACAGCAATCAGATTAATATAATGATACATTACTCTAATACATATTGATTATATATAATTATATATAATATAGTGATATATACTATATATTAATATATAATGAAATTGTTGTAAACCAAAAGGCATTGTGCAAAGAACATCCAAGTGATAGATCTCAATGCCAGTATTGTTTGTAGAAGTGATAAGAAAACCAAGTACGTGCTACTTAGTAGATTCCAAAAATTTATGGTACACAGTGTCAAAGAGCTAGAAGTGGTCCTGATGTACAACAAATCTTACTATACAGAGATTGCTAACAATGTTTTTTCCTAAATATCATAAAGTGGAGACAGTAACTCATTAGGCCATCAGCACTGATCTCTTAAGTGTTTAACATCTATCCCTTCCCACTACTACCACCTAATATAGGCTTAGCCACCCATTTAGACCATTACAGTAGCCTCCTAGCAGGTCTTCCCACTTCTGTTGCCTGCCAATTCATTTTCTAGCCCATTGTCAGACTCATCTTTGTTATACATAGATCTAGTCAGATCACTTCGCTACTAAAAAACAAACTTGATGACTTGTTTTTCTTTTTGCTTACCAAAGAAAATTCAAGCTCCTTTTCCTGGTACTCAAGGATTGCTATGGTAGGATGCTATTTTATTTTTCTCTGCTCATTTTTTGCTACTCCCCTCCAAACTGGCCTTACTATCCCCAGGATACACATTCTGCATTTTCCCATCTAAGTTGATAAGACATAAAGTAGTTCAAGATGCAAAAAGAACTATCTTAGCTTTTATACTTAATGTTACTGTATCTTGGGTAAAATTATCAAACTTGGGAAGGCATGATGTTTTCAAAATATGTAAGCATTTGTTCTAGTAATTAAAAATGCAGAAGACAGCATAATTGGTAGTATCTTTAGTTCTTGGTGAGAAATATGTCAGTTATCATACATTTTACCAAGTTAAAGTGAAAACAGTAGAAGGTTACTAAGTAACACAGTTTAATCAAAAATGAGGATGCAACTGACAAGAAAAATTATTGGAATAAATTATTCCCTCTTGTAAAGAGAGTTGAGCAAAAAAAAAAATGACTCCTGCATTACTCTGTCCAAAATTATGGAACAGACTCACTTCAGAGAGGTTAGATATATGTATAAGAATGTTTACAGTAATACTGTGTAAAAAAAAATTAAGCATATGTTCTTAGGAGGGAATCAATTTAACATTTATTGAGCACTCAGCACGTGCCCCAGGCACTTGGTATACAAAGATAAAAATTAAACAACCTCTACCCACAAGTAGCTTCTAAGTTCTGTAGAAGACACCATGTACACATATAAGTAGAAACAAAATACGTGCAAGATAATTTTGAGTGGAGATACTGCCCCTTGGGGGAGGAGGAGTGGACTAGGTCTCCTTTGGAAATGATTTTTAAGTGTCAAAGAAAACTTGAGATTCTAAGGGGTAGGCATGAGAAGTGAGCATATTTCAGACATAGAGGACAGCTTGTACAAAGGCTTGAAGATGGATGAGAAATAGTGTGTCATGACTGAATCACAGTGTAACTGGATTTAAGAGTACCTGAAGGGGGCTAAAGTATAATAAGGCTGGAAAGGTATATTGCAGCCAGGCTCTGAAGGGCTTTAAAATACCTTATTAAATTTTATATTTGATCTTAGACATAATGGGGAACCACTGGATTTTACTGAGCAGGAAAATGAAATGGTCAGATCTGTCTATAGTTTAGGAATAGTACTTCAGCAGCAAGGACAGAAATTTAAGACAGGGAGAACAATTACAACCTATGGTTAGAGCACATGATCTGGAGGAGGATCCAGTAAAGGAGACTGAGAAGGAGGGGTCAGATAGGTGAGAGGAAAACCAGGAGAAAATGATGTCGTGAAAACCTAGAGAGAAGAGAGAATTAAAGAGTATTTTATTAACAACCCTCTCCCTATGCCCACTTGTTTCCTTGATGAGTACATGTGTTGTTCGATACTGCTTTGATCATTTGAGTTAAGTTCCTCTTATGCCACTCCCTCTACCCCTTCCCCCATGCTTGTATGTTCTATATTGTATATTCTACTTCTCATGCCCAGCAATTATAAGAAATAGCAAATTCAAGCCCTTTCTTACTTTTTTCCCTACATTAGTGTATCCTCTTACCCTCCCTTCTCTTCTTTCTCTTTCCTCTCTTAAAACTCTCAAAACAACATTAGTCTACCCTTAGGGCCTCTGTTCTCATTTAACTCTACCTGCAGTATGCTTTGAGGACATTGAGGTTCTGAAGGGATACTTGTTTCTTCTCCCCTTATTAAAATTTTAGTACTATGTCATCTTACAGATGGTTCCAGCTAAATTTACCTTTCTAGATTTCTTTGGACTCTTGTGTTTGTATTTTAAAGCTCCTGCTCAGCTCTATTCTTTTCATCAGAAATGTTTGAAAGTCCTGTATACCATTAAGGTCCATTTTTTCCTGTCCTGTAGGATGATTTTCAGCTTTGCAAGTTATTCTTGGTTGTAAGCTTATTATCTCTTGTCTTTTGGACTGTAGTATTCCAGGATCTCCTCTCACTTTAGTAAGAGTTACAAGGTCTTGAATGATACTGACCCTAGTTCCTTGGTACTTGAATTGCTTTGTTCTGGATGCTTGCATTATTTTTGGGGGGAGGGGAGTAATGGGTGTTAGGGATTTTGGCTCTGATATTCCTGGAACATTTCATATTAGGGCTTCTTCCAGGTGGTGGTTAATGAAGTCTTTTTAGCTTTACTTTTCTTTCTTATTCTAATAGATCTGAACATTTTCTTTTTTTAAACTAAATCATGGTTTTGGAGAGCCTAATGATTTTTAAAATTTCTATTCTTGACCTCTTTTCTTGGTCAGTTGTTTATGTTACAGATACACTTTCTTTTATTTTTTTCAAACTTTTCATTTTGTTATAACATCTCTTATGCTGTCAGGGACTCTGATTTTTGTTTGGTCTATTCTAGTTTTTAGAGTTTCCATTTCTTGGGTAGAGTTTGTCATTTTCTGTTCTGAACTACTTATTCTCTTCATGCTTTCCCATAGAGTTTTTATTTCATTTTTTATCTCTTCATTTTTTTTTCTAAATTCTCTCTGCTTACAGTCATTATGGAGTTACCTGTTCCTTCTTTTAGGGATCTCTAGATCTACAATAATTTATACTGTTGGTGATTTTTATTTACTCACCTCTCCAGCATTATTTCTTAAATTGGGTCTTTGTTCCAGAGCCAGGCTCTACCCCCTGGTGCCATTCTCAGTGGGACAGTTTGCCCTGTTTGGTCTTCCTGCATTGACCATCTCCCAGTTCTAGGTTTTCTACATCTTTGAGGATCTGAGTGCTGGATCTTCAGGACCCTCTCTGGCATGACAAGAAAGAGTTTTCTAGCCTTTACAGCCCCTAGTCTTGGGGTGTCCTTGTCTGAGTTCTTTACTACCCTCTCCACTGAGTACTGCCCACTAATATTCCCATGGCTTCCAAGTTCCCCACCCTGGAGCTTTCTGACCACTCTGAGACCTTCTCAGGGGAGCCCTTCATTCTTGCTACCTCCAGACACAAAGCCTTGTAGGCTACACATTTCTATTGCTACTTTCTGGTCTTGCTACAAGGCTACCCAGTTTTAGAGCTGGTAGACTCTTTCCTATTGCCCTCAGGATTCTGCCTGATCTTTTGTTCAATTCTGGGTTGGAGCAAGACACTTATTGTAGTTTACCATGGGAAAGTTTAGAAGAACTGGGTTTACAGTAAAAGATAATGAGATCACATTTTGATATGTTGATTTTGAGGTATCTATGGGACATCCAGTTGGAAATACTTAATAGGCAGTTGGTGGTTAGGGACTAGAACATAGGAGAAAGATCAGATCTAGATATATAGATGCGAAAGGCATCTGCATAGAGATTCTACTTCAACCCATGAGAGCTGATGAGATCACGAAATAGGAGTGTGCTGGCAAATGTTTAATATCTGATTCTCCAGGAAAACAAAACATAACCAAAACAAAGAGGGAGTCACAGTATAACCATTCACTTTAATCTGCATTATTAACATTTTCTCTAGTCAGTAAACATTTATTGTGTCTGCTTTGTGCCAAGCATTGTGCTAAGCACTGGGGATACAAAGAAAGGCAAGAGATAGTTCCTATCTTCGAGAAGCTTGTAATCTAATGGGAGATGCAACATGCAAATAACCATGTACAGATACACTATACATATATATATATATATACTATACATATATATATATACATACACTATACATATATATATATATATATATATATATATATATATACACAGGATAAATAGGAAATAATCAACATAGGGAAGATACTGGGATTAAAAAGAATTTTGATAGGCATCTTTCAGAAGGGATTTTAGCTGGGACTTGAGGGAAGCCAGGAAAGCCCAGAAGTGCAGTTGTGGAGGGGGAACATTGCAATCATGAAGGACAGCCACTGAAAATGTTCAGAGTCCAGAGATGGAGATGGAGTTATCTTGTTCAAAGAATAGCAAAGAGCTCAGCAAGGAGGCCCATGTCACTGGACAGAATATTAAGTGATGGAGTATATGGTGTAAACAGATTCCAAAGGTAAGAGGGTCTGTGCAGGTAGGTTTTGAAGGGCTTTGAGCACCAAACAAAGGATTTTATGTTTGATCCTATAGGTGATAAGGAGTCACAGGAATTTATTGTAGGTGGGTGACATGGTTGGACTTTTACTTCTAAAGTGTAGACAATCAATCAGATAATAAGTCAAGCAATAATTTGTAGTACTTGCCAATTTCTGAGGTGTCAATGCTTACACTGAAAATTAATAGTCAGCTCTCTCAAGCCTGTTCAGACTAGCTCCAAACACATCCACACATTTTCTGAGAAAATGTAGAGAAAAAATTGAAGAGGGCTAAGGCTAGAAATGACAGAGTCCAACAAAGAAGACTAAGAAAGAGCAGTTAGACTGGCAGGAAAAGATCCAGAAGAGGATTTTTTTCACAAAAAATCTAGAGAGGAGAGAGCATACAGGAGGAAGAAGATAGTCAACAGTGTCAAATGCTGCAAAATAGTAAAAAAAGGATGAGGATTGACAAAAAGCCATTAGATCTGATGAGATCATTGGTAAATTGGGAAAGAGCAGTTTCAGTTGAATGATCTAGTTGGAAACCTGATTACAGGAGGTTTAGAAGAGAGTGGAGGGAGGGTTGGAGGCAACAAGTGTAAACAGCTTTTTCCAGGAGTTTATGTGAGACAGGGAAAAAGAGATATAGGATGATAGCTAGTGGGGATAGAAGGTTTTGTTTTCTTTTTAGGATGGGGGAAATGGATTTGTAGGTGTTAGAGAAGCAGCCAAAAGATAAGACACTGAAGATTAGAGAGACTTGAAGAAATGATGGTGGAAACCAAAGGGCCTTCTCTTCTTCAGACTAAACAAAGGAGAGGCGTGAAGTGGTTATCAATGAGGGTAACAGGATGATAATGGTTAATGACCTCAATTTTCTTGGTAAAATATGCAGTATGATCCTCAGCTGAAAGGCTTTGGGGAGAAGCATGCTTTGAGAATCTTGAGGAGATACAAGAAGGTTTGGGACTGCCACTACAGTGAATACGATAATGAATCAATTATAGAGAAGTAAAAGAATTGTGTCACTGCAGAGAGGATAAAGTTGAGATTAAATAACATGAATTTCTAGGAGTCCCAGCCCACATAGTTGAGTGACTTTCTCTAGCTATTTTAGTAACACTTAGGATTGGGAAGACATAGGAACAATTCACTTTATAGGAGATTATTAACCTGCCTACACAGATATTGACAAGGAAAGATCATAAGTAAATAAAGTAGGAACAAGGATCCAATGGGAAAAAGGAGAAAGGAAACCAGATTTACTCTGATCCCTGTAGTAAAGAGAACATTAATTGGAATTTTAACCTCAGGTTACAAGACAAATAAAGGGGATAACTTTGCATTCCTCTCTTTTCTCTGGATGGGTCAGAGGGAATGTCCACTGTGACACTACATAGATCTGGCCTTTGATTGTTGGATTGATTTTGGAATAGACAAAGAGATTCAGGTTCATGCCAGGGCAGATTTGGGGATTTTTGGCTGAAGCAAATTCAGATCCATTATTGACCCCCAAGCTGACCCAAGGGATAATCAGATGGCCAGGATGTGCTGGTAAATGTTTAACAAGAGGCTCTCTGAAAAGCTTCTCAGTTATTAGCATTTTCTTTGTCACTTTCTTGTCTAGACAGTCAACAAAACAATTAACCAAGCTAAGATGTAAATGCTCACACTGAAAATTTAAGTCTATTAGATTATAAGCTGGCTCCACCGTATTCCCAGTATTGGATCACAGAATCTTTGGATTGGAGAGACCCTTAGTAGCCTTCTAGTGAGACTACACTTGAACAAGACTTCATTCTTTCGCATACTCAACAAATGATTGTTCAGCTTTTGATTCTGAATGATAAGGGATATGTATATTTGCTCCATTATTTTTCCTTACCCTCATGGTTTAGTCTGTTTAGGTGTGGATAGTAGTGAGGTAAAGTGCATCTTTTTATTTGGAACATATTTTAAGTCCTGAAGTTGGCAAATTACACACAATTTTATTATTTTATCATACAAATTTAATCTGTCATTTTAGCAGTGAATTGATGAAGATTGTTATTAATGAGTATAACCCATCTTTTTGTCATTGGAGAATTGAAGTATCATAATAAATCTACAGAAATCCATCAAAACAAATATTAGACAATACAGTAGAGCTCTGTTATAGCATACCTTGTTATCATAATGGTCATCAATCCAGCATCTTTGGTAGAAAGTAGAAATTTGGGGGTACAGTTTTTATACTAAAGCTTTAAATGTTAACTGGTTATTATTTGTAGAGAAAACTTCTAAAACAAAATTGCTTCCTTGCCTTCTCAAAGTATTGAACTGCAAGTGGTAGTTTACCACCCACCCTATCTTTTTTGTTGCCAACTCTATTCTCTACTATCAGACTTAACTACTGCTTACTGCTCTAATGTAATGATAATTTACTTCTAGGACACTTGATATTTTTTTTTAGTTTATTTTTAATATGTTAAGTTTTCAGCATTGATTTTCACAGGAGTTTGAATTACAAATTTTCTCCCCATTTCCACCCCCCTCCCCACCGCAAGATGGCGTACACTCTGGTTGCCCTGTTCCCCAGTCTGCCCTCCCCTCCGTCACCCCATTCCCCTCCTATCCCCCTTTCCCTTCCTTTCTTGTAGGGCAAGATAAATCTCTATGCCCCATTGCCTGTGCATCTTATTTTCTAGTTGCA
>CM053623.1:395444903-395473299 GCA_028646595.1 Phalanger gymnotis
AAATTAAAAAAAAAACCTACAAAAAAAAAAAGAAAATTAAATGTGTTGAGACAATGTAATAGTCACATTTCCATCTGACAAAATTCCCTATTGTTTCCTCCTGAAACTGAAATAAGAATTGTTCAAATCTATCTATTCTTTGCAATATAATTCTTTTTAAAATTTGTATTTATTTTTAATATTCATTTTTTAAAAATTTTGAATTCCAATTCTCTCCCACCCTCCCCTTTTCATTTTTTATAGCATAATAGTATTCCATCACAACCATATAACACAACTTGTTCAGCCATTCCCCAGCTTATGGGCATTTCTTCAATTTCCAGTGCCACCAAAAAAAGTGCTATATTTTTATATATGTAGGTTTTTTCTCTTTGGGACACAGACCTAGTAGTGGTGTTGCTAGGTCAAAGGATATACACAGTTTCATAGCCCTTTGGACATAGTTTCAAATTATTCTCCAGAAAGGTTGGAGTAGTTCACAGTTTTACCAACAGTGCATTAGTGTTCTGATTTTCCCCCATCCCCTCCAGCATTTGTCATTTTCCTTTTCTGTCATATTATCCAACTGATAGGTATTGTATGGTACTTAGAGTTGTTTTAATTTTCATTTCTCTAACCAGAGCTTTTTTTTTCTTATGACTATATATATTTTTGATTTCTTCTTCTAAAAACTGCCTGTTCATATCCTTTGACCATTTATCATTTGGAGAAAGGCTGAGCTCCATGTATATTTGGGAAATGAGTCTTTTATTGCTTTAAAAATTTTTTTTCCTTCCAGTGCTTTCCTTCTAATTTTGGCCGCATTGGTATCGTTTGTGAAAAACTCTTAATTTCATGTAATCAAAATTATCCATTTTACCTCCTGTGATGCTGTATAGCTCTTGTTTAGTCATAAACTTTTTTTATATCCCTAGACCTGAGAGGTAAAATTTTCCATGCTTCCATAATTTTCTGATTGAGATGACTCTTTCTGTCCAAATTATGTATACATTTTTACCTTATCTTGGTATATAGTATGAGATTTTGGCCTGTGTGTAGTATCTGGCAAACTGCTTTCCAGTTTTCCCAGCAGTTTTTGTCAAATGGATGTAACAGCTTGGATCATTTGGCTTATCAAACACTAGATTGCTATGGTCATTTACAACTGTGTATTATGTACCTTATCTATTCCACTGATCCATCTCTATTTCTTAGCCTGTACCAGATTGTTTTGATGATTACTGCTTTGTAATAGTTTGAGATCTGTTACTGCTAGGCTACCTTCCTTCCCATTTTGTAAACTGATTCTCTTGATATTCTTGATCTTTTATTCTTCCAGATGAATTTTGTTATTATTTTTTCTAGCTCCATAAGATAACTCTTTGGTAGTTTGATTGGCATTGGTACTGAATAAGTAAATTAACTTAGATAGAATTGTCATTTTTGTTATATTAATATAGGCTCAGTCTACCCATGAACAATTAATATTTCTCCAATTGTTTAGATTTGTCTATTTCTGTGAAAAGTGTTTTGTAATTGTGTTCCTATAGTCCCTGGGTTTGTCTTGGCAGGTAGACTTCCAAGTATTTTATAATGTTTGCAGTTGTTTTTAATGGAATTTTTCTTTCTATTCCTTCCTGTTGAGCTTTGTTGGTAATGTATGGAAATGCTGATGATTTCTGTGGGTTTATTTTGTATCCTTAAACTTTACCAAAGTTGTTAATTTTTCAGCTAGATTCTCTAGTCAAGGGTTCTCTAAGTATACTATCATATTACCTGCGAAGAGTGATAATTTTGTTTCCTCATTGCCTATTTTTATTCTTTCAATTTCTTTTTCTTTTCTTATTGCCATAGCTAACGTTTCTAATACAATATTAAATAATAGTGATGATAACAGATATCTTTGCTTTACCTTTGATTTTACTGGGGAGACTTCTTGCTTATGCCCATTACAAATAATGGTTACTCTTGGTTTTAGATAGATACTATTTATCATTTTAAGAAAGCTCCATTTATTCCCATTACTCCTGAAACTGAAATAAAAGTTGTTCAAATCCATATTTTCCTTGCAGTATAATTTCTTTCTCATCCGACACTCCTTCAGATTTTATGAAAATATGGAGTAGTCAGCCTCATGAGTTATACTCATAATGTATGAGTATGCTTTGTGTGAACTCTTTTTAACCCCATTTCATTTTTGTTTTTCTCATTTTTAAGTATTCCATCAATGACATACTAGAAAGTTTTGTGGTGAAAGGAGGGCAGAAAATTTAGGCCTAGAAGTAGCCACAGAATATCAACAACAGCGAGACAAGCAGTTGTTTCCCATGTCTCTGTTAGGCTCTATACTGTCTTAACTCTACTGAGTGGCACAGTGGTTGGAGCTCAACCTGGAGTCAGGAACACAGCCTCAGATACTTCCTAGCTGTGTGACCCTGGTTGAATCACTTAGTCTCTGCCTGCCTCAGTTTTCTCATCTGTGAAATGGGGGTTATAATAGGACATACCTTAGTGTTGTTGTGAGGTTAAAATGATATATTTAGTATTTAGCATGGTACCTGGCACACTACTGGCTCTTAAAGATGGCTTCTTTCTGTCCCTCTCCTCAAGTGTGACAGTTGTAGCAGTTTGCTGCAAACTTGGGATTCTTTTGTGATTCCTTTTTTCTTAATTGTATTAGAAGCGAGAACCATTTTGGAAGTAGTAGCAACAGTACCCAAGGCCATGGTGGAGAGATTTTGGGAGAGAAGAACAAAATGATTGGATCAGTTATTGTTTAGTCTTTTGCTGACTGGAAGTGGGAAAAGTCACATTCTAGAACCAGAAAGATTGTACTGCAGCAAGCAGAATGGAGGACCCATGGAGCTACTGTACCATTCTTCTGTTGCTCTCAGATATTTTAGTTGTGGATAGTAGCACGAAGGGGAATCATTGGTATAGTTCACTTTTTTTACTGAAAAAAATTTTTAAAGCAATATAATTGTATAAAATGATATAGACAAATAACTACTGGACATTATTTATTTAGTCAGATAATATTTTGCATATGTAAGTATTAAAAGTTGATGGGATCATGTATCAGGCTCATTGGGTTATCCCTTCATCAACACAGGTCGCCTTACCATGTGATTTCTATCCACCGTTTTCCACGTATCTGTGCAAGTCACTAGGTTTTTTTTGTTTGTTTTTTGTCTTTTTGCAGAGGGGGAGGAGAAGGGGGACAGGCAGTTAATTCGGGCTAAGTGACTTGCCCATGGTGATATAGCTAGGAAGTCCAGGGCCACTACTCTATCCACGGCATCACCTAGCTGCTTCCCTCTAGCTCTTTTGATAGTTTATCAGTATCGTTGCAACACTAAGGCTCTTCATCTCTTATCCCTCGTTCTCATTTCATGATTGACTCGCCTCATCTGCTAGTCATGTGTGCGCCCTTGATGATGTATTGTATAAAATCACTCAAGTGTTACCTGTGACCCAAGAGGCAGCTCCCCTCCCCTTCCAGTCTCCCTCCACAGGGAGTTTTTTTTTCCCCTGTACTTATGCAAAGCCTAAATTTATCCTGCATGCAGCCTGACCCCAACAAGGGGAGTCAAGTTTTTCTCAATATGTCTGATACATTATATCCTCGCCCAGGAGTTGCATGTAAACTCAATAAAACAAAGCTTAAGTATGGCTAGTGTCTAGTGTTTTCCCAAAAGGGACTTACAGAGTCTCTTCTAGAAAAGACATTGTACAAAGTAGTATATACACTATATATAATTGTACAAAGTAGTTACCCGATAGACGGCAGCTATTGCCTCTACCTCAGAACCAGTGCTTGAAACAGAAGATTCCTAAGCATGCACTGTCCTCCTGGCCTGGTCATCTCCTTTGAGAAGAGGTCTAAATTCCCCTGTTCAAGTACTGGATGATCTCTGCACTCCCTAGAATTTCCCTCATCAAGATATTGCTCAGGATTTCTTTTTTCATGAAAATGTCAAGAGTTTCTACCTCATTTGCCTGTGCTCATATTCGCTTCAGTTTTTTGGGACACTGTTTCTAGTGCCTGTAGCTTCTGTCTATGCTTTTGTTATTGTGGTTGTGGTTGTTACAGCTTTAGCTTATCAAAGTTTCTTTTTGGATTTTGAGCTTATTATTCAATCTGGCTGTGGTTTTGGATCTTTGCTGGAGTAAAACTGGGAAAGTTTGGCTTCAGCTTCTGTCTAACCCAACACAGGGCCATTTAAACTGGCGCTCATGTCGCATTGTTGATTCTTTAACACTGAAGTCCACAAAAGGGTTGTTTTGGGTTTTTTTTTTTCACGTGAGCTGTTATTATCTCCTTCCATCTAGTGCTAGTAAAATTGATTTTTTTTTGCCCTAATTATGACTTTACATTTATCTTTATTCAATTTTGCCGTGTTACATTTCACTTAATATTTTAGCCACCTGGGGTCTTTTAATCTGTTACTTATTTTGGTTATCCCATACATAATTGTGGCATTCCGTTTTAATAATCAAGTTGTCTTTGTATTCAGGTTATTAATAAAGATGTTGGATAGTTGAGGGTCAGGGACAGATTGCTAGGGTGGGTCAGTGGAGGTCTACCTCCAAGTTGATATGGGCCCATAAATGCCTGCTCTCTGTGTCCAATCTAGTCACTTTCACAGTTTTTCGAAGCCACATAACTATACTATCATGTAGCTTGCTACTTTCCATGTTGTCCGCAATAGAATTATTGGAAATTTTACTGGTTTCTTGGCTAAAATTTAGCTAAGCTACATGTACAACTTTCCCTGTGTCTAACAATCTAGGATTATAGAGCCATAGCTATAGAGCTGAAATGGATGCCATGTAGTCCAGTGCCCTTATTTTAGAGTTAAGGAAATTGAGTCTCAGAGGATTTAATGACCTTGCCCATTGTCCCACCATTTGCACATATTATCATTGAAATTTCATCATAGATCCTCTAATTCCAGAGCTATTGGTCTTTCAACTGTACTGTTTTAATCATGTCATGAAGGAAGTCAAATTAGTTTGGCATGACTTCTTGTTAATGAAGTCATACTGCTTCTTCGTGATTTCCTATTCTAGATGTTCACTTACCTTCCCCTGAGTAACACATTCTAAAATGTGTAATTCTAAAATTATTTAGAAATCAAAGTTGAGCTCACCAGTCTTACTTTTCAGTCTCCACACTCTTTGTTTTATAAAAATTCCAGATATTTTACCTTCTCTAGGCTGGCTACATTGCTCCTATTTAGCAATTAGCCAGTACATTTCAGAGATCAACGACAGTGATTTTGCAATCATATCCACAAATTATTACATTTAGATGTAATCATAGTGAGCTAGTTCATATGGAGCTAGTGGGAAAGGAAGCAAAATGGTCTCTCTTCTTGTATGTCTTGGATTTCAACTCCTTATTAGCCATTTTCTTCCGCTTTTTTTCATTTCGTTCTACCTTACTAACCATGTCTTAGCTGTTTATCACCATGTGTATGTGAGTTAACGTAGTTGGAAATTGATTTTTAAAAATTACTGTCTTATTCTTATCCTTATGGCTCTTTTTGTCTTTATGATTTACTCTAGAAAAAGAATGAGTACCTACTTACCCAGAATCCAGTGGAGATTAGACTGTGCATACATATATCAAACTACTGGTCATGTTCTTCAGTGACAAAAATTATATCAATCCAAATATATGAGAGCTTGTATATTTCATTAAAATTCCCCTTTCATAGATTATAAGCCCTTCAAGGACAGAAGCCAATTTTTTTGTATCCACAGTGCTTAGTACAGTGCTTTACGCATAGTAAGCGCTTAATGTTTACTGATTGTTAAATTTCTACTGTTTCTCTAGCCTAAGCCCCAAACACCAAATCATCTGGCAAAAATCTTGTAGTAAACATGGATTATTTGTCTTAGCTTTCATGCCTAAAAGAAGATATCTTGCTTAGTTTTTTTTTTTTAAATCTGTTTCAAGGTGAGGCATTATCAGGTATTTCTCTTCACAGATTGCATCAAGTACTTGTGTATACATTTTATTTTATCCTTAATTTTTCTCTATTATTCCCTTTTGTAAAGTATCAAAAATGTTTTTGGAATTTGTTGTATAGTATATATACAACAGTGAATACAGCATTTGAATTATGTTTCAGCATTCACAAATCCTCAGTCAGTCAATAAACATTTTAGTGCCTAATAAGTTCTAGGCACTTTGCTAAATGCCAAGGATACAAAAACAAAAAAGAAGACACTGTCAGTTCTCAAAGAGCTTACAGTCTGATGGAGGACAGCACACAAAAGGAAGCTGAAAAATTGGGGAACAAAAGGAAGGAATGGAAGTTACAGGGGGCATGATGGAGGTGGTAGGAAATGAAGAGATGACTGGCCCAGGAGACTCAATGGAGGCTTTGGGAGAAGTTCTTTGCTTTACCCTTCAACCCTTCAATCAGAGGAGCAGAGGCTACTGAGGGTATCAGTGGGGTGTGGGTGCCAAGGCTGATGCAGTCTCACAGGATGATGAATTTCTTCATGATGACATTCCCTGGGACCATGATGGAATCTAATCCAAATGAGTGCAGCTGGTAGGAAAAATAGTGGGAAAGCTCTGATATATGGGTTGGGTTTTGTTTTGTTTTTTATTTTTTGCACAGTTGGTAGGTCTGCATACTTAAGTTTCAGAGAGGCTGAATTTCTCAATTGTGTTTATTAATTTAAATTTTTGTATCAGTTGTGCTCCAGGCTAAAGAATGCTGCAGATATACATCAGTTTATAGTGACAGGATTGACAATATTTTCATGTCTTGATTTATGTAACTGTTTATATATGTGTAGTTGAAAGCCTATTAGTTTTGTCAAGTCAGAAAGCATTTATTCTTACTTTGGACCAGGCACTGTGCTAAGCACTGGAAATACAAATAAAAGCCAAAAGAAAGAGAACTGGGGAAAGAGCCAAGTTGGTAGACTATAAGAAAGCAATGTAGCTGAGCTCCTATCCACAACTTCTCCAAAGAGAGACCAGACAAGACTGAATCTTGATGGAGAAATCCAAAGAGACATGATGAGTCCTTTGTCTGTTCCATGTCACCATAGGGAGACAGACAGAGTGGTCTATAAATGCTAGGACAGGGTTCAGGCAGGAGCACACAGCTAATGGAGCATTCCATCACTCATGGAGAGGCTGCACACTAGCAGAAAATGAGGTTCCAGCCCTGGGACATCCCAGACCCACACCAAGGCTGCTTTGGGGATATGTCCTAGCTAGTAGCTTTGTCAATCCAGGGTCACAGCTCCAGGGTAAAGTGAGAGGGGAATTTGTGCTACAGTGGTGGCATTGTCTGTTTGATGTTTTGGAGGGGAGAAGGCAGGGCAATTGGAGTTAAGTGACTTGCCCAAGGTTACACAGCTAGTAAGTGTGTCAAGTATCTGAGCCTGGATTTGAACGCAGGTCCTCCTGACTCTAGGGCCAGTGTTCTACTCACCATGCCACCTAGCTACCCTGAGTGGTGGCATTGTCTTTGCCAGTAGGGAGTCCCTGGACAGTATACTGAGAAAGGAGCAAATACAGAGCCAGTAGCAGTAATACTATGACTCAAACCCCAAGCCTCAGAGCAAGGTCTCACTTCTAGCATTTAGCCCAGCTAGCAGAGGAATATTCAAGACAGGAAACCAAGACCAGAGGTGAGCCTACACTTCTTCCATTTTGAACCATAGAGCTTTCCAGGTACACTATAGCAGCTAAGACCAGCAGCAGTCTATTCTTGTATAGCACCAAACGCAGGTCAGGTGATTTTCAGAGCTCAGACCAGGGGGTGCAGCAACCAGACTTTGCCTTGGATCAGATCCCTTTGGGAGTACTGAAAGAAAGTTTGTAGGTACTCAGGCTGTTGCTGAGATTCTGGAATAACACAACATGCAGTATTCCCCAAAAAGCAACAATAGGACCAGCCCAGACCATCCTTCCAGAAGTGTGGCAGAACCCAGAACTAATCTCAAGTCCAAAGTCTGGAAGTATGCTGGAAGAATGGGCAAATAATAAAAAAAAAAACTACACGATAATGAGCTATCATGTTGGCAGGGATGCTCAAGACACAAACTCAGAAGAAAAGAATGACTCCAAAACAACTGCAAAAGAATCATCAAATCAAACTTGGTACAAACTCAACCAGAATTCCTACAAGAGATAAAGCAAAGAGTTTAAACAAAAAGTTTTTCTCAATGAAATGAGAGTGCTTGAGGAAAAAAAAATAGGAAACAAATGAGAACTGTGGAAACAGTTGGAAAGGGGTCATTTCTTATTTATTCTGCTTATTTTGCTTGTATTCGTTTGCATGTCTCTCCCATTAGATCATAAACTCCTTGAGGGCTGAGGCTGTCTTTTGCCTTTCTTTGTATCCTTAGTGCTTAGCATGGTAGCTGGCATAAATGTTGGCTGATTGATTTGTCATAGATTCAGAGATACAAAATGGGAAAGAACATTAGAAATAAAGTAAATTCCTTTTAATTCAATAGAATAAATATTTCATTTTCAGAAATAGGTTTTTATAATGACCTACTACATAGAGACTAGGCTTTGCAGAACACTTTATAATCCCTTTTTGTCCTCTCAGCTTTGCTGGGCAGGCACTACAGATATTTATTAGCTCCATTTTATAGATAATGAATTTATAAAATTAGGCTCAGAGAGGTTGTGACTTACCCATAGTCACATAGCTTCTAAGTGTCATGGAGAGAATTCAACATCATGTCTCATCTTACTATAGTTCAGTCTTCTTTTTAGTTCATCTCAGACCCAACAAAAGACAACTCAAAGACTAAAAGTTCTTGAAAGATATCCAGGAACAATACGATAAAAATTTAATGAACTCTAGAGTGAGTAGCTCTATCCAAGTTTGATGAAGTCTTAGAGTATGTCAGAAATGTAACTTGTCAGTATATGAGGAGTCAAGGGTCCCAGCCCTTGGGGAAGTTCCTTAACTTCTCTGGGCTCCCAGTTCCTACCAGATAAAAGAGCTTGGATTCAGTGACCCCTGAAATACCTTATAAGTCTAAAATTCTGATACTTTGGTGTTCCCAGCTCATCAAGAGCTTTGATGTAATGGAGGAAATGGTTTCCGTTTCACTGAATAGAATGGGTATGGAGTGACATACTTTAACTAATAAACTTAACCGTTTAGCAACTCAGTCAAGGAGAAGAAAACAGAAAAATATGTGAATAATCTACCTGCTATGAAGTTCACATTACTCTAGAGCTAGTTTTATATCCTCACTTATACAATTGTGTATATATTATGACGAGAGATTAGAATTATGGAAAATATAAAGCAGAGATATGTGGTGGCTCATTGCAGAAGCAGAAGACGAAACTTAAAAAGTATGTAGAAGAATGACATATGCCATTTAGTGTAGGAGCAAAAGCATAATGTGGTTCAATATAACCTTTGTATTAAAGCACAGTTTAATAATAATAGCAGTTACTCTAAATCATCAATAAAAAGTTAACCTTTTTCTATTCTATTTAAGCATACATTACTACTGAATTGCTTATATTTGAGAATTATTATTATTCAAATAATATTATTTTTGGCCCATACTTGTGATTTCATTAGTATGGAAACTCTCTTTATTGATACAGATGGGTAATTATATAACTTAAAACCCTAGACAGTTATGTGGAGGCATGGAGAAATTAAATGATTTGCCCTATGGTTACACAGCCTGTGAATGTCAGAGACAGGACTTGAAGGCAGTCTCTTAACTCTAGGGCTGAACCTCAGTCTGGTTCACCTTTCTGTCTCTCTCATGCTGAAAAAGGAACAGACAAATTTAGAGGTAGATCTTCATAAGATTTTTTTTTAATAAACCATTTAAAGAATGAGCAAAGGCTTAGTGAATCATATTCAATATGTTATCCATCATTCAGTTCAAAAGCTACTCTTCTGAGTGATTGTTTAAAGTGGACGACTTACTGTGGGAAAAATTGTAGATGGTCCTTTGGAACAAAATCTCTATGAAATAATTAGTGATGTGAAATGAAATGCTTAATGTTCTTAAACTTACTTTGTTAAAAATTTGGTTTCCTTAATTACGTAAAAAATAATATACTCTTTTCTTTCTCTTAAAAAAATCTAGCTTATGATTTTTGGAATCTTTCTGTGCCTGGATGCATTTCTCTATGTGTTCACCTTACTTCCTTTGAGAGTTTTTCTGGCATTATTCCGATTCTTCACTTTGCCTTGTTATGGCTTAAGGTAGGTTTTTTTTTTTTAATATCATTGCTTACTTTTAAAATGTTTATATTATTTCATTGTCAGAACTGATTGTTTTCTCTGAATAATTCTGTTCTAAATAGACCTTGCAAATGAATCTAAGGGGCAAATTAACATAAGATAAAACTCACATTTATTTCCTTGTGATCTGACCCTCAGTGCAAGTAGTAATGTTTAAATGTTTGTCGCCCAGGTTTTGGTTTCCAAACATTCTTTTTTTACTAATAAGATCAAATGAATAATTTAGTAGGCAGGAAGCTAGCATATTGGAAAGGTCACTAGGCTGTGAGTTGGGCAGCCCATGTTCTAGTCTTGGTTCTCCAAGTAACTAGCTTTGTGATTTTGTATAAATCACTTAACGTCGAGCTCAGTTTCCACATCTGTAAAATGAGGGTGTTGGGATAGTTGATCTCTAAAATCCCTTCCAACTCTTAAGAATCCATGATCTTGTATTCCCTAGTAAATGTTTTTTCTTTCCTCGGAAAGATAAGACTAGCAAATATGGATTAATACAACTTTAATCATTTCTGCTACCTCATAGGAAGCCCTTTTAATTTTTTATGGCTTACCAGCATGTCTTGCTCCTAACTGCTCAAAAATATTTATTTGATTAAATTCTTCTTCACCAAATACCTTGACTTTCACGTGGGAAAGATGTTATATCTGTTTAAATAAAAAGTGGTAATTTAATACTACATGCTTTTTATAAATTATCAAGAGCAAGTATACATTCATAACATTATAATAACTTTATATAATGGTTTTAAGAGTAAAAGCAATTTATATATGTTTTCTTATTTGATGTTTGCAGCAACCCTTTGAGATAGATAAATTGAATATTATTTCCTTTTTACAAATGAGGAAATTGAAGCTTATGGAGGTGGGCTTGTCCACATCACACAGCTAGGAAATGGTAGATCCAGAGTTCAAATTCAGATCTTCTATCTCTTAAGTTAAATATTGTTTTTTTACCCTATGTTGTATAAAGTCTCTTCACTTGAATAATAATGATAATAAATGAAATTTATATAGTTTTAAGATTTACCAGGTGCTTAATAGCCATCATTTAATCCTTGTAACAGCTTTGTGAGGTAAGTAATATGAGTATTATCTCCATTTTATGTGTGAGGAAACTGAGGTTCAAAGAGGTTTTGCTTGCCCAAATGCATCTAGCCAATGGTAGATAGAGGACTCAAGCACAGATATGCTTTGCCTAGTGTAGTAGTATTCTTTCCCTTGTGCTGTGCTGAATTAAATGACCGCCTTCGAATTTGAATACTGTGTATAGTATAGTTTAATATTGCTTCATATAGCTATGGAGTAGTGTTGTCCACATAAGGTATTCAGGACTTGTATAACTGATTGTCAAATAAAGCAAAACTGAGACAAAACATTGTAGTCCTACAACATGTAGAGAGGCAGTAGTACAATAAAGAGTGACCAGCCATAGATTCTTGAAGCCCTGCTTTAGAGTTCTGCCTGTGACCTCAAGCAGCCTTGTGACCCACCCCCTTTGGTCACCCTGTGCACCCAGTGCCTGCCCAAAGGTGACTCAGTAAGACCTTAAATGTGTCCCAGATGACTCAGACTCTGCTTTGAAGGGGAGGGGTTTCCACGCTGTGAGTAGTTCCTCGCCCTGATGGCAGTCACTAGTCTCACTTCCCTACCCCTCCCCCCCCATATTTTAATCTCTCTATAGGGCCTGACCCTGCAGTTTCATCAGCATGGCAAATTTCTGGGCAAGGAAACTTCCTCTACCAATGAAGGTTGCTACCTGCTCTGGAACTCAGACTTTGAGTTGTGCAGACCATTGAATGTTAGTCATATATACAGCACACAAACATACACACATTTTTATCTCTTAATGAAATTCTACTGCAGTAAATGACTTCATAGAACTCAAGCGGAACTTAAGTTCATTTCCCAAAAATTGCAGAAATTAAATAGCAGTTTCCAACATCTTGTTCAGTATTGAGACATTTATGATATCACACAGAAATTCAGGGCAGGCAGATATTTTCCACTAAATGTATGTCAGTAAACAAATCTTCATTAAGCATTTACTATGTGCTAAGTACTGTGCTAAAGAAAGGCAAAGGATAGTCCCTGCCATCAAAGAGCTTACAAGGAAGAAGGTACCTCCTGTGGGCATGTGATAGGAAGTCCAGAGGAATAGAGCTGGGTGGCCTGGGAACCTTCCTTCAAGAGAGGTTCTGGAAGGAGCTATATACTAGTAAAACTCAAAGATAACCTATTACCTGATCATTAGTATTTTATTTCTTTTCAAAATAGAGCCTTAATGTTCATCATGATTTTTCCATTCTAATAGTGTCTTCATTGTCTTTCTTCTTAGTATTCTCTTTCATACTTAACTGGAAAGTTTGTCACAGATATGTCTGAATTCACAAAATTAGTTACTCTCAGTGGAGAATAACTTGCCAGACTCTATAGTCCTTGAACTATAGAATTGGTGAATATCCTATAATAACACAAAATAGATATGTTCATACATAATGCACGTAAGTAAAGAACAAGAATGCCATGTCAGATTAGCCTGTTACAAAATTACTATGCATTCAGTATGTAGAATATAATTCTATTTAATAAAAATATACTAGTCACATAGCATCTTCACACTAAAAAAAATTAAAATGTGATAATATGCCAATTCAAAGACTTGTATATTTTCCCATTTAAAATTACTATTTTTGATGAGGAAGAAACCCATTTGCTATTTCTGCTATAAAATGTTAAAAATTATTCAATTTTGATCTTAAATTTTGATAAGGATAAGAATTCAGCCTTTCCAATACAATAATATACAATCCTATGGATCTCTTTATTATGGTTAATACTTTTGTTTCATAAAGCCTTACACACCTACCAGAATATGAGAAAATTAAGTCCATAATGAGAATTAATTAGAAAAATTCATTTTAGGATTCTTTAGCTTCATGATGAGTAGTATGAATTTTTCGTACTTGAATAAAGAAAAATTTCTTACTTTCCCACATTATTAGCATATAGATTTTGTTTTTAAAAGGTATTACTTAAGGGATGGCAGTGTAACTTAGTTAATAGAAGGCTAGCCTTAAAGTCAGGGAAATCTGGGTTCATGTCCTACTTCTTTTACAGACCAGCTGTGTGACCATGGGTGAGTCACTTAACTTCTCAGTGATTATAGTTAGAAGATTCTAAGTTACAGATGAGTTTCTAATCTGTGTAAGTGGAAGAGTTCTCCATTCTCCTTGGGGAGTTTGTCATAATAATCAAATCACATATCTAGAAAAAAAGAAAAAGCATAATAGTAAGTAGATAGGGAGACACACAGACAGACAGACAGACAGACAGACAGACAGACAGACAGATAGATAGATAGATAGATGTATACATGAAAGAACAAATTGCCCTTATGCTTTTTAAAAATTACTATAGAATTTATCCTCTATATAGTCAATATATAGAGATATGGATTTATCTATATCTTTCTATATATTCACACACAGAATAAGATTAATTTATTTGTGACATTGTGGCTGCCTTACAAGATTAGATCATTTCCTGTATCTTTACAAGGAATCAGGATAAAATATAAGTTCCAAAGTGGGCACATAAACTTAACCAGGGAGCTACATGGGAGTTTAATGGAGCTCTCTCTCCCTACTTCCAGAGAAAAAGAGAGAAAGCAAAATTATTTTAACCTTTGATTTATAAAAAGAAGGCAAATTGAAACTTGAGAAGAACCTAAGACAATTTATTGAAAGTAACAAGATTACTTAGGTTTATATTCATTTATCAACTATGAAGTGAGATGGTACTCAAGAGACTATCAAGTGACTGTCTATGGTAGTTTCCATAGTAATGGGGTATCGCATATAGAGCTTAAATACTCTTTAATTTGTGGATACGATATTACTAACACTAAGAAGTATTTTTTTTAACCAAGGTGTATACTGTAAATAAGTAACAGTGCTATTGTACCTATGCTCCTGGATACTTTTTTTTTTAAATCATCTGAGTTATTTGAGGTATCATTTCATTTCTGTATAGACATCTAGCATAGCCCTAGGTGCATTTTATGTGATCTCCACTTCTTTTCGTTACATATAAATTAGGTTGTGACTGAAAGCAGAGTGGTCGGGTAAAATATAGATCCTGAGGGGTTGAGAGAATCACGGATTTCCTTGATATGACAGGGGAAAGCCACTAGTACCTGTTTCTTTCATTTTCCTTACTTGTCCAAAGCTACCAAAGTTTTGAATTTATTTGTAGCCCATTGATAGTCTTCTTAATTTATCCTTATTAAAATGCTTTGCTGTGTAACTTAATTTTTAAGAAGTTTTTAAGTGTAGATTTACAATCAAATTTTACTTTTCTTCTACCTATTCCTTTTTTCAAGGTCCTATAGCCAAAAATTGACACTAGAGGGCACCTGTCACATACCTTTCAGAATATATGAAAAATTTATTGGGAAAACGATTTTGTCACTCTCCAACTCGCTCAAAGCAAGCTTAATTATCAGATTTATATAGTTGCTAATATTCATATTTGACAAGAAACAACGGTTGGTTTTTTCGTTTGTTTTTAATCTGTTAGTCTGTTAGAATGAATATCCACTTTGAATAGAACTTGAACAAATATTTATTGTGGGATGTCTGCTAGGCACAGTTTTGATGATGATGACCAAAGTGTCTTATTCACTATAAATTCTCAGTGTCCTAATTATGGTAAATAATGTTTGTGTTGTGGTCTATTCTGTAACATGTTTTCATTGAGCCATTTTATAATTTTAATACTTTGAATACCATTAAAAATATACTCTTGAAACAATAGTTTTTTAATCTCTACATTCCTTTTTTAAAAAAATAGATTCTTAAGAACATTTGCATATGTTGTTAAAAGGCTACTAAATATACATTAGATATCAGAAGTTTCACTTTTCTAGTTCCAAGTTTTAGTATTCAGGAAATAACTGAACATTTCCTTCTTCCTTCCTGCAGCTTTACTCCCAACATTTTCTCCACTTCAGTCTGACTTGTCTTGCGTATAGCCATATCATCATATTTCGTCTTTTGTGCTACATCTCTTTCAGCAAATAAAAACTGCTCTTTCTATCAGACTTTCTTTTTGTATTTGTAAGGGAATAGTGGGCAAGAAGAGCTTTCAAGATTAGTAAATAAGTCGAATAATATTTGTTCTGCCTTTTTTCCTTTGATTCTATTTTTTTAATAACTTGGGCTTTTCCCTCCTCCCCCATAAGAGAATATTTTACCAGTTTTTTAATCCTTTGAAAATTTTTAAAATAAAAGATTATTTTGTCAAATGACAACTAGTTCATGGCACAGTGAGCAAGATATAAATGCTAATAGTAGCTTCATGTCGTCTTTTTACATTGGGAGAGGGAGGAGAAGAGAGAGAGAATGTTAGATAATTTTAATTTAGCACCACATCATTTAGAAATGGACATTTTTGGTTCTTGGAATTAGTTGACTCTTTTCATTTACTTCTATGGTTTCTGATATTGGGCATTTCCAAAGCCTGACAACCCCTGAGTCAGAATCTGTAGAATTCAATCTTTGAACCATTTTCTCCATCTTCTATAAATTTGCCTCACATGTCCTGATATTAATCCCCATATTTACAAGTATTCTTTACTTCAATGGCACAGAAATACATGTTTTGATCATGTAACAACCTACTTCAATTTGTAATTAACAAATTATGCTAACAGCTGAGATAAACTCTTGATTCAAAAATGTTTACAATAAAGTAACAAGTCTACGGGAAAAAATTGGTCTCCTTGACATTTCCTTGTTGAGTGATACTAAGTTACTTCTCCTTAAACTTGGGTTCAGAACATCAACTTCACAAGAATGAGATGGGTAAGATAAAGATTATAGAGAACAGTTTGAAAAAAGACAGGTTTTCAAATGGAAAACATGCTCCACAGAAGCCAGTGTGATCTTGGGCTAAATTAAGAGAATCTTAACTTTCAGGAATATAGAGGTGAGTTTCTTTGTACCAGGTGCTGGTTAGACCATATTCAGAGTACCGTATTCGTTTCTGAGTGCCACAGTATAAGCTTTGGTGAGCTGTAGAACATCCAGAGAAGAACAACTAGAAAGGTTAAGGGCCATACCATATCTATATTCATCAAAGGAACTGGGAATGTTTAGCTTGGAGAAGAGAATATCCTGGAGGAATCTATATAAGGGCTTGTGGAAGTGGGAGACTTGTTCTTTTGTTCCCTAGAAGGCTGTTCCTTCTAGGAGCAGTGAATAGAAGTTGCAAAGAGACATATTTTGACTTGATGTAAGGAAAAACTTTTTAATCATTAGAATTGTCCAGAAATGCAGTGGCCTGCCTCAGGAGGTGTGGTAGGCTTTCCCTTCTCTGATCTTCAAGTAGAATCGAAATGATCATGTGCCTGGTAGCTTGTAGTAGTTGACCTCTCTCTGATATGGATTGAATTAGTAAAGTACTCTTTCATTTCTGAAATTCTGTAATGCATTATATTCAAAACTAAAAAAAGTTTCCACATTCATAAAAATGTAGTCATTGCACAGATTTGTCTACTTTTTCTTAGAGAAAGCTTCTAGAACCTTACCAAAATATAATTTTACATGCTTTGAAATCTTTATAAATAGAATTGCTCTATAAGTCTTTGTTTGGAAAACTTGTTTGTGTTCAGTTGTTAACCAAGAAAATCCTAGTTTCTTGAAAAGAGAAATTATGGTTTTCAAAAAATAAAATTCTCTAGTGTCAGGTGAAGAGGTTGCCAAGTCATCCTTTTCTTATAAATTCAGTTACAAATTAATAATTTCTGTATGTTTTTTTAATTGCACTGATATGGTAGTTGATCTACTTTACCCTTAAAAGTTGTGCTTTTAAATTTGATATTATAACTGAATGAAAGAATTGTAAGGCAAAATGTCACTAAATGTTAAAAAGTTTCTCCAAATATTTCTCTATGCAGTGTTAAGTAATTTGATTTTGGCTTCCCTTTCCTTTAATGTAAAGTGTATTTTTGTTTTGAAAATATGAAGCTAATGGGACAATTTTTTTTAGAATAGAAAAAAAAGATTGGGTTTTTTCCTGGTGATTCATCCAAACTCTAGCATTTGTTTTTATTTTCCTGAGGCCTTTTGAGGAGCAAAATAGGTTCGTGTTAGACAAACTACTTCCATTGAACAATTCTAGTTCATCCTCATATTCTAAAACTATAAATTCAAAGTATTTGAGAATCTCTATACTTACTGGATTTTCTTTCATGCTGCATATCTATAAAGATTTTATGTTTTTCAACATATAGTTTCCTCTTTAAAAATTCTCTTAAAATGCAATTTACTCCAGGTTTAGTGGGGTACGTCTGTGGTATTTCTGTAGACCCTGCCGGCTAGAGAAGCTAAGGTTGGTGTATTGCTTGATTTTGGAAGTTCTGAACCTCAGTAAAGCTGAATATGATTGGGTGTCTGTTCTAAGTCCACTATCAATATGATGAGCCCCTGGGAACAGAAGCCCACCAGGTTGCCTACAAAGACAAACTGGCCCAGGCTAGGTCAGAAAAACAGAACAGGTTAAAGCTTCCATGGTGATCAGTATTGGTATCAGCCTGTTAGTAGCCACTGTACTTCCAGCCTGGGCAGGATAGGAAGACCCAGGCTCAAAATTAAAAAAAAATAAAAGTAAAATAAAATTCAGTTGAGTTTTTTACACATAAGCCTTATTTTTGGCATGTCCTGTTATTGCTACCACTATAAGTCACATAGGAAAAAGCTCTTTGCAAAATTCAGTGAGGAAACCAATGTGTTTCCTTTTTACCATGGCATAGCCATCTTTCTTTTTTTTAGGTAGCTTATATAGTCAGGTACATATTTACTATTTTAGCCTTCATAACATCAGAATTTGTTGTCCACCTTTTCCTCACGATGACCCTCTTGCGTAGGGTAGCAACATTACAACCTTCTCTCTCTCTTTCTCTCTTGTAAATCAGACCCAAGGGAGGAGCACTTTCACTTCCTTTATAGGATGGAATGTGGTGTCACAGGGACTCCTTGTGGTGAGTAAACCCTGATTTTTCCTTCTATGCTCTTGGCCAAATTGGCATAAGTTAAAATTAGAATCTATCACAATGCGAAAATAAACAACTTAGGCAGAATTAATAATTTTGGGGTGGAAATATGCTTCTCATACATAAGAATGCAATTTAGTTCCCTTCAGTATTTTACCTCACAATAATAGCTTATTTTTTTTTAAATGTGTATGTTGCTTTATATACATCACTTCTAATATTAAGAAAATAACCATAAAAAACAAATCTTTGATTATGCCTTTTAGGCTAGCCTCAAGTATATATTTTTTTTACTTATCCATTAGTGCTAAATATAGTCTGTATCATACAATCATAAACAATATCTACTTTACAATTATCAAAATGTTTCACCCAAAGAAATTAATTTTTAAAAATTCTCTTTCTAGAATAGGTTGAAATAAATTTTAGTTCTAAGAAACACTAAAGGTTTTTAATTTAGTGATAAAATATTCATTTGCAGTTAATACTTAATTTTATCCTAGAATTTAGCAAATAATTTCAGTCTTTGGATCCAAGAACATTTGAACATTTTCATCCAACCTATGGAAACATGTCTTACAAATAAATCTCCTTTATATTTATATACATATGTAAGTTTTCATATACAAATATGCATTCATATATACATATGTAAACACAGAAAATAAAACTAAGCCCAAATTTTTAAAAATATAATTCATAGATACTTAAGTTTTTATGCTTCTAATTTAAATCCTTAACTTTCTTTAAATTCCTTCACTGGTCTTCAGGTAGCCAAAAATCAATCTATACCAAGAAAAAACTGAATTCAATAGAAAGGCCACAGGTTTTATTACAAAATGAAACTTGGAGTAGTGGTACGTTGACATTTTGACTTCCACATTTATTTTATCATGTGTTTTGATAACTTTTGCTTCCATATTCCCAATTAAATATGAGAATAATTCCATTCTGTCTCTTCTGTTGCTATTGTCTCTCTCCTCTGCTGTCTTTATTCTCTTTGTATTATTTTCCCAATCTTAGTTCACATGTATTCTTTCTATCTTAATTGTGAGTATGGCATGCGAGCTCCAAAGAGGGAGAATAGGAAATCAAATAGAAGAAAGAAGTAAAAGGAGATAATGGCCAGCTTCTCATAGCTTTGTCTAAAGCTTTCCTTTTCCCTCCTTAGCTGGTAGGGTATATTTATAGTTTCATTATTTGCACTTGCACCCACAGCACCTGTTTAAGTGCCTGGCACATAGTAATAAATAGTAATTGAATGAGTTATTGATTAATGACTATAGAAACCTTGTAACCAACTATGAAAGATGTTATGCAAAAAGAATGGAGGACTTTGTATAAGCCACAGTTAAATTTGGAAGATTGAATTTTTTTTCATACTGTGTTCCTTGCATAAATTTACTGAATTTATAAGAAATTATTTGGGAACAACTAGGTGGCACAGTGAATAGAGCACCGGCCCTGGAGTCAGGAGGACCTGAGTTCAAATCTGGCCCCGGAAACTTGACACACTTGTGACCTTGAACAAGTCACTTAACCCCAGTTGCCCTGCCTTCCCCTCTCCAAAAAAAAAAAGAAAGAAAGAAATTACTTGGAATGTTAACATTCCTTCAGGATCTCTTTTTATGTTATTTTGAGACAAGAGGGGGCATAACTTGGTGGATAGAAAGCTGAACTTAGGGACAGGAAGGTAGGCTTCAGGTCCTACTCTAATATTCTATGTGTCCATTGGTCGTTCAACATCTCAGTGCCCCTAGGCAGCTCTCTAAAATAGAAGTTACAAAAGAGTCCATGATCTGTGCATATCCTGCACTGATGAAATCAAAGATCTAGATACATCCTACACCTCTTACCTTCTCATGCCTTGTCTTTTCCCCTACCAAAAAAAAAAAAATATGAAACCTTTCATATTCTGGGCTAAAAATCAGGTTGGTACGTTTCTGCTTTGTTTTGTAGCCTGACATTTTTTCTACATTTCTGTGCAATATGTAATGTGATTGTTAGAATCTTAAGTGATATTTTATTTTACATCATGTATAACTAACATTCGTGAAGAACAATTAATACCTGGAGTAGATTGTTACAAAAGTATTTCAGAATTATTCATCTTTTTAAACACTAGAGAAGGAAAAACTAGTTATTCTTATATAATTTCAAAGGCACAAAGGAGAAATAATTATTACAACTACAAATGAGAAATATCATTGAACCAAGTTGCTTGGTATATGCTGTATTTGTAACATTAGGTCTTTTTTTTAATTTTTAGAGGAGAACCCAATTTTAACATACCCACACAAAATTTTGTAAAAGCCCAGCCTTTAAAAACAATTCTGGTTCATTTATAAGGGCACTTACATGAAAACAAGGCTTTTGTTTCTCAAGAATCCACCTGCTTCTTCTAACTCTTTGATTGAAGCCATGATCCTCAATCTGAATACCATAGTTATCTCCATGACAGCCAATTAAGAGAAGATATAACTTTATCAGAGTGTGAATTTCTGTCTGAAGATTTGCAATAAATTCGTTTGTGCTAGAAATTAGAGTGAAGTTGAACTTTTGGATCAGATGTTAAAATATGTGTGTGTATCTCTCACTCACACACACACACACACACAGATATATATATATATATATAGATATAGATATAGATATATATGTTCTTATTCCGAATGTATGCTAAATAAGGAGCTAAAAGAAAAAACCTGATTAAAATATATTCTAAAAACAGTATTCTAAAAGAATTTTCTCATATTCTTTTAGATTTAAAGTTGGAAGGGAACTTAGAGGCCAGCTAGTCCAGTCCTCTCAACTTACAGATGAGGAAACTGTAGCCCAGAAAAGTTACAAGATTTACCCCATTACACACAATCATACCCTTCCTAATGCTGATAATTGGTTCTGCAAAAAAGTGATGGATAAAATAATGTTACCAAAAGAGTTCCAAAAAGCAGTCCTATAATTGACAAAGTCTCGTAGATATAGATGGAAAGATAAGAGCGAGATGCACATAGAGGAGGAGCACAGATGTAGAGCTGGAAGTTCATCTCCTCCAATTCTCCTTCGTTTTTCAAATAAGAGGAATGAGATTCAGAGAGGTTAAATAACCTGCCATTGATTCACAGGAAATGACAAAGCCAGGATTTGAACCTAATTTCCCTCTCTCTAAATGCAGCACTCATTTTAGGTGAGGTAGGTTTGGAACAATTGAATAACTGAACCCTGAGGGTTCATTACTGTCTCAGTAGCGCTAGTTGAGTACACTCAGGGGCCTGTCCTTGATCTTGTAATTTTAATATTTTTATATGTTACTTGATAAATGCAGAGATGGCATAGATTACCAGAGTCACAGACAAAGTTGCAAATTTGACACAAAACTGAAGAGGGTCAGCTGACACAAAATTTTAAAAATCTCAACAGTTTAGAACTGGGGCTAAATATAATATATTAAATGTAAAGTGCAAATTGTATCAAACCCCCGAACTTCACAAGGCCTCTCAGTGAGAGCCCTGATTACTCAAAAAGAATCAAGCTAACTAACAGTTCCTATAGGAAAAACCAAATGGACGAAAAATACCTTGTATCCAGAGTCTGAAACACAGTTGGATTCCTAATACATTGATACATAAGTATACCATATTATCTGAGACATTGTTCTGTACCCAGAATGGGATAGTACGGGGGAGATGGGTCAGATTACCCATGAGAAATTGCACAGTGCTTTTAATGATCCCAAGCTGCTCCTCCCTAAAAACATTTTTTTAAACCATTTTAAAGACAAATTTATCTTGATGAAGTACCCAGATCTCTAAAGAATCCAAGTGAAGGGTGACTCAAAAGTCACTGAAGAGACACTTGATGAATTTAAATCCACTATAGCTTATATCCTTTGGTGACCTATTCACAGGAAGTGGTATAAAGCTGAGGTGTCAAACTGGAAACCTGCCAAACTTCCAAGTGCTGACTGAAACATTAAAATATCATTGGGACATGTTTAACAAAATGAAAAAAAATTCAATACAATCTAGATAATGTTAATTTGAGGTTTCCTAATTTCTATTTGAATTTGATACCACGGGTATATTTGATACCCCTAGGGAATGTATGATTGGAAAAGGAAGTGGGTTGGTTGATAACATGACTTTGTAAGGGATAACAGATGGATGGTCAAGTACTTCTATACTAATAAAATGTAAAAATATTTGAGGAAGGTCCATAACATACTGTTAGCTAGATATCTGTACAGTCTTTGGGAGCACATGTATAAGAATCACATAGGGTGAGATGGCATTTAAAGATTACAATCTGTACTGGTGTAAGTAGTATTCATATTAATGAGTTTGTGAATCTGTTAAGGTAAATGTAAAGTTATTTTGGGATATAAAATATCAACTTCATGAGTATAAGATGGGAGAGGTATAACTAAAGAGCTCTTGTGAAAAAGATCTGGATATTTTAATAGACTTTGATAACTTTGTGTGAATTCATGGTGTTTTGTGACAGGTAAAAAGTTAATGAACACACTCAGTTGGATATCTTACTCCATAGGAAAGTAAGGGGAAGGGGATAAAAAAGCAGGGGGGTGATAGAAGGGAGGGCAGATAGGGGGAGGAGGTAATCAAAAGCAAACACCTTTGAAAAAGGACAGGGTCAAAGGAAAAAAATTGAATAAAGGGCAACAGGATAGGATGGAAGGAAATATAGTTAGCCTTTCACAACAAGAGTATTGCGGTAGTGTTTTACATAATGATATATGTATGACTTATGTTGCATTGCCTTCCTTCCTAGGGAGGGTGAGTGGGAAGGGAAGAGGGGAGAGAATTTGGAATGCAAAGTTTTAAAAGCAGATGCTCAAAAAAAAAGTTGTTTTTGCATGCAGCTGGGAAACAGGATATATAGGGAATGGGGCATAGAAATCTATCCTGCCCTACAAGAAAGTAAGGGGAAAGAGGATGAGGAGACAGGGTGCGGTGACAGAAGGGAGGGTGACTGGGGAATGAGGCAATCAGAATATATGCCATCTTCGAATGGGGGAGAGGGTAGAAATGGGGAGAAAATTTGTAACTCAAAATCTTGTGGAAATCGATGTTAAAAATGATAAAATTTAAAAAATTAATAAAAAAGTTAGTGATATCTTAGGCAGCACTGAGTAGTGTAGGGTCTAGAGCAGAGGTGTCAAATTCATGGCCAAAACTCAAATTGAGAGATGTCTAACAAAATAAATAAAAATACAACATAGATAATTTTAATTTGTGGTTTTCTGAGTCAATATATGACCTTTAGTGATCAATTTCTATTTCAGTTTAACACCACTAATCTGGAACAGGGTAGGTGATAATCTTATTCTCTACCCTAGTCAGACTTCCTGAGGTGGGGGTAGGGAAACCTGCATCCTCAAGGCCACATGTGGCCCTCTAGGTCCTCAAGTGCAGCCCTTTGACTGAATCCAAACTTCACAGAACAAATCCCCTTAATAAAAGCATTTGTTTTGTAAAACTTGGACTCAGTCAAAAGGCTACACTCAAAACCTAGAAGGCCACATGTTGCCATGAGGCCGCAGGTTCCCCATCCCTGAAACTAATGTATTCAGTATTGGATGTCCCATAGGTATTTTTTTCTTTTTGGTTTTTGGAGGGGGGAAGGCGGGGCAATTGGGGTTAAGTGACTTGCCCAAGGTCACACAGCTAGTAAGTGTCTCAAATGTCTGAGGCTGGATTTGAACTCAGGTCCTCCTGACTCCAGGGCCAATACTGTACTCACTGCGCCACCTAGCTGCCCCAGTCCCATAGGTATTTATTGCAAAGACTGACGTATAAAATCAGAATTCCTCTTTTCCCCAAAACCCACCCTTCTTCTGAAATTCCTGTGTCTGTTGAGGGTGTCATCATCTTCCTGGTACCCAGATTGATAATCTTGGAATCATTCTCAGCTTCTTACTGCCCTTCAGCCCATATAGTCAATCAGTTGCCAAGTCTTATCAATTTTATTTCTACAGCCATCTCTTACATCTGTCCTCTTCTCTCTACTCATATAACACCTTGATTCACATTTCATTGACCTATTGTCTGAACTATTACAATTGCCTCCTAATTAGTTTCACTATGTCAAACTTCTCCTTCTTCAATACATCTTCTACACAGCTATTAAACTGAGTTTTCTAAAGAACAGGTGTGACAAAGTAACTCTCCTTCTCAGTAAACTTTAATGGCTCCCTCTTACCCCAAGGATCAAATACTAACACTTCTATTTAACATTTCAATTCTTCACAGCCTGGTTCCAACCCACTCTTTCAGCCTTATTACTTTTTACCAGTTCTTCAGCCTATACCAAAATGACCTTCTTCTTCTTCCTGCTCATGCTCACCACACTATCTCTGGTCTCAGTGCCTTTGCACAAGTTGTCTCCCAAACATAGAATGTATTCACTCCTTAAATCTTTCTCTTAGCACTGCTGATTTCCGTCAGTGCTCACCTTCATTACAGCCAAGTTTTATAGTTAAGGTGGATTTGAGTTATTTTTGTGAAATGAAGACTAGTATGGCTTTATCAAGCCCTTGCCAAGAGCTAAGGGACAAAAATTAAGGGAGTGGGATAAAAGGAACCTTCTTGTTTTGAACACTCCATTAGCTTGGAACAAGTGTCATCTGAAGAAAATTACTAGTATCAGAAGTAAACTAAAATTTTCAAGGCAAATCACAAAGTTGATGGAAATTCAAAACCATTATTTAAGTGGGTTTTAAATATGTATTTATCTGGTGGGATTAGGTTACTTTTCTTTTTATGGTATTTTCCCCCACAAAAATAGACAACTCTGCATCTGCTAAGATGGTATCTCAAAGTAGAAATATGAAATATTGGGAGTTTTTAAAGATTTACACAAACGGCTACACCTCATTTGACTGTCTAAATCTGAATACATGTTTTTCCCAATTCACATTATTTTGTTTTGTGTTTTGTGTTTTGTTTTTCTTTTTGGAGACTGAGATTCCTTATCCCATCCCGGCTGGAAGTGCAGCCCTTTCTTAGGTCTAGTGGCTTTTTTCAGCAAGGTCATTGTGTTGGTGCTAGACTTAGTTCTGACATCCAATCAGCTTTGTCCATAGGTCAAAACTGTAGTTTAGAACTCCAGAGTTCAAGCCATCCACCAGGAGCTTCAGTAAAAAATGTGCCACCACATCTGGCCAGTTCACACTTTTTGAGTACCAACAAATCGAACTCTTTTGATGGCCTGTTATTCGTACATCCTAAATTATTGTTACATCTAGAAATAGGCACTACCAAGCATAGTTGGCCATGGAATATCAGTCATAGGCCTTTTTTCCTTCTATACCTACAATATGGCATAAATATGGTTCAAATGAATAAAATACATGTGTATTATATTTATGTATATGTTGCCTATATATGTGTGTATACACACAAATATATGAATCAGATTGGGGAAATCAGTGTTTCTGTTTTGAAAAGCAATGTCATTTGGTTTAAAATTTTAGTGTGTTTCATGATGGTTTTAAATTAGCAATCTAGTCTGTCATTTCATATAAGTATAAATGCAGTTTTATAAAACGGTCACAAAGGATATACCGTTTTGTCACAAAACAAGTAATACATAGCTTATTGCAATTTATTTTCCTTTCTTTAACATCTCATGATATTTTCCTGTGTCATGTGTCCCCTAAGTATAATAACCATTTTAAATTTGTGAGATTTTTGTGTTTTAAAAGTATCAGTTATGTTATCTTCTTTCTATGGACTTCAAGGATATTTTCTATTTTAGTGGTTATTAATTATAAGAATGATAGGAATTTGTTCTGAAAAATTAAATATATTTTCATTTATAATAGGAATACTACTTTTTCATTGGAAAAACTCAACAGGACAGTTTCTTATCAGGAATCTCAGATATTTTCTCATTAACTCAGTATAGATGCATGTGGGGGGGGTGTTACGATACAATTTTAAAATCATTAGATTCAAAGTTAGAAGATTTGGTTTCTAGTGTCATATGTTATTAACTACCTGTTCAATCTTGAAAGTCATTTAACCTCTCGTTTTTCTTATCTGTTAAATAAGGATATTAGACTAAATGATCTTTAAGTTCTCTTCCTACTCTAAAATTGTATGAATCTATAATCATATGATAAAATAATTGGAAACTTTTAGGTGCCTTTTTGAGATATATTTAAAGAAAAAAGAATAGCAACTGAATTCCATAAGAGAAACCTTAATTTTTCTTTATTTTTTGGTGATTAAATTACTTTTATACTTCACTTCACAATTTCAATTTTTTTTTCAAAAATTTAAGCCTTAAAACTTGGAGATGAATATGTATTGTAAATTTACCAAACATTTCTGTCATGCTGCTATTATTATTTCTTTCCCTGAATCTTACTTAAGTATACTTTAGATACAAAAGAATAGGTTATTGAATTCATGTTTCAGCTTACATCAAGATTCACAATATTCTTTTTTAATTTAGTCCAGAAAGTTTGGTCCACACACTCTTGGTACTGGAATTTGAATTGCTATGGCCATTTATTCAACCAGCTCCCTGGATTCAAACATTGTTGACTCAAATATCTCAGACATGTGACAGTCATGGCCAGTTTTTAAAAGATACAATAGGATTCTGCAACTTCCTATTTTTTATTTATTCTGGTCTAATAATTCAGCAGACATTTATTAAGTAACTACTATTTGTAAGGCATTGTACTAGGCACAGGGTTGAAGAGGGAGATGAATAGCATTTTTAGTTTGTGGAATCAAGGAAAGCTTCTTGGGAAAGTGGTATGGAATTTGGGTCTTGAAAAATAGAACAAATAATAAATAAAACAAACATTAATCATCCCCGACGTGTACAGCATGCTGCTAGGAGTGGAAAAGACCCAAAGCTAAGGTCAGATAGGGTCCCTGTATTCAAAGAGCCTAGTAAGGGGATAACTCCCCAAACACAAGTCATTTCAATCTAACACATGTGTATGTACACACACACACACACAGCGCCTACTCTACATAATGAGTGGCTTATATTGTGCTTTAAGATTTTCAGAGTACGATTTTGCATCTCCTCTGATCCGAACCATGCTCCTTTGACATGTCATTATCCTAAATGTATAGGTAAGGAAATTGACATTGAGTTGTTAAATGTATTATAAAAATGTTTCATTGAGGTTCTTTTCTTTTTTTAAAAAAGAAAAAATTTCTACCATTTCCCTCTGTCAAGCTACCCACTTCTTCCAATAGAACCTTCCATTGTAAAGTTAAGTTAAACTAAGTCACCTCATTGACTATGTCTGAAAACATTTGTTTCATTGCCCCCTCTTTGCTGATAGCTAGGATAGTTGCTTCACTATCAAGTCCTCCAACATCTCAGTTGGCTACTATGGCATTAATCAGAGTCTGTTAGTCTTTCAATATTAATTTCTTTATGTTCTTGTGGTTACCATCTAAATTGCTCTGGTTCTACTTCAAATATTCAAATGAATATTTTCCACATTTTTCCAAATGCTTCATATTCATCATTTTTGGCTCAATGACATTGATTACATTCATGTACCATGATTTATACAACCATTATAATTGATGGCACTCACTTTCCTTTAGATTTTTGCTATTATAAAAAGTGCTGCTGTACATATTTCTGTATGCATGGAACTTTGCTTTTTATTTTGAACTTCAATGCCATATCTACTTAATAGTGGTATCACTATGTCTTCTTGGTTTTAATTCTAGCCCATTGACCTCCAGAATATCATATTCCAAGCCCTTCAGTCCCTTAATGTAGAAGTTGCTAGATCTTGGGTTATTCTGATTGTGTTTCCACAGTACTCAAATTGTTTCTTTCTGGCTGCTTCCAGTATTTTGTCCTTGACCTGGAAATTCTTGAATTTGGCGACAATATTCCTAGGAGATTTCTTTTTGGGATCTATTTGAGGAGGTGATCTGTGGATACTTTCAATTTCTATTTTGCCCTGTGGCTCTAGAATATCAGGGCAGTTCTCCTTGATAATTTCTTGAAAGATGATATCTAGGTTCTCTTTTTGATCATGGCTTTCAGGTAGTCCAATAATTTTTAAGTTATCTCTCCTGGATCT
>CM053623.1:395473799-395494556 GCA_028646595.1 Phalanger gymnotis
TGGACTTAGATCTTCAGCAGGCTCTTCACTCCTGCTCTGATCAGCCACTTAATTCCTCCCACCAGGTGGGCCTGGGGCCAGAAGCAACTGCAGCTGTAGTTCTGTAGCTGCCCCACCTCCACTGCCCCAGGGATGGTGGCTGACCCGCAAATTCTCTGTCCCCACCAGCTTCTCCCACTAACCTTCTCTGTTGTCTTTGGTGTTTGTGGGTTGAGAAGTCTGGTAACTGCTGCAGCTCACTGATTCAGGGTGGTAGGGCACGGTCTGCCTGGCTCCCGATCTGGTTGGTCTGCGCGGCCCACGCTGGGCTCTGATCTGCTCCGCTCCCAGCTCCGTGTGGAATAGACCTTACCCAGAGACTATCCAGGCTGTCCTAGGCTAGAGGCCTGCTTCCCTCTGCTACCCTATGGGTTCTGCAGTTCTAGAATTGGTTCAGAGCCATTTTTTATAGGTTTTTGGAGGGACTTGGCAGGGAGCTCACGCTAGTCCCTGCTTTCCAGCCTCCATCTTGGCTCCGCCCCCCCTGCAACTTAGAATCTTAATGAGTTGCCTGGAACCCTGAAAAGTTAAGTACTCACCGAAGGTCCCACAGCCAGTATGTGTGAGAGCTAGAACTTGAATCTAGATCTCCCTGACTTTCATACTATCTCTGAGTCCTCTACATTGCATTGCTTCTCTGGTACTAAGGCTATTAAGGTAAGAAATGAAAGCCCTACTACATCAGTCCCTTCTGCCAAGAAGCTTGCGTCCTCAAGGGGAGGAGGTGGGCATGAGAAAATACACAATGTACACAGGCAAATAGGAAATCATTATGGTAGGGAAAGAACACAAACGACTGAAGGAATCCATACCAAGATCTCAGAACTAACTAGAAATGTTTTCCCCTGAGGCATTAGGAGGGTGTGTGTGGATGAGTGGAGGGGAGGATGGGAGGAGGGGGAGCGTGACTATAGCCCAGAGGACAGTCCAGCCAGGTGTAGTTGCAGAGGGAAAGGGGCCACTATCCCCAGTCTGTGGTAGAGAACTGTTAAGGATAAGGCACAAGGATGGCAACCACAAAGCTTCTCTCCCGTGCCCATGTTTGTACCGTGGAGGAAGTCTCCATTTACCCTGCACTAATTGTACTCTGAGCAACACAAATAGCTATAGTACACAATATTTATTACATGGCAAAGGCAGTAGAGATACAAAAAAGTGAGGTCTGAAGATATAGAGATCATTATTTGACTGGATGGCGAGCAGACAGTGATTCCAAAAGAAATGTATTTTACATGGCATAAATAGAACTTGCTTTACCTGTCATGAGACCTGATTGTTCTTTTGGCTGCCTCAGGGTGAACTGCAAATTTTGATTTTGATAATCAAATGGTAGACACAGTAAATCTGGGGCTCCGTTGATGCAAATCCATTTCCCATGACATTATCAGTGACAGTAACAGTGAGTTATATGAGTTTGTCTACTGTGTAATACTTGTTTACCATCTTTATACTGGAGAAGCAGCATGGGGTGATAGGAAGAGTCAGACCTGGTTCCTCATTTATTCTCTGTTTGACCGTGGAGGAATCACTTAACCTCTGTGACTATAACTTTTAACTTTCCTGATCTGTCAGATGGAGTTAATAATATTCCACCTCAGGAGTGTGGTGAAGAAATGGATTTGTAAAAATTTAAATGCTATCAAAATGTGAATTACTAATGTTACAGATTGATAGAAAAACAATACCTTCATAGTAGTGTCAAGTGATTCAGTTTGACTTTTCTTATATTTTAGATCTGTGTGCATTAAAAAAAATGTAATTATTCCATGTGGTCCACTGTTAGTACAACTGAGGCTTCTTATTTTGAAACCACATTAAAACAGAACTGATATTTTCATTACATTTATATGTTTCAGAGACAGACGTTTGCTTCAGCCTGCTCAGATATGTGATATTTTGAAGGGTGTTATCTTGGTAATTTGCTTCTTCATGATGCACTACGTTGATTACTCTATGATGTATCACCTGATAAGAGGACAGTCTGTCATTAAACTTTATATCATCTACAACATGCTTGAGGTAAGGACATAAAATCTTGCCAAGACAATGTTGAGTACATCTGTTTGGGTCAGTTATCATATCTTGCACATGGATAATGTATTTTAAGTTTAATATGTGCAATATAGAAGAGCATGTGCTAAGCACCATAGGGAGAATGAAGTTTTTTGTTTTTTGTTTTTGTTTTTTTAGTTCTCAGATCAACTAGTTATAAATTTCAACTTTTGTAGTTTGTAAAATGAGAATAACTGTTTCTTAGTCATATTCAGATATAAGTGTTTCTTGATAATATGACTGTTTTTATTGAAAAATACTCCTTGAATATATATATCAGAAACTTATATGCAACTTTCGCTAGAAATTCACCATTTAAAAATTACAACTGAAGAAAAGATTAAATATGAATAACAAATGCTTTTGCTTTCACTGTAATGAATTTCTAAACTGTTTAAAAATGTTTTGGGGCAGCTAGGTGGTACAGTGAGTAGAGCACTAGTCCTGGAGTCAAGAGGACCTGAGTTCAAATGTGACCTCAGATACTTGACACACTTACTAGCTGTGTGACCTTGGGCAAGCCACTTAACCCCAATTGCCTTGCCTTCCCCCCTCCAAAAAAAAAAAAGGTTTCATAACTTTTACCTAGCCTTATTAAATCCGTATTTGACTTAATTTCCCCAAACGCAATGATCTTAGCTACACCGGCCTACTGTCTAGTTCTTGGAAAGAACCCTACATTTCTGGTCTCCATGCCTTTGCATTAGCTATCCCCCAAGACTGGACCGTTCTTTACTCATGTTTCTTAGTTTCCCTGATTACCTTTAAGACACAGCCCAACAGAACGAGAAGAACATTGTATACAATAATAGCAACATTGTGCAGTGACCAACTTCGATAGCTTTCGCTCTTCTCAGCAATGCAATGATCTAAAAGTCTCATGATGGAAAAGGCCAGAGAAAGAGCTATTGGAGTGGGAATGCAGATGGAAGCAGACTATTTTCTCTTTTGTTTGTCTTTTCTCTCTTGTGGTTTTTCCCTTTTGTTCTGATTCTTCTTTCACAACATGACTAATGTGGAAATCTGTTTATCTATACGTGATTATATATGTATCTATATATGATTATATGTGTATGTATATATGTGTGTGTGTGTGTGTGTGTGTATCTATATATGATTATATGTGTATAGCCTAGATCAGAATTGCATGCCATTTAGGGGAGGGGAAGAGAAGAGGGAGGAGGAAAAATCTAGAACTCAAAATCTTATAAAAGTGAGTGTCGAAAACCAAAGGTTAATTAATAAAAAAAGAAAGTATCTGAAGAAAAAAAAAGAGGCAGATCCAAACTCACTTTATGCAGGAAGCCTTTCCTGTCCTCTCCCCTCCTATCTCATTCTTATCCCATCTCCCCTGTCCCACTCCCAGTTCCAAGTCACTAATACCTTTCCCTTTCAGATGACTTTCATTTATTCATTGTGTATCTTGTATATACTTGGTCATCTACATGTTGTCTCTTCTATTAGAATGTATGTTCTTTGAAGGTAAGGGCTATTTTTTGTCTTTGTATCCCCGGCACTTAACACAGTGCCAGACATAAGGACTTAATAAATTACTTCTCTATTGACTATTTCTTCCAGTAAAATAGAAGCTCCTTAAAGGCAGAGACTGTTTCCATTTTTGTCTTTGTATCATTGGTGCCTAGCACTAGTCTGGTTTATAGCTGATGCTTAATAAATGCTTTTTGAATTGATGTAGTGAGGAGAGAAGGACAGATAGGTGGTGGAATAGTTAGAATACTGGGCCTGGAGTCAGAAAGATTCATCTTTCTAAGTTCTAGTATCTTTGCCAAGAAAACACCAAATGGGGTCACAGGGAGTTGGATATAACTAAAAAATGACTGAACAAACAAAAAGTAAGGAGAAGCTTGCTTTAGAGTTGGGGGTTATTAAAATTGGTATCATGGACCCCTTTGACAGTCTGGCGAAACCTATGATGAACCCTTCTTAGTGTAATGTTTTTAAGCATCTAAAATGAAATACATAATATTGCAAAAGAAATTAATAATATTTACATTTGTCAAATTTGTTTAATTTCATGGACCCCAGGAGCCCTACTTTAGATGCTCACATGGGTCTAGTAGCCATGGTGAAAGATAGCTAAAAGGGATGGAGGTCCATTATCAGATTAAAGAGGAAATCAGCTGCTGAGGATGGCTCCAGTGACTCAGAGGCTGGGACAGCGGTAGTCATTCATCTGAACAGTTCATTCAATTCATATTCTGAAGTCAAGGAATATTTGTTTTTGTTAAAGATCAGTGAGTTACTCAATTCGGTATTTAGAGCTGCATTGCCCTGTTCTTGCCGTGTTCATATGTATGCAATAGGAAAGGAATCTTGTAGTTTAGTCTTGATCAGTCTATTTCCTATGAGGAACACCAAGAAAACCCCATCTCTCTAAAATGGGGACAACTTCATCCCTGTTTGCAACAAGTCACTCATGCTTATTCATTCTCCTTCAACTCTTCTCGTATTTTTTACTAGCCTCTTTGGGACTGAATGCTTTGGCTGCACCTTTAACTCTGTGGGGAAAAATGAGGCTCTAGGATCTGTCTGCCTGCCTGTATAACTAGTTTAATCAGATATTTGGTGATTTAGTGTTCTAGCTCAATTTAGCTGAGATATTTATTTGCTAAATAGTTTATTTTGCCACATAAATTATTGTAAAGAGTCACTGTAAGTCTAATTTGAAAAGATTGTTGAGTGCAAGAAGTAAAGCGGTGAATTTGGCCAGAGGGGACACGGGCAATTCACTTAACTTCCTCATCTCTATCAAGTCCATGATAACACTTCTGCTACTTACTTTAGAGAGCTGGTGTGGAGACAGCACCATGCAAACTTCCAAGTGCTAAGTCAACATGAGGCAGTTGTAATATAACTCAAACATGAAGGGAGAGACCTGAAAATATCTAACAGTCATTTGATTATATGAGGTAGTCCACTATATGCAAATAGTGACTCTCTGTTCAAATATTGGTTGATGAGAGTGCAAATTGCCGCTGCCTTAGCTCAGTACAAGCTATCTCCCATTCTTCTTATGCCTTCCATCTTCCCTTGTGTCTTTGGGTATCCTTAGCTTCCTTCAAAGCTCAGCTCAGGTGATATCTCTTATTGGAAGCCTTTATTTTTGCAACTGTTTTAATACTATCTCCTTCCTCAAGTTATTTTGCCTCTATTTATATATTTATTTATGCATTGTGCCTCCCAGTAGAATATATGTTTTTTTGGATTGTTTTTGTATTTTTTGGTTTGAGTTGTCTTTGTATCTCACAGAGATAAGGAAACCTGTGGCCTTGAGGCCACATGTGGTCCTCTGGGTCCTCAAGTGCAGCCCTTTGATGGAACAGTTGTTTTGTGAAGTTTGGATTCGGTCAAAGGGCCTCACTTGAGGACTTAGAGGGCCACGTGGCCTCAAGGCTGAAATTTCCCCACCCCTGTAATACTTTGCACATAATTGCTTAATAAATGCATTTTGAATTGGATTAAATTGATCATTTGCCCTCATCTGAAGGATTTATGTTTGAATCATTTAAATTGCTGAAATGTGTTTTGGTTGTACTTGGATGTATTCTCACTAGTTAATGGATACTGGTGATAGGATGACCTCTAAGATGAAAAACTGTTTCTAAAGTTTGACTTTGGCCATTTTTGTGTATACTTTAGCAGTTATTGATACATCGATCTCAATGATGACTACTAAGTGAAGCACTTTTTTATATATCACTCCGCAGGTTGCTGATCGCCTGTTTTCATCATTTGGCCAAGATATTTTAGATGCTCTTTATTGGACAGCGACAGAACCTAAAGAAAGAAAAAGAGCCCATATTGGTTTGATTCCTCATTTTTTCATGGCTGTGCTTTATGTCTGTATCCTTTTAAAATTTCTGGAAACCCCAACTGATTGACAAATTCATTCACTTACAATATGCAGTTTTAAATAATTACAAACAATAGCTAGTAGCCTTATTTATATACAACTAAAGATTGTTATTTCCTTGTCAGTAACTAGATGCTTTAGGATTTTAAAAGAATAATTTTTAGTCTATATAAAGAACATTTTATTCGAAATTCTTTGAATTTATAAGAATTACTTGAGATACATAATACAACAAGAGATTTCATTATGAAAATGCAGTGAACAGAATCAAACTCCAAGACAGAATACATCCACTGTAATTTTTTTTGGTAATTGTGATGAAATAATTGAACTAAGCTTTGAACTTTAGTATGAGAAATAATACATTGATAGGATTGAAGCAGTATTCGGGTTTTGGAGGTTTTCTTGGGGGGGAGGGAGTCGTTTCATTTTGTTTCTCAAAGAAGGATATATGAGAATATGAAAAGAAAACAGTGCCACTCCTAAACAAGTTATTTTGAATATACTTGCCTCAGAGATATAATTAACCCTATTTTATCTGTTTACCTCTTTTTTTTCTTCTAAAATGCCCGAGATAAGTCTTGAGTTTGAAATTTGAGGGACGTAGGGAGAAATTTTTGAGAATTTCTCAAGCTTCAACATAGTCTTGTTGGGGTTTTTTGGTCTGAAACTTTGATTCTACCAGTATGGGGAAACTCCCAGTATGAAAGCTCTTCTCCCTGATTCAGATCTACAATTCGTCTACAAACCTAGAATTAGACATAACCAGTGTTTCAGAGATGGGACTTAAATTCAACTCTTCCTGACTCCATAACTAACCCTTTGTCTTCTATATCATGCTATAGCTTATATTGGGGTTATGGTGATTTTTTTTTCTGTTTCTTAACTATTCTAGTTTTTGGTTAAAGTTCGTATTGGTGGAGGTCAAATCAGAACAAACATTAAAGTTTAAATGTAATGCTTTCACATCCAGTCCCATGTGGGAAGTAGGATCATCAGAGTGCTTTAAAATACTATTGATATAATACAAACAGTAACACAGTTACTGATTTCTAGAAGGGTCATCTTTAAGAATGGAATTTTGCTTTTTCACTCCAAGAGTGAACTGATAATTCTAGAGACAGAAAAGTTAAATATTAAATGCTTAACTGATGATAGGAAAAAAATAGCCAAAGCTAGTTACTATGCCAAGATTAGCACTCAGTTGTGAGTAGGAATCGTCTCAGTCTAGATGAAGCAAGTATTCTGTAAACATTCTGTAAAAAAGCAAATATTTGTGCAGTCTTCGACATTTGTACTTCTAAAATAGAACATAGGGAAGGATGCCAACTAATGTTACAGGCTTTTTTAAAAATCAATTATCCTGCCTTCACAAAAGACTGTGGAAAATTAAATATTATTTGAAAGAAACATAGAATGATATCTGGGTTAACTTTTTCTCATTAATTCCTTTTAGTAAGAAAAAAATATGAATTAGGCATATTAACATATGATTTAATATTGAACTTCCAAGCCTCTGTTTGCACAGTAATTAGAATATTCATTCAAGCACAATTAAATGGACAAGCATTAAAGTTTGTTGGGTATTTTAAATCCAAGTTCCACAAGTGTTGCTGTTTATCAACTCTCCAGTAGGGAAATTATGAATAATAGTAAATTAAATCTGAAAGAATCGATCTGCTCTTTTTTTCCTCATTGAATATCTTGAAAATATTTTGTACTATGTCTTTATTAAGATGAAATGGAAAAAATATTTTTTTCCTTAATGTCGGTATTAACAGTTCTGCATGCAATTCTCATTATGGTTCAAGCAACAACCCTCAATGTAGCTTTTAATTCACACAACAAATCACTGCTTACTATCATGATGTCTAATAATGTAAGTAGAAGGAAAATTTTTTACGACCTCAAGCAATATTAACATATATGAGTTAGAATTCTAAACTTTATTTTTATAATTCTAAATGGAGTTAAATCAAATTTAATAAGAGATTCATTATTTCAAAAATCCTCTGCATTAAAATCATGGCTTAAGGATACTTATATTTAAAATTTCAGTTAAAATTGTTGATGTGATTATAAATAGTCATTTTGTTTGAAATTACAGTTTGTTGAAATTAAAGGAAGTGTTTTCAAGAAGTTTGAGAAGAACAATCTCTTTCAAATGTCCAATAGTGGTATGTATTATGCCTGGGTCCCAATAGCTATCTTAAGTCCCATTAATATTGTCATGCACATTTTTTAATGAATTTGTTGTTCAGTCGTTTTCAGTTTTGTCTAGTTCTTCATGACTCCATTTAAAGTTTTCTTGGCAGAGATACTGGAGGGCTTTGTCATTTCCATCTCCAGCTCATTTTACAGATGAGGGAACTGAGACAAACAGGGTTAAAGTGACTTGCCTAGGGTCACACAACTAGTAAGTGGCTGAGGCCAGATTTGGACTCAGGAAGATGAGTATTCCTGACTACAGGGTCAACACTCTAGGCACCGCACCCCCTAGCTGCCTTTTTAATGAATACTGAAAATTTAATCAGACATGTTGGAGAGGGGATTTTTGTCCAGTTATAACTTGAGCTATATGGGCTGCAAGGTCCCTTCCAACTGTAAGAACCTTTGACTTTTCTGCGAACCCGCGAAGTCTTTGTCTTTTTCCTTAGACTTTCCCAACCATCTAATTCAGGCTTTCTAGCTAACCATATTTCATAGAGTTGGAAAGAACCAAAGAGGCCATGTAGTATAGGCTATACCCAAATACTTAACTTCTTTACAAAATCCCCCCTAAAATGGCTATCCAGACCCTACTAGAAGATCTCCAGTGATGGGTAAGTCTACTACCACCAGAGGCAAGCTGTTCTGCTTTTTATTAGCCCCATAAATTTTAAGAGATTTTCATTATATCAAGGGAAAACTGCCTTTCTGCCTCTTAGTGTTGCGCTGTGTGGCCAAACAGAACTCTAATCCTTCTTGCATGAGATAACTTGCTTGAAGATACATCCACACACACATGTGCACCCACATACATTTTACCTCTTAAAATGACCACCCCCAGCTTCTGCCCCTAATTTTAAGATGGCAATTCTCCCACAATCATTGGTCGCCTTCCTCTGTGTCTAAGTCCTGGCTTTGCTGTTTGATCCCTGTGTGATATTGAACAGATTACTGCATCTCTCTGCATCTCACTTCCTTTGTCAGTAAAATGGAGGTGTGACTAGATCCCCAAGACCCCTTTCAGCTCTGCATACTGCGATTCTGTCAGCTTCACATTAGTGAGCAAGAAGGACTTAGTTGTACTTGAATTCATACCTCCCTTTTGGTGCTCTACTTCTAATGTCCTTTTTTAGTTTTTTTTTTCTTTTTTTTACTAGCTTTGTCTCAGCCGAATGAGAAAGAACAATATAGTTTAAAAGCTATTACAAGTGAATGTCTGTTGATCCATAGTTGAATGGTTAATTTTGCCCATTGAGCCATGAGGCAAAAATGGGTCATTAAACTCTACATTATCACAGATAAGTGTAGAAATGCATTATTGTGCAAGTCCGACTGTACAGGATAATTTATTCCCTTTTGTGTTTTAGCAATTAAGTGTGATGTTTTTCAAGTATACAGATTTAAATCAAAGAGATCTTCAGTGTATGGAAATTTTAACATTTAGAAATACCCACAAAATTATATTGTCTCCTATGTAAAATAATTTCTATTGCTATATCACCTGTCACCACCTGTTCAGGGACATCGAAGAAAACATTACTGCATTATGTGGAAAGTTGGTCTAGTGGCCCCCGAGGTCCCTTTTAATGCTAAATTCTATGATTGTGTACATGGGTATATCTGGTACATGGTGACATTTTGTTAGAGTGAACATTTGGAGCTGTTCATCCCTCCAAAATCCACTAAAAAAGTCAACATTGTCCCCATCCTAGCCTTTCCCTTTACATAACATTTAGAATACCTGTTTTCCTGGGGAAATCTTCACTCAAAATTAATAATATTATGGATTAATAGTAATTTTCTCATTCTTTAAAAGACAAAAACATTAAAACTGTAGCTGTCCTTTACAAAAGCACTTGAGCATGTTGTGAAGATGCCAAGCTTTAATATTTAAGCAAGGTCCCATCTGTTTTGAATGAAAGTTCATTCAATTTACCTATGTGTGTATGTATGTACATATATACACACATACATATATTTGTATATGTGCACATACATACATACACACATGTTGAATTTCATTTCCTCTACATTAGTGATATAAAAATGCCTATCAGTAATATAGATTGAACTGAATTAAGTACTTCTCTTCAGTCTGAGTTAGAAGTTTCCATATAGCTCTATATGCCTTAACCTATGAAAAAATTAAGAGAATGAAAATTTCCTTCCCAGAATCTGATTTGGAAGGGACCTAGCAGGTCACCTAGTCCAAGAATCCCCTCAAGAGCATACCTAGCAAGCGCTTCTTTAGTCTTTGCACAAAAGACCTCTAATGAGGTAAAACACTAGCTTTTGAGGCAGCCTTTTCCACTTTTGAATAGCTCAGCTTATTAGGAAGTCTTACAAATTATAAATGCAGTAAGTGGGGACTTATACCTTTTTTATAGTAAGGGCCTACAAATGAGGATTTGGGGAGGGACTAAATGGGCTGATCCTTGTGTGCATCACATGAAAGGGAGAGAATAAAGGGTCCTGTGTGGCCTCTAAGAGATTTGTAATGCATTATTAGTGAAAGGCTTTCCTTTCTCCCATGACTAAACCAAGGCACATGAACTCATAAAAATTAGGAACATAGAATCGTCATATTTTAATCTGCAATAGTCCTGTATCCACTAATATTCTAGCTTTTATAGGGATTTAGAATCAGAAGATAAAGGTGCACGTCATCTAGTTCTCTAGTCATTCCCTTTACATGAGTTTAGTTTTGGACACGTGTGGCTTAAGATGTCTATGAAACATTCATTTTAGCATATCTAATGGACAGTTGGATATGGGAGACTGAAGGTTAGAAAAGTGGTTAGGAATGGATAAATAGATCTGAGAATCATTATCATAGAGATATGGGAACTAATAAGATCCCCAGGCAAAATATGCCTTGCATTCTTCTTTCATCTATTTTCAGTGCCATCTACTATGGAATATGTCAGTTGAAGTATAAGAATCTTGTTCTTATAGATCACAAAGTATGTTTCTGTGTGTATATGTATATGTGTATATAGATACATATGTATGTATGTAGAGAGAGAAAGAGAGCTTTTTTTTTATAGTATACTTTGTATATTTTTATAGTACTTCTATATTCCACAAGAGGCAGTGTTGTCTAGTAGATAGAGAGCCAGCCTCAAAGCCAGGAAATCCTGAGACACATACAAGCTGGTGTGGTAATGGGAAAGCCTCTTAAGTTTCTTAATGCCTTTCAGCAGCTCTAGGTTCACAAATTGTACAGAGGTTGCTGGTTTTCATTGGTAGAGGAACTTCCTCATCTGTAAATTTACATGTGGGCACTTGTTGACGTAGAAGAAGAAGAAGATAAAATACAAAATGGAAATCTCTATAAAGTAATTTCTTTTTTATGGCCGTAGCAATGTCTAATGCCTTGCTCAGTTGTTAAACCTGAAATATTTGTTAAATGAATGAATAAACTTCAGAAAAATTGTGGATTAAAGGCTTATTGGTTAGAAAAGGGCAATGGATCTTATAGTGTTGAGGAGAATGGGAATGAGAGAATAGGAGATGCAATTAGGGATTGTTTTCTTGTTTTCTCCTATGTGGCTGGAAGCTGATTAACATAGGGGTTGGAACAGAAACAAGTGGAAGAAAACTATTCTTTTCTCCAAGGAGTGTTTTTTAGGCAAGGGCTCGATTCACTCTTGCCTAAGGGAGGAGTAGAAATGTCAGTGTTTTTGCTATAGCTGTTCAGGAAGAGGATTTTGGGTGATGATCAGTTCCAGCCTGCTGCTGTTCCTACTGTTCTTTTAGAGTTACTGGAAATGGCAGACCACTCCAGTAAACCCCAAATGGGGCCATAAAAAGTCATATATGACTGAAATGACTGAACTACAACAACAGTAAGAGTGACGGGGGAGGATGTATCACTTAAATCAGGGTTAGTGCTGGTACAGCTGAATCCCCAGTTGGCAGAGGGCACACAAATGGCCAGGGAAAGGAGAGGGAGGAAGGCACTCTTAAATCTTATGATTCCTATAAAGCAAACTACCGATAAATTACCAGCCTGATTTTTACAAAATCCAACTAAAACTTCCATTTCCATATGTTGTTAATTGTCTAGACTTAATAAAATGATGAAGAAAATATTAATAATGCAGATTAAACTTTAAAATATGGCTTGTGCACATTTTTTTCAGAACCCCAGTTCTTAAGGATTTACCAGTACACCCCTGATTGTAGCAGATACCACATGGTTGTAAGCTGTAAAGGATAGTAACTATGACACACTCAGTTTAAACTTAACATAATTTTAGAGTGAAAAGGTATCCTATACATTATCTACCTTTATTTTTATGGGTGAGAAAACTTAGGTCCAATAGGGTTAATTCATCCAAAGTCATTTGTGTTTTATACTATTTTCAGTTAACTACCTAACTCAATGTCAGACCAATGCCTTTATAACACCTCTCACATTACTTTGTGTGTAGTAAGTGTTTAGTAAATATTTATTGAAACAAATCTTAAATATATTCTTTATATTTCTCATTTTCAGATATTAAGGAACGATTCACAAATTATGTGCTCTTGCTAATAGTATGTCTAAGAAATATGGAACAATTTTCTTGGAATCCAGGTAATTAAACATTTACCAAATGTAATGAAACTTAATTTTGCTTTTGAATTAAAACTCTTAAAAATGGAATGCAGTAATTGCTAAAGTTTTTAAGAAATACATTTTCATCTTTATCTAATTTATGTACATATAAAAGAAAATTCACACTTAACCTGATTCAAGGATTGTAGGTATTTTTTCCAGCCATTTTAAATGTGCCTTGTTGACTTAGTCTTTTCCTAATCCCTGAAATAATGGGTTTGGGATTATGAAGATGTGATAGGTGCTTATCATGATATCCTTCTATCCCCTACCCTAGTTCTTACTTCACCCTTTTGCTGGTATCTCAGTCCCCTGGAACTTCTGGAACTGTCGCTTCAGGTGACTTGCTCCAGGAAAGCTCCACCTAGAGCCACCAGGGGCTGCCACTGCCGCTACATAATAATGTCTTCCAAGGGCAAGTGGCCCTGGAAATCTTGAGAGACTTCATTACCAAATGGAATAAACCTTCAGGATGCTGAAACAGGGAAAATCATTTGTCAGGGATCCTAAGTTTAGAGCCTGAAGAGACCCTAGAGGTCATCTAGTCCAAACCTCCCCCACCCCTTGTTTTTAACAGATGGGCCGAATGAGGCCGAGAGAAATGAACTACCCAAAGCCACACAGGTACTAAGTGACAGAGCCAAGATTAAACTCCAGTTCCTCTGCCTCCATAACTAGCACTCTTTTCCCTTTACCATGTTGTGCTTGGAATTGTGTCAACAAAACAGATCCTCACAGGGCAGGGTGATGTTTTAAGAGTTGGACTTCTCTTTGACAGAACAATGGAAAAAATTGCATTTGGGGTGAAACATTTGCTCTAAAAAACCATACCTAGAAAAGTGGCTCTTCAAATTCAATTTTGTTAAACCTAATTCCACAAACACCTGCCAGTCTTGGGTAGGATTCATGGCCAGAGTGCTTGATGCCAGCAAACATCTTAATTGGAAATCTTATCTTAAAAGCCAAGCTCCTGGGTGACCACCTCCTTATCCAAAGTGAGATTTTTTTTTTTTCTGTTTGAGAGAAAGATATGTGTTTGTGTTTCCAAGATTTGGAGTTTTTTAAATGGAGCAGGCTGTTTTACACTCCTCGTTGGGACATCTCTATCTCTAAATCCTTTTATGGCAAAAACTCTCTGCAGTCATCAGACCACCAGTTCTGTAGAAACAGACACGTGATGGTTTCCTACCTGGCAAACAGCCTTCATTGACCAGTACAAACTCTTCAGTTCCAGAACACTGAAGAAATGCAATGAAACCCCTTCCAAGTGTAAATACTGGTGGACAAACACTGGCCAAGATGTGTAAATAACATCCTCCCTGCCGCCCTCCCTGTCCTGTCATCTTCTTTCAGCTCTTACTTTCTCCTCTGATTTTAGATGTTCATGTTCAAATTCCATGATTAGTTTTGATCATTTTTTGTTTCATAAGTCTGCATACATTTATAAGTTAGGCTGACGTGACTATACAATGTAAGTAAAAGGAATTTATGAATTAAAATACTCCTAGTCAAAAAAGATAAGGGAGAAACTCAAGGACTTAAGGAACCACAAGCAAGGATGTCCCTAGAGCCTTCTCTTTCAACAGGCACTCTCTCTTGAAAATACTATCTGCTCTTATGACTTCAGTTGATGGCTCAATGTAAATGTCTCCAAAGTCCATAATATCAAGCCCTAATATATTACCTAAGTTCTAGCCCTCCATTTCCAATTGATTGCTGGAAATCACGTAGCTGCCCTGCAGGCCCTTCACATTCAATGTGTCCAAAATTTAACTTTGGATCTCTCATAGAATCATCGCCAAAAGTGACAATAGAGATCATTGAGTCCTACCTCCTCATTTAGAAGATGCAAAAACTGAGGCCCTCTGACTCTAAACCTAGTATTCTTTCCAGTTTACCACATTTCTTTCTTTACCTCCCTTACATGCCTATCTCATGTCATACTTATTTGTATACATGTCACACTATCCTTCCAATGTCCTCTGCTCTCCCTACCATTGACATTTGACTATAAGCTTCTTGAGGCTCTAAATAGACTGTATTTGTTTTTGTTCTTGTTTCTTCAGTACTTTTCATTTTCATGCAGTCCATATAGTAGACATTTAATATTGTTTGTTAAATTAAATAGTCTGTCTTCCTTGTACCATAGCATTATCCTAAATCATCTCCTATAGTTTGAATGCTACAATTTACCATAAGTCTGGTAACAAAATATGTTAAAAAGTATATCTTGAGGTGGTGAATGAATGTATAAATTTGGGTTAGAAACTTAAGCACTACAAAGTCAAAGTTCACTTGGCCTGTCCATTCTTCATGTCCCCCTTCCTCTCCACCTTTATTGGATAAGGAATTGTGGGAATTGCATACTTATCAAAAAAATCAACTATTTATTCAACACCTGTTTTTCAAAATTGTTGATTATCTAGCTTCCTTTTGGAGGTTTGTCTTTTAGACTTTCACTTCTGTTTATACACATGACTATATATGATTTCTCACTATTGGTTAAAAGGAGGTTTTTGGAGAATCTGTAGATGTTTGAGCCTTAAATGTATTTGCCACAGATCATTGATAGTTGGATCTATAATAAAAAGTCTGCTTATACTTAGTAAGGTATTCATGAAGTCTTTGATGTAAAACCTCATTATTAACTCATTAAGGACAGAAATTCTGCTTATACTTTGTATTCTTCACATTGCTTTACATTTGGAGTCATCACTTGCTAATTTGACTTGAAGAATCACCAGTTCTTGATTATAATTCTCCAAAAATTGTTGCCCAGTTCTATCTAAATATATTAGGTGACATTGGAAGCGTACCAGTTTTTTAACTGGCTAAGCTACCTACCTATAGGTAAAACTACAGAGTCAGTTAACATTTATTAAGTGCTATGTGCCAGGTACTTTTCCGATAAGCATAAGTGAGTCAAAGAAAGGCAAAACTAGTCTGTGCCCTCAATGAGTTCACATTCTAATGAAAGAGACAACTAGGGGACCATACAAGATCCATATAGAATTGACAAAAGGTACTATGAAAGGTGAAGGCACCAGCAGCTGGAAGCACCAGGAAGAGTCTCCTGCAATAAATGGGCCTTGAACTGAGTCTTCAAGGAAGCCAGGGAAACCGAGACAAGGAAGTAAGAGGGCAGAGCATTTAAGGCATTGGGGCAGCCACTGCACAGAACTGGAGACAGGAGTGGAGAGTCTTGTGTGATACATTGCAAGTAGACCTAACACAGAGGGATCTAAGAGCTCTTGGAGGGGATTGCAGTATAAGAACACAACAAAGGTAGAAATGGGCAAGGTCAGCAAGAGTTTTTAATGCCAAAAAAAGGAGTTTCAATTTGAACCCAGAGGTAATCGCAAGTCACTGCAGCTCATTAAACAAAGGAGTGACATGGTCAGGCCTGGGCTTTAGACAAATCACCTTGGCAGTTGAGTGGAGGGTGAATTGCAGCAGCAAAGGACTTACAAAGTAACCTACAGATTAGAATTGTTCCTTTAATTTGAGCTAAAATATAATTGTTTCATCAATGGGAAGATATTTACAAGGAAAATTCCATAATAGTCAAACTTAATTTTATTAGTTTAAAATGCAAGAGGTTCTCCCTTTGAAGCTTTTAAACTGTTGTGGAAGCACACGGTGATTATCTGACTTTGGTTTTCTTCTTAATTTTATAGATCACCTTTGGGTATTGTTTCCTGATGTCTGCATGGTGATTGCCTCAGAAATTGCTGTGGATATTGTAAAGCATGCCTTTATCACCAAATTCAATGACATTACCGCAGATGTATGTTTCTCATAATGATCTGAGAGTTTTAGCTTGACTTGTGTTTTAATATTTTCTGTTTTTCTTTAATGCAGCATTAAATTATAATGTATATGAAGACTAATAGGAGAAAAGTGTTTTGTATCACTGAAGACCATTTATTTTTATCTCAGAATTAGACATTTCATTGTGTTTTTAAAATCTAAGATTAAATAGATTTTCTTTTTGCTTCAATGTAATATCACATAACATCTATTCTTCTAATTTCTAGGTGTATACAGAATTTGGTTTTCCTATCAAAGGATTTGATTACGTTTGGGGAAGTTTATTTTATAATTGTAACTTTTCTAGAAGTGAGCATATTGATGTGGCTATGTTAAAGGCATGGTAGAAAAAGAATTCTTTTTGTTCATATAGGTTTCCCTTATCTCCCTTTTACAATGGGGTCAAATATAGAAATGCTCTTCATTTTAGTGACTTTATGAATATTACCATGTGGTGCATTTAATAAGCAGGCCACAGGGATTTACATTTGTCCTGCTTTCATTTAAGAATGCAGAAATGAAAAATAATAATGAGATAAGTTTCAACTGTGAAGTGCTACAGTTCGCTGTTTGAGTTATTGTATGTTAAAGTTTTATTTTACATATTTTGGTTAGAATATGTAATTAGAATAGCAAGTTAGAATAGTAATTTTCATATACTGATAAAAATAATCGCTTTACCTTTTTACCCCTTTGTTGCCTTAAGGGGAAGAGCAAAAAATTTCCATTAATAAAACCATTTTCTCTATATCAAAGTAAAATTCATACAGTAGATTTCAAGGAATTAGTCTTTGCTGTTCAAATTGGCAGATATATGCATATCTTCAAACTACGCCATGTCAATTATATTTATTCCTATACCTCCATTCCCTAGGAAGCTCAAGGCAGTTAAGCATTAGTATTTTTATATATGACAGAATTCTTAACAATTTATCTTAAACAATTAATATTGTTTAAAATACCTTAGAATATAGTGCCTGAAATCCCCAACTTCTTAACATTTCTTGATCATGAGTATAAATGCATGTGTATTTGCATATTACTCTCATCTGCAGCAAATACCTTTTGACCTAGGAAAAACATTTTTAAATTGTTTAATAACACTTTATATCATAAAAATAAGAGCATCATGTTTATGTACAAGTAGAAGTAAACAAATTGGAAAAAGGTAACAAACTAGATGAAATTTAATGAGAGCCCTGGTTAATATTCCTCCCCCCCCCCTTTTTGCATACCTTCAACTCTAATAACTTTAATTATGTCAGCTGAAAAGACAAATTAATTATCTGGGCATCTTTGCTCCTAATATTTTGTTTTGGGGTTCAGTGATACTGTCTGGTAATGCTTCACACAAAAATACATTTTGAGAATTAGCTCTTTTCAGGCACATAGCATTTTATCTTCAAAATCAGCAAAAATTAAGGATGATGTTTTGCTTTACATTTCAAGTGGCAGCCCAACTATTATAATCTGCCACATTTGTGTTGGCAGCAAGATTATTGTACTTTGGGCAAGCCAAGCATTTCATGAAATATTAAGTCATAGCCTAACTTGGATTTTGGCCAGATCAGTGAATTTAATAATATTCTAAAAATTCTGTCTGTTACAGATATAATTTAAAGAGATTAAGTATAAATTATACTTCACAGATAAACATTGATTGCCCCACATATTCTGTAAAGGGTTATATTTCTTGTTTTCAATTTTTTTTTTTAGGTCTACAGTGAGTACAGAGCTAGCCTTGCTTTTGACCTTGTTAGCAGCCGCCAGAAAAATGTAAGTATTAAATCAAAAGTGTCTTCTGATGTAAATTAATGGTCTATTAAATGCAGTTTGGACATATTACTTAAAGGATCCGTGATTTTATGGAGATGAAGATTCTGCCAATCATATCAAAACTATTCTCTGCCTTAGTAGACAATCTTTGTGAATTACTTGACCAAAAATTTTTCATCAGCCAAAGGCAAACTTTCTGGTGATCAGTGTCACTGAACTAGGCTGATCCTCAGATGGTAGTTACACATATCATTGCCAGGTCCATCTCCAAAGCCTGTAACTGCTTACACACTGCACTAAGTGAGACCCCTGAGAACTCAGGATCATCTCTGTACCATGACATAGCATTGGAATATAGCATCTTTGCAATTTTGAAATGTCAGCTAAGAAAAATTGCAATATTTAAATTTCCTTAGAAGGTGAAGAATAAAAGAACAATGTTAGGATCAATACTCACATGTTTAACATATTCTCGTTAATCATATTATCTTGTAAATGCCTTGCTATTTAAAATGTATTTTAAGCTTTCTTGTTTCACCAGTGTTATTGAAGATCATTAAAATTTCTTGTCCACTTACTTTAAGTTTTACCTGTCTGATATTTGACAAATATGACAGATAACAGTAATTGCAAAATGTTTTAAAGTAATTTATTGTAAATTTGATATTTTCTTATTCTTTCTCTTTCTAGGCATACACTGATTACAGTGATTCTGTTGCACGGAGAATGGGCTTTATTCCTCTCCCACTAGCTGTTTTGGTAAGTATCTTATACGTTTTTCCCTTTTTTAGTAGAAGCTGTGCCTTAGTACTTCAAATGCTTCAATGATCAGTAATTTCACCAGAATAACTCTACAGCTTAGTAGACTTCACTTGGGATTTGTTCTTCCTCTATTCCCCCAGTTAAATGATGGTCATACTTATTATTTTTAAAGTGCTGAAGTACTAATAAGTATGTTACAATAAGATTGTTTCCATGGAGTCTAACATTACTTGGAAAATCATACATGAAAAATATCATCGCAGCTTAGAGGAAAAATCTAAGTTTTAATTATTGATATCCTTTTGTTTTTTTGGTCCTTTGGAGCTTTATTTGAAAGTTACAGGTACATTTGTTCATACAACTAGGCACATTCTAATAAGTGATATTGTAGACATGCAAATAGTTCCCAGATACCATTATTGCCAGCCCAATTTAGAATAAGCCATGATAGTTGTTTTTGTTTGTATCCATATCTCTCAATGTCCTTTCTACTTACTCTCATGTTTTTAAAGGAAAGAGAATATAGGCATCTTTCTATAGAAAGTATAGCTAGTGTTTCCCTGTAAACACAGAATCTTGAGAAAACCAAATGAATGATGACATAAAATGAAGTGGCAGATCGCATTAAATTTATTTTAGACTTACTATCAGTTTTCCTTTGGGTTATGAACATTTGACTGGCTTATTGATATTTTTATTTCCATGAAATCCAGATTGTAATACCTCAACAGATTTTGTTTTAAAATTATACTAATAGTTTATATTGTATGATTTTCTTTGCTTTGAAAGAGAGAGTAGGTTAGATGCTAACTCGTGTAATGGAAGAAAATTTCATGTTGAAGGACAACTTAACCCTTTAAAAAAGTTTATAAGCAAACAAGAAAAAAGAGTTTGTGAGCTAGTAGAATCCTAAGGAGGTATAAGTACATGTTTTACAACTAGAAATACCAATTTTTCTATTCTAAATACCCAGACCGAAGTGGTAGGAATGAAATTAGAATAGACATTAACTGAAACATCTTCATATGCTAAATCTGAGGATAAACATAAGTTGCCTGAGGGCTAAAGAGTGCTTTGCAGGGATTGCTTTCAGTAGTAGATGAACTCACTTTGGCAGTTAAACCTTTACCTATTTTGGCCAGTATCACAGATGTTTAGTCAGAAGAACAGATTACCAGTAACCTACCTGTGTATTTATGGCAGTTATCATCCACATTTTGTATTCTTTTGCATGATCTTCTGAAACTTCTGTCAAAAGACTTCAATGTGATTAGTAGTAGTAATATTAGAAAAAGAAATTTGTTTCAGAAAAGCATCTCGTGCCATTGATAGGGATTCCTTAGTTATATGGTGGTGGTGAGGTATTCTCTTTTGTACACATCTGTCTTTAGGCCCAAAAATAGCACCATAACTTGGTAGAAATGATTATATCTTTTAGTCCTGACTTTTCTAAGAAGAAAGAACACATTCCTAAGGTCTAGTTAGCAAACAACCTCAGTCACTAAAAGTTACTGTAGAGTTGTGAAGCCACATAATAAGAAACATACAGAATTATATCATAGTGGATGGAGGGTGAAATACAAGAGAGAAAAACTAAGCCAATTTATTCATTTTTTTCTAACATTTTAAAAAA
>CM053623.1:395495056-395511275 GCA_028646595.1 Phalanger gymnotis
TGTAGAGTAAAGAGTTCTATGTTCCACACTTGGGGGGATGAGCCAGCTATGCCACACCAGCACTCCTCCTTCCCCAAGAACCCCCAGACTGGACTGGACTTAGATCTTCAGCAGGCTCTGCACTCCTGCTCTGATCTGCTACTTAATTCCTCCCACCAGGTGGGCCTGGGGCCAGAAGCAACTGCAGCTGTAATTCTGAAGCTGCCCCACCTCCGCTGCCCCCGGGGTGGTGGCCGAACGCAAACTCCCTGTCCCCAGCAGCTTTTCCCACTAACCTTCTCTGTTGTCTTTGGTGTTTGTGGGTTGAGAAGTCTGGTAACTGCTCCTATAATATAATCTTATTGATTGAATTATACTACCGTGGGTAGTCAGATTTTTTTAGTTGGATTCTCTTTGTGGCCAGTTACTGTCAACTCTGCTGTCTGGTTGGGTTTTTTTAACATTAATTTAAATAAAACATTTACATAAAAATTTACTGTCATAATTAATATAAGATTAGATTATATGTGTCCTTTGCTATTATGGACTCATTTCTCATTTTTGTGTGAATATATGAATTGACTGTATCTAGAGCACACCAACTTCTTTTAGCTGCTAGTTAAGAAAATTGTTGCATAAGACCCCTCTTTTCTGCCACAGGTTTTCAAGCCTCCCATAATAATTTTTCCTAGTTTGTCCCATGTTCTTTTTACACTATTTTATTATAATTATTTTTATACTTGAATGATTAGCTAATTGTGGTATTTTCTTTGGGCATGAATGTATCAGTGAGGTCAAATATGCACGTAATATACTTGAAAGTCTCATTAAAAAAAATCTTGGTATAACCACATCAGTAGCATGTTCTTCTAATCACCACTTGAACAGGAATTTTCAACGTTTTTCTCTTTAGTATAGTTCATAAAGCAGTTGTCTTTTAGTAAGGAACTATATGCCCTTTGTTTCCAGTCGAAACCATTTTAAATCTAAAGGGAGATGATTCTAAGAGAGGCACAGGAATTTCTTAATACTTGGAATAAGGGAAAATGAAGTTGTAAGCTAGTTTGGATCTAAGCCTAAACAGTTGACTTCAGGATCTCAGTACCCTTATTTGTTATAAGAGAGCATTAGACTGGTCCCTAACCATGCCAGTACTAATACATATGATTCTATAGCTTTCATTTCTTTTATGTCTCCTTGCAGTGCCTAATGATTTGTGCGCATTGCACAGTGAGTAATGTCTCAAGCTAGCCATTTCATCGATGCCTGATTCCTTTAATATTTTTTGCCCTGCTTTTCTTAACTTCTTAAGAAAAATTATGTCATCATACAAACATGCCATGTAGAATTTGTCTGTGGAATTTCATGGATATCATAAATTGTCATATAATGTAACTTTTTGCTATATTAACTATTTTTAGAATTGTTAAGAAATTAAAATAATTTATTTCTGGTTTTAGGTTGATATCACTCAAAATCCTTAATAGTATTGTGCTATTGGGAAAGTCATGCCAGTATGTCAAGGAAGCCAAAATGGAAGAAAAGTTGTTTAATCCTCCTCCAACCAGCACACCAGGCAAAACATCTAGTAAATCACAAAACAAATATAAATCTTCCCAAGGTATGTTTGGTTTTTTTATGTCTCCTATTTTCCTTTGCAGTATAAATCTGTTTACAATATAATCATGTGGCCCTTAGTAACTTTGCCTTAGTTATACATAAAATATGCAGTTAAACTTCAGTTCCATTTGTGAAGGATTTGCTCTGCTCTTAATTAAATTTGCTTTTGCAGGTTTAAAATATTATCACTACTCCACAGTAACATATACCATGAGGCACATACACAAGGAATTCAAATAACTTTTAAAGGAGTTTTCAAATTAAAAGATATCATGCCTTGCACAAACTATCAAGTAAATGTTTATTAGTTTGATATTGGTTGAAAAAGCTGAAGTTGAGAATTTAATCAGAAATAGCATTGCATGAAACATATATCCATAATATTAATTATAGGGATAGATGTAAAGCACTGTGTAAATTCAATTTCACAGAAATTAAGTGCCTTCTTTGTGCAAGGTACTGTGCTTTCAAAGTTGGAACATGGCAGTGCTTTAATCTAGTGCAAGAGGAATGAAATAGGTCCACAAATAACATTAATGCATGTTAGACAGTGATAAGTAATTCATAATAGTCAGCTAGCATTTATCAAATGCCTACTATGTGCCAGTCATAATATTTGACTGCTGAGTCCTAGTATAATAAAGGACAAACAGAACATTTAGGGAGAGGATCACTCAAGGAGGGGATAGAGGAGCTGAGACAAGGCTTCTTGGAGGAGGTGACCTCCAAGCTGAGCTTAGAAGGAGAAAGATCCCAGTAGAAAGAAGGGGGGAGTCATATTCTAAGTATGAGGGACAGAATGCATAAATGCAGTAAAGTACAAAAGATCAAGAAGGTAGTTGTGGTTGGCAGCAGCACAGAGCATACTTTGATGAGGACCTTGAAAAGAGGCTAGAAATGGATGATCACCCATCGATTGCCAAATGAAGGAGTTTGTATTTTATTCAGTAAGCAATGATGAGCCACCAAAGATTTTTGAACAGGGGAATGATATGACTAGAGCTGCCCATTAAGAAGACAGCTTTGGCAATATTGTGATTTGTTGGAGAGAAAAAAGCATCAAAGATATGGAGAACAAGAAGAAGGCTCTTGGAGTAGCCCACTGCAAGAGGTAAATGAGGGCCTGGTTAGGGTGATGTCAGCGGGAGCTGACAGTTGCTAGTATGGAAAGAAGAGTGCAGATGCTAGAGATTTTTCAGATTTCTGTTTGAAAGAACTTCACAAAAGAATATATGTCAGGAGTAAGGGAGAAGGAAGAGAAAAAGATAGCATTAAAGTTTTGAGCCTCACGAAGCATAATAGTGGTGACAGCAACAGAATAGCAATGTTAGGAGAAGGAACTGGTTTTAGAGGGAAGATACTGGGGCATGATGAGATGGACATGTTTCATAGGCAGCTGGAAATGTGGCACCAGAGTTCAGGGGAAAGGGTTAGTGCTGCTAGAGAGATTTAAGAGTCATCTGTAAAAGGTAATAATGACAATATGAACTTTCAGAAGAAAGAGTGTAAAAGGCTTTAAAACAACAAAGGGTCGAATGGTGGGAGATGCTTGCCCTTTTATTGTGCTAGAAGAAATGTAAGAGGAATCAGTAAAAGAGATTAAGAAGAACCAGCCAGGTAAGAGACTAGGGAAAGAGAAATATCATGGAAGCCAAGGCAGGAGACAATAGTAGAAGGGAGTAGTCACTACTTTCAGATACTACAAAAAAGTAAATGAGAATCAGAATTGATAATACTCACATTGGATTTGGCAATTAGCTAGATCATTGTTGACCTAGGAGAAAACAATTTCTATATATTAGGTTTTAATAAAAACTAGATTGAGGAAAGTTGAAGAGTAAGTGGTGAGGAAAGGGAGACATTAAGTATGGAGTATTGTTACTAGAACTTTAGCAGTGAATGAGGAAGAGAAAAGTTGATAGTTTAAGGCAGATAAAAGGAGCAAAGGACAATTTATTGGGAATAGAGGTAGCAAGAGGAAGGAGCCAATGGTGACGAGGCAGTTTGCAGATGTGAGGGATCTAAGGTCCTAGAAAAGACAACCGGGGATGAGATCAAGGGCTGTGGTAGACTAGTGAGCATTAGCAAGAAAGATGACCACACCATCTTTAGATACTATAGAAAAGAAGAGAAAAAAATGAGACAGATTTTGAAAAACGAAGATGAGAAGAACTCAAATCAGATGGCCTCAGGAAAAGAGGATGTGTGGCTTTTTAAGCAGTAAGAAATTGTTCGAACACTCTTTTCAAATTAGAAGAGTCTGAGAAATCCTTTGCTATGGAGAGGACCCCATACTTGTCATTTCTTCAGGGTATGGGTTAGCCAGTGAAGAGGCTCACTCCACCAAGACAGTGTGGCAACCACAGCTTAGAGTCCTGTCTCTTGAAGGCACCAAGAGGTTGGATAGCTTTTCCAAGATCAAGCAGTTGATATATGTCCTAAGTAGACCTTGAACATAGGTCAGCTCAACTCTGTCCTGGTGTGCTACACTCTCTCTCAATAAATCATCATTCTCTAATAAACTTAATTTCAAAAATCTTTAGTAATGGGATCTTGCCCATAAAATCTTAAATGTGGTATACCTTTTTGTGAAAAGTGTCTTCAGATGCAAAATCTGCATTAATCCCACGCACTTTTACCTCACCTTCCTTCACATTTGTTTCTAGTTCTTTCTGCCCTTTCTAGAATGCCACCATTATGCTTGCCTCCAGCAAACACATTTCTCACAAATTCAGATATAAATGAAAAGGAAATTTAAAGAGAATCGAAAGAAGAGATAGCATGTTCTGTTTAATCCCATTTCCTATTTCTTCAAAGCTCTGTATTTAGGAGTTAGTGTTTATTTTCATGACTAATGAAAGGAAATTAATTTTAAAACATTATTTGAGAAGTTATATTTTTTCCAATACTGAGATCAGGAGGTTAGATTCTATATAGTAATGGTAAGTATGTACAGTGCTTTGCACAGAATAGGCTTAAGTTTACTGGGTTGTTTTTGTTTGCTTGTTTGTTGCTCCATGCCTGTGATTTCATGGTCAATGGAAAGTTTCTGTGTTAAAACTACTTCCACTTTGGTAACTCAACAACATGCCTTTAACTTACACTCCAAGAGAGTTGCATGAAACATTGAGCTTAAGTGACTTGCCCGTAGTATACAATGTAATAATATGCATCAGAGGCAGAATTTGAACCTAGGTTTTCCAAACTCCGAGATTGGGCTCGTATCTACTGTGACGTATTATCATTTGCTTAGTCTAAATCAAATTTCAATGATAGATTTCATCAGCACTAGCACACTAAATGAATAATAAACTGAATGAGTGTTTTCTTTTTAATTAAATTGGTTTCTGCTTTTTCAATAGGGCTTTCTACAGAAGAGACCTTATCAGCTTCCATCATTAGCCAACCTGTACATCAAAAGGAAAATACAGCTCCATCACTTATTACCAGCAATTCTGATCAGTTTCTTACAACGCCAGATGGTGATGAGAAAGACATTACCCAAGAAAATTCTGAATTAAAACACAGATCATCAAAGAAAGATTTGCTGGAAATTGACAGGTTTACAATTTGTGGAAACAGAATTGACTAAATTCTTTGACTTTGTGTGCTTAGGATACTGAGCTTTGGGGCAGCAAATGCTATGCTACCAGAATGGACAAATGCCAGACATGGCACCTAATATTTATTTAAAAACTTAAATTATTCATGGCAAACATATTAGTATCTTTCTACAGACAACTTGGTTTGGTTGCTGATCAGATCAAGTAACAACAGAGATCTCTAACTTGCTATGTGGAAAATGTGATGGATTATGAAAACCTCTCCCTGCTTGGCAGAGTAACAGTTTATTTTTTTTTTCAATAGACTGAAACAAAAGCAGAGTCCCTTTGGCTTTGTCAAACTGTGCTTCCAGAACATAAAATGTTGCCTCATGGCTTCTTCAGTAGAAAAGTATACCTGGAAAGCTGTGAAATCCTTAACGTGAAACTACCTTCCCAATGTCCTGTTTCATAAGCAGTTTTGAAACTTTTACTTCATCTGCCAAAGCATTAAAGAGAAATGAACTTTGATAAAATAAAAAGCCACAATAAATGTTATCACCACTCAGAATAATCCTTGAAGATGTATCTGAACTAATCAGAATAAAAGACTATCTTAAATGAGACATGATGCATAGTTGCATTTTATCTAAAAACTGAATGACAGTTTATAAAACAAGCAAATTAGAGAAGGGTCTATGTAACTGGGCAAATCAGTTTTTATCATTTTTCAGTTTACTCTCCTGTAAAGAAAAGCACGAAAAGGTGTGAGTTGTTTCGTTGCAGTGGGACAAATAGAAATTTTGTTACAAAATGGCACTTTTTGTACTACAAAAGCAGGGCAGTGTTAACTTTAAGGTACAATACCGGGTTTCACTTTATTATTTAAGTGCTGTAGGAATCGTTATGGTGGGAAAGCATTTAATGTTAGGTTGACTGGGGGGATAAATGTCTATAGAGTTGTATAAAATTCAGAAATGTCCCATTTATTGATAGGTTTTTTAAATAGCAATTTTAAAATAAAATGTCTCAAGCTGGATTCGAACAGCATTGTCATGAAGTGCTTAGGTTTTTAAACTATGATGCAGACTTAATGTGTTCATCTGTGTGGTATGAGAAGAGGAGCCAAAAGATCCTTTGAGTGGAGCTTGAGATCAAGATTCTATTTTGGCATAATTATTGCACTACCGGCTGCATCATGAGGCAAGTTAGTCCCCATCCATATCCAGAGAATGCTTCGTGCATTTTTATAAAAAGGGTACAACCTCTATTTTCAGAACTATCAAAAAGCTTTCATTAATGTTAACTAAATTATTTCCTTTTAATTTTGGATTTCAAACATTGTGTGGATAGTTCAGATTTATTAAATGCATAAGGTATATTTTTGGTTAAAAACTAGTCTCTTGCTGAATGGAAGAAAAGCTAGCTTTAAGCCTTAGGTTTGTGCATTTGAAATGTGAAAGTTAATTCTGAATAATTTGTACTGATTAAAGAAATTGAAAGACTTATTCATAGAAAAGAGAAGACTGTGTGGACATGCTTTTGTGAAACCAAAAGAAATTTGTAATTAAAATGAAAAGAGAATTTGATTGATTTTTATGAGAAGGTACCACTTTAGCATTATTCTTTCCTCCATCCTTTCCATTAACAGAAACAGCAAGAATCCTATAAAAGGTGAATGCAAATAATTTCGGGGACATAAGGGGTGGGATTTGAAAACCATGACCGTAATTAAAAAACAGTATTTGTTTTGAATACATTTTGTGTTCATGCAGAGAATGATACTTTAAAATTCAGTTTGAATTATTGAATAAATGTGATGTCATATTTTTAATTTTTTCAGTTACTTTGCAGTTTCTACAGGGATTTTGGGATAATATTAATTTCTTCTGTTAAAATGACATTCAGTACCAATTTTATAAGTGCATCTTGTGTGAAACTCAATAAATTCAATTTTGTAATCTTTTTAAACAAGGTTATTGAATTTATTTTTATAATGCTAAAAACATTTAGTTGCTTAATACAGCTTTCACTTTTAGATGGTAAAAATGCTGTCAATTTTAAAAAATAAAAGCTAACTTCATTTTTTCTTTAGTGTTAGTGGTAATAAGAAGACTGACTTTCATCTCCTAACAGAGAGTCTATATACCTGTTTTCTTTAAAGCTACAATCAGTATTACTAAAGCATTCATGACAGAAGCCTTTGGATCTCAAAGGAGTAAACTGTTTACCTAATAGGCTGGTATTGGTTATAAAGAAAGAACTTAATGACTTCTCAAGTTATTAGGTGCCGTACTTTGTACTTAACTTACCTGTCATTTATCCCTATGAATGGAGCCAGGACAAAGACATGGCTAACATGCCACAGCATGTTATATATGTCATCGATTTTGAGAGACCTTTCATGTTTACCTTTTGGTATGAATGTTTCATTCTAGAAAATTATACTTTGCTACTTCAATTTCATTGATGTGTAGGTATTCCTGAAATGGGTTTTTACTAGTTTTCAGGTATGGGTTGTTCTAGATCAAGGTTGGGGAACTTGTGGCCTTGAGGCCACATGAGGCCCTCTAGGTCTTCAAGTACAGCCCTTTGACGAATCCAAATTTCACAGAACAAATCACCTTAATAAAAGGATATGTTCTGTAAAACTTGGACTTGGTCAAAAGGCCAAACCCAAGGACCTAAAAGGCCACATGTGACCTTGAGGCCACAGGTTCTCCACCCCTGTTCTAGATAGTCTAAGATCCCTTCCAACTCTGAAATTCTGTGAAATTTTCCTTAGAAGTTCTTATTGGAGGCCTTCCTCTAGGTTTTTTATTTTAACATTTTGTTGGTATCAATGCATCAATTGATTGTCAGTCTATCATCCCTGATTCTCAGTCCATGACCAGCCCAATTTCTTTTCTAATCGTACATTTCATGGTTGATTTCTGTGATCCCAGGCAAATCACTTAACTTGTGAGTCAATGGGTATAATAATCCAACAACCTCCACAGAGCTGTTGTGAGAATTAAACCTTGTGACATATGTAAAGTGCTTTGCAAACTCTGAGGTACTACATAAATGTCAAGAAAGGAAAAAGATGTTGAAGTCTATGTAAGCCCACCAATGTGTTACTCCACTGCTTTTTGAGTTGCCAGCGATTTGGATCCTTTGTGGTGGTCTATGATTTCACAACCATATAGCATCACTAAGATAATATCAGTATTAAAAAGTTGGAGTTTTATGTCTTAGGATTGTTGAAAACACTGTGTGGTTTCCCAAATGCAATCCAACCTGCTCACTTCTTGTTCAATTTTGGGCCCAGTTAAATGTCTGTCTGAAGCACCTGTGCAAGTTAAATAGATGGAGTAACTCAGCGATAGAGTGCCCATTCAAGCTGCACTTTATAGTTTAGGCACTTCTCAGCCGTTTGGTTTGATTCTATGGGAAGTGAAAGGTTGACCACTTCAGTAAATCTTGTCAGAGTATGCTGCGGCAGACAAAATCCTAACATGCCTTAGTCATGTGTCTGGAAGACCTTCCTGTCCAGAGAAGATTCATTTTCCATTTGAACTTTCTCGTTGGCATACTCCATTACATGCACACAAGATGCTCTTGTCTTCATAAGGGTATGTTTGCTTCTGCTTTCAACATGAATACAGTAAGTCTAGGGGAAGCAGTGTCCTAGGAGATGATTCTGGCCTTTGGTTATGCCAGGAAACCCATCCGACCAACTTCTTTGTGAGCTTGTCCAGGGAAAATTGATAAAATCTTCCACTTAGATGCACTGTCTGTCTTGTGCTTTCACTTCATTAAGAACACCAATGTTGGTGTGGTTCATGTTCTCCGGTAAAACATAGACTCACTCATCATTAGACAAAGATCTCATGTTTAGAATACCAACAATTAAATATCTGTCTATAGCCAGTCTAAAAACTATAATTCTTAGTACATTTTGCCTCCTTTTCTTCATTCCACAACCATTATTGTGGAAATGGAAGGAAAACCAAGCAAGACTATTTTCTATTTTTGTTTGTCTTGTGGGTTGCAATGCACCAAAAAATTAATTAACCTCAGCACCATCCTATTGGTGATGAACCTAGAGTCATCCTTAGACTGCAGAAACTATGCCATTGGGACTATATTCAAAGCCTTTCTAGCTTGGCAGAATATGAGAGAATTGTGTTTTATTAGCTTAGCCTTCAAGAATTCAGGAACATCTCCACACCTTAATGAGGAAATGAAGTAGGCCTCTTGTGAAAGAATTCTGGAAATTTTTGCCACCCTAAAATGTACTACCCTTATGACAACAAATGCTTAGTAATGCCTAGAAAGCTTTCTGGCCTTCTAACATCACGCTTCCTTTTTATCTCTCTAGTGAGCATTATCTCTCAGGTTTTTCTAGACACCAACACAGAAAAGAGCAACTCGTGTTATAAATAAAAGACAGCCTTTAGATGTATTCTGATTACTAAAGGAAGGAAGAACAATTAATAAATTCATGACAGAAGTCTTTGGATCTCAAAGGAGTAAACTGTTTAATAGGCTGCTACTTGTTATAAAGAACTTAATGACTTCTCAAATTAATATTTTTTGGTTTGTGAGAATGTTTTGCATTTCACATCAGGGAGTTAGGCTCAGGTAACAATTTAGTATGAAGACACCTTTTATAAGGCATAAAACATGACAAATTAACTTTTAAATTTTGCAATTAAAGTATAAATATCAAATGTTCATAAACTTTCTTTCAAAATGTAGGCGTGTACCAGCACACGGCAATTAATTTTACTGTGTTAAACACAGTGAAACCTTTGACATACTTTGATCCTCGAGTAATCAGCCATCATGTTAGCCAAGGAACTAGTCAACAGAGAGGTGATATAGCATGCATAAAATTGAGACAAAATTTCCTATGGGCTTCCTATATGCATTACTGTTTCATTGACATTGGATACTTTTATTTAATATTTATTTGATGTGGGGAAAATGGATGCTGTCTGCGCCCCGTTTATCCCAAGATCAAACTTATATCAAGCTCATTTATCTGGGGCAAATCCAGAAAAAGGCTTTTGCAGGCTGCAAACTGTCAAATTTAGAAGAGAGGTCAAAGTCTTACTTGGAAATGACCTCAGACCTCATGTGCTTCAATCCATACCAGACCAAAAATTCCATCTATAACCCTCCTAACAAATGGTCATCTTTCACTTGCAGAATTCCAGTGAGGGGGAACCCACTACCTCCCAAAGTAGATCATTCTACTTGTAGATACCTCATAGGAAGTTTCCCCCTTACATTTAGTATCTCTCTTTCTATGTGCAACTTGCACCCTTTACTGCTAGTTGTTCCTGGGGCTGAACAGAACAAGTTTCATCCCCCTCCGTGACAGCTTTTCAGATGTTTGCCAATAATGATCATGTTCCTCCTAAATCTTCTTTGGACTAATTGTCCCTATTTCCTTCAGCTCACTTTTGTGTGGCACTATCTTGTGGCCCTTCACCGTCCTTCACCTCTCCTATTTATCCTCTTCTGGACACTTTCCAGCCTGTCAAAATCTTCTGCGAAATGTGAAACACCAGGACCCACCAGGCCTGAAAAAGCTAGATGAGATATGATCAAGGCAGATGTCAATTGAGAATGATTATGCAGAATGCTGGGTCCAAAGAACCCCTCCTTCTGTTGTGCTGGCGTCTTACTTGAGCAAGACTGAAACTAACTTACAGCATCATAATGAAAGTTATTCGTCCAAATTAGAATCATCGGTGGTAGAGTTTTGTTTTGTTTTTAAACAAAAGATTTGCACAGTTATTACACAGCAGAAGGATATATTCAGCAAAGATCCAGCATTGATTCAGCTGAGAAGCTTTCCAGTGTTGGTCATGCTTCTGGTATGCTAGCCTGATCCCTTAAGAAGGAGCCCCCTGACTCCTTATACGTTGGCTTTTTTTTTCTTTTTCTTTGCTCAAATGACAGGGGAAGTATGGCAATAGCGTGTAAAAAGGTCACTACCTTTTTAATTTTAATTTTTTTCCAGTTAACAAGCATTTAATTTCTCTAATATCCTGCACTACCTCCTGGAAAACTAAAGCAAAATTCTTGAAAAAGATATGAACAGTCATGCAAAACAAATTCCCACATTTTCTTGTCCAAAAATGTCTCGTTCTGCCTCCTGAGTCCATTACCTCTCTGTCACTATGTGGGTAGCATGCATCATTATCGCTCATTGCATTGCTCAGAGTTCTTAAGTGTTTCAAAGTTGTTTGTCTTTACAATGTTGTTATTGTAAAGCTTTCTGGTTCTCTTCACTCTGTATCAATATAAGTCTTCCCAGGATTCTCTGAATCCTTTCCTTTTGTCATTTTTTACAATGCAATAACATTCCATTACATCCATTTACTTAGCCCATCTAACATTTGTCTTTTTTCTTTTTTGTTAGCTTTGCTAATCCACTGGGGGTGAGACGGAACCTCAGTGTTCCTCTAACTTGCATTCCATTATTATTAGTGATTTGGAGCATTTTCCTTATATTTATTGATAGCTTGTATTTCTTCCTTTGAAAACTTCCTGTTCTTTTCCTTTGGCCATTTTTCTAATATAGGACCAATAGCTCTTGGTCCTATAAATTGGAATCAATTCCTTATGTCTTGGATAAATGAGACCCTTATCAGAGAAACTTGCTGAAAAGATTTTTTTCTCTAATTACTTGTTTTCTTTCTAATTTTAACTGCATTACTTTTATTTGTGCAAAAAAAAATAAATCTTACATGATCAAAACAATGCATTTTATCTTCTGTAATCCTCTCTAACCTTTATTTAATCATGAATTCCTCCTTATCCATAGATCTGAGAGGTAATTTCTTCCTTGTTCTAATTGTTTATGTTGTTGCCTTTTATGTCTAAGTCATTTATCCATTTGGAATTCACCTTGGCTTAAGGTGTGAGGTATATGTCTGTCCCTAATTCCTGTGAGAATGCTATCCAATTTTCCCAAGTTTTTTTTTTTACAAATAATCTACAGCAATAACTGCAGTTATTGTGTTTATTGAACACTGTGCTACTATCTATGGCCCTTTATTTCTCTATGTTGTGTACCAAGTCTGTTCCACTACTTGAGCTCTTTCTCTTTTTTTAACCAGTACCAAATCATTTTAATGATTACTACTTTGTAGTATAGTTTAAGATCTAGTACCAGTGGCCCTCTTTCCTTCTTTCCCATTTTATTTCATTATTTTCCTTTTAGGTTCCTGACCTTTTTGCCACCATGTAAATTTTATTATTCTCTTTTCTATCTCTTTAAAATAATCGTTGGGAGGTTTGGTTGGCACAACACTGAGTCAGTTAGATTATATAGTGTTGTTAGCTTTATTATATTGACTCAACCTACCCATGGCAATATTTCTTCAATTATTTAAGTTTGTCTTTATTTCCGCAGTGTTTCGTGTTTGGACTCATATGGTTCTAGTATGTGTCTCAGTAGATAAATTCCCAGATATGTCATGCATACTGTTATTTTGATGGAATGTCTCAGATTTATGTGTATTTGTTTCATATCTTGCAACTTTGCTGAATTGTTTCAATTAATTTTGGTTGACTCTTTGGGATTTTCTAAGTAAATCATAACATCTGCAAAAAGTAATAATTTTGTTTTCTCCTTGCTTATTTTTCTCATTCCCTCAGTCTCTTTTGCTTTATTGTTATACCCAGCATTCCTATCATTTATGTTTAACAGTAGTGTTTATAATGGACATCCTTGCTTTATCCCTGCTTTTATTGGGAAAGTCTCTAATTTTCCTCAATTATATATAATGTTTGTTCTTGGTTTTGAATAGGTTTTTTATTATGTTAAAGAAAGGTCCATTTATTCTTATGTTTTCTAGTGTTTCTAATGGAAATAGGTGTCAGACTTTGTCAAAAAGCCTTTTCAGCATCTATTGATACTATCATGTTTACTACACCTTTCAAAGCTATATACCAGTCCTGGGTCCCCAATTCCACCAAGTCTCAGTCATATCTATGAGGTCAAAGTTCCTTCCTCACATTAGAATCTATGTCACCTTGCTTGTTGCTCATACTTTGTACACTTGAACATAAATATCTAAGTCCATGGATTTTCATGTTAGCTCCTTGCTCAGATTTAGTCTCCTGTAAATTACTGGGCACCTTATTGCTATTATTTTCCCTATATTATTGTTACTCTTTGTGGTATCTTACTTGGTAAATTACATACAGCCAGTTTAGGATTTGTTTTTAAGTTTAGATATCTAAAGTTTTAGGTATCTAGAAGAGCTAGAAACAATTTTATTTATGTAGAATACCTCAGTCCCCTCCAAATGCCAGTTAAATGAGGGACTGTTATGTTAAATTTCAACTAGAAGAGATAATAATGAAATATTGTCACCTTTAATGAAAGGCATATTTTGTACAGTGCTTGTTAACATATTTTTTAAGTTTTCAATTGTATTTAACCTGATGAAGAACCCCTCAGACCTATAGCTTCCTCATCTATTCTAATATCATCTGATTTGCAAAATTCCTTCCAAATTTACCATTCTGTGAATCTCAGAAGTAACCTGAGAGTATATTTTGGGCTTCGCTTTGTACATATGTATTTTAGTTGCATTTCATTTGGGAATTGCAGTAGTTTCTGTTCCTTTTTAATTGGATTCATTCTGAGATTGCATAATGGATCAGATCTTGCCAGGTGAATAATTAAAACCATGGAAAGTTGTTTAGAAACGTATCAAATTAACACCAAGGTCTATTTCAATGCCTCATCATGGCATAGAAGAAATCCTGGATTTTTGAAAACTATGCTGATGGAGTATAAGTTCTAGCAGATTTTTTCCAAGCTGAAACAAATTTTAGTACCTTTCCAGTTACAGACTTTCTACTGTCCAAAGTTCAGTCTGACAAATTATAGAGACTTACCTGTACTGTATGGTGGGACCGTGAGTGTCGTATTCTTTATCCATGGCAATGCACAAAATTATAAAATCAAAGGTGGCCTTCAACCCTATGAGACCCTCTTCTAGCTCTGCACCCACAGTGATAGAATAAAGAAAAGGGTGCAGAAAATGCTAGACCTGTTCAATTGTTACACTTGCTAGGAGCCTCAACTGGCATTCAAAATACATGCTTTTCATCCAATGATCAGTCAGCTGATGTTATTGAAAGTAGTGTCATTCTTGTAATAAATCAAATCATAGAACAAAAAGAAAGACATGGCACATGAAAAGATGACGCACAGGTTCCCCTTGGAGATGGAAAGTAATTCATCAGATTGTTGATAATGAGTCAGAAGAGGCTTTAGAGATTCTCTATAAGAGAACATTCTTTGCCTGGGGTGACAAGTGAAAAAACATGACATTTGGAGATGGAGTTTCTTCTGTGAGGAACCCAAAGTAGGCAAGTGTAGCTGAAATGTAGTGTAGGAAGTCTGGCAATGTAGGAAGAAGTCAGATTGCGAAAGGCTAGAAGTAATAGGGAGCCACTGGATTTTCTTGAGAAAGAGCATGGCATGATCAGATCTGTGCTTTCGAAAAATCACTTGATGACTGAGTGGTCCAGTGACAAATCTATTTGTTGTTTCGATCTTTATTAATGGAAGATCTTTCACAAAATCACAGGATTTAGAGGTGAAAGGGGCCTCTGTAAATGTCTAGTACAAACCATGGCTGAAAAATAATTCCCACTGGGACTCATTCAATCAAGTGGAGGATGAATTGGAGTGGGGAGACCAATAAGAAAGCCGCAGCAATTGTCCAAATGAGATAATGAAGTCCTGAACTAGGATGGTGGCTATGTAAGTATACAGAAGGTGATATATGAGAGATGTTGTGAAGGCAGAAATTACATTATTTGGCAATAAATATGTGGAATGAATGAGAGCGAGGAGTCAATGGTGAAACTAAGGTTGCAGGCCTCGGTGATTGGGAAAGTGGTGGTACCCTGAACAATAATAGGGAAGTCTGGGAAAATAGAGGGCTGAAGGGAAAAGAGAATGAGTTCTGTATCGTGTTTTTTGCCTCTCTCTCTAATTTCCTCTGATAGAATGTAAACACTTTAAGAGCAAGGACTATTTCTTATTCATATTTAGACCTGCACCCCCCATTCCCTAACCTCAAGCACAGGGCCTTATACCTAAGCATTCAGTGAATGATTTCATTTAGGTTCTTTGAGGTTCTGTTTCTCTGGTATTCTTATCTCTATCATGAGAAAAAAATACATAACTCCTAGTATGTTAGACTTTAGTATTCTATAAACTATCACACCTTCATTCTATCCCCCTAAACTTTACAAATGAGGAAATTGAGGCTCATAGTGGTGAAATTACTGTCCCAATGTCACATAACTAGTTAGGTTGTTTGGCGGAGTCTATGTAGATTAAATGTCTAGCTCACTGAAACTCATACTTGATAATTGCATTCCTTCCACCAAGAAGCAGTATGGTAGGTAGGGTTCTGGATCAAGGTAATCCGGATCCAAGTCCTGCCTATGGCAGGTTAGGTCAACTGCTGGTTGTCACGCCATCTCCCAAGACTATAAATTGAAGAATGGTTGCCAATTTGCTTTGTTAGAAAGGGGCTCCTCCCAAATAATTCTCTACAATAATGAAATCATAGATTTTCCCCTGTTAAAAGAGGAAATCATAGGGGAATTTCCCCTATGAAAAGAGAAAATCATAGGGAAATTTCCCCTATGAAAAGGGGAAAGTTCTCCCGTCCCCCCCAAAAAATCCCTTCCACCACTCAGAGCTAGTGAAGTCTGCTTGAGAGGGCATGTCCTGCCATTTAAACAGAAGCACAGGTGTGGGTTCAAGGTATGCCTAGGCATACCCTAATTTCTCCCCCCAAAAAAAATATTTTGTCTTACTTTGAATTTTTTTTAAATAAAGTTTAGTTTCTAATTTTAATAAATTAAGTATAGTTATATTTTAGTTCCTTTGGTTTCATGAATAAAAATAATATTGTTTAATATTGAGCATTCAAAATTAGTTCCCCTTTAAAAAATGAAATTCCCCAAGGACACACTTAAAACGTCCCACCCATGATCAGAAAGCTTTTCTATGGACCAAATGATAGTATTTTCTCAGCATT
>CM053623.1:395511375-395563857 GCA_028646595.1 Phalanger gymnotis
TGTGTCATATCTACCTCTTTCCCCAGCCCCTTTTCAGTAAATGTTTCTCCTGGTTACTGAAACTTAGAGATATAAATAGGAAGAGGCTGTCAGTACTATGTAAAATTAAGCCCTTCAATTTCACATTTTCATCCTTTTTTATTGGAAAACTCAATGCCGGATAAGGTGTTCTGTCAGTACCATAAATATACATATGTGCTGCATTTCCCTTTAACCCTTTCAGAGAAAGCAAGTTTAAAGAATTCTTACTAAGATAATTAAAAAGCATTTATTAAGTGCTTGCTATATCTGAGGCACAGTGACAAGTACTGAAGACAGGAAGGCCAAAAACAAACAAAAACAGCCCATTCCCTGCTGTAAAGTAGATTATATTCTAATGCCAGAGACAAATAGTAAATAACTGCATACATTAGATTGTGAGCTCTCTGAATGCAGGGGCTGTTTTTTGCCTTTCCTTGTATCACTGGGGCTTAGCACAGTGACTTGTCATAGATACAAGAGATAAGAGAGTAGAAGGGAGGTAATCTCAGAGGGAAGGCACTAGCAGCTGGAGACACCAGGAGCAGCCTTCTGCAGAAGGTGTGATTTGAGCTGAGTCTTAAAGAAACCAAGGCAAGTAAGAAGTGATGGTGATGGAGGTAGAGCATTCCAGGCAGGAGAGGCTGCCAGCACAAAGGCATGAAGACAGGACATGTAGCATCCTGTACAAGGAATAAATGGTGAGTAAGTCATTGTGGCGAAATTGTAGATTGTAGAGGGCAGTAATCCCTGTTAAGCAGATTCCATCAAGATCTTGCTTCACTTTGTAGCAGGAATGCTCCCTTTCTCCATCTTCAGAGGGAGTTGGGGAAAAGCCATGCTCATCTCCAGGATGAAGTCAAGGAACAAACTCAGTGTTTTTGGAGTAACTTAAGTTAATCGGAATGTCAAGTTCACAAGAATGGAAGTTAAATTAATGGAATTTCATTCTAGTGGACTTAGTTTCCTGATGATAGTTCAATGAAAAAATCCCTTTGTTGTTTCAACTCTTGTTGGTGAGAAATCTCTTCTAGAATCACAGAATTTCAGGGATCAAAGGGGCCTCTGCACCCATCCAGTCTAACCCCTGCCTGAAAAACAATCTCTGCTATCAATCGACCATCAAGCATTTATTTATTAAGTACCTGCTGGATGAATGCATTAAAAAAATATTAAGTACTTACTATGTGCTAGAAACTGTATTAGACATTGGGTATACAAAGACAAAAGTGAAAAAAACAATCAATAAACATAAGCACCTACTATGCACTAGGCACTATGCTAAGCTCTGGGTCCCTGCCCTCAATGAGCACATACTCTAATAAGGGAGACAACATGCATATATATAGGCATATATAAGACCCATATAATGCCAATACAACTTTGAAGGCAAAACTAACAGCTGAGGGGACCAGGAGAGGTTTGATAATAGAAAGTGGAACTTTAGGTTGACTCTTGAAGGAAACTGGAGGTCCCAAGAGGCAAAGATGAAGAGGGAGATCATTCCAGGAATGGAGGAAAGTAGCAACTGGGAGAGGACTATGTTTAGAGGAAATGATAGTGAGTTCTGGTTTAGACTTTCAAATGCTTGCAAATCATCCTGTCGGAAATCTCTAAAAGGCACTTAATACTATGGAGACTGGATCTCAGGACAAAAACTTAGGGTGGATATATCAATCTGTTGAATTGCCAGATCATTTGTCAAGTTCTGTGGTGAGAGTGATATCCTAGCCTCTCCACCATACAGGTCAGGCTGGTTTTTTGCTGAAAGGACTTGAGGCTTAGTAGCTAGGGCTTCATGGATTGGCCCAGGAGACTAAGATTCAAATTTACCTTGACACAGCTTCCTGGTAGGCTCTGTCATATGATTTGGCCTCCTGGTCACCTAAGGGCATAAAAGGCTGTCAGCTGAGCTAAGGGCTAGAATGTCCTTGTTAAATATACTTTCTAAGCTCGGCTAAATAAACCTTTTGTAACTGTTGAATGACCAAGCACCTGAAAAGCATCTCATTTTATTCCTATGTCAAACCTGATCCAAAAGGGTACTGCGGGTACCACAAACACTCTCATGTGATCTCAGGGTTAACAGGTGAAAGTAAGGTTAAAAATCATCACCTAGGCCAGTGGTGTCAAACTTAGAAACAGGGGCCAGTAAACTGTACATAAGGATGTGTGCAGAGCACACATTGACTTGGTTTTAAAATGTAATGTTACGTATGTTTTATTGTATTTTGTTAAATATTTCCCAATTACTTTTTAATTTGGTTCAGGCTACACCACCCCATAGGCTATGTTTCACACCTCTGATCTAAGCCAATCTTCTTCATTTTACAGATGGGAAAACTGAAGTCTAGAGGAGAGAGACTTTGCCTAAATTCTCATAGGTAGAAAAGTCAGAATTTTATGTACATTTATACTAACTCCAAATCCAGAATTCTTTCCATAATACCCTCCCACCTTAGGGTGGCAGGTGCAGCAATGTTTCTCTGATGACTGGAACACCTTCGTGAATGTAAATGGTCCCTTTCCAGACTGCAATAGAAATGGAGAAAATGAGATTATGTTCAATGTCTACTGCCTATAGCCCATTATGCTGCCCTCTCTTTCTTTAAAACTAATATACAAGCAACAAAAAGTTACATGTTTAGTAAATGAAATTACAAAAGGATTTGTGAATAAAGATCGGGATGCAATGGGGGAAAAGACTGTTTTGGATAGGGAGAGACCAGTCATTCGTTATACGCAAGTCACCGTGGAAACAAGGCAATCACTGTGTTCCATTCAAGAGCATAGACTTGGAAGTTAATAGACAAGTTCTAATTTCAATTTTCCCATTAACCAACTGTATGACCTTGGGCAAATCACTGTTCCTGCTTGTGACTTGGTACCTCAAATTTGGAATAATAGTGTTGCACTAGGTCACTGTCTCCCAGACACCTTGGGAGTGCTTGCTCCTTCTTGGATTACTCTGTAATCTCTTTTGCACACTTTATATCCCCTTCATAGAATGTAAGCTCCTTGAGAGCTCTTTTCATGTCTCCAGCAGCTCGTATGACTGGAACACGATGGGTACTTCACAAATATATGTTGAATTCAATTGAATTCCTTTGACCATGGAATTCCTTGGCATTAAAATATACCGACAGAACTCACAAGAGATGGGGAATGGGAAGAATCTATAGATATTTAAGAAATAGAGTTGTGCAATAGGAAGAACCCTGGATTTGAAGTTAGAAGATCTGGATCCCCCTTTTGGTTCTGCCACTGCCTTTGCCTATGAAGCCCTGCTCACTTTGTGGGTCTCAGTTTTCTCATATGTAAAATGAGAAGATCAGATTAAGATAACCTTTTGCCCTTCCAACTTTCTAAATCTTGTGTTTGTCCTTTGTTTTCCAAGAGAGCCATGGCACCAGGGAAATGATGACATGACTTGCAGTTGACTTTGATTCGAATGATGGAAGACTGTGCAAGGTCACCAGCCTCACTTTCTCCTCCATCTGGATTCAGTGAGCTGAAATTCATCAGGAAGACTGGAGATGACCCAGGATGCAATAGGAGACCCTGGACCTTTTAGGTTTCGGCCTTTTCATGTACTCACTTAGAGTGAGGTAATGCCCATTCAGTGAATAGGCATCTTTAAGAAGTGAGTGAAGGGATGGCCCCTTTAATAAGAAAAAAGAAAAAAATCTAGCTGGGAGGGGAAGACTCTCAGGGTTGCTCTTCCAAAGAGAAAGAGTCACCATCGACACTCACTCTAATCCCAGAGGGCCCAAAATACAGCCATTAAGTGGAGCTTGGGCAGGGACCTATTGGGGTCCGAACTGTGAGCTTCAGAGTGAACTGGGTTTAAAGTTTTGAAGAATCACTACAATCATTAGGGTACCCCCTAGGTAAAAAACATGTTGAGGAAATTTTGTAATTAAATGGAAGAAAATCTATTTTCATGCTGAAAAAAATATCACATAGCATAAGCATTTTTGATGCATGCATAGTTTTATGTTTAATATTTTAGAGGGGAAAATGAATCACCATTTTCTCACAGAATCCTTCTTCACATTGCATGAAGCCCCAGAGTTCAGTAGAACAACATTTGGAGACCCCTGAACTTAATCTCTAAGATCTTTATAATTGTATGAAGTATCCACCTGGGAACAATAGAGTGCTAACAGTTTCCCTGCCATGACAAGGATCTGGGTCACTAGCTCAATATAATCACAGCTCTCATTTTGGAGAAGTTAATAAACCACAGTGTCACTCACAAGTTCAACCCTACTCTGCTTTTTGCCAGGTGTACAGGGACTGCAGCTATTGCTTGTATTTCCCTTTTCACCATGATGTGTAAATTGTGCTGAAATAATTTCAAAGCTTGAATAACCACAGGGGTCACTCCAAGGTGCTGTCTCTGTTGTGGCATGGATAAGTCCTCAAATTGTGCTTGGGGAAAAAAAATTCTCCTGCCTCGTTTGGACCACGAGCAGTTTTGGTTGGGCCCATGAATACACCGGAGATGGTGGATGGAATGTCTGCTGTTCTGGACTAGGAACCCATGACTTATGTCCTTTAATTTGCCTTCTGCCCTCATATATGACAAGAACAAATAAATTGGGAGTGATATTATCTTAGCTGGGGGTGAGCCAAAGACAATATTTCAGAAAAGAAGAACATTACTCAAAGTCTTCATTGTATCAGGAGAGAAAGGATCTTTGTATACACAAACAGCTTATTTTTTCCCTTGTTCTGTGCTGTAACACATTGATGCTAGAGTTACATCCCCATATTGAATTTAGAAAACTTTTGTCCCTTCTCGCTGCTAGCCAGGAGCAGCCTGTCATGATAATGATCACTGATGAAGGACAGAAATAGAATAAGTCGTGCCTCAATTATTCTGCTGATTTCTTTATAACTGGATAAGCAAGAGGGTTGGATAATAAAGTGTTTGATATGTGCCAAAAGAAGATAAATTTGACAAGGTCATGGAAAAATTGCATACTTAGTAAAATTGAGTTGAAATCTAATTCAAACACACATAAACACCACTTCCTACCCCCAACAACAAAAATGAATGAAAAGATTACTTAGAAATATGTCAATGGCTGGGAAACTAGATACTCTCTGAATTGTGAACCAATAGGAATCACAGAATCTCAGCATTAGAAAGGACTTGGAGAGGCCATCTAATCCAACTGCTACCCAGAGGCTGAATCTGCTCTATAGAATTCTTACTGTCTTTAAGCACCTGTCATCCAGCTTCTCCCAGGAAAATCTCAAGTGACTGAGAATTCACTACCTTCTGAAGCAGCCCCATCCATTTCTGAATGCTTCTGCTTATTAGGAAGTAATTTCTCATATTGATTTTAAAAATCTCTCAATAGACCTTGAATTTGTGAAACACTTTACGCTTTTCAAAGCCTCTTTTGTTATATTCTTTTGGCTGTTATAATTACCTTGTGAAGAAGAGACAGACAGATCATAGGCTCATAGATTTGGAGGGCCACTTGAGAGGTAATCCAGTCCAAACCTCTCCATTTTTTCAATGAGGAAAGTAAGACCCAGAGAAATCAGGTGACTTGCCCAAAGGCACATAGGAACAGGAGCATTCAAAATCCTGTTCTCTGATTCCAAATCCAGTATTCTTTCCTCTATAATAGGAGATCAGGTCAACTTTCTGTTCACTATCTAAACATAGACTATTTCCTCAATATATAAAACACATTGAAAGTTTTTTTAATAGGAAATAAATTAAAAGGAAGAAACAATCAGATAGATTCTCCAGCCTCGTAGAAGATTTGTATAAGAGAACCTTTCAAGATAGAAATAAAATCTAAAAGAAACTCAGGTGGCCTCTTAATGACATCAGTATCATCTTCACTGTTCTACTTCTCAACTTTTAAAACAGCATTCATGCACAATTTAGACACTAAAATATTTACACTATCATTTGGAAATACCCTAATAGGTGGTCAAGATAGTTATCTTATTTCCCTGTAAAACCTTAACTATAATGCTTTATACTGTAGGCTCCATAGCCTAAAGGTAATATTAACCCACTATGTCAAAGCAGGGACTTTCTTTTACCTTTCTTTGTATTCCTAGCCCTTAGCTTAGTGCTTGGCACATAGTATCCACTTAATAATGTTTCTTGACTGATTACCTGACTAATTGGTGACTATCTTTCCTGAAGTCTATTTTCAGAATGCCCCCCCCAACTATGCTTCTCATGACACCCTACTCTTTGGTCATCTCCTTAGTTGTCTTGATGTCAAGACTGTCCTCTTCACTTTCCCTATCCCCACCCACAGTTCTAGAACCAGGAACCATAATCAAATCAAGTGTATTGTTCTTAAATAGTATTTGATCTACCCCCTCCCCAGCACAGCTCCACTAACTATCCCAATAACCTTCCAAACCAACACATCTCTCCCTGGACCACTACCCTTTGTGTTGCTTTTGTATTTGTATTTTAGCGCAGTGCTTGATACATAGTAAAGTTAATAAATGTTCTTTCTTTTTTTCTCTTTATGTCTTCCTTTTTCCTTCTCTTCCTTTTTTTCTTCCCTCTTTCCTTAGTTCCCACCCTCCCTCTCTCCCTTTCTTCCTTCATCCATCCTTTCATCCATCTACCCATCCTTCTTTTCTTCCTCCCTTCTTCATTCCCTTCTTATTCCCCCTTTCTCTCTTTTCTTCCTCTTCCTCCTTCACTCCATCCCTTCTTTTCTTTCTTCCATTCATTCATGTCTTTTCCTATAAGACTGAGCTCCTTTAGAGGAAGAGCTATGTTGCTTTTAATTTCTTTATCCCCAGTGTCTACTCCCCTAATTTCTCCTCCCCTCCCTACTGCTCTGTAAACCTTTAATTCAAGTTTGTCAAATTTAACTGAAGTGGAAAGACCATAGAAGAAGCTACTGAAATAGCTTAAAGGAAATGTAATCCTGAAATATGGTGGTAGTCATAAATATGGGAAGGTAAGGGAATCTGCCTGGAATGCTATCACAGGAAGAAGATCAAAGGTGCAGGCAATTGTTGATTCTGTGTGGTACGGTGGTAAGAAAACTGAACGTGGAATCAGAGGACGTGAGTGTGACTAGAATACCTGCTACTTGCTATCATGGTGAATAGGAAGTAGAGAAGCTCCTAGGTGCCCTGAAGCTTGGAATGTTTTGATCCTATGTGCCAGGCCTGCCCAGAATGCAGCTATGGAGACAGCCAGAGCACTATTTCTCAAAATGACACCCCTTTCCCCTTTCTAATCAGTTAAATGCAGTTAATTACATCCAAGAAATACTCATTAAAATGATGTTAATTAGGTCCAGTAGTCCTACTATAAACTGCTGGCACCAATATAAGTCTTTAGCAGAGAATCATTTGCAAAATCCTTTTTTATTTCAAACTCTTTAACTAGGCCACAGGTAATCCCCACTAACAGACAACTGGCCCCATTTTAAAAGTCAGTCCTGTATCTAGGCTTAAAAGCTCTGTCCCCACTAAGAATTAAAAGGCCAACCCTTCTACCCATTTAGCCATGATTCAATCGTGTGCTAGAACAGAGGTGTCAAATCGACTGCCCCCCCCAAAAAAACTGTTGAATGCTGCTCAAATCAGATTAATATGTGATTGGGAAATATTTAACAAACAAATACACTATAATACAACAGATAATTATTAATTAGTGGGTTTCTAAGTCAATCAAAAGATCCTTCTGTTTGAGTCTGACACCACTGCTCTAGGACTTCTGCTCAGGGATTCCATCCTGAAGGAGGCCAGTTTGATTTGCTCTGTTCCAGGACCCCAGATTATACCTCTTCCCTTGACCACCTATCCTATGACTGTGTACCCCTGGTTACAAAGGGGGCCGTGCCAGGAATCATGGACAGCCAAGTTGCACAAAGCTATCACCATTACTAGAGTGTTTGGTGATATGATGGGCAGGGAGGAATGTGGAAGAGAACACACGATCTAAAGTCAATTAATCAATCGATAAATATTTATTAAACATCTACGTGTCAGGCACTGTGCTAAGCACTAGGGATACAAAAGAGGCAAAAGACAGTCCCTTCCCTGAAGGAACTTACAATGCAGGAAACTTAGATATAAGTCTTTTTTCTGTCACTTGGTTATGCAACATTGGGCAAGTCACACATATCCTCATGGATAAAATAAGGATATTGATAATATCACTGCCTACATCAAGGACTATTGTGAGGTTTTTGAAACCTATAAAACACTGGAAAATGTAAGAATTTCATTACAGATCAATAGTCATTTCCACATGTCACACAATATTAAGGTTATAAGAACTCTTTGAGATCATTGAATCTGAGCACCTTATTTTACAGAAGAGAGAACAGAACCAGAGAAAGGGAGTGACTTATCCAATATCATACACCTAGTAAGTGGCAGAGCTTGGACTCCAAGCATGGGATATTGGGCTCTACCTGAGACAAAACCTGCGCCTTTCAGGAACTAGAGAAATCCTTGAAGGTGGGAGTGAGGGGAGAGGAGAAGGGATAATCCTTTCCCAAGTCAAAGCAAGTGAGGCTATGAAGGGAAGAAGAGTGGATGGCATACATAGACCAGGCTTGTGCTACTGTTAAATACCAATATCCAATGGTTGAGAGACACTAGTGAATTCATGTTGTTGTTGAGTCATTTCAGTAATGTCCAACTCTTAGGGACCCCATTTGAGGTTTCTTGGCAGAGATGCTGTAGTGATTTGCCATTTCCCATTCCAGCTCATTTTACATACAGGAAACTGAGGCAAACGGAGTTAAAGTGATTTGCCCAGGGTCACACAGTTAGCAAGTGTCTAAATTCAGGATTCCTTGATACTAGGCCTGGTACTCTATCCGTTGTGCCACCTAGCTGACCAATGAACTGATATCATCAGAGATTCCAAAGCTCAGGAATTCTGTTGACAATTGGCAAGTCAAAATATAAAGAGTTGATACTTCATCTAAATTAAAACTGTTTCTTGGAAATTTTTGGTTATTATTATATTTTGTTTTTTGTTTTTTAACTTGTGGTTTTGACATTGTCGGGGAATTCCCAGGGTAGGGATTTCCTTGCAATGCAGATGAGCAATTCTTCTCTAACTTAGACTCAGACTGCTGCATGGGGGCACTGAGAGGTTGTCCCTTGTCCACAGCCATAAAGCAAGTATGTATCAGAGACAGGACTTGAATCCAATCCCTTCTGACTCCAAGCCTGGCCCTCTGTCCACTATACTGTGCCAGCTCTCTTCCGGGAGGGTTGAGTAATTTTATTCTAGAGGCTAACGTGTTCTGCCCTCATGTATACTGCTGCTGACACTCCTTGTGGTCCCAGAAAAGAAATGCCTATCATGACTGCCATCTTGTGTTAATTCAACCAACCCCAATATGACTCAGATCTCTACACTGTTGCCCAAAGGTCAACAATGTGGTATCATCAATCTGAAAGGTACCAAAGCTTTTCTTGCACCAAAATACCCTCTCTTTCACCCCTGGCCTGCCACAGCTCCTCAAATGCCCACTGGAACAACATGAGCACTTAATAAATGCTTTGGCATTCATCATCATTCACTGGGGTCTTAAGTGTGATGAAGCAATGATCCCTGGCTCTCGAGGGTTGTGCCAACAGAATGTGAGCTCTGTCAGGAGCTAAGTAACTGGACCAGCTTTGAGGACTGGCCTCTTGATGCGTTATCTACTAAATTACAGGGGGTTTGCAATCTGGTTTGGTGAAGAGAGTATTCATGCTACTGAAATCACTAATTCTTGAAGTATTGAAGGAAAAGTGTCTTAAGTACCTAATGCAAACAGGAGCTTCTCAAGCATTATTACCTAAGAGATGACTCATCATCCTAATTAGTTCATCTGATTTAAAGTTATCACTCTTCAAAGGATACACCCACTGGGTGTTAACAGGCTACATTAAGGAACAAGAAGAGCAGTAATTTAAAACGCTATTTATGGAAAAGTATGCTAGGAAAAGATGGTCTGGTCCCTTGTCAAGACTGACAGCCTGAGGGTTCTACTAGTACCCTTCCAATGTCAGAAGAAAGCAATAAAAGCACCTTGGTAAGGCCCCCTGTGATGAACCCATAGAAAGACAGGAATAAGAACTGAACAGGGCAGGCACAGATGAGTTCGGATCTACATTTTGGAGGCAGCATCTAAGTTGATGAGCTAACTCACAAAGTATTTGAGTCTTGAGTATTACCATTAACTGTCAACTAGTCGACGGTGATCCCTGGCCAGATATCAGAGCCTAGACACATTAAACCACTCTTGGTACCAGCAGGGCAGCAAAGGCATCCTGGATCTTCAGGAAGCAGCTCTGGGAGGAAAGGAGCAATCAGTTTCAGGCATCATCTCCACAGAGAGCTCCGGTATTTAAGAGATTAACAGGTGTAACAGGACTCCACCTTGGGAGGCTGTAGCAGCTGTGTGCAGGACCCTGCTGTGACTGAGTCCTTCCACCTGTGTGGTCCTGAAGAGGCAGTTGGTTATTTACCAGATATGGATACCAGGAAGGCAATAAGCAGAACCAGGGAGTCAAGCTGTTCTTGGGGAAGATCCAACTGTGAGGAAGGAAATACAGATCTAAAGCCCATAAAGCTAAGGTCAGCTAGCTACAAGGAGATGTATTTCATAGACTGAGCTCAATTGCCTTCTTGCTTTCATTCAGTCTCATTCTGTGTGCGATCCTAACCAGCTCTTCTGAATTTCTCAGCATTCAAATGGACCTCCCAGTGGTTGTGTGTGACGTCCTATCCCTGGTCTTGGTGTCTTTGCATAGACTGTCCCCCAGACCTGGAAGGCAATCCTTCCTTACTTCTACCTTGTAAAATCTCTGTCTTCCCTCCAGGTACAGCTAAGGCACCATCTTCTACAAGAGACCTTTTATAATCTCCGCTGTTGTTGGGGCTGACTGCCTATCTCTTAAAATAATTTTATAACCCTTTGTGTATTCTTTGTATTTGCTTTGCTGTGTAGATGCATTACCAGGGAGAGGACAGGGTTGATTCCATATCCTGAGTGCTTGGAACAGTGTCTTGCTGATAGGAAACACCTAATAAGTGTTTGTTGAATGGAATATAAGTTTCCAGAGAGCAATGTCTTGATGACTCTCCTCTTTCTAGTCATCCTTTTCCAACTTCATGCCCTGTTCTGCTTTAATTTGATTGGTTGGGTGGTTTATACAATAAACTTAGGAGACTGATACACATCATCTATTTCAGTGTATAGACCTACAGATCTCAAAGTAATAATTACATATCTTCTTGCCTGCAAACCCCAGCACTCCCTCCTTCTTGAAGAAGAGTACCCAGAGCTGTGTCTAGATGTCTAAAGGATTACTTATTGCTCAATGGATCCTTTGTTCAGAAAGAATGAACAAAAACTTTGCATGCTGATTGTGAAAGGTTTTTGAACCCTGCTCTGAAATATCACATATAAAATACAAGATATGATTGGTGAAGCCACGGTAGCAGAGTACAAGCAGGGACCTGCTTGAGCTCTCCCCCCAAACCCCTCAAGATACTTGTAAAAAATGACTCTAAACAAATTCTAGAGCAGCAGAAGCCACAAAATGACAGAGTGAAACTGATTTCCAGCCCAAGACAATCTGGAAGGCTGACGAGAAGAGTCTATCACACCATGCTCATAGCGGAATGCAGCTCAGTGTCGGTGGTGCCAGCACAGATGGGACTGGAGCAGGCCTCAGGGCACTGAATCCTTGGCAGCTGCAGTGGTTTCCAGATTTCTCAACCCACAAACACCAAAGACAGCTTCAAAGGTCAGCAGAAAGACTCTCTCACCTGGATGGGAGAGGAGCATGGTCCAACCACGGCCACAGCCCCAGGGTGGCAGCAGCCACTGCCACAGAGATGGCTGCTTCTGGAGCTCTTGGCCTACAGACAGCAGGAGAACCAAGAAGCTGATTTGTGTCGCAGTCATGGGTGGTGGTCCTGAGGTGAGGAGGAGTGCTGGCGTGGCGGAGTTGTGGCAGCTGTGGAGAGGGAAACCTCCTCGCAGTTCCAGGGCAGAAAAGAGTGCTCACAGACCAGACAGGCCAGGAGAGGAGTAAACATCTTTCTTTTGATCATACCACTTTGGAGGAACTAAGAATTTACAGCTCTCTAGAAATATACTGAAAACAGCTGCACAAAACCCCTGAAACTTGGGTCAATACACCTTCCACTTAACAAAGAGCTCAAAAGTCAAATAATTGGCTGGGGAAATGAACAAACATGGGGAAAAGAATAAGACTACAGAAGGTTACATGGTGAAAAATGGTGAAAAAAATGTTTTCTTGGTGAAAAAAATGTTTTCTCACATCCTTGGTGGATGCATATAATCAGAAGAAGATCAAAGCATACAATCAGAGGAAGACAGCAAGGCCAAGGCTCCTACATCCCAAGCCTCCAAGAAAAATATGAAATTATCTCAGGCCATGGAAAAGGTCAAAAAGTCTTTTGAAAAACAAGTAAGAGAAATAGAGGAAAAATTGGAAAGAGAAATGAGAGCGATGCAAGAAAATCATGAAAAACAAGTCAACAGCTTGCTAAAGGAGACCCTAAAAATGCTGAAGAAAATAGAAATAGACTAACCCAAATGGCAAAAGAGGTCCAAAAACCAATGAGGAGAAGAATGCCTTAAAAAGCAGAATTGGCCAAATGGAAAAGGAGGTCCAAAAGCTCACTGAAGAAAATAATTCCATAAAAATTAGAATGGAGCAAATGGAAGCTAATGACTTTATGAGAAATCAAGAAATTACAAAACAAAACCCAAAAAATGCAAAAATAGAAGACAATGTGAAATATCTCATTGGAAAAACAACTGACCTAGAAAATAGATCCAGGAGAGATAATTTAATTTAATGATAGCAATAATAATAATTTAATAAAGATAATTTACAAATTATTAGTCTACCTAAAAACCATGATTGAAAAAGAGCCTAAACATCGTCTTTCAAGAAATTATCAAGGAAAATTTCCCTGATGTTCTAGAACCAGAGGGTAACATAGAAATTGAAAGAATCCACTGATCACCCCCTGAAAGAGATCCCAAAAGGAAAACTCCTAGGAATATTGTAACCAAATTCCAGAGTTCCCAGGTCAAGGAGAAAATATTACAGCCAGAAAGATACCATTCAAGTATTGTGGAAACACAATCAGAATAACACAAGATTTAGCAGCTTCTACACTAAGGGATCAGAAGGCTTGGAATATGATATTCCAGAGGTCAAAGGAGATAGGATTAAAACCAAAAATCACCTACCCAGCAAAACTGAGTATAATACTTTAGGGGGAAAATGGAATTTCAATGAAATAGAGGACTTCCAAGCATTCTTGTTGAAAAGACCAGAGCTGAATAGAAAATTTGACTTTCAAATACAGAATCAAGAGAAACATGAAAAGGTAAACAGGAAGGAGAAGCCATAAGGGACTTATTAAAGTTGTACTGTTTACATTCCTACATGGAAAGATGATATTTGTAACTCATGAGACCTTTCTCAATATGGGGGAGTTAGAGGGGATATAGATGATATAGATAGATATATATGTGTATATATATATATATATGTATGTATATGTATATATATGTGTGTGTATAGGTTTATGTGTATGTATGTATACGTGTATATATGTGTGTGTATATGCACAAGGTGTGTGTATATATATGGATATATATATCCATATATATACACACAGGGTGAGCTGAATATGAAGGGATGATGACTAAAAAATAAAATTAAGTGTTGAGAGAAATGTACTGGGAGAAAGAGAAAGGGAAAGGTAGAATGTAGTAAATCATCTCACATAAAAGAAGCAAGAAAGATCTTTTACAATGGAGGGGAAGAGGAGGGAGGTGAGAGGGAATAAGTGGGCCTTACTCTCATTGGATTTGGCTTAAGGAGGGAATAACACACACTCAATTGGGTATGGAAATCTATCTTACCTTATAGGAAAGCAGGGGGGAAGGGGATAAGAGAGGGGGGATAATAGAAGGGATGGCAGATTGGGGGAAGGGGTAATCAGAAGCGAATACTTTCATGGGGGAACAGGTCAAGGGAGAGAATGGAATAAATGGAGGGAAGGACAGGAAAGAGGGAAATGTGGCTAGTCTTTTGCAACATGTCTGTTATGGAAGTGTTTTGCATGGCTACACATGTACGACCTGTACCAAATTGCTTGCGTTTTCAATGAGGGTAGTGGGGAGGGAGAAAGAGAGAGTATGTGGAACTCAGCTTTAAAAAAATAAATGTTAAAAAAATTGGTTTTGCATGCAACTGGGAGGTAAGATGTACAGGCAATGGGGTATAGAAATCTATCTTGCCCTACAGGAAAATAGAGGGGAGGGGTATGGGAGAAGGGGGGTGATAGAAGGGAGGGCAGATTGGAGAAAGGGGTGGTTGGGGTGCACACTGTCCTAGAGTGGCAGGAGGGGAGAGTTGGGGAGAAAATTTAGAATTCAAAATCTTGAGGAAGTGAATATTGAAAACTGAAAATAAATAAATTATATAAAAAATTTAAAATATAAGATACAACCCAGGGGCTACCCCTCTTTTACAAGGGGTTCTGGCTCTGAACTCATGCAAACTTGTTTCAGTCCTAGGAGAGGGAACCTGACTCCAAATAGAGGGGATCAGATTTTTCTCATATTCTCTGTCTCTTTATGCTCTCATCTAGAATGATGCCAGGAAACCCTCCTTAAACAAAGCTTAAATCTGGCTTGTGTCTAGGATGACCCTAAGATCCTTAATAGAAAAGTTACTCAAAATACGAAATGGTATCAGGTATAGGAAATTTATTTATTTATTTACTCTACCACAAAAGAATCATAAACACACATTGACAAATCCTAAAATTGTGAAACAATGACCTAGCATTCTTATCCTACTCTCCTAGAAGGCAAAGACTCCCAGGATACCAGTGGGACTGTTGAATTTATTTCACTTTCATCTCAATCTGTACTGTCTAAACAACAAGGTCCATATTTTCTGGCCAGCCAAGCATGTACAGCTCATCCTCCCATCCATGGTTATTTTGTCCTCTGGGAAGGGTGTAGCTGTAGACAGCAACTTCTTCTGGGTAACCAACATCTGATTCAATTACCCCAACCTCTCAAACTGGAGGTTGTTGCTAACTCAAGAAACATCTGTCTCAGAATTACTATTTGTTCATAAATATAAAAGAGGAAGGGAATAAACATTTATATGGTGCCTACTATGTGCCACATACTCTGCTAAGCGCTTTTACAAATATTATCTCATTTGATCATCCTCAAAACCCTGTGAGGTAGATCCTGTTGTTATCCCCATTTTTTCAATTAAAGAAACTGAGGCCTATAGAGATTAAGTGACTTGATGAGGGTCATGCAGCTAGTAAGTGTCTAGAGAAGGATTTGAATTCAGGTCTTCCCAACACAAGGCCTGGTGTTCTAACTGCTGCATCCCCACCTGCCTCCATAGGAAGGGAGAAGAATATTTGTTCATTCCTGCAAAGACATAGCACATGCTCCATGGGCTTTGCTCCATTATGAAAAAAATTGTTCATTTACCATTCAAGATGGGTAGAATTCCTGTCAATCAACTGATCAGTACTTCATCCTAAGTCATTAAAGAAAAGTGCATGGGCCCAATGTTGACCTAATGACATGGAAATATACATGATTATGCATAATTAGGCTAGTCCAATTGAAATTAGACTTCTTGGTAATCTCTTGGTGACTTCTAAGAAGTAGAACACCATGCATTGGCTTGTGATTTGGAAGAGATGTAGAAAGTCCAAAACCATTACAGACTCTCTAGGCTGGTGGACACCACAGTGTGTGACCCCAAGAGGCCAAGGGCAGCATGAAGCATTATAGACCTAGGGACTGGAGCAACATAAAGGATAGAAGGGCTTTTGTCAGCTTCATAACTTTGCTCAAAGACAGCCTTGGTCACTGTCTGCCTTTAAGCAACGCGTCCTTCCCTCATCCTTCCATGGAGATCTTAAATATGTAAGAAGACATTTTTTAAGTGACTACTTACTATTTCACGAATATAAGGGCTCTTACTGTTGGCATTTGCATATTCTAGTGTTGCCGGTGTACTACAGCTAGAGTGTGGTTACTTGAATCTCACCTGATTTTTCTGATAAGCTGGAGTGACTTGGAGGTTGTCTGGATCTGGACCTGAATCTGGCCTTAGCCCAGAACATTCACTGTAGATGTATCCCTTGGCTGCATCTGCTGGAATGAGGAAGCCAGATGAACCCCAAGGAGGTCAAAGACAGAAAGGTTCCATATCCACCAAAGCATTTATAGCAACACTTTTTATGGTAGCAGAAAACAGAAAATAGTCAATGTCCATCTATTAGGGGATGGTGAAACAAGTTGTAACAATTAACATTTATATGTTGTTTTAAGGACTTTTGATCTCACAACAATCTGTGAGGCAGGTGCTACTATTATCTACATTTTATAGATGAAGAACCTGGACCAGTTTAAGTGGCTGAGGTAGGGTTATTCACCCAGTAAGTGTCAGAGGAAGGATTTGAACTCAAGTCTCTTTGATCCCAATCCAGTGATCTATCTACCATGCCACATAAAGGAACATAATGGAATACTTCTGCATTGCAAGAAATGATGAATGAGAAGGATTCAGAGAAGCATGGAATGACTTAGATGAATTGATAAAAATGGCAGAGGTGAGCGAAAGCAGGGAAACAATACATATGATGACTATCTAATATCCATAATATCAATATCCATAATATCAATGTCAAGAACAAAAAAGAGAAACTGAACCTTGCCTAATGATCATGACCAAGGCTGGTATCAGAGAAGGCTTGAGAAAATGTTCTTCCTTCTTCTCTTTGTAGATGAGGGAGCTTATGTGTATGGAACATTGCATATATATTGATATGTTGGTTTTGCTGAACTTTTTTTTCTCTTTCAATTTTATTCTTTGTTATGAAGGATGGCTCATTGGGTAGGGAAAGAAGAAGGATATATCTGGAAATGAAGGTGATATGAAAATAAAATATCAGTTAGAATAATTTTAAAAAAAAAGGACAAGGTAGCCAGGATTGGCTGAATGGACCAAGAGAATATTTGCTGAGTGTGCAGGACACCAGAGAGTGAGTCTGGGTAGCAGAGCCCCTCCACCTTTACCGTGTGCCTCTTTCTCTAATCTTACAGAACCAACTTTTTCAGGAAGCACAGGGGAGGACTGAATGGTTTGTCTTAGTTCAGGAATTGTCCACAACTAGGGCAGTGCCGCATGTTGCAGACCTTTTACTACTTCCATACCACTAAACTAATTCATCCTCTGTTCCATTTCCCTGGGGCCTCTTGCCTCCTAGGTTTAGGAGAACTTAAATGTGTAAGAAAAATCAATCAACACGCTTTTATGAAGTAACTACCATGGCATTTAATAATGCTGCATTGTGTACTGCATAAAATGTAAAATTTAAGTGAGACACATTCCCTGACCTAAATGAATTTACCTTCTAGTAGACAAATAAAGCATTTTAAGTTGAGCTCAAACTGAGATGAAATTCAACAGATGAAGAGAAGTAGCAAGGAGGTTCTAGGTGTAGGAAATAACTTAAGGAAAGTCTTAGAAATGAAAAGGCAGGGTGTATTTAGAGGCCAAATAATGACTTTTTTAGTTTTTTCTCAAATAGAGAGACTTGCCCCGGTCCATGATTTGACCCCCAATTAGACTAGCTGTAAAATTTTTAGAAATTCTTTGAGATCTGATTCTCTTCCACACAGGTGCCTCTAAGTGCTGAGTCATATTTCAATCCCCAGAGATAGGGATACAAACACCTGGGAATCCAACCTTACTATTAAGTCTCAGTGAGCTGATATTTGCTTTGAAAGAGACCCCAGGGCATGGCCCAATACCCCTTGGAGGCTCAAGTGACAGGTGATAAATCACTCACTCCCAGATCTTCAGAAGTGATTCGACTTCTCTCAATCAAGTAAACTTAGAGGAAACTCTTGGATAAGGCTTATCTGACATGGAATTCTGTTATACATTTCCTGTACACAGCATTCTTGGTTTTGTGTTGGGTTCACCATGGCTGACTGAATTCCAGATAGAAATATTGCGGGTGTCTGTTAGACAGATAATACACAGGAGGCACTGCAGGTTTGGACTCCAGCCTCTAATAGGTTCGCTCTTGATTTGGTCAGACAGGAAAGACAGCTTCAAGGGGATTAATAATAAGCTTTATTCAAGTCTAGTTTTCTCTAATAGTATTGCTGATAACGGAAGCACTACAAACTCCTACAGTATTCCCTAATCATCCTTGTCACAGGGGCCGGCAAGAAGGTGAGGTTGGGGGGGGGGGGTGTTGGACACGACACAAGTACCCCTACGTCTCGATGGGCACAATCGAGACAGGCACAACTTGTGCATTCAACCCTAAAGGGTCCCCCTAAATCCCCTCAAGCCTCAATGGAGGCTGGTTGAGGCGAATACAGATTCCCCCCTCCTGATCCTTGATGGGGGCCGATCAAGGCATACACAGCATCCCAGCTTGTGCATTCAACCATAAAGGTTCCCCAACTCACTGACCACTGACCACCTATTTTATAGGGTGTCAGACAAAGAAGGCATATTGCCAGCAATAGCCTCACAAGTTTGCATCACCTCATTCCTACATCTCACTGCGCAATCGCAGTGGATGTTTACAGTTTCAGCACACATGTTTATATTATTTATCCTTATATAATGCTGCGCAAGCATGGTGGAGATGTTTTGAACCATGGGCCTGGGAACTCATATCTAGTACCTGGGAAACAGAAATTGTTATGTCCACGGATCCTGGGAAACTGAGGTTGTTATGGCCATAGATCCTGGGAAACTGAACTCTAAGAAATAATAACAAAAATCCACTTTGCACACACTAAAATCCACCTTACCTACAGTGTGTCAGGTGAACTTGATTCTGACAAAGCCTAGTATAGGCACATCTTGAATAATATCATCCAACCAAGGTTTTACAGAGAAGTCATTAATACAATACCCACCATAATGTTGGGAGCTCATGACCATATTGTTTGGCCAATGGCCTCTTTTTTGACCTTGGTCCAATGGATTGAAGCTCCCTCAGTAATTCAACAATTCAGCTCAACACATATTTATTAAGAACCTATAGTACTACTCTGTGCAATATTCTATACTAGATATGCAGAATGCAAAGATAAAAACAAAACATCTTTGCACTCAAGGAGCTTATATTTTACAATAGCATTGCTTTGCCTGATGCTTTAGAATTTAATCAAAGTATACCTACATAACTTTATTCAATACTCAAACGGATTTGCAATCTCATCTACTTGGATATTCCCACAAGTAATGCAAATTGCAAGCCATCCGTGTCTGCCCATGCTGTGACTCTTGTCAGGGAAGTGTCAAAGTCAGCTCCAATGCTGGAGTGGATTGTTAAATTTTCATTGTGAATATTTACACCTCAGAAATTGGCAATCACTACAAATCAGGCCTTGATTTATCATCTTGTTAATTGTCTAGATTTAAGAAAGTATTTGTAATAACATAAAGTACATTTTATGTGTAATAAATATAATAAAAATTAATAAGTATTCACACACAAATACACACAGGCACACACATTTTATACACACACACCACTTTTTTTCTGGAGAACACTTAGCAGTACATCCCTGTTTTGCTCTATACACATTGCTTGAACTCAGCAAGAGTGAAATAGAAGGCCCAGGGAATAAAGCAATCACCAGACTGAAGGCCTGGTGACTTAAAATGATGATGGCAATTAAAAATAACTGACATTTCCACGATGCTTTAAGGTTTGCAAAGTACTTTGCATCTATTATCTTATTTGAGCCATACAATGCCATTGACTCTTGTCCATGTTTTTCTATAATTCTGTCACAGGGACATCCTCCCAACATGTCAAGAGTCTTCCTCCCTTTCCAGACATCTCAAGCATATCAATGGAACACTCAGACTGACCAACAATTACCCTTAGATTGGGATATAGAATAGGGATGATTTTGCCACAAGCCCAATATATTTTCCCTAATTCTTTGTCAAGATTTCTTATTAGTTATATGTGACAGCCAGCTTATGCCCACCATGTGGTTCTCCATTATTTTTTGTGTGGTAGTTATTTTTAATTTCTTGGAGATTATAATATTCCATGAAACACAGTGGAATACTGATGTTTTTTTAAAAAGGATAGGACTTTGGGGGAGAAGCTTGGGTTAGGAGTTATGCAACTTTCTGAAGGTAATACAGCTTACCATCCTCCTACCATTTAATTCTGGACCCAATTTGTTGTTTATTTGCATGTATGTATGTGCATGTATGCATAAATGTTTGTGTTTGTATATGTGCATGTATATAATGCATGTCCATACACACATATGTATGTGTGTACGTATATACATATATGTGTGTACGTATAGAGAAACAGAGAGACGGAGAGAGAATCTCAAAAGCTTTTGAAACTTAAAGCTGCACTAAGATAAAGTCTTTTGAGATGCCCTACATATATGCACACACATCCGTATAAACATATGTATGTATGTGTGTATATACATATATAGAAGTAACCAGGTGGCTCTGGTCCTGTAGTCAGGAAGACCTGGATTCAAAGCTGGCCTCACTTAGCCTGTGTTTGCCTCAGTTTTCTCATCTGTAAAATAGGGATAATAATAGCTCCTACCTCCCAGCGTTGTTAGGAGGATCAAATGAAGTAGTATTTGTAAAGCACTTTGTAAACCATAAGGTTTGCTAGTGATTACGCATATATGCATATATAAATCTATACATTTATATTGATGTATATATATGTGTGTGTGTGTGTGTGTGTGTGTACATACATGAGAAGCAGCTAGTTGATACAGTGGATAGAGTAACAAGCCTAGAGTCAAGAAGACTTATCTTCCTGCATTTAAATTTGTCCTCAGACCCTTACTAGCTGTATGACTGTAAGCATAAGCAAAGTGGATTTTTGTTATTATTTCTTGAGGTTCAGTTTCCCAGGATCCATGGCCATAACAATCTCCTGTTCCGAGTTATTTTGCCTTGCAATCAGGAGCTGAGTCACGCAGGTTTCCCCGCCTGATGGCACTGAGCCAATCAGGTACTGAGCCACCTAGGCTTTGGTGCCTTCTTGCTCTAAGCCTATCAGCATATAAAGGGGAGATTGATATTTTGCCTGGGGGCTCACTCATGGAAAGGACCTTTGATTTCCTGGTTGGGACTCTGGGTAGCCATTATCAAGGGCCACCCCCTCCCCCACTCAGATATCAGTGCTCTCCCATCTGGTGATATATGTAAATGTCTATTGGATCACTCATTAACCTCTATGATATAACCTTATACCTTGTTTCTAATCTAAGTTTCTCTGCTTGTTAGGAATTGATTTTCTCCACTCTCAGGGTGCTGAACCTTTCCCCTGAACTAGTAGAAGATGTTAGTAGTCTTCCTTGGGCACTCACTTCTTTACTTATGTAGCTTTCTGCATTGTTTAATTAAAGTAAAATTATTAACCCCTTTGAAGCTGTCTTTCCGTTATAAAAGCAGATCAAGAACTTGTGCTAGCAGTGCACCCTAGTGCTAGTGTGGTTGCTAACACAATGACCCTGGGTAAGTCACTTAACCCTGTTTGCCTCATATAAAATGAGCTAGAGAAGGAAATGGCAAACTACTCTGGTATCTTTGCCAAGAAAACCCTAAATGCAGTCATGAAGAGTCAGACACAACTGAAAATGCCTGAACAACAATTCTGTGTGTGTGTGTGTGTGTATGTGTGCGTGTGCATGTGTACATACACATATAGTTCACCTGACTGCCTATCATAATCTAGAGACAACAGACACCTTCATCCATTTAGTTTTTTTTCTGTATTGATGATCAGGCCAAACCCTTTTAAGTGATTTTAGATTTTTCTCAGGAAGTTCTGCAATGTTCTAGAATTTGATGAAAACAGCACCAACAGGAGCATGTGGAGGAGCTGACTGTGGCAAAATTTTGTCTCCCTGTTTTATTACTCACCTGATATTTATGATCACAAAGTTGTATCTGTGGCTATAACTTTCAAACAATCTCAAATCTTTTTTTAATTCTTTGTATGGCAGTTTGTTGGAAGAGAACCTTTAAAGCTTGTCTATACTTAAACAATTGCTTGATTTATAATCAGTAAACAATAAGGAGAGTAGAATCTTATATTCCCTACATCTTTCAGTTCATTATTAGGTGGTAAAGATGTAGGCTAGTTTGTGTTGTCACTCATAAAATCCTGCTTGATGACCTACCAACACATTTATGAAAAAGGGAGATGGCCTTTGGAGATGATAGAGATGATTCTAATTAAATTTCATTTAGATAAGAAAGTAGGAACATAGGTTGGTAGTTATTGATATTTTCTCACTCGTCTTTTTTAGTGTAGTGTCCAAGATTTTTTCTATGCCTTTGGTATCTTCCTTTCCTTCAGATACTATGTAAATCATTCCCTTCAATACTCTTACCTCTGGTACAAAACTTAACGTACACTTAGCCTAATCTAGTTGTTTTTTGTATATTCTCTTTGCTGACATTCCTACTTCCTCTATAAGCACATCTGGAACTGTGACAACCACACTGGCACACCCAGGATGGCTGCTAACACAGGTTCTTAGATACGCTTTACTAGGAAAGACTGCTCAAAAAGGGGTTAACAATCCTACTTTTAATTACAGTCACTTGTTCAGTGGAAGGGTCAGCACCCTGAACATCAGAGAAAATACAAGCAAAGAAATTAGCATAAAGACCAACAGACAGGGCTCTTAATTGCCTGAACCAAAGCAATATTGCTATACATTTTACATACACTGCTGGATCAAGAGAGCCTTTACAACTGAACATATGGCTACTCAGAGAGAGTCTCAACCAGGAAATCATAAGATCCTTCTCATAAGCAAACCCCCAAAGCAAAATGCCAACTCAGTGTATGTGTGTATGTGTATATATATATATATATGTGTGTGTGTATGTATACACATACGCACACATATATATGTAAATGTATGTATATGTATATATACGTATATATGTATATGTATATATATACATATACACATACACACACACACATACACATACACACATATATATATATATACACTTTTCAGAGCCAGAAGGCATCACAACCTTCATGAATCAGTGCCTAATTAGAAATTAGCAAAAGGTGTGAAAGCCTTCCTACAAGTAAGGTTCCTCTAAGTCAGCTTCCCCTTTAAGCAAATTCCTCTTAGGCAAGTTCCTCCCCCAATAGGCTCTATGTGACTCAGGATGCATTGCAGCTGTGAGCTGGACCAGCGCTCAAAGCAGGTCACATAGGCCTATTAAAGAAAGGTTAAGATCTTCCTAACCCATTAACAAACTGTTGTTACACCACAAATATGGTGGCCCCTCTGTTCTTGATGAGAAAATTTTTGTTACAAAAGCCTTTGCAGGTCTTTTCCATTTTATCTGCCTATTTTTCTTCTGATTTTAATCCTCAAATATACTTGAAATGTCTTTACTTAGCTGGTCTCTTGCTAAGCTTTCTTTAAACTGGTTTTACTGCTTCTCTGTCTTATGTGGTGATAGAAATAGGGATGCAGCCTAGATCTATGATTTTATTGGTATAAGTACCTTCTAGGTGAGGAAACCCCCTCTACTAATTCATATTGGTATATTCTCTGAAATTTATACTGTTAGAGAGTTGAACAGAACACAGAGATATTAAGTGATTTGCCCAGGATCACACAGCCAATATGTTTCAGAGGCAAGATTTGAACCCAGGTCTTCTTGGCTTCAAGGTCAGCTCTCTATTCACTGTTTCACATGACCTCCAATTCTGTGATACTATTCAAAATCTTACAATATTTTTCTCCATAAAATTTTGGAAACAAAATTATATTCTAAACTAGCATTGCTCTTGGCTGCCATCTCATTCCACTAAATAAGTGTGTGCTGATTAACATGATTTTAAGACTCTTTTGGTCTTCTCTATGAAAGAGATAAATTAAAGCTTAACTATCTGTGTATTTAAAAGACTTTGCATTTGTAGAATACCGTTACACTTCAGCTCATCCTCATCTGCTCCCCCGCCCCATCAGAACCTTGGACAAGACTCTAACAGAGCCAGAACCAGCTTTCAGAGAGACTTCCTAGCCACCACTTCCACACTGTGCTGCCTCATGTACTAACCTCCCCCCACCCCATTTCTAGTTCCCTTTTATATACTATCTTCTCCTACTAAAACGTAAACTCCATGAAAGCAAGGACTATCTCACTTGTTTATGTTTGTATTCTCTCTGCTTTACCCCAGTGCCTGTCACATAGCATGTGCCTAAAAACATGCTCTATCTGAATGACCCAGTGAATGAATTGTTCTATGCTTGCCTTAGGTTTTATTTAGGATATATGCCTGGGAAGGAGTCTCCTTTGGAAGACTCAAATAGTCAGGCATTGCCTCTGTCTAAGGAAACAGCATTTTCTGTGCTCCGCAGTCCACGGCTTCTATTTATTTTCTCCAGTTGCTAACTTGAGGTGTTGATATTAATCTGCCCATTCCTCTGTGGTTTGTGGCCTGGTTACCTTAGAGATCACCTCCCCCTGGGCTCCCCGGTGACAGACAGCTAGGATCATTGGGAGCCTTGGGGCTAACAGTCCCTCAACTAGGATTCCATCCAAGGGTCTCCAGGGTGGGGAGAGAATTGAGTATTACAAGTTGCTTTGGTCTCCAGCTCTGAAAAGATGGTCAAGTTGTTGAGGGATTGACAGGAGCTGCAGCTTTTATTTAAGAATATATAAGAAGCAGCCCTCTAGCACTGACCTGTCTCCTAGAAACTATATCTAGGTTCTCTATGTCAGAGAGGTTATTTTTGGAAAGTTTTACAGGTATACAGAGGCCCCTGTTCATTTAATTTCATTGACAACATCTGCCTTTGTAATCTCTCATGCTTTCAGACAGCCTTGGTTTTGCAGGCTTGTACATTTAAAAATAAATAAATAAATTTAAAAATAAATATAAGATCTCCAAATGTTTGAGTCACAGTTCAGTTGAACTCAACAGACTTCTGCCCCCAGGGAGTATAGTTAACTTTTCCTACATATCTGCCTGCTTGCTCATCATGGCTCTACTTACGATTAGGTATATAGTAGAAAAGGCACCAAACTAGAAGGCTGGAGACCAGGGTTCCAGTTCCAGCTAGGTAACACAATGGATAGAGGATCAGGCTTGAAGTCTGGAAGCACTGAGTCCAAATGTGACCTCAGAAACTTACTTGGTTGTGTGACCTTAGGCAAGTAATTTAACCTCTGTTTTCAATTCAATAAACATTCATTAAGTGCCTACTATTTGCCAGGCACTGTGCTCAGAACTTGGCATAAGAGGCAAAAGACAATTCTTGCTATCAAGAAGCTTATAATCTAATGGGGAATATATACAACAATCTAATGGGAAATATATATAAACAAATATATACAAAGCAAGCTACGTACAAGATAGATAGGAAATAGTTAAAAGAGAGAAAGCACTGGAATTAAGAGAGGTGAGAGAATGCTTCCTGCAGAAGATAGGATTTTAGTTGGGACTTAAAGGAAGTCAGGGAGGTCAGTATTTGGAATGGAGGAGGGAGAGCATTTCAGACATTAGGGACAGCCAGAGAAAATGTCCAGATATAAGTTTCCTCACCTATAAAATGAGGATAATAATGGCACCTACCTCCCAGGGTTGTTGTGAGAATTACATGAAATAATAATTGTAAAGCACAATGCCTGGTGCATGGTAAGCATCATATAAATGCTTATTATTATTATTATTACCAGCTACTTCCTGCCTCAGTTTTGTCATCTACAATACAAGGATATATTGCTGCACCTCCAACTGTTGTTGGGAGAAGCCAATGACTGTGAACATACTTTGAAAAATAGGGCTATGCAAATGCCAGGATTTTAATTTTTAATAAATTACCCACATCAAAGTGATTTCCTCTCCTGCTCATTTCTTCAATTTATTATGGTTTAGTTTTAATGAACCTGCAATCTGGCTTTCACCCTTACTGCTCTATCGAAACCATCCTGCCCAAGGTCATGAATAACATCCCAGTATGATACTGCAGCCTGGATTCTAGTCTCAGTTCATTCATCCACTGACTGTGTGACCATGCACAAGTCATTGCATCTGTCTAGACTTTACTTTCTTCATGGTAAGATGAAGGAGGAAGACTAGGTGATATCTAAGGTTGCATCTTCTCTAACATTCTATTCTTCTACTCAACAAACTGAACATTTTTCCCCCTCCCAAGGACTCTGATGTTTCTGTAGCATCTCCTAATGTTACTCACCTCCTTATTCTTGAAACTCTCCTTCTTTGGCTTGTCCTACCACTGCCCTATCCACTGCTTCTCTGTCTCCTACCCCAACTCCAGCTCTATTTCCTCTTTCCTCTCTGTAAATAGAAGCACATTCTAAGATTCAGTCCTTCGATCCCCTTTCTCTCAACACTCTCTTTCAGTGATTTCATCCATTCTCAAGAAGAACCAACTTAATTTCCTATTTGTTCTGTTCATAACTTGTTTGTTTGCTTGTGGCCTCCCATCAGATTGTGAGTTCCTCAAGGGCAGAGACTGTCTTTTGCCTCTCTTTGTATCTCCAGTGCTTAGCACATTGCCCGGCACATAGTAGGCACTTAAATATTTATTAAACCGACAGACTAATTTAGCAGAAAGAGCACTGTGTTTAAAGTCACAACACCATCATTCAAATTCTAACTCTGAAGTATGTAAAGGTTAAGTTACTTGCTCAAGGTCATACAAGGTAAGGAGGTAGAGCCAAGCTTATAGCCAAGGTCAACCGAGTACAAGTTCGGCACTCTTTCCCTTGCACCACACTAGCTTTCAAACTTCTTTTTGGACGGACAATAGATCCTTCCCATTTTGCTATATCAGCTTTCTGTAGTCCTGCACAAAATTTATCATTTTTTCTCCCTTTGGCCTTCATTCAATATTCACTCAGCGAACATTTGTTAAATGTGCTCTTTGTACAAAGTCCTCCTAAGGGAGATACAAAAATGAATAACTCAGTCCTTGCTCTCAAATAATTTCCCTCATTGGATCAATGGTTCCATATTCTCTGTCAGTCAGGCTCAAATCTTTGGAGCTGTAGCTCCTCTTTGCTTCCCCCTTCCTTCTGTCCCAGTCCCAATCCTGCCAGTCCCCAAATCTCCCTGAGTCATTCAACCAATGTCTTTCAATACTTGAAGGATTATCAATGGCAAGTGGGATTAGATTTGTTCTGGTTGGCCCCTGCAGGCAGAAGTGAAATAAGCTCCTTCAGGAAGCTGCAGAATTGACTTTATGTTGGGGGGGGGGGAGGGAGGGAAGGAGATGGATATATGTATGTATATGTGTACATATACACATATACACATTAACACTACACATATGTGTACATCGATGTATATAAACGTATGTGTATATTGTATGCGTATACATATTTACATATGTATGTACAGGTACATACACATTCATGTGTTTAATTTGGTAGAAGTATTAAGCATAGCGCCTCAGAACCTCAGCCAAATGCTGGAGGACCTTTTGTGGGATATGGTGAAGAGGAGATTCCTTTTGTTTATGGGTCAAACTAGATGTCTCCTTCCATCTCCGAAATTCTGTTCCACTACATCTCTCACATCTAATCCTTCCTTTCTACTCCCATTTGTGCTATACTAGGTCAAACTCTCATCATTTTGATCATTACAATAGCCTCCTAATTGAGCTATTTGTGAAACCAAGAAAAATCCTTTTTTACTATGATGAGCACTACACACATTTTTATATGAATTTTACTTTTCATGTATCAGGTTCTCACAGAACATCTGTAGGGGTAGAGTCTCTTCTGATTGGAGTCTTTTTGAAGACAAACATAACCCAATTCATGTTATTTCTTAGTTTCAGATCAAAATTTCTGACCATCCATTTTAATCCCCCTTTTAAAAATATTTACATACAGAGCTACACACTGAGAAGTTTTAACAACTCTCACACATTCTGAGCAAATGTCTATATATGAACTAAAATATCTTATTTACATTTTTCAATAAGCATTTCCCTAAAATTGACACACTTTTTGTCCCAGGTGTATTCTAGATAGTCCTGCCAATTGGTACTATAGCCTCTGAAATTTCTTAGAAATAACTAGTACATGTCTTCATTATTTTCTATTATTTTAGGGACAGACCTAAGTTCCAGTACAAACTATTAAAAATGAGCACAATGGTCCAGACCTGGAGTCAGGAGGGACCTGGATTTGAATACCTGCTCTCATACTTGCTAGCTGTGTAATCCTAGGTAAGTCACGACTGTTCTGAGGCTCAGTTTACTCATCTGTGTAATGAGTACATTCAAGCTACCTACCTCACTAATAAAAGTAAGGAGAACACTTTTATGTATTTCAAAGCACTTTTAAAATATGTTCTTTTCCCTCGTGGTGCCTCTACAGTACGCCTAGAGAATGAGACCCTTCACAAGGTACTTCCTGGGCTGGTGCCCAAGTACGCGGTGAGAAGGGAGCTCTGATGATCAGTCCCTCAGAAAGGCTTTGCTGGTTGCCTGGGATGAGAAACGTTCATAACGACCACTTTGCACAGTGCTTGCAGAACGTTTTATTGTTTCAGGATGCTGAGCAATAATCCATTTATCTTGGTCCCTGCTTTTCTACTCTTTTTGCAGCACTTCCCCATCAGGCCCCCGGGTCTCTGCAAAGGGAAAGGTTTGGTTGCACAGAATTTTTCCCAGTGCATCATTTGTTAAGATATTAAAATCTAATTTGGACTGAGTGTATGAATATTATTACTGAAGAGAGAAAGAAACAGAATGAGGAAACTGGACCAAATGATCTCGGACAGGAGAAATTAACCCAGAGGCCATGAACTTTTTAAAAAAATTATTTTGATAACTGGATTTCAGTGTAATTGGTTTCCTTTGCAATCACATGTATCTTATTTTATGCATTTAAAAAGATTATTCTGAGAAGTGGGGACCACTGCTTTCATCAGACTGCCAAAGGAGTCCATAATACAAAAGAAAGTAAGAACCATTGATTTAGGTAGCATTCCTTCTCCACAGGATCAGCTTAGATACTACAGTTGGAACTAAAACTACATCTGAAAGGCAATGTACTGAAATGAATACAGGACTTAGTAGGCAGCTCAATGGATAGAGTGTTAGACTTGGAGGCAGGAAGATCTGAGTTCAAATCCTGCCTCATATACTTACTAGCTCTGTGCCACGGGCAAGATGTTGACCCTCTCCCAATTTTCTTATCTTTACAAAGGGGATAAATAACAACATCTACCTTCCAGAGTTTTTGTGAGGGTCAAGGGAAAGAGCAGGTAAATTGCTGCTGGTGGTATTTGTCCTTCATTCTCAAAGAGGAGCATGACATCAGGGAGGTAATGCCATGACATGCAGGTGAATTAAATTTGAGTCATGTATGCATAGTCACCAGTCTCAATTTCACCTCCAGAGCTATGTGGATTCAGTGGCCAGATATAGATCAGGACGACTGGACATGGCCCAGGATGCAGTGAGGGACCTTGGCCTTTTCAAACTGAGGTCTTGAACAGGTCTCAGTTTGACCAAGACAACACCTGTTGCTATGTGAATGTTAGCTAGCTCTCATCACTCTTGTCCAAATCCCAGCTCTGATACTTCAAAGGCATGTTTGGATGAGCCAGTCCCATCAATCAACAAACACATCAACCAAAAAGCAGCAAGTATTTAGTAAGCACCTGCTATGTGCCAGGCACTATGCCAGGCACTGGTGATACAAAGACAAAAGGGAATCAACATGTACAACTGTAGGTACATGCGTGATAAATACAAAGTAAACACAGAAGAGCTGAAGGAATGAAAGGATTGAGAAGGGAAGGCCTTAGTCAATGAGAGCAAGCATCAGGAAAGGTTTCATGCAGAAGGTAGTGCTTGAGAGGCACCTGGGAAGAGGAGAGGGACTCTAGAAGGGAGAAGTAATGAGGGAGGGAATTCTAGGCATGGAAGATAAGAGGCACAAATGTACTGAGGCCTCAGGAGCTGGAGTGTGGTGTTGAAGGAACAGAAACAAGGCTAGTTTGGCTGTATGGTAGAATGCAGGGAGGGAGCATTATAAATATTGAGGCTGGAAATGCAGGTTGGGCCAGGTTATGAAGAGCTTTCACCTCTCTGTGCCTCTATCTCTTCCTCTATAAAATGGGTACAAGGACATTTGGACTACCTGCCCAATTGTTATTAGGAAAAGATTTTTGTAAACTCTAAAGTCCTCCACATATATGATTTTTATTAAACTCAAGTCATAGAAACATTATAATTGATAAAGATCATGGATCATAGATTTAGATCTGGAAAGCCCCCTAGAGATTAGTTAATATACATGGCTCATTTTCACCATGAGGAAACAGAGGAACAAGAAAGTTACATGATTTGGTCATTGGATTGGAACCCAGATGCTCTAGTTCTAATGCTCTTTCCACTGATATCAGCAAACTCACTTGGAGGGGGTGGAGTGGGGGGAGAGAGAGAGAGAGAGAGATGGAGAGAGAGAGAGAGAGAAGGAGAAGAGGGGAGGGAAGAGAAGAAGAGAGGAGAGAGAGGGGGAGAGAGAGACAGAGAAAGAGAGGACTTCTTAAGACTGTATTACAGAGGAGCCCCGTTCTCCCACATATTCCCCAGCAATGATTTTTAAAAGGCTTCATATAAAATAATAATCAAAAAGTCCAAAGAGAAATATCAGTAAGCTCTTTCATCTATCCCAGGACTCCTCAAAATGAGAGCCAGATGCTACAAGTGCTGGAAGATACATCCCACCCAACCTGAGCACAGACTCAGGTGAAAAGATAGATGCTCTCAGCAGTTCCCAGGTCAGGGAAGCCCTGGGGAAGAAGGAAACCTGCAGCACCACCCACGGGGTGGACTCCAGTGGGAATTGTGGCCCATAGCAGTGCTCTGACTGAAACAACTAACTACAAAGTTCTAAATGGGGCTGCTAAACTAGCACTTGGAGGTCAGATGCATCAAGGGAAGTGGAAGTCAATGCCAAGAACTCAGAAAATCAAATCTGGGAACAAACAGGACCTCATCCTAAAGTGTGGAGGGAGGAAGAACCTGATCCTGGCACAAAAACCCAAATCAGGAACTGGGTTTGCAAATATTAATTAATAAAAGAAGAAGATAAACGCAATGAAGAAAATTATGGGTCAAGAGATGCTCAATATGGCAAAACTAGAAGAAGAGGGTAACTCCATAACAACTTCAAGAAGAATTTCAGAGGAGAAAAGATTGTGTGGCCACAAAGACTTTGAGATCGCTGTGAAGAAATGCAGCAAAACATTTTTTTAAATGGAAGAAATGCATGAAATAAAAGTGTTGCAATAAAGAATTGGATGGAGAAAAAAAAACTAGCTTAGAAATGAAGTTCAAAAGTCTTACCCAACTAACAAAGCCCCTGAAAATTAGAATAGACAAAATAGAACTCAAGGACTTCATGAGACATGGAGAAAATAAGAACAAAAACAAAAGTTCTCACAAATGTGACAGTTGAAGCTTTCAGGTCAAAGGAAAATACTATAAGTAGCCAAAAGCCGAGTTCAAATACCAAGAAAGCACAGGTTCACACAAGACCCAGCAGCAGGTATTATAAAGAAGAAAAAACCTTGGAATGTAATCTACCAAAATGCAAAAGACAAAAGCTTGTAATCAAAATTAACTTATCCTGCAAGACAGTATAATTCTATAAGAGTGTCAGTGTGGAATGAAACTTTAACATAAGTTGAAGAAATTGAAGAAAAAAAAACAGACCAGAGTAGGAATTTGAATTGTAAATACAGGAGTTAAGAGAAAATTAGAAAGGTAAATACATTTGAGCAATTGGAAGGGGCTCAGAAATGAAGTATTTACATGATAATAGAGAAGAGATAACTATCCATTCAAAAATATAATATCTTCAAAGGTCACAGAAGAAATTAAATATGACAGAAGGCCTGAGATAGTTTTGTTCTGTTTTGGTATTGTTAGTGGAAGAATAAAAAAGTGTGTGTGGGAAGAAGTTGGAGAAGAAATGAAGAAAAGAAGTTAGTAGAACTTTATTGCATAATCTGTTGTGTGTGAAGAGTATGTAAACATGTAGGATGAGAGGGGGAGGAAATATCATACGAACCCCACTCTTATCTGAACTACACAAACAGGAATTGGACACACACATACATACACACAAACACCTTTCTCTCATGGTATAGTAATTCCAATTAGATGTATGACCTACATACATATGTTGCATCATAAACAAATCAGAGGATCAGAGAAGGAGATACCTTTCACAACTATAAATAGGGGGAGAGTTTTATATTTTATAGTTTTTTTGGTAAGTGTTCCTTATTTGGCTAAATAAGAAATAGAAAAAGTAATAGATAATTTTGATTACATAAAATGAAAAATCTCTTCCCCAAACAAATTCAACAGAATTAGAATTGGAAGGGAAAATATAGTTATCCAAGATATAAAGGGAATTGATTTAAGTAGATATGAACATGAGTCAGTAGCCAATAGACAAAGGGTCAAGATATGAACAAGCAATTGTCAAAAGAAGAAAAGCAAGTAATCAAGAGTCATATGAAAAATATTACCATGAAATTAAAAGAACTTTGAGGATATACTTTGCACCCAGCAGAGTAACAAAGATGACAAAAAAAATTGTTGGGGGGGAAACAGGGGACAAGTATGCAAAGGCATTTTAGTGGAGATATGTTGATCCAACCATTATGGAAAGAAATTTGGAATTCTACCCAATAAGTCATTAAACTATGACCCAGCGATACCCTTTTTACACGCAAACCCCAAAAAAGATGAAAAAAAAAGGAAAGGACTCATATCAGGAGAAACATTCATAGTGGCACCTTTTGTAGAAATGGTAAGCAGGATGTCCATCAGCTGGGAAAATAGCTCAAAAAATTACAGTATATGAATGTAATTGAATATTATTGAACCATAAGAAATAAGCACAGCAACAGACTCAGGGAAACTAGGAAGATTTGTATGAACTAACAAAGAATGAGGTGAACATAAACAAAACATTGTAAAGAAAAAAACATTTTGAAAGACTTAAGAATTCTGATTAATGTATTACTAACATAATCCCCAGAAGACTGATCATGATACATGCTTCCTACATTGTGACAAAAGATGATGGATTAAAGGCAATGAAAAGTAGTTTCAGAGATAACACAGACAAGCAAGACCGCTTTGGCCTGTTGTGCTGAATTGAGTATAGGTGTTAAAAAATAAAAAAGGAAAGAAGGAAGAAAGAAAGAAAGGAAAGAAGGAAGAAAGAAAGAAAGGAAAGAAGTAAGAAAGAAAGGGAGGGAGGAAGGAAGGAAGAGAGGGAGGCAGGGAGGGAGGAAAGAAAAAGAAAAAAATTGTACCTATTGAAATTAGTCTAGTCCTCTTTTCCTGATCTTCTTTCCATTTGAAAATGTTATGTTTGGTGATGTTTGTCAAATAATGAAATTTAAAAATTTTTTTAAAAGTCAGGCCAACTCTAACAACATCCTTACCATACCCTGTACCTTCTGTTCGCAGTCTTTCTAAACAAGCACCTGCAGTCTGTGTGAGTGCAATCTCTGTTAAATGTTTCCCAGTTTTCCATCGCTGACTGTTTTCTTCCCCAGGCCTTAATGCTCTGATAGCTCGCTTCATGGATGCCACAGAGCTGTAACCAGAGACCATCAGTCAGCGTTGCTAGAAGGAAGAATTGGGGTAGACAAGCTGTCCTCTAGGGCCTGGAGTTTATTGGGTTTCTGTGGGTAAAATCTCTTTGAATGCGCATCTGTGCCTGGATTCAATTCCCACATGCTCCATGCTGCCCAAATCAGCCCACACACCAGATCTGCCTCATGGGCAGAAAGACAGCTTTAAAAACCTGGAGAGACATAGAACCCTGTTACTAAGGAAGGGCACTAATTCTCCATCCTGGCTTATTTCCAGAAAAGTGCTAACCAGTTGAGCAATGGTGGTCGATATTAGATGCTCTCACAAAGCAACTCGAAGGCTCTAAAGAGCTTTGCTGTAGATTCCGCAGGAGGGATATGAGGCTAGCGTCTTTTCCCAGGGTGCTAATTAAAAACAAACCAGACCAACGTGGATACTGTAAATAATTCAACTTGCAGAACCTTGGGGTTCACCCCACTGCTCAAATCCCTACAGAATGCTTTACTTATTGTGGTTTTCAGAGCTTTGGAGCATCCTCACCAGGAGAGGCTGAAACTTCCTGGCCCACAGTGGATTGCTCTATACTGGAGAACCTGTGAGATGAAGCACTGTTCATTAGTCTCAGAGCTGGAAGACTGGTGAATTCCCAGGTGATCAAGGAGTCCTAAGAACATAAGAAGTGTCCCATTGTGCCCCCGAAATCCAGTATTCTGTTTTAGGAAGGCATAGCAATTCTCTAGAAGGTCAACCTAAATGGTGAGAGATATGACCCTGAAAATCTTAGTTTTCTCTTACAGATCATTCTCTCTCTCTCTCTCTCTCACTCACTCACTCACTCGCTCTCTTTCTCTCCATATATATATATATATATATATATATATATATGTATACATATATATATGTCTACTGTGAATTGACTTCAAAAGATGTGTGATTTCCTTGGCATGGGTGGTCCTTCTATTCAAATAGATCAGGTCCCACATACACCACCCCCATACCATATAATGCTTGACTTGGCATCAGTAAGACCTGAATTCAAATCTTGCCTTGAACTCTTTAATGGCTGTGTGACCCTAGGCAAATCACTTATTTTTTTCACAGACTCCCCAGTTGAAGGTCTTCAGATAGAGGCTGGATGATAACTTGTCGGGTATGCTACAGTAGGGATTACTTTCAGGCATAGGTTAGATATAGGTAGAACAACAACAAAAAATAAACATTTACATAGTGCTTCTAAGGTCTGCTAAATGCTTTACAAATATCTCACTTGTTCCTCACAGCAGCCTTATGAGGCAGGTGCTATCACTATCTATATTTTATGGATGCGAAAACTACGGCTAAGAGAAGTTAATTGGCTGGCCCAAAATCATGCAACTGAGGCAGGATTCAAACTCAGGTCTTCCTGACTCCAAGTCCAACACACTACCCATTCCATCACCTAGATAGCTACTGGGGTCCCTTCCAATTCTCCAATTCTTCAATTATGAGATGAGATCGTAATTGGAATCCTAATCCTCTTTAGATGGCATTGCCACTGATAACCAAAATCTCAGCAAATGCCTTGATGATCAGTACGTGTCACACATCCTTCCTTTACACCAGGGCTCCTGAAACTTTTTCCACTTGCGACCCCTTTCTGTGTTTTGATATTTGTTGGTGCTGTGTGGCCTGAGGGCATGTGCAGTACAAAGTGTGCACACTTTGTGTTCAGAACCAAGGCTGCGGTGAAGTTGCCTGATGCAACATGGGCAAGCATTGCCAGAAACACTTTGGATTCACCACGCTTTTGATTTTTAATTAATTTTTGGCCATCGCGCTTTCAGAAACCTTTTACTGTTCCCAAATTTTTCACAACCCCACATGGAGTCATGATGCACAGCTTAAGAAGCGCTGAGAGAACACAGCAGTGTCTCATGATGCCACTGGTCCCTCGGAAGCTTCACCTTTTCGTGGCAGATTCAAGCATGCCTTGACCCTACCCAATGGACCAGATCTACAGACTTATTCGGAAAATCTGGCAGTGCCAAAACTAGAGGCCACTCCTTGGAGTTTGAAAGAAGTGGTCTCTAGTTTTATCATAAAGACATAAACCTAAAAAAATAACGAGATCGTGAGATTGGACAAAGGCCTTGTTAGTCCTGTCCATACCCTTCAGCATCTTATTATACTTCAAGCCTAGATACATAGCAAGAGTTCTCCATGACTCCAGAGCTCCTCACTACCCCAGGGTCAGTGTGGGGTGTTTGGGAGAGATTGCACAAGGATAATTATGAGGTAAAATCTGTTGAGTTCCTACCCAGGACGTTCTCTAACAATAGTCCAGGCAGAAACCACACACTAAATAGCAAAGCATTTAATTGGAAAGAATTCATTAGATAATTAACAGAGAAAGTCAAATGATAGAGTCATTCTCACCACCATCCACTACAAAAGGGTAGGGAGTAGGGTGGTCTCTGATTTCTTACAGATTCCCATGTTTGTGAAGGAAAGGGAACATTCACAGGAAAATTTGCACTCCAAATTGGGTCATGGCTGAAACACTTCTCATGGTTCACATCCTGGCAACCTGTTATGGTCTGCTGTTTCTCTGCTCTGCTTTTTTAAAGCCCCCTTGTCATGCAGGGACCTGAAGCTTTGCTTGCAGCTGCCCTTCCACTCCGCCCCCACAGCTGTCATCCACAGAAATTCTGCCCTCTCCCATGCTCTCTGCCTCCAAAGCTGTCGCTTGCTCCTAGGGCTTCTTCTTCTAGGGGTGGGAGTGGGTAGGGCAGCAAGCCTGGTATCACTCTTCTATGAGACTGGCCAGAACCAACAGGCTTCCAGGCATAATCAACACATTTTCAGCTCTTGGGTTAAAAAGGCCTCCCCTAACCTGGCTGGCAAACAGCAGGTTTATTGAGGGAGTTATCAGGCTTTTTTCCTTTTCTTAACTCACTTCTCCCTCTTCAACTGGTAGGAGTGAGGGCGTGAATTCAATTGGAAGGAGTGAAGCGAACGTGCGATCCTTCACTCCTAGCCCATCTTCCTTTCAACTCCTAACATGGCTTTTACTCTAGAAGGCTGAGGAGAGGTGGAATTGGTGACCTTTGTCCTGAAACTACGGTCCTTCTTCTCCTTACATACCTTTCTTAACTGAAGAGTCCCAATCTGTTTGATAATTTCCATTACTGTTCCTAGGACTCTCTCTTAGAATGAATAAGTGAATACATTTATTAAAGCTTACTACATGCACTTACTCTATGCTAAGAGCTAGAGAAACAAATAGAAAAGTAAGACAGTCCCTGTTCTTAAGGAACTCACATTCTAATGGGAGATACAAGGCATATTGGTTTCAGAAGCAGAAAGTCCCACAGTCCTAAGGTAACAGTGGCAAAGCAGATATTAATGCCTCTTCTTTAAAGTCCTTTCCACTGATAAAACCATATCAGTTTCTGATGTCTAACCATCCAACAGCTCCAAAGACTCTGGCGACAAGAACTTCTCTGAAGTCAGTAGCTATGGCTGGAGCACCTGAAGGAGCAGTGGCCAAGCTGCATCTCCCCAAGGGTTGCTTCCCAAGATAATGGCTAACGGTACTGGGAGGGAAGCATTGCTATTCTCAAAACCCTTGGGTTCAGGATCTTGGACTATCTCTGTCAGGTATTTAGCCTACATTCCCAACCATAGGAGCACTAGGCTCACCTTAGGGGTAGGTGGGGATGGAGTTGGCAGGAGCCCACACTTTAATTCCAAACACCATTGTTCTGATTCATTCAAGGTGAACCAAAGGGTCACACTGGTACCTGCAGAATAGATCAGAACTACCAGCTCGAATGCTGGCAACAGATTAGAATAGACCCTTTAGCCTGGACAGCAACACTCATCAAATACCTGTTGGTATTTCTGCCTGGCTACAGAGGATCACCTTGCTTTAGCTCAATATGGTGGGTTTTTGTTGAGGCATCCTCCCAGTACCGTGAATAGAAGAGAGTAAGGTGTTAGAGGTGTAAGCCATATGGCAAACAAATTCCCATTGTAACGTTATTCTGTAGTCCTCCTATGACCAAATTCTCCAAACTTTCTGGAATCCAATTACAAAAACTTTCATAAATTCAGTTTAATTCAATAAACATTTATTAAATGCTTACTGTACGAGAAGCATTGTGGCTAGTGCTAGGGAGATAAGCAACTTAGATCAGGTAAGATCTTTGCCTTTTTAAAGCATATAGCCCGGTGGGGAGGAGGCAATACATGCTGAGAAAATTGAAGTCCAAAACAGATCATAGTAAGTGCACAAGCTATGCCTAGGTAGGGTCTCTGCCTATAGGAATGATAAGTACTGCTAGGGCCTGCATTTGAGAAGATCAGAGTGGAATGTTAGAAAGGCTATAATTCAGGAGACTTAGATTAAGGCATGGACCTTCTACCATCTTGCCATACGACTTTGGTCAAATTGTTTCTCCTTTCCTGTAACTCAGTTTACCCATCTATAAAATAAGGGGGATGGATGAGAGAAAATTGGAGCAAAATGCAATCTGTTTATAGCTGCAGATGTGACAAGAATGTTTAGAACCAACAACCTGAAACCCATGAAAAACAGAAATGCACATGGAGGAGGAGGGATGGGGTACACTTATTACAAAGAAAATGAATGGAGGAGTGTTTTAAAACAGTCCTTTGGGGATGATTATGCTTGATCTCCTGGAGTTTTCATAGCCCTGTCTGCAGCTTGAGGTCAGGTTTAATGCAGTATACCCAAGATGATAATGTCTGTTTCCCTGGGAAACAAATGATCATTTAAAAACCCATCACTGACAGTAGAGAAAAAAGCCTTTTCCTATAGAGCTAGTTAAATCTTGATGTGGGTGATTGACCAGCTTATAATAATAACAATAATAATAACTCATAATCCCTTATTCCTTTAAGGTTTACAAAATGCTTTCCTTATAACCATGTTATATAAAATTGTCCTGCTCACTCATAAAGATACAAAAGCTGAGACTCAATAAGGTTAAGTAATTTGCCCAAGGTCACACAGCTAGTAAGTGTGAGCAACCCATCACTTATCAGAATTACTAGGGATGCTTTTCTATATAGATGAAATTTCCTAAGAACCAAGTCTTATCCATTTGAATGCATGCATGAATGCATAATTTTAAAAAAGGAAATGCTTATTATGTACAAGGCACTGTGCTAAGAACTAAAGATACAAATAGAAAAGCAAGACAGTTTCTCCTCTCAATGTACATTCTAATGTAGAAGTTAACCAATATAAAAGGCTTCAGCTACAAATCAGATGGAAACACTCCATGGTCCTTAAGGCACATTGGCAAAGCGATGGGAATGCATGGTCTCTAATGTCATTTCTATTGGTGATGATATTCCTGTCTAATGTTGAATCGTTCGACAGTACTAAGGATTTTAGTGGTGAGGTCATTATTTTCCAGTAGCCGTGGCTACTGAAGACTCAGGAGCTCAGTACCCCAGAAACAATTGCTAGGTCATATCTCCAGCAGTTGTTTCCTGGGATGGCGGCCCAGGAGCTGGACTGGAAGCAGGAATGGGAGCTTGTGGGGAGGGAGTGCTGCCACTGGCCAAATGGCGGCAGTTGGTCAGTGGTTGGTATCGGTGGTGGCAAGCAAAGTAGACCCCTTCTCTGTAGTGATGGATCCCCTCAATGATGCCTTTGTAGAACTGGGGGTAGGAGGAAGGACAGGGGTCTTGAGAACACTACTCATCCCACAAAACACTTAATTTTAACTATTTAGTTAATTTAACTATTTAACTAGTTATATATTTAACTATTTAGTTATAACTGTTTAGTTAGGAATTCTTTCTAAAATGTGTCATGCACAGTTCTATCTTTCTAAACAGAGAACAATGAACATTATTTAAAGTTTTTCTCCATGACTCAGGTTGATTATTATGGACATCTGTTATTATACTTCAAAAGATCTTTGATTTCATCAGTGGGGGTACCTCCTCCATGGACACACATCACAGGCCCATAGATAAACTTTAGCAGACAACTTCATGAATTACTGTGGCCAAAAAAAAAAATCCATCAACTGATTACCCCTTTGAACATAGTTATGTTGGGCCTTGGACACTAAAGCCTTCACTGAACCTTTCCTTGAAATCCTTCTAAAGCTTGTCTTCAGCCAGCACAGGGGCCAGGGTTAACACCATGCTGCAATAAGGCAGATTTTGGTGCAGGACTAGTGATCACATGATTAGTAATAAAGCAATGCCTTTAGGGGAGGTTGAGGTATGTGGAGCTCTCTTTACCTTAACCCAATGACCCTAGATCATAGGGCTACTCTTATTTTTTGTTTTATTCTAATTATTTCTCCTGTGGCCTCCAGCCAATCAAACTGTGAGCTGCCTCTTCTGTGCTTGCTTGTCTCCAGTAGAGCCACTGCTTGTGACTTATAGATTCTAATATTCATTCCATAAGCTGGAAAACTAGCTACAGAAGCTCATGAGAATTATATGTGATTGTTAGGTGGCACAGTGACTAGAGAGATGGACTTGGGGACGGAAAGACCTGAGTTCAAATTTGACCTCAGACAGGTACTAGCTGTGTGACTTTGGGCAAGTCACTTCATCTGTCTGCCTCAGTTTCCTTGTCTGCAAAATCAAGATAATAACACCTCCCTCCCAGGGTTTTTGGAAGGATGAAATAAGAAAATATTTGCAAAGCACTTTGCAAACTTTAGAGCACTGTATACATACTTACTATTTTTTAAGCTCTGCCATGTCAAGTTCTACGTCAAGACCCCACTGGTCCTAAATTTCCTAATGAAGAAAATGAGGAGTTTGAATTAGATGATTTCTAAGATCCCTTCCAAGTCTGAAATTCTAATTCACTACGCAATTATTGTCCATATAATCCAAGTAGTAACTCTGAATTATGTTGATCTCCATTTTGCAAATGTAATTACCAAGAGGTTATGTGTTTAATTGGATGATCTAGTGTGGAAGTTCTGAAAAGATCCAGATATCCAGATACCTTTTGGTACCCTAGCCCCTCAACCAGCAGTTAGCAGTCAGCAGTCAGATGTAGCATTTGACTTAGGTTTGGATCCCACTGGACCCACCTCCCAGTCCATTTGGCTGTGCTAGATTAGATAGTGCCAACTCCTAGGAGGCATTTGACTGACAGGTGTGGGTTGTGAGTAAGACATAACCTTAGACTTCAGTAGAATGAATGGGTGATTGCCTACTTCATACTAAGGCACTGCAGAGTAAAGTATTATCTATAGGAATATATGTTACTTGGCAGAAAAGGAAGGATCAGAGCTCCTAGCCCTCTCTAATTAATACATTAGTGACCACCAATCTCAGCAGCCTGAATTAGTTTATTGGATTAGCCAAATACTGCCTTAAACAAAGTAGCTTCTTGAGGAACTAGGATAAAAAAGAAGAAAGCTTAGATGCTAAGAGTTAGATGGCTGTACTTGTGTAAAACAAATATAGCTCTAGAAAAGGCCTAAGTGGGGCACTTCTGAGGGGGAAGGGGTTAGCAGGAGTTCACTGAGACCCTGGTATAGGAAGGAGTTGAGTACATGTATCCATAGTTTTTCTCTCTTCTGGCAATCATATTCCTTTTAATGCCCAGGAAAGAACATCTGATTATCAAACTTATAGACAGATGCAAACATATACTCCAACCTCTCCTTTTATAAATATTTAAACTGAGACCAAGAGAGTTTAAGTGATTTGTCCAAGGTCACACGTCGAATAAGAAAACTGCAGAGATTCAGACTAAGGTCCTCTGTCTCCTGATCATTCATCTTTCTAGAACGCCATGCACCCTCTCCTTTGGAAAAAAAAGGAAAAAATAAGTCATGAGGATAAACTCTTTGAACAGTAGTCTCTCAAATTCCTGTGACTATCCTGAGCTCTCCTTCAGTCTTCATGTGATAACCCTTCAAACATTTGAAGACAGCTGTGATAATATCTTCCCTTCTCCCTTTAAACTGAGATTTTTACTGAGATTAGATGGATAATCACTGAGGGTAATCAACGGGCCTCAAACCCGTCAGTGAGTTAGTGATATGTCTACCTCAAGCAGGTGAAGACTTTCCCCAGCAGAATGGGTGGATAAGAATAATTTGTTCCAGTTGTCATGAAGGTGGCTGAAAAAGGCACTGCGGAGTGCTTGCAGTTTGGTCAGACATCAAAAACACTGAAGCCATCTACCTCATTCTGGGCCATCTACAGTCATCTTGACTATTGTCTTGTCACTGGACTTTGATGGCTCTGGAAGAGAGAGTGAGGCTGATGACTTTGTGCAACCCTCCCTCACTTAAATCCAAATTCACGTACATGTCAAGATATCACCTTTTGATGTCATTGGTCCTCTTTGAAATAAAGGGCAAACAACAGGATGGATAAACTCATGCCCTAATAAATTTCCTATTTTCTGTAGGAAGAGAAGTCATGAAAATTAGGAGTGATTTGGGATTGGAAAAACATCATACAATACATTTCAAGGTGTTTGTATCTTGGGAAATCCCTAAACATATTTTGATACAATATTGCCTGAAAGATGCAAGTATAATTTAGATAACATGTATTTCAGGAATAACTGAATCCATGTTTTTTTTTACTTTAATTCGAATGCATTCAACTTATCAGTTCCTGCATTTTGTGAAATAGCTGATAATAAATGAGCCCCTCCTGGCAGAGTCATAAAGAAAGGAAACTAGAATTAGGTTAAATATTTTTTTTAATGCGATCATTCCATGCCTCATTCATTATGGATTTCTGGAAGGATGCACAGCTGGACCTGCTCACGCATGAATTTTTTTATCTGAGTCTAACTTGCCAAAGGGTAAAGATAAATAGTAGATGGGCTTTAAAAAAAACCTGTAGGGATACTCATCATAATGATAAGAATAAGTTCCTCTTTTTTTTTTGTTTGTGCATGAAGGTCTTTAAAACACAGAGGCTTCTACCCCTCACACAAATCTTAAGTAACTTTTGGAAAGAAGATGCTGGAAGTTAGTGTATTTAATTAATTTATTTTCTTCAGGCTAAAGCTTACTGGGCAATTCATCTAAAGCTATTAGAGGCAAGAAGAAAGCATTAACAATAATAATTGAATGCAGGAAACTAGATTAGATCTATGATTTCATTGGCATATAGGAAACTCCATCTCCCCATGCAGCTTGGCACATTTTTTGGAAAGTTTTAGAGCATTAAAAGGTTAATTTACTTGTGCAGGTGGCATAGCCAGCGTGAGTCAGAGGCAGTTCTTGAACCCAGATCATTCTAGTTTCAAGGAGAGCTTTCTATCCATGACACCACATTGTCTCTGATGTAAGGGTTTACACATAGATTAAGCTGATTACAGGAAATGCAATATAGAGAACAAACAGGTCAAGTTTTCCATGTTCATCATTACCAATTACTGGAGAAATAACTTTAAAATTCTTGTATTGGAAACACACATTAGAATAGAAAAGGGTAGGGCTGTAATGGGGTCATGTCCAAAAGGCAAAATTTGCTCAATGAATTTAATTTAATCTCTAGGGAAATAAACAGTTCAAACAAACCAAATCACTGTCACATGAAAATGTATCCGGCAAAAAGATCTCTCCAAATAGCTAACTCTATGATTTAATTGAACATAATGGGGGATAAAAATCATGTTAACAGTGTTTGTTAATGCCTTATCAAATAAAAAAAATTTTGGATTATTATTATTAATCATCTTATTTATAATATTATATGAATGGTAATGTAATTAATAGCAATAATGACCATAATAATAACAATAATCCCCTTGAAGCCTAACCCATTGTCCAAGTCACAAACAGGGACAACAGCAAAGCAGGGGAATGCCCGATAAGGTATACACAGCAGGGACTCTGTGGAACTCAAGACCACTTCAGTACAAAGGAAGGTAGGAAGCCAGCACTCATTAAGAGCCTACTATGTGCCAGGCACTGTGCTAAGCACTTTACAAACACCTCATCTGATCCTAACAACAGCCCTGGGGAGGTGGGTGCTATTATTATCCCCATTTTAGAGATGAAGAAACTGAGGTAACCAAAGGTTAAGTGACTTGCCCAGGGTCACACAGTTAGTAAGTGTCTGAGGCCATCTCTGAATTCACATCTTCCTAAGTCCAGGCTCTCCCCGTCTCATCACCTATCTGCCACTGTAGCTGTGAAGGCCTGTAAGGAACCTGAAATGCTGGCTAAAGGTGGCACAATGGATAGTGTCTAGTCTGGAATCAAGAAGACTCACTCTCCTTGAGTTCAAATCTGGTCTTAGATACTAGCTGTATGACTCTGGGCAAGTCACTTAATCCAAGTCACTTTGCCTCAGTTTCTTCATCTGTAAAATGAGCTGGAGAAGGAAATGGCAAACCACGCCAGTATCTTTGCGAAGAAACCCCAAATGGGGCCATGAAGAGTTGGTCATGACCGAAAAACAACTCAACAGCAACAGCTATAGATCAGCTTAGATCCTAATACTTTTATTCACCTACAAAAAGCAGTTATTTTTAAATTTTATTTTATTACCTATGCAAATATACATAGAATGTTATATATAAAAGAACAATAGCAAGACAGTGACTTGCCCCAGACTCACTTCATTCTGAATCCCAGTGAAAAAGATGAAAAGAACAAGACGATGATGATGATGATAACAGATACTAACAAGTACACGCCATTGGGCCTGCCAAATAAAACAGCCTATGAATTGTCTAATCCAAGAACAGACTCAAAAATCCCTCCATGGGCAACATAAATAGTGATGATGATGATTATAATAATGATAACAACTAACATTTATATAGCGCCTACTATGTGCCAGGGCACATAGTAGTAAAGTGCTAAGCACTTTATAAATATTATCTCGTTTCATCCCCACAACAACCATGGGAGATAAATGCTATTATTATTATTAATTATTGTCTTCAACATTCACTTGAACTCAGCCAACAAATAATATTTTAACAGAGAAACATTAAGTAAATGGCTAAATCATGAGGATTTATTTGTGGAAATGGAGGCATTTATAATGGCCACTGAGGAAGTCATTGCCACAGGAAATTACCAAAGGATTATTCTTTAAAAGTCTAGAATTATTGATCAATGCAGATTATTCAGGGGAACAGTAGAAACTGCAAGACATATCACTGCAAGCTGTAAGACTTAGCACACAGGAAGACAGGACCTGGTAATCAGAATTATGCAACATATGCTCCCTATCTTTCATGCACTGACCCATGACAAATCTTCATATGCTGGAGGCCCGTACATTTGAAAGTGCAGGTTGAACAAAACAAGATATTTGTAGACGGTCTAGGGATAGGGTTAGGAACTGAACCTGTGATTTCATTAGTTCAGGGAACTCCCAGGTAAGGAAAATCCTTCTATCAGCACAGCTATGGAACCATTATTACAAACTAGTCTTAAAGAGTTTCTTAGAGTGCTAAGAGGTTGAATGACTTGCCCAGGGTCACATAGCCAGTGTATATTAGTGGCACAACTTGAACTGATTTCTTCCTGGCTCCCAGGCCAATCCCTTATCTACTAAACCACATCACCTCTCATTATTAGAAATAATAATGCCTATTATTATTACTGTTGTTATTATATGTGGCAAGACCTCATATGTAGCTAGGCCCATATTTTGAGAGGGGCTATCATTGTGTGGCTCAGAGGGAGGCAGAATAGACGTCTACAGTCTCCTCTTCCCCAACCATTCTCCAAGGGAGGCTTTAATTCCTGCTGGGGGGGGTGGGAAAAAAGAAGTTGGGACTGGGGGCCACTCTGTTTTCCTTCCAGAGAAAGGGTACTACTTAGATTTCTTTCTCAAAAACCAAGCCTTAAACCCAACTCACTCTGGAGTTCATAGATTGGATAATAGGTCCCTGCCCTCCTAGCACAGAGTGAATGTAAATACTAAATAGTAAATGTTTCTGTTCTGGCCAGGAACCCTGGGGGTCTTCCCTCCCAGTTCGATTTTTTTTATTTTAGTTTTTGATTAAAGGGGCCATCCCTTGATTAACTTCTTAAAGAGGCCTATTCAATAAATGAGCATTACCTTACTCAAAGTGAGAACTTGAAAAGACCTTAGCCTGAAAGGGCCAGGGTCTCCCAATACATCCTGGGCCATCTCCAGTGGTCCTGGTCACTGGATCCAGAAGGCTCTGGGGGAGAAAGTGAGGCCAGTGACCTTGCACAGCCCTCCTTCACTCAAATCAAAGTCAGCTACAAATGTGTCATAATTTCCCTGACATCACGGTCCTCTTCGAGAATGAAGGACAAACACAACTAGACCACAATTATATCTGTCTTCTCCCTTAAATATTGTTATATAGTCTATGTCATATAGACTCTCTCTCTCTCTCTCTCTCTCTCTGTGAATATATATATGTGTGTGTGTGTGTGTGTGTGTGTGTGTACATACATATATACATACACACACATATATGTAGATTAGATAGTCTAGTTGATGAGATTTTTCCAGCTTGATCTAACTTCTGAGGAGAAGAAGGACTCCAAGCTTTATACGCAAGGGTTGCCTACTCTCCCATCAAATACACCAGGTCCACAACGAACACACAACACCTAGACAAGAAACCCATTTATCCAAGTCAGTAGCAAAATAGAAGTCAGAGAAAGTATTCATATAAGAATATATGTCAGACAATACAGACTGAAGAAGCTCTCTCAATTAGGAATGAGGTAATTCAGTACAACCAAGGAAGAGACTCCCAGATCTCACCCAAGGGGCGATCATCAAGGTCTCTAGCATAATAAGCTGGGGATAGGGATATGATGGAGGCTGCCAGCCCCTTTCATGTCAGTTTCTTCTCAGTCTTTTTCTTCAGAGACCTGAAGTAGACTTGGCTTCATCCATCTTCTCTCTTGAAGCTGGAAGCTAAAAGTACCCATAGCAACTGCAGAGACTGAAAAGACTCTTGGGCTTGAAGACGGTCCAAAGAAAACTAAAGAGACTTGAGTTCTACCACTCTCAACAACACTACCCTGCCCCTCAGGTAGAGAAGAACATACGTTCTTACCAGTGAAGAGTGAGGCGCATGTCAGTAGGCTTCAGAACTGGAGTTACATTTGCATCCTTCCACTATTCTAGACTGGCAAGTCATATGTAACTGAGACTTTTAGAAAGTCTCATGGGACCTTGAGAAGGCAAGTGATTTACCCAAGGTTACAAAGTATGTGTGAGAGACGAAGTAATTGAATCCAAGTTTTCTTGACTTCAGGGCCGGTCCTCTCAACAACAATTCAATAGATTTAAATTTTTTATTTTACTTTAGTGATGAATTGCTTATCAAAATGCATCTTTTATAAACTTATTTTTTTCCTTGGGTCAGAGTGAAAAGCCATGGAACAGGCATTTGGACATCTGGATTTTTGTCCCTACTCTACTTCTCTCGAGCTGTGGGAGACTATGGAAGTCACATCTATCTAAGTCAGTTTCTTTGTTTCTCCATCTTTAAAAGGAGTTAGACTAGATGAGCTCTCTGTCGGGTCTCTTTCATTCTAATATCTTTGGTTCTAAGGTCCCTTCCAACTTTACCATTTTGTTTTATGTTCTAAGGTCCTTTCAACAAGTACATTCTTATGTTCTGAAGTTCTTCACAAAGCCAACCTTACATGGTTTAAGAAAGAGGGTCTTTGTTAGCAGATTCTATTTGAGAACTACAATCTAACACACAAAAAACTTTTAAATTTCCTACTGTATTTAAATAATGCACGGGGAAAATGATTAGTGACAAGGAGGAAACAGGATGCATCCTCTCCTAGCATGTTGCCCCATGCATCGCCAATTAAAATAGCATTTTCATTCTCTCTGAAGCCATTCCCTTTCTGGGAACCTTGAAGTCATGCTGTAAGAATCAGAGGAATTAAACTGAGGTTAGTCATGCATACCTGAATCACCCCAGTCTGGGGTGGCTTAATTTAGTGCAATCCATTTTGTAGCTCTGCATTAGGGTCAGGAAAGAACTAATTAGTAAAGGCTCAGGGAGGTCTTTTCTTTTTCTTCAAAATGCTTCAGATAAATTATCTGCCATTAGATTTAATTTACACAAGTGACTGACAAGGAAACACCCTTTGTTCGGTAAGGACTGCCCAGGTGTTATTCTTGAGCAACCTGGAAAAGCAAGAGAAAAACCTGTAGAATTCAGAAGGGGTCTAAGAGCAGGAGTTCATGCTAAAGCAGAAGGTCTAATCCCATTAATAACTTGACTGACCCTCTAGAGCCCTTCAAGAGTAACAAAGTGTTCTGCATCATTATCACTTGTGATCCTCAAGACAACCCTATGAGGTAAGTTGTGCAAGTGGTAATAAACCCATTTTACAGATGGTGAAGCCGTCCTTTCCATCAAAGAAGCCAAACCCAGTGTATGTTGTTCCTAAGCCATTCATTCCAGGATAAAAACGCATCTCTTTACTCCAAGGACAACGGTCTTTCCACTTTGTCAGAAACCTTTGTTGCCTTTTCTTCCTTTGTTTGCTCATTTTATTTCCTACTTCTGGGATGACTTGCCCCATTTCTACCCATTGACTCATCTTTGGATGGATGAGTGAGTGAATGAATGAATGAATGAATGAATGAATGAATGAAAAACATTTATTAAAAGCCTCTTATGTGCAAAGCACATAGAAGGAAGAACTATGGGGCAGCTAGGTGGCTGGGATAGGGCACCGAGCCTAGAGTCAGGAAGACCTGAGTTCAAATCTGTCCTCAGATGCTTACTAGTTGTATGAAACTGGGCAACTCACATAACCCTGTTTTCCTCAGTTTTCTCATCTGTAAAGTGTTCTGGAAAAGGAAATGGCAAACCATTCCAGTATCTTTGAGGAAATAAACCCCAAATGGGGTCACAAAGAATCAGACATGAATGAAAATGACTAAACAGCAACAAGTGTGCAAAGCAATGAGATAAGGAGTAGGAATAAAAATAGCGAGATGGTCCCTGCTCTCAAGGAGCTGATATTTTAATGCAGACAACATATATTGGTTCCAGCTAAAATTCAGATGAAAATGTCCTTCAGTCAGTCAACAAATGTGGGCCTTAAATCCCTGGTCCTTAGAGTATAGCATCAAAGCAGATGTTAATGCGTCTTCTTTAATGTCAAGCTATACTCAGTTTAAATTCTAATTTTTTCCATGAAATCTTTCCAGATGCCAGAATTAGAAGTGATTCTTCCCTGGACTGATTGTGGCTTTCTTTATATTCTTCCTTTATACCCAAGATACTCATTCAATTTAAAGCTGGAAGAGATGTTAAAGACCATCAAATCCATTTTGTACTTGAGAAAACTGAACTAATGAGCATTATACTTCTTTCTGCAACATCCATACTAGACTACATATTCCTTGATGAAAATATCATGGCTTATCTTTCTCTCTCCCTAAACTACTAGTGCATTCTCTGCATAGGTACTTAATTAATGCTTGGTGTATGTATGAATGAGTAGGAGCTATAAGTGACAAGTTCGTACTGGAAAGAGTGTTGTCCTTGGAGTAAGGAAGCTTGGACTTATAACCTAGAATGGATGACTTACTAACAACATGAACTGGATTTAAGTTATCTGATAGAAAAGATGTCTTCCTCATCTGTAAAATGGGGTTATTAACACTCTTACAGGGTTGCTTTGAGGATCACAAGAGATAATGGTGCAGAACACTTTGTCATACTTGAAGACAGCCTGTGATTCTTAGAAGGAAGCTTTTCAGACAGATAAAGAAAGGCCACTTACATGATGTTGAATTTGATGTTTAAAACACAACTGCTGGCACTTACCGAATGTCTCATTTTTTACAAAGAGCATGAGCAGTTCTAGCTTTGTCATTGTTCAGTTGTTTCAGTTTTGTCTGACCCCTCATGACCCCATTTGAGATTTTCTTGGCAAAAACACTGGATCAGTTTTGCCATTTCCTTCTCCAGCTCACTTTACAGATGGGGAATTAAGCAACTTACCCTGGGTCACACAGCTAATACATGTCAGAGACCAGATTAGAACTCAGGGAGATGTGCCTTTCTGACTCCAGGGCCGATACTCCATCCGATGTGCCACCTAGTTGTAACACGATTCTAGTATTTTTTGAAGATGGAGAAGGTGCTTTGTAATTGTATCTTATAGAACTCTTTCCTCAGCAATTCCCACATTCCACCAATAAGCTTTAATCAAGTCTGGGGAATGGGAAGAATGGACCAGAACAGAGAAAGCTGAAACTCCAAAAAGTCATCAGGAAGTAGCAAGCAGGGTGAGGCTCCTTTGCCCTTAAACTCTAGGGCGCCAATCTCAATACCTGGCAGTTATATACCACTTTGAAGTTCTCAAAACATTATCTCACTCAATCCTTATGATAGCCCAGGTGTTATTATTGTTATTACTTCTACTTTACGGATGAGGAAAATTAAGATACAATGAGGTTAAATTAAGTTCTTAGGTTTTTTTGAAGGGGTCTAAATGGTCATCTAGTTCAAATACCATCATTTTATACTTCAGGAAATTGCTTCTGAGATAAGTGAAGTGATCAGCCCAAGGATACACAAGAACCAAGATTCAATCCAAAATCTTCTGACTCTAGAACCAAACTCTATGAATTCCCCAAAGTAATCTAGTTAATAGTAGGTACATGAATCTGGATGCAAATACAGGACTTTTTAATTCTAAAATTCTTTCCTCTACATTAAAGATGCCTTATTGTAACTCTTCAGAAAACCCGTCTCTAAGAAGTCATAAACTTTTTTGGCTAACATAAGACCTTCTAGCCTGACTCTCATTTTCTTCTGCCCAATCTCATTTTGCAGTTGCAGAAATAAAGGCCTTCAAAAAGTTAGGTGAATTACCATTCTGGGTCACATAGGTAGTTGGCAGCACAGGTAAGAGCAGCACCCAGGTCAATGGGTTCCCAGAGCATCTTTTCACTTTACTACATTGCCCTCAGAGAAAAGGGCTGGATTACCAAGCTCTGTGGTCATACCACAAATTAGTATGTGGTTGGCCATATGGAGAAATGGATGGAGTCAGTGTTACTATACCCATATTCCCCTTTTCCCACACCCACATCTTTTGACCTGTGAAACAGCCTGTGATCATAATATTGCATGCTCCAAGCTGTCAAAGTGAGGCTTAAGTATGTAACATGTTTTTACATGTGGAAGTGAAGTATTTTTAAATCTTATTATAAATTTAATAACTGTCAAGAAAATAAATAAGCAAAATCTCACCTAAATACTCTCATCTTTCATAGGATAGAACCAAAGGATCTAGAAGTTAACAAACAAGGAAGTAGATGTCTTTGTTCTAGAGCCCTTCCAGGCCTATCTAGTTCTCAACCACCTGTGATCCTGCTTACATGATTTTTTTTTACTAATACAATAAGGAAATAAATAAAATTTATTATAATAGAGGAGAAGTGTCTTCCATGCAGAGATACAGGTAGATTTATTGGTAAAATCCTTACAATGTAATATTATCCAAATACTATTCAACCCTTGCCTCATACAGGTCCAATGTAGGATATGTTAGGAAACAAGAGCACCTCCTTTGGCTCCAGTCCACCACATAGATTGTCTAATAACTTCAAATGCTCAAAATACTCAAATGGATCGATTATTTCATTAATGTGGGTATTGCTTTAAAAATATTTTATTTTCCCCAATTACAAATAAAAACAATTTTAAAAAAAATTTTGAATTCCAAATCCTCTACTTCCCTCCCCTCCACCATCTAATTCTTGTTCAAATTCTCCCACAAACTCACTATATGAGGTCCACTCAACACACAGGGGACCTTTATTGCTCTCTCTTGACATTAAGAGTATACATGTAGCACACAGAGGCTGTCTACCAGTTATTTCTTACTCTAGCCACATGAACTGAGCATCTTTTTTAAACATATATTTATTTCTTTGGTGATTTTCTTTACTCTTATTCTTGATTCTTATTATTCTCTGATTCTGATCATAATTTCAGAGATTCAGAGCTGGAAAGGACCTGGGAGGTCAACTATTCCTTCATTTTACACTTGAAGAAACTGAGGCTTAGAAAGGTTAAGTGCCTTACCCAAGGTCAAAGGAAATAAGAATCAAAGACAGGCTATGAACCCAAGTTCTTTGATTCTAGAAGAAGTGTGTGTTCCATTATAACACAGTACTTTCTCCTTATGTGTGCCTGTACCTACCACATGACTCTCCATTGCCTTCAGAGTGATATTTGCTTTTTATTTCCAGGATTTTAATCTTAATACGTCAGTCAGTCTATAAAAATTCATTAAGTGCCTACTGTAAGACAGGCAATATATATATATATATACATACATACATACATATATATATATATACACATATATATATATTAAGCACTGGAGATATAAAGAAAGACAAAAGACAGTTCATGGCTTCAAGGAGCTCAAATCTAATGAGGCATTGGGGAGACAAAATGTAAATAACTATGTACAAACAAGTTAGATACTAGATAAACTGTAAATAATCAACAGAAAGGAGGCACTAGCATTATGGCAGATGGGGAAAGGCTTCTTGTAGGGCATGGGGCTTTAGTTGGAAATCGAAGGAAGCCAGGGAAACCAGACGGTAGAGATGAGGAGGAAAAACGATTCTGAACTTGACAAACATCAGCAAATGTAGATATTCTCATATGTGAAAAATCATAAAAGGAAATTATATATGAAACAAGAAATATCTATTATATATAGCTTGTTTT
>CM053623.1:395564357-395615378 GCA_028646595.1 Phalanger gymnotis
ACTATTAGTGAATTGATATTCTCCAGCAACTTCACCTAATATTTTATTAAAAAAATAGAATCCATTTGCTCTAAGTTCCTACTTTTCCCTTCATCTCACAAACCCTTAAACATAATTCCCTATCATTTCCTCTTGGTCACCAATGAAGTAACCCTTCTCCTTGCCAAGACCAGCCTTTCCAAATGTACCCTTAATATCCCCTCTACTTGTTTAAGTGATCCCATTCCATCCCATTTTCCTCCATCAGACTGCTGTCATCTCCATTCTTTCACTTACTTTCTTTTTTTACTATTTTATTTCCCCCCTAATTACATGTTAGAACAATTTTAAGATTTTTAAAAAATTTTGAATTCCAAATTCTATTCCTCCCTCCCTCCTTCTCCCCACCCCCAAGACAGTAAGCAATCTGTTATAGGTTATACACATGCAGTCTTGTAAAACATTTCCATGTTAGTCATTTTTTACAAGAAGGCTTGAACAAGAAAAAAAGAAAAGAAGGAAGGAAGAAGGAAGGAAAAATAGTATGATTCTGTCTGTACTCAGACAACATCAGATAGCAATTTTCATCGTGAGTCCTTTGGGATTTTCTTGTATTGCTGAGAATAGCTAAATCATTCACAGTTTTTCATTGTACAATATTGCTGTTACTGTGTACAATGTTCTCCTGGTTCTGCTCACTTCACTTTGCATCTGTTATTGTCTGTCTTTCCAGGTTTTCTGAAATCATCCTGCTTGTTATTTCTTATAGCACAATAATATTCCATCACAATCATATACCCCAACCTTCACTTATTTTCAATCTACTACTGGTTCATTTCCTATTATCTACAAACATGCCCTTGTCTCCTCTATCCTGAAAAAAAAAACATATTTGATCCTTCTCTTATTGCGGTCACTCTATATCTCTTCTGCCCTTTGTAGTAAACTTCTTCAAAAGGCCAACTATAATAGGTGCCTCCACTTTCTCTCCTCTCATTCTCTTCTTAACCCCTTACAATTCAGTTTCCAACCTTATCATTCCACTGAAACTGCTGCCTCCAAAATTACTAATGATCTCTTAGTTGACAAATCCAATGACCTTTTCTCAGTTTTCATTCTCCTTGACTCTTCAGCCCTTGACACTGTTGATTTCTCTTTTTTTGTACATGTATCACTTTACATGTATTTTCAAACAAAACAAGCATTTCCTTAATATAGTATAATAAAAAAAGATAATTGCACATAAAACTGCAAATCTACCATGTACAAATTGCTGTTCCCTCCAAATATACACAAAGTAATCATGTCGATTTCTTTTTTTCTCACTTCCTTCCTCCCCCCACCCTAGAGATAGCTATGATTAGACACAAATATGTATGTATGTATGTGTGTGTGTATATATATATATACATATATATATATATATATGATGTGTGTGTGTAAAATTATTCCATACATCTATTTATCACTTCTTTTTCTGGATGCAAATAGTCTTTCTTCATATGTCCTTTATTTTTGATTTGTGTATTTATAATACTAAAAATGTCTGAGTCACTCAAAATCATTCTTAAAACAATATTTCTGTTGCTATATACAATGTTTTCTTGGTTCTGCTCACTTTACTCTTCATCATTTTGTGTAAGTTTTTCTATACTTTCTAAGACCATTTAGCTCATCATTCTTTATAGCACAATAGTTTTCCATCACAACCATACAAAACTTGTTCAGCCATTCCCCAACTGATGGAGATCTCTTCGATTTCTAGTTCTTTGCCACAACAAAAAGAGCTGCTATAAACATCCCATTCACTTTCAAAGTTATAATTCCTATTTGTGAATTTCCCTCCATCTTATTTGTTTTCTTTTCCTCTCTTTTTACCCTATCCCTGTTACCTTATCTTCTCTCCCCACCCTCCAACCCCCATTATATCCACCCCTCTAAGAGTCCCCCCTTCCCTTCTCTTGCCCCAATCTCAATCTGTGCATCCTTCCTAGTCTCCCCGTCCTCTGAAATCCCAATCCACAAACCCCTCTAAAAGTCCTTCCCCCCACCCTGTCCCCCAGTTTTCTCACCTCTCTACATGTTCAGAAGACTTCTACACCCTTCCAGACGTACACATATCCTCTTCAATCCAGATGAAAGTAAGGTTCCAACGTTACCAGGCTCCACTCCCACCCGCTTCTTCTGTATTAGTTCATTCTTTCACCATCTTATTTTTATTATAATTGCTCTCTTTTACCTTTTCCTACCCAATTATGTTTTTTTTAGAATCACCACATCATACGCAACTCATCTCCAACCTTTCTTTCAAACTACCTTAGTAATGATGACAATTTTAAGGATGCTGATAGCATTTTCATCTATATAATAAGTAAACAATTTGCAATGAGTGCTTTAGAATTAGTTTTTAATGTGTTCCTTATATTTCTTCTGGATCTTTTATACCGAATTTTCCATTGAGTGTCTTTTTCCTACAAAGACCTGAATGTCTTTCAGTTTGTCAAATATCCATTTTTTTTTCATTCAGGATTACATTCAACTTTGCTGGGTAAGTTATTCTTGGACACAACCCCAGTTCTTTTGCTCTTCAAAATACAATATTCCAAGACCTATGGTCTTTAGAGTCGAAGCTGCTAGGTCTTGGGATATCCTGACTGTATTTCTGCAGTATTTAAATTGTTTTTTTTTTCCTCTTGTTGCTTGTAATATTCTCTCATTGACTTGGGAGTTTTGCTGGCTATGATATTCTTGTAAATTTTTCTCCTGGGATCTCTTTCAGATAGTGAATGGTAGATTTTTTTTCCATTTCACTTTATCGTCTTCTTCTAGAACTTCAGGGCAGTGTTCCTTAATAATTAATTTTTAAAAATAATTTCTTATAATATTGTATGAAGATTCTTTTTTGGGGGGGGTCATAATTTTTAGGTAGTCCAATAATTCTTATATTATCTCTCCTCAATCTGTCCTCCACAACAGTTGTTTTTCTAATGAGATGTTTCAGATTCTCTTCTTTTTTCTAGTTTTATTATTTCTTGGTGTTTTGTAACATCATTTAGTTCCTTTTGCCCAATTCTAGTTTTCAAGGAGTTATTTTTCTTCCTTAAGATTGTGGACCTCTTTTTCCAATTGGTTAACTTTCTTTTCATAATTTTCTTAGATTGCTTTTATTCTTTTTCCTAATTTTTTCCTGATCTCTCTTAGTTGATTTTTTAATTCCTTTTTAGTTTTTCCAAGAACTCTTTTTGGGCTTGTAACCATTTGATGATATTCTTTGGGATAGGAGTGGCTTTTTTTTAACCTCACTATCTTCCTCTGAATATGAACTCATATCTTTTACACCAAAACAACTCTCTGCGGTCTTGTTCTTTTTCCTTTGCTTACTCATGTTTATTTTTGTTTTGTTTTGTTTTACTTAATATAATCAAGTTTTAATCCCAAATTGTGAGTGATGTTGCCCTGGGCCTCAGGTGTTAGTCTCATCAACCTCCGGGATTTCTCTCATCTTCCAAACCACAGTAGGGCCTGCAGCCACACTGTCCCCGAAATTGGTACTGAACTCACTGGGTATGGCTGGTTCTTCCCTGCCCACAGCCATAGCCTGGGATCACTTCGGGTCAGGACTGCTAGGCCCAACATCTGGAAACAGTGTGTATGCGGGGTGGGGTGGGGGTGGGGGGGGGTGGCGGGGGGAGGGTAGTCCTTCAATCTTCCCACTCTCATCTGTCTGCTGTTCCTTGGATGAATGTTTGTGGGGTAAAAAGTTTGTGAGGTGAAAGTTTCTGAGGCTGTGAGGTGAAAGTTCATGAGGTGAAATTTCTTGAGGCCTAGTCTACTTCTCAATGGAACTGACCTCAGGGTCTACTGTTTGTTGAAAAGTCTACAGAGCCATTGTGCTGACCTCACCGTTGTATGCCTGTGAAACCTGGACAGTCTACCAGCTCTATGCCAGGAAACTGAATCACTTCCATTTGAATTGTCTTAGGAAAATTCTGAAGATTGCCTGGCAGGATAAGATACCAGACATTGAGGTCCTTTCTTGAACTAAACTGCCAAGCAGTTTAGTGCCAAGTTTACAAACTCTGATGGGCTGGCCACATTGTTCGAATTCAAAATGTCCACTTGCCAAAAAGACTGTTTTATGGAGAACTCACACAGGGCAAGCACTCACATTGTGGTCAGAAGAAGCAGATACAAGGACACTCTCAAGGTTTGTCTGAAGAACTTTGGAACTGATTGTGTGACATGGGAGACACTGGCAACAGGACCGCTCAGCATCGTGTGCCCTCATCAGAGAAGGTGCTGTGCTCTACGAGCAAAGCAGAATTGAAATAGCTCAAAGGAAATGCAGGATGTGCAAGTTTGGAGTATCCACTCCAAACGTTTACACAGACTATTTGTGCCTGACCTGTGGTAGAGCATTCCAAGCTCACATTGGTCTGATCAGCTACAGTCAGACACAGCGTAACTTGACTCTAGCATAGTTATATCATTTTGGTCCTCTTTGAGAATGAAGGACAACAACCAACCAACCATTTGTTGATCAAACAGATTTGACCTGGAGGTGTCCACATTTCACTCAGGCCAAACCTCAGCCTGTGGAGGCCCTGTCTTTTCTGAGATCCTCTCAAGTTATCTTAGCAGGACGATTTCTTCAGCCCTTTATTTTTGCTGCTCTACCTTCATCTTAAGGCAACCTTTTGTCTTTTTGTGGAGGAAATCTGGAAAGCCTGGAAATTTCTGACCTACTCTGTCATCTTCTCAGAATCCTCCCAAAAGGGAAATTTTAACACAACTTCTTGAACTTATTTTCCAATGTGACTTAACTCTTAAAGGTGCAGAGTCAATCTTTTCAAATGCAACATGTGCCAGTTGTCTTTTCCAGTTACCGACTAGGGTCTCTGTGAGAATGCCAAGTTATATGACCCCAGGAGAAAGTTTCCTGAATTTGTGAAGGCAAAAACGTCAGCCAATGATGATGCTCACATTAAATCTAGTTCTGAAAATTCCCAAATTGATAGACTTTTAAGTAAGGGATCAACAAATAATCAACATGAGTCACGTGGAAATATCTTTCAGAACTCTGGAGACTGTCCATTTTGTTTATTAGAGGATATTGGCAATGCTGTTTGCTATTCTGAAAAAATTGGAGATAAGCAGTCCTGTTATAGCATAGATATTGCAGCTGTCAGATGGCCACCCCCTTTCAGATCATAGTTAGTTGGTAATCAAGGTAGTGGACTGTGCAATGATTCAGAGAACAGGAGGAAGCCATGAATCGAAGTCTATGGATTCTCCTTCTGCCAGTCCAGGAGATTTTAAATGCAGGTTTCTTCAGACACCATCAATGGGGACAATGTCTTCTGCTGATGACTTAGATGAAAGAAAACCATCTTCTTCTTCTGAGACTGGCTTAAATGACCATGTGCCTGAGATTACCAGTTCCCTTGGACCATTTAGAAATGCCTTCAAGTGAAAAGCTGCTGTCACTCATAAGCTTCAGGAGCTGAGGACTCTATCTAAATGCAGACAATGTGACAGCTGTATTCCATGAGGCAGAAAGTATAGAGTGCTCCCTTTCTTGCCACAAAACTTGTTTGGAAAGCTTAGTCATTCAATGTGGGCACAAGAAGCTTTATGGCAAGTTATATTTATTTGGTATGGAATTTGCTCAAGCGGTTAAAAAGGCATTTTCTTCATTATTTAAAAAGTACCTGTAGTGGGGCGGTGATGAAGCAGACAGCTTTAAATATAAAAATGGTGGGCTTTTGACCAAGGATGGAGCACATGTAATAAGAACTGATAAAAAAAATTGCCTAGAGTCTAATTAAGACAGTTTAAAATTAAAAAGAGTAGAGGAAATCTACCTTTGTGTGTATCAAACTTGCTACCTTAGAGAGCAGCCATTACAGCATAGAAAGAGAAAAAACAGCAGAGAAACCCAGAAATATACAGAAGACAAAATGCCAAAAAAAAAAAAAAAAAAGGAACCAGTAATACATCTCATGTCCTCAGATGGCTGTATGGAAATGTACGAAGTAAATAGGAGTAAGAAGAAAGATAATCAGTGATCTTTATGTGAGGAAGCAAATTTGACTATGTGGGTATCACCAAGTCTTCGTATGATGGGACCCATGACAAATATGATGCAGGAAGGCTATACCTTATTCCAAAAGACAGGAGAGGTAAAAGGCGATGAGGGAGGAATAGTAGCAAGTGGCATTTTACACTAAGAAAATATGCTGAGGAAATCTAGAAACCAAAACAGAGAATATCTTTGTAACAAGATGATCAGAGTGGGGAGCAGGAAAAATGATACAACTAAAAATAATCCCCCAGCAAAAAAAAAACCCTGTTGTGCCTTAATGAATTGACTCAGTAAGCACAAATTTGCTTTGAATGACTTTGATCAAAGTCATCAGTAATCTGGGTTAGCTATTCCTACCTAAGTAGAGTAAGTGGCGTCCTGGAAGACATGAGTGGAATTGAAGCCGTTTAGATATGGGGGTTAAATGAGAAAGATTAATATAAGCTTTCTTAAACCTCTTAATGATATCCCAAACATTAATAGTGACTGACATCATAGGGTTTTGTGGCACTAATTTAAAAACCAAGAAGGATTTGATCCAAAGCGGCTGCCCAATATAGGAAGCCTATCTTATTTGCAAGGAAAAAAAAATTTATAATTTCCTAAATTAAGCATATAACTCTCTACAAACCATATACTGGCTCAGATATTGCACATATGGAGCTTTGGAAAACAGTAAGAATTATATTATCATAAAGCTTAAAGGCACCTTTTTTTCATTTCACCCACTGAGGAAACTGAGTCTCAGTAAGGCAAATTGACTTGGCCAAGGTGACACGTAGTTTGTTAAAACAGAGCTGCGACTGGATGTCAGATCTCTTGAGATGTCAGCATTCTTCAGCATTCTTTCCACTACACAAAACTCACCCAGATCCCTGGCCGAATTTAAATCTGCCTACAGGCCTGAGGACAACTGTTGGGAAGGAGAGCCAGCCTCTAAATATTCAAAACTATGGTAATCTCACAATTCATGAGCTGGCAGTGGCATCCCAAAAGCAGCAGGGTGGAAAAGAGGAGAGAAAACAAACAGCAGGTTTAGACAAGAGAGAGAGGAGAAAAAGAGAATGAACACCTTTACTCTGATTTTCTTATGTGGATTCTTATTGAATGGCTATCATCCAAGAGGCCCCTTCCCTAAACCGTTTGCCCCACTTATCTGCCCCTGTGCCTAAAATTCCCACTGGTGGGGTCATTATTTTGAGGCATAATTTCCCAAAAGCTCTTGTTAAAAATTATAAATATTTTACTAGAAAGAAGCGATACATTCAGGCATGTGTCAACTTCATTTTATCAAATTAGCAGAAAACCAAGCAGGGATCTGACAAGTCATATACATTAGAACTTTTGATGAAGGACAGGGAAAGGCTTGGAGTCATACTCAAAGGGGGAATACTGAGCTTCTGTGGGATATCATGGGGTCACTAAGTACCTTGGGGGATACAGGGAAATATCACAGAGATAGCAGAGGCCTTAAAGGAAACATCATCATCATCATAATAACAATAATAGTAATTTTCATAATGTCTCATGGTCATCTGATAGTGGTACGAATTTTATATGGCTATGAGTCATGGGGTGCTAAGTCTCTGAACAATTAAAAATGATTATCACTCACAGAGTGATAGAGAGATGTATAGTGGGTACGGGTAGACTAAAACCCGTTAAAAATGAATGAACGAATGTATAAAAAGCTCCATGCATACCAAGGACTGTGCTATACACCAGGAATTCAAATAGAAAAAGAAGATAGTCCTTGCTCTCAAGCAGCTCAAAGTCTAATTTGGGAAGACAATACAGAAATGAAATAAGATAAAATTAGTAACTATAAAGAACCAGACTTATGGGGATGTCATCAAAAAAATTCATGACAGAAAAAGATGAGCTCACTATGTGTTGAGGGAGAAGACTTACCACTGCATGGCCCATCCCCATTATGGGGATCCCATTGTACGGCACCTGTGTGAACTTAAGGAATCCACAGACAGAATCACACCAAATGGGCAAGAGGGGTGGAAATCTGCACTGCTGGAGACAACGTACATATCCAGGAGAATATGGATCTATCTGAGAATTTGGTCTTTGTCATTACAATAGCTCACATTTCTATAGCACTTTAAGAAGAGCTTTTCTCCCAACAGCCCTTTGATTCCATGGCATAGTGGAGACAGTAGATTAGACATATGGAAAGCCTTAGGTTTGAATCCTAGCTCTGACACTTACTATCTGTGTTAACCTGGGCAAAGTACTTAACCTCTGAGCCTCAGTTTCCTCATCTATAAAATGGAGCTAATGACATTTACACTATTTACCTCACAGGGTTATTGGTTTTTTTATTTTATTTTTTTTTTAGACTCAGGTGCCAGAACACAAATACAGAATAGAGAAAAGGCACAAAACATATCATAAACTTAAATATTGAAATGGGTTATTGTTAAAACAAATGAGATGTTTGTAAAATGCTTTACAAACCTTAAAGTGTTATAAAAAATGGGAATTGTTATTCTCATTTAGTGGATGTGGAAAACTGAGGCTCAGAGAGGAAAAATGATTTGCTTGTGAATAAGTGCCAAAGCTGGACTTAAGACAAACTTGATCCGCTTCACAAATTTCGGCTAGCGCCAGCCATGGTTATTTCTATACGTGCCCCCAAACTTGGGGTAGATGTTTGTAACTCTAAGATGAACTGGTAAGACTGGTGAAGTAGATGTATGTCGATTCTGTGAAACAAATTGAATGTTTTTTGGCATTAGAAGATGATGAAATTCCCCAAACATATTATTTAAAATATCTGGCATCTTGCCTCAGTTTTATTCCTGACCCCTATGCAAAAGAGGACAGCTGTCACAGCTGGGCCAAAGCTAGGGCATTTGGCTTAGTTTTGGACAGAGTTTTCCCAGGAGAAGTAGAATTCTGGAACTGACCAGGAGGGAAAGAAAGAGCTCTTTCTCTAGCTTAGGAACAGAATTATTTGCAAAATTTTATAATTTTATAACATGGGAATGCTGCCTTACATGTAGAGCAATGGAGTTATTTCACTCACTGAACTAGGAAACAGGAATCTGTCAGAATAGATTTCATCCACTGGGGGGGGGGTGGAATCTGTGGCCTCAAGGCTACATATGGCCCTCTAGTCCTCAAGTGTGGCCCTTTGACTCAGTCAATCTCACAGACAAGACTCACAGAATCTTAGGACTGGAAGAGAATTCAGAATTCATCAAGTTCAGCCTATACCCAAACAGATCTCTCTTCCCTAACACCCCTGACAACTGGTCTTCCATCCAGCCTCTGCTTAAAGACCTCCAGTAATAAGAAACTCACTGACTTCAGAGAGATAGACCCATTCCACTTCAGGGCATTCTTCCTTGGACTGAGCCAAAATCTACCTTTCTGTAACTTCTAACCCCTGCTCTGATTCTCTACTCTGGAGCCAAGAACAAGACTAACCCATCTTCCATATAAGAGTGCATCAAATACCTGAAAACAAGGAAACACGTTCCTCACTATCTTCTCTTCTCTAGGTTATACATCCTTAAATCCTTCTCCAACCACAAACGGCAGTCTACAGTTCCTTAATCATCTTGGTCCCTCTCCTCTGAGCCTATGCCAGTTTATCACTATCTTTCCTAAAATGTGGTACCCTTGAATTAGATACAATATTCTACATACAATCTGACGCAGGGAGTTCCCCTGAGAAGGAACATGAGATAATTATAAGAACAACGTTCCTGGAATAAGGAGACGCCTGGGTTTGAATCCCACTTCTGATGCTTACTAGTAATGTGACCACTGATGAGTCACTGAAACTCTTGGAGTTTCTGTTTCCTCAGTTATAAAACTGGAACATGTTGTTCACACGGGGTGATTCCTGGTTCCTGGCATTTCTATGGGTTGTCCCCCTTATCTGGAATGCTCTCAATCCTCGTCTCTGACTCCAGGCTTCTCTGGCTTCCTTTGAGTCTCAGCTAAAATCTCACCTTCTGCAAGAGACCTTTTCAAATCTCCCCTAATATAATTCCTTCCTCGTTTTGATTATCTCCACTTTATCCTGCTTATTTCTCATCTGCATGGTTGTCCGCATGTTGTCTCTCCCAGTAGACTGTGAAGAGGCCTTTTGCCTCTTTTTGTATCCCCAGAGCTTAGCACAGTACTTGGCACATAGTAGGTACTTGAGAATTGTTCACTGACTGGTAAAATGAGATAATGTGTGCAAATCTCTTAGCAAGTATTTGACATATACATGTCAGGCGCTATTCGTATCCTGCCAGTTTATGTAACCTTGACATACTCTATAGATGTTCTCAAAATCCCCATGCATTTTCAGTTTGATGACGGTAGAGCACGATGGTTTGTCAGCCCTTTCAGGTTCATTTTCAAATTCTCAGCTTGCAAAACCAAGCCTCAGACAGGAAGCCCTCCCGTGAGCATGTTGTTGGGTCCTTTTATAGGTCCCTTTGAAGTCTCTGAATGGGGTTCCTGGCAATTGCATAGCTTTTTAGAAAAGCAAGTGCAAAAAATCCTATTTGCTGAAAATATGACACACAACTTCCAGGCATGAATTCTTCCTCTGGTTAGAACGCTATCCTTGGAATAATTGTCGGCTGAAAAACAAATAAGACTTTGGCATTATTTTTGTGATTTTTTTTTAAAACAAAAAAAAAGCCTTTATCAGGAAAACGAGGGGCCTTTATAATACGTGTTTCATTAACTTTAGGTGGAGTGGTTTCCTTTGTTTATGAAAACTTCCTCTTGGTCTATATGAATGTAACTTGGAGAAATACCCCTTTGTTCTTCTGACCACAAGTGATTTCTCCCCATCTGACCCAACTCTGAACTTTGTACTTCTCCTATTACACTCTTCCATTCTGCCTCGTGTTAGGGCTATTTGAGTACAAGACTCATTTGCCCTAGAAGACTATGGTCACTTAGCCTGTCAAGCTCAGTTTCCTCATCTATAAAATGGGGGGAAAAAGAGTATGTACCTCGCAGGGTTATTGCAAGGATGAAATTTGTGAAGTGCTTGGCAATTCTCAGCACAATATAAATATTGGCTATTATCATATGTAAAGTGCAGTGCGAATCTTAAAGCATTTATAAGTGTGAGTTATTATTAACATCATTATTATTCTAAATAGCGTCAGGGCAGGGAACTGGTCTTATTCATCTTAGTATGCTCCAAGACTGTGTGGCAGCAGCTTGGACAACTGTCCAGGGTGGTTTAATTGCTTTAACTTTTATATCCATGGGTCCTTTGTGTCCCTTGCCATTCTCTGGAAGTAAACTACTAAAGGGACAGAGATTGTATCATATTTAAACTTTACATCCACAGGCTCGGTCCAGTTTTGAATAGGAGGAAGAAGAAAGGATTTTATTTTGAAAATTTACTTTACAGGGAGAGGAACAGCAACTTGAAATGGAAAAAAAAAAACCATGGCATTGCCACTTACTGCCCATGTGGTCTTGGTCAAACCTCTTAATCTCTCTAATATGTCAGTTTCCTCAGCTGAAAAATGGGGGCCAGTGGCCTCTAAGCGCCTTCAAGCTCTAAGGTATCAGTGTGTGACCTAAGACATGGGCAGTTTTTGAGCGATCTGAGACAGTAGAAAGAATGTCCACGTTGATGGGATCCTGTATCCACTGGTGTCCTTAAGAAGCAACCTCAAACTTAGTTTGGAGCCTTGTACATTACTGGTTTTTAGGAATACTTGGTCAATTGAATGGAAATTGGGGCTAAGTGCTGGGAGAATTGGTACTGACAAGAGAGACTAGGTATTGAGAGAATTAGTATTGACAGGAGAGGCAGCTAGGTAGTGGGGTGGATAGAGTTCCAGGCCTGGAGTTAGGAAGACTCGTTTTCCTGAGTTTAAATCTGGCCTCAGACACTTACTAGCTGTGTGACCCTGGGCAAGGCACTTAACCCTATTTGTCTCAGTTTCCTCATCTGTAAAATGAGCTGGAGAAGGAAATGGCAAACCACTCTAGTATCTGGAGTGACCTCTCCCAAAATGGGGGTCATGAAGAGTCAGACATGACTGAAACAACTCAACAACAATAACAAAGAGAAACTAACATTAGAGAGCCAAAAGACTTGAATTTGAATCCCGACTCTCAGGCTTATCAGCCTTGTGATCTGAGCAAGGTTGGGTGACCTCACTAAGTCTCAGTTTATTCAATTGTAAATAATAAATTAGACTCAGAAAGATCTAGATTAGAGTCTCAACCATAACACCCATTAGCTGTGTGACCATGGGCAAAGTTTCTGGGTAGCAGTTTCTTTATCTGTAAAATGGGATAATAAAACTTATGCTGTTGTGAAGCACAAACAAGACAATATATGTAAAGTGCTTTTCAAACTTTAAAGTGACCCATAAATAGAAGTTATCATTAAACCTTAAGGAAATGTAGATATGGGAGCAATTTCTATTATTTGCTTTTCTATTGCTCTAAACTATATACTCTGGAAAAATCCAACCTGATCTTTTACATTTGTGCTTTTAAGAACTTTCAGGCAGTATTAACTCCCCTATTAAATGTTTCTAAAAATTATTTTTCCATACAAGTGTTTTTTCAGATGAACATTCTCTTTTGTGTGTGTTTAAAATCCTAGGGTCATGCATCTTTTCTCCTTGACAAGAAGCTGGGCCTGGGAGAGGAACAACAAGAATACGTGTACTTTGGAATTCTCTTTCCCGCAGTGTTACTGGACTGGGCTGCTTTATACATGCCCTCTTGTCCTATTCTTACCCCAGCACTTTTTGCAAAAGATATAGTGAAAGGTCATGGGTTACCGCCAAACTAATTCATCCATGCCTTGACTAAACCCATGATTCTGATAACCAACTGATATAACGAGCCACAGGGAGGGAAGAAAGAAGGGTTGAGAAAGAGTCATCTGTCAAATGGGAGATTGGACTAACCGCTTCAAGTCCCTATTAGCTCCAACAATAGTCTATAGTTTGAGAATTGCTCAAGGACAGCTTCGGAGGACCATCCAGAAGGGTAAGCACAGGGGACAATTGTGTTATCTTGGACAAGTCATTGAAGAAACAATTGTTTATGTATTGCTACCCCTTGAACTGTGGGATTGATGCTTCACAAAGTTTTCTCCTCTTTCCGTTTCCCATCCTTGTAGTAATAAACACGGGTAACGGGAAAGATCAGCCATCTACTTTGCATCAGCTGCTCTGGTTGGGTTTCAAATGTACAGAACAAGATGCTTAGATACCATCTCCCTCAATCTCCTTTCCCCTGATTGGAGGGTGGGAGGGTGAAATACCAAACTCCTCCCAAAGCCTTTCTTAATGGAGGGCAGAAATTGGACTTCCAGCTCACAACACTTTTCATCTGCCTGGTTTCAACTCCGCTGAACAAGAAGACAATTCACCGGCTACTCCTGGTGTCCTCCCCTCTCTCTCCTGCCTTCTTTGTCTTCTCCCATTGGATTGTCAGCTTCTCCAGAGCAGGAGCTGTCTTTCTTTTTCTGATCTGTACCCTCAGTGCTTAGCACAGTGCCTGGCATATAGTAGTAATGTTTACTGAATTGAATTAAATTGACTTACATCATATTGTTTCATGCTGAGACTTTTCCAATTCTTAATATCAGTGTCTGGAGCTATATCTCAACACCATGGTCAACATGGTCAACATTCTGGACTAAAGAGACCAATCCCAACACTAACTGCTTTAGGTCGACGGGTTTTTTTGATGCTTGTTGGGGATGGCTTGTCTTAAGTCTTCTATCAATATCTGTGAAGTGTTACACTCTGAAGAGTCAGGTTCCAATCCAGGCCCTGTCAATTCCTAACTGTGGAGCCAGTGTAATAAGTAACTTTTCTTCTCTAGGGCTTAATGGTGAAAGGGGGGGGGGGTTTAGATTAGATCTCTGAATTCTTCTCCAGCTCTTTTCATGGGATCCTGAATAGAAAGGAATTTAGATGCTATCTGAGCAAGCCTCCTCATTCCCCAAAGGAAAGTGAGGTGTAGAATGTGCTGGTGTTTAACAACTGTCTCTCTGGGGGGAAAAATGTCCCCAGACATACTTTAAATTTAAATGAACTATTAACATTTTCTCTATTACTTTCTTAAGCTTAGACAATTAGCAAAAAAATTAAAAAACAAACAAACAAAAAAAAACATCAATCAAACAAGCCCTGAATTGCAACCTTTACTGAATTGAGATGTGTCAATGCTCAAAATAAAAATTTTATGATCGGCTCTCAGAGCTGGTATAAGCTGGCTCGAGCACACCCTGGGCCCAGAGCATTGAAGGTAGGACTAGAAAGCTTTTAGAGTCACAGACTCTGGGCCTGCTTCCCATCTCTGCTCTTTACTGTCTGTGTGACACTGGCCACACAGGTGAACTCTTGAGGCCTTCTTCCATTTCCTCATCTATAAAATCAAAGCTATCTTGATGACTCTATAGGGTCTCTTCCAGTTCCTAAGTCTATGATCTTGGGAATAATTGATCCCAGGTCATAGAAGAAGTTGGTAGTCAAGCCAGAATCTAAGGACGAGTCAGTTCTCAGCTCCTCAAGGTCCGGGCCTGCGTCGTTTTTCAATTTTGAGATTCCTAGGCACATGGTAGTATCATGCAGAGTCTAGGCAATTTATTCAGTTGAATTGAATTCAGTTCTCCCTCCTAGGAGATTTTCTTATCCTCCATCCCCACCCCTCGTTGCTCCAAACTCCGCATTCCTGAAAAATAAAAAATAAACTTCTTTTATGTTTATGTCTGCAAGTACTTCTATGCTATATGAAATCTCCTGGTAAATGTTTCTTAGAATTACTTTACATGCAAATGCTTTTCCCACTGCAAATCTGTGACACCTCCTTTGTTTTAGCTGCTCTCCCCAGTCTTCCAGGACATCTTTTGGCTCTTGTTCCCTGAGGCTCCTGTCAACGTCTAATTGCATTCTAACATACTTGGATTTTTTTCTTTTTTTTGGCTGAGTTATACTGGCTTCATTATTACTAGCTTGTTTTATTAAGTTCTGCTTGAATGTCTTCAATATATGAGAAAACACTCCTGGATAACCTTGGCCAAGTCACTTAATCCCTCTGGGCCTCAGTTTCCTCACCTGTAAAATGAGAGGCTTAGACTAGATGACCTCTAGGTCTCTTTAAATCTGTAAAGTTTTTTTTTAAAGACAGAAAACAACTTTCTTTTCATTCCTAGTTTTGTACAATCTTACATTAATATTTTAAGAATCCATGATTATTATTTTATTTTCATATTGATATTAGGCACCTGAGTGGCACAATGGATAGAGTGCTGGGTTGAATCCAACTTTAGTGTAACTTTGGACAAGTCACAACCTCTGTCAGTCTCAGTCTCCCCATCTATAAAACGAGGATGATTATGGCACCTACCTCCCAGGGTTGTTGTAGGGATCAAATGAAATAATATAAAGCACTTTGCAAACTTTGAAATTATATATAAATGCTTGCTACTATTACTATTTTTATTATTAATATCAGTGCAAATCACAACCCATCCACACATCTTAGTAGTTTAGTGAGTTATGACAAAAAGAGGTAGCTAGGTGGCACAATGGATGGAGCACCAGGCCTGGAGTTAGGAAGACTCATCTGCCTCAGTTCAAACCTAGCCTCAGACACTTACTAGCTGTGTGAATCTGGGCAAGTCACTTAACTCTGTTTGCCTCAGTTTTCTCATCTGTAAAATGAGCTGTAGAAGGAAATGGCAAACCACTCTACTATCTTTGCCAAGAAGACCTCAAATGGGGGTCACAAAGAGTCAAACACAATGAAACAACTGAACAACAACAACATGGACCAAAAAAAATTATCTCCTAGTTCTAGTGTCCACTTCTTTGATGATGACTTCAAACTTATCCAGGCTGGTCCTCTGAGGTACACACACAGTTCACTGTGGTACCACATTCAAAGACTTTCTAACATGAGATGACCTACAAGAGCTTCTCCTTTGGTATATGCTTTGATGGGGTCAATTCTATATCACAATAAGAGAAAATGGTTTTGTAGATCTATAAAGTGGTATATGAATTTTAGGAAGAAAAACCCTTGGGCTGAAGAGTCAGGAACTTGAGTACTAGGTCCTGTTCTGCCACTAGAACCCATATGCTTCAGATCTATTTGGGGAGATGAGACACATAGTAAGGCCACGGGCATTTATAGCACATTTACTTATGTGCCAGGTGCTGTCCTAAGACTGAGGGTAAAACGAGTGGCAAAAACAAAGTCTTGACCCTCAAGGAGCTCAGATTCTAATGAGAAAGGGAAGAGGAATAAGCATTTGGACAGCATGAGCATTTGGGAGAGACAATGTAAGCATAGGAGAGACAACAACATAAAGAGACTTATGCACATTCAAGATAATATGCAGTGTAAATGGAAGGTAATCTCAGAGGGAAGGCACTAAAGGTATATAAATAAAACAGAATAATCCCATAAGATGAGCCCAAAGTGCAATGAGGTTAGATGAGGGGCAGCTGAGAGGATAGGGAAACTAGGCTATGGTGGAGGTGGCCTTTGAAGGCTGAGTGGGATGTTGAGCTGGAAATGGGGGCTAAGGGAGGAATTCTAGGCATGGGGACCAACACGAGCAAAGTCACAAGAAGGAGTTAGTGAGCTTGGCAGCCAGCTGCCTTGCAAAAATAGGAACAAAGCAAGAGAAGCTTGTATGGCCCATCAAGAACACAGGAGACAAAAATATAGGAGACAAAACACAGAACTGCACACTTTCCTGATGCTGCTCTACCAAGGACAAGCAACTGTCCTGTCAAGGGGAAAACACACACAGCACAGCTCAAGGAAACACACATACACACACACACACACACACACACACACAAGAACGCAAACAGGAACAATCATTCGAAATCCATTTATATGTAAAAGTAACTCTTAGAACATCTAATGGGAGATTTAATGTGATCTAAAAAGACTTGAAAGGAAAAACATAAAAGAGGATTTTGAAAAAAAAAAGAAGTGCATCATTTGAAATAGTAGAAAAATAAATAAGGGAAAAATCTGGCAATGAAAGCTGACAATGAGGCATTGTGGTGGAATAGATAGAATTCTGGATTTCAAGTCAGCAAGAATTGGGGTCTAAATCTTCCCTTTGATAATTGCTAGCTGTGAAAATCATTTAAACTCTCCAGACCTCAGTTTCCTCATCTGTAAAATTAGGGTAATGGGCTCGATGGCCTCTAAGGTCCTTTTAAGCACTCAATCTATGATGCTATGAATTAAATATATATATATATTTTACTAAGTGTTTACTATTGCAAGATACCATGCTAGGTCTGGGGATTCAAAAGCTGAATATAATAAAGACCCTGACCTTAATCCAATCCAACAAGAATTTAGTAAGTAAGGCATAGTGCTGGGTGCTAGAGATATAAAGACGAAAACAAAACAGTCCCTGCCCTCAATAAGTTTATATTCTATTGTGCATTGAGGGGAGAGATACAACGTTTAAGCAGTTAAATATATACATGTTAATTTGAGGAAGAAGGAACGAAGGGGCCCAGGAAAGGCTACCTATAGGAGATGGCACATGAATTGTACCTTGTAGGAAGCTATCTTCAAGAAATCTGGAATAGAAGAACAGAAAGGGGTGATGACGATACACATTAGGAATATAGTGTTAGGTAATGAAAGTCATGGAACATGCATGGCCATAGATCTGAGCCTTGGCCTCTTCCAGTGAGCCACGTGCTCTGGCCCCCTGCTAAAGGACCATCAGGACTAGTGGCTTCTGGTCGATCCTGTTATAGCCTGGTGACAGGAGATTGTGTCAAAGATCATTAGCAACTGAGACAAGAAAAGCTCCCTACTCCATGGGCTACAAGGAGCAGGGAGAGATAGCTTCTGGCTTCCTTTTGCTGTTGGGACACAGCCAACACCAGCTCTTCCTCAGACTTCCAATAATGGAGAAAGGAGATTTCTCTCCTCCACCACCTCTGGCAGTTATGACATTGTCAAATTTTCAGTAAATCAGATTTTCAGTTTAAGGTAAATTCAGAGAGGCAACATTTCCTATCTAAATTTTGTATCTCTACATAATAGGTGCTCGATACTATTTTTTAAATGAATGCATTTAAGACTTTCTGCATCAGGGCTTAGGTATCTGCTGTCTCCTTTGTCAGTTCAATTCAACAAACACTTATTAAACCCCCTACTATGTGGAAACCCCCTACTATGTGGATAGAATTGGATCCTGGTTGGAGGATACAGCGACGGTATCCTCTAGACACCATATGACGTGTCAATATCAAGCTCTCCTTGTCTTCTTGTTCTGCTTCTCAATTTTATTTCATTGGTGGCTGCATTGAGGCCTGAAGCCCTCAACCTCTTACCAGAAGTGGTCTTACTGCTATTAATATTACCAATAATAGTTAACGTTATACTATTCCTACCATGTGGCAGGCACAATGCTATATGCTTGATGTATATTATCTCATTCAACCCTCAAAACAACCCTGTGTGATTTTGGATAAATCACTTCACTTCCCTGGGCTTGTTTCCTTATCTGCAGAGGACCCATATTTTTATATTAAATTATTAATTGATCGAACAAAGATTGATTAAAGGTGTAAACTAGATGAGAAGTCAATTTGGGAAGAGTGAAATACTTTGATTGTTGGAAAAAATCAGATGATGCCACACAAGAAATGCACTGATTGGTTGAAAGAATCAGATACATATATATCTGGACATGCATATAATACAGTAGCAGATTTCCAAAAGGAACATTCCAACAATAGTTTGGTGGTGGTTGAAAGAATTGCCCTTAGGGAGCAAGGCAGAATGAGTTTTTGGGTTTTGTTTGTTTGTTTGTTTGTTTTTTTTACCTCCACCCTTGATCAGAAAACCTTGAAAGGTCAGAATATTTGGACTTCCCATTAGCATCAGGAGGAGTGCATCCCATGAGCATCAGGAGTGTTGCCTGGAGCAACAGTGGCCAATGGCATTGTTTGAATCAAGAACTGAGAGCCACACCATGAAAACACTAGTCCCAGTGAAGAAAGGTAGCTGTGAGACTCTATATGCTTCAAGTCAATTGAGAACTGCTGTCACATGTTTTTGAGACGAATGTGCTATATCTAGATGACAACACTTTGGTCGTAAGAGTAGGAAAGCATTACCACAAAATTTAAAAATAATAGAATTTAGGGACTTCAAAAGACATCTAGTCCAACTTGTACCCAAAAAAGGAATCCCCAATATAACTTGTTCGACAGATAGTCATCTAGTATCTACTTGGTACTTCATGAGGATTCTATGAGGGAACAAAAGAATTTCCAGTAACTAGTATATATGAGTTACCCTTCAGCCACATATACTAAGTTTGAGCTTACTATCCTCTTGGACCTTGTGATATGGGTTTGGATTTTCTTTTTCTCTCTTCATCAAATCTACTATGTATTAATGCACTACCTATAAGCATTCCCCAAAGCTCTGAATACATGAAAGAATCATTAATTTGCTATCTGGCTATTGAATTACAGAAATATGTATGACCATATTTCAATTTGTGAGAAATGTTTGATACCAGCTATTCTTAATATGACACATCAGTAAAAATATCTTTGTAAAGCTAATTAATTCTGGCTGGCTAATTGATAATCACTGGCTAACTGAAGGTCATCAGATGGGGGCTCATCAACAAATAGTACTAGAAAACTCCAACCACTCACGTTTACCCTTAGAACTCTAAGGGAAGGAGTAGTAAGTCACTCTTTGCAGATCCAGACCTGTCATCTCAAGTGGGAGTAGGGAAAGTCCTGAAGGAAGACTGCATGTAAAGTGAGGAGAATGGACCAGATGCTAAGATCCAAATTTCATGTCCTTATTTTACTAAGTACTCATGTATTTACCAAATACTCATATCCCAATGTACAATTGAGTTTCACAGAGCATTTCGTTTAAAGGACTTTTTTTCTAAAAAGGTTGCATTAGACAACTCAAATTAGAACTTTTTAGCCTTAAGTTTATTCCCTGCAGAACCACTAAGACCTTTTCTTCTCTCTGCCCCCATACTACCAATACTACAGTAGTACACACCTGAGCAGAAGACTTCATATTTATTTAAAACCCTATTCATAAATAGATCCTGGTTTGTTTAAGACCTTTTTCAGCCATATACTGACTGTGTGACCTGTGTCCAAGTTATTTAACCTCTCAGTGCCTCAGATGACTCTCCCAGATCACCAAGCAGAGTAGTTGCAGATCTTCCTTGGTAGAGGGAATTTTCACATCAGAATTCCCTATGCTAATGAAATCACAAGATACAAAGACAAAAATGAAAATACTCCTTGTCTTTAAAGAGCACACCTCTAGCTGACATTCTATTAAGGATGGGGTATGGAAACAACAGGTACTCATATAAGTAAATGGGAAAATAGACAAAGCAATCTTTGAGGGGAAGGAGTTAGCAATTGGAGATATTAGGTCAAGCTTTGTGTTTGAGGTAGCATTTGAGCTTACCTTTCAAGCAAGCTAGGGATTCTAAGAGATAGAGAAAAGTGGGTAAGGTTGAAAAATAGCATTAGTACAGTTGACACCTGAAAATATAACTGAATTTTACACTGAACTCCAATTTCCATATGAGAGAATAAAGTTGAAAGTGATTTCCTTTGCTTTTCTGATTTTGCCTTTCACTCATGCTATTAAAAAAAAATGTGACATGGGTTTGGATTTTCTTTTTTCTCTCTTCATCAAATCTACCATGCATAAATGCACTACCTATAAGCATTACCCGAAGCTCTTAATACATGAAAGAATTATTACTTTGTTATCTGGCTATTGAATTACAGAAATATTATTCTTGTCAATAAAGCCCATGGGCAGAGAAAGAAAAACAAGATTAACAGGAAATTGAGATGAGACATTTACAAGAGAAGCCACCAGCACTTGTACCTACTGTGGCCTGGTTTTCATGGAACATCTCCACCCACCCATCCCCACCATATTAAAAGCCAATTTTGCTATTTGCAAATAGGGAAGACATGCTTAAAGGTTTTTGTTTTGTTTTGGTTTTTTGGTGCTTGGATGTTTTTGAGACAAATAGGCTATGTCCAGATGACATTTTGGCCATAAGAGTAGGAAAGCATTACCACAAAATCAAAAAATAATAGACTTGAGGGACCTCAAAAGGCATCTAGTCCAACTTGTACCCAAAAAAGGAACCCCCAATATAACTTGTTCAACAGATAATAATCTAGTAGCTACTTGAAAATTTCTAAAGAAAGGAAACTCACTACCTCCAGAGGCAGCCCCATTGCATTTTTGGATAGGTCTGATTGTTAGGAAGAAGCAGTTAGATGCCTGAGCACTGGGCCTCAAGTCAAGAAGACCGGAACTCAAATCCAACCTCAGACACTCACTGTGTGATGTTAAGGCAAGTCACTTAATCCTGCTTGCCTCAATTTCCTCATCTGTAAAATGAGCTGGAGAATGAACTGGCAGGCTACTTTGGTATCTTTGCCAAGAAAACCCCAAATTAGGTCACAAAGAATCATATATGACTGAATAACAATTGCTGAGAAATTTTTCTAAATTTGACTCTTTGCATCTTCTACCTGAATTTTTTCCAGGTTAAATAAATATGTTTTGTTGCTTCAACTGGTCTTTATCTGACGTGGTTGTCCTGTAGTATATGATGTGCCTTAGTGATCTTTGTCCAAATATATCTTTTTGGTTAAAAGAAATATTTTATGGAAGCTATGCCTTTTGTTAACAAAAATCGATTTCTCACAACTCTTCCTTTCTGTACTCATGCCATTTTGTTTAATGGAGTGTATCAAGAAAAGGGTAACCAGGATGTCAATGAGGGTCTCTCACTCAAATCTAATTCGTTTATAAGACAAGACATCATGCTTTCCATGTCTTTGGTCCCCTTTGAGAATAAAGAAGGAACAACAACCAATCCATTTCATAACAAGAACTGCTGAATATAATACTGGTAATAGCTAGGATTTATATGGCGCCTTAAGGTTTGCAAAGCACTTTGCAAATATTACTTCATTTTGTGCTCACAACAACTTGGGAAGTCAGCTTCTATTATTATTATTATTCCCATTTTATAGAGGGGAAATTAAGGCAGAAGTCAAACAACTTACACACGGTCATGCAGCTACTGTGTCTGAGGCTAGATTTGAATTTAGGTCTTCCCAACTCCAGGTCTAATATTCCATCCACTGAGTTACCTGGCTGCCTGTTGAAGAAACTAGGGATGTTCGTTAGGGAGAAGAGAAGGCTTAGGGTATGTGTGATAACTCAGAATTGGTAGATATGTTTGAGTACTCGAAGTGCCATCATATGAAGGGGACTAAGATTTTTTTTCTGCTTGACTCCATGACAAAGAATCAGTAGCAATGGAAAGAAATTGATGAGGCAGATCTAGCTCTCCTGTAAGACAAATTTCCTAAAGTGGAAAGGGCTGTCTCATTAGGCAGAGGCTTTCCTTTCACTGGAAGTCTTGAAACAAAGGCTGGATGATTACTTGTTAGGTAATTATAGAAGTCACCCTTTTTTAGCTATTCTTTGGCCTGGATAGCCCTATCAAACTCTGAAATTGTGCAATCAAACACAAAATCCTCCGGCTCTCAAAAATCTTCATAACCTAGTTTCCCCCACCTTTCTAGTTTGCTTAAAGTCCCCCTATGCTTCGATCCAGTGACACAGGCCTCCTTTGTATTTTGTGAGCAAAATATTCCATCTCTCAACGCTGGGCGTTTTCATAGGCTGTCCCCCATGCCTGGAATGCTCGTTTTCCTCATCTCCTCCTACCTTCCCTGGGTTCCTTCAAGTTCCAGCTAGGGGCCCACCTTCTAAAGGAAGCCTTTCCAGTCCCTTTTAATTTTAATGTCTTCCCTTTATTAATCATCTTCAATTGATCCACAACATAACTTGTTTGTACGTAGGTTTTTGCACATCGTCTCCTCCCACTACATTGTGAGCTTTTTTAGGGTAGAAACTGTCCTTTGCCTTTTTTTTTGTACCCCCAGCTTAGCACAGTGTCTGGAACATAACAACTGCTTAAAAATGTTTACTGACTGATTGGCAGATGCTTAGTATTCAAATTTTGGTTTAAGAAAGGCAAATGTAATGATTTCCATGATAGTTGACCATGTGTTATATTGTGGTTCATTCTTCATTCTTGAAGATGACCAATGACATCATGAGTAATCAAAGTCCCCTGGCAAGACAAAGGTCAAGAAGACTGCATGTGGTCCTGGATGCAGTTGGTAGGGAAGCCTTTCTAAATTAAAGTCTTCTGAGGTCTGAGTTTGTCTGAAGCCATACCCATTCAATGACTAAGGGCTAAGTAAGAATGGCCACCAAAGATGGCCCAATTTACCATCCCAAATTATGGGAGGGGAAGACCCTCAGAGTTTGGCCAGAGGAGAAAACAATTGCTATTTATGCTAAGCAATCAAAATATAAACAACGAACCCCAGAGGCTTGGCTGGGCCTATTATTGGCCATTCAATGAAAGGTGGAATGATAGAAGTTTAAAGGCTAGTCAAGTAGCTCCATTTAAACACGATGGGCTTTTTAAAGCTGCATATAAAAAAATCTGTAACACGATGTAGTACTTTTAAATTAGGGAGTAAAAAAACAAGTGTCCCTTTAGAATCTTAATGTCTTTGAAGGGTATTAAGAGTTTAAATAAGAAAAACAGTTGTTTTGGGGTTCTGAGGGTTTGTAAGTAGAAGGGAAGAGCAAAAGGAAGAATAAAGTCTTCAGCATAGAATAAGTAATATGTAAATTCTAGTTATTATTATTATTACAAAATCCTCAGTTTATTTAAAGCATTGTACAATATAGTTGCCGCCTACCTTTCTAGTCTTGTTTCATATCATTCCCTTTGATGCACACTTCTTTCAAGTCTTGCTGACCTGCTAAAACTTCCCCATGCATAACAATACATCTCCTGCCTCTTTGCTTCTGGATGGTCTCTCTAATCAGAAAGGTATACCTTTCTAAGCCAAGCTCAAGTACTATCTCCGATCTGAGGTTTTTCCTGACTCCCTCAGTTATAGTTATTACTTATCTCTCTCTCTCTCTCCTACTACTTAGTTCTGATGTATTCGCGTACATATTTGATCTTCTATGTAGAAGGTCAGCTTCTTGAGGTCAAGGATGGTTTCACAGTGGTCTTTGTAACCCCAGTGTGTCCAACACTGAATAAATTTAAAAAAAATTTTTTTAGTCTATACTTATATAATTGATGTTAAGACCTCCCAGGGAGGAAATTCCCTCTACCAATCAAATGAGATAATATCTGTAAAGCATTTAGCACAGTTCCTGGCATATAGTAAGTGCTATATAAATGCTTATTTACTATTGATTTATTCACTCTCCAATGTAGACCTGTAGTCTGAGGGATTAAGTTACTTGTTCAGCATCACAGTCAGATGTTAGAGAGGGAACTTTAGCTTTAAGGCCAGCTGTCTATCCATCATGTTATAGTTCCTCTCTGCCATGCTCATAGTAGGTACTTAATAAATGTTTGTTGAATTTTGCCACAAATAAAAATGAAGAACCTCCACTTAAGTTCCTATGTAGACTATAAGTAGAACTGGAATAGTGACCTAATATTTTACTCTAATGATTTGCTTTGGTGGAAAATGATAATATAGCCTTAGACCACATCTATGAAGCCATGGACAAATCAGATAAGAGTTTTAGGAGTCATGGAGTTATTACTGTGGGTGCTTTCTGTACAGATTGCCACCTATCTGTTGGCATAGACTTCCAAAACTCTATGTGGCCAGGTGTAAGTTAAGTTTGGTTTTCCAGGATCCATGGCTACAACAATCTCTTGTTCCCAGGTGTTAGATATGAGTTCTACGGTTCAAAACATCTCCACCACGACCTGTGTAAATTGTTAGGGCCAGGTGTTGCCTGTTTAGATTGTAAAGGTCAGGACCCCGGAGGAGTGGAGTGTAAGTATAAAGTAGGTGGGCACTGGTCAAGGAGTGGGGAACCTTTAGGGTTGAAACACACAAGCCAGCATGCTGTGTAGTGCCTTGATCAGCCACCATCAAGGCTTGGGGGGGAATCCATGTTTGCCTCACCTGGCCCCCATTGAGGCTTGGGGAGGATTTAGAGGAATGCACAAGTTGTGCCTGTCTCAATTGGCTCCATGGAGAAGTAGGGGAGTTGCAACCCCACCCCCCAACCCAGCCCCTGTGAGAAGCTTGATTAGGGAATGTTTAATGAGTTGGTGCTCATTAACCCTTGTAAGAAGGTTAGATAGAATAATGTCTGCATTGTTTCATCGTTAACCCCTTTGAAGCTGTCTTTCCTTTCTAAAAGCAGATCAAAAAACCCGTGCTGGGTGTACCAGGCCAAGCCGAAGCATTGTAAAGAGAAGACTTCAGGTGAGGGGTCACTTTAGGTAACTAAGATTGGTTTGGTTCATGGGATCTTAGATTTAGACTAGAGGGGGATCTCAGAGGCTCTCTGGTCTAACGCCCTCTTTTCAAAGATGAATAGCTGCAGAGAGCTTAGTGCCTTGCCCAGGATCACACAGGTAGTCAGTTGCAGAAGCCTGTTCCACCAGCCAATCAGTGCTGAAGTATTTCTACTACACTGTGTTGTGGAAAAACTTTTGGAATAGTATCAGGACCGAGAAGGACTTTGTTGTATTGCTCCTGCAGCATTAATACCATTGTTGTGGTCTCAGGGCGTTGTGAACCCCAAAAGGGAAGGGCCATGGGCGCAGGTCTGCCTTGAAAGAATTCAACCACTCGAGCCTTCTTTCAGTCAGACAAGGATTACTGTGTCGCCAATAGAAGCTGTTGAGATTTTAACAAAGGGAGCAATTTAATGGAGGCAGAATGTTGGAAGATCTGGAGGGGATGAAGGAGTGGCAAGTAGCCTGGATGGGGCCTGTGCAGCTGAGGATGTCTGCAATGAAAGGGCAGTTAAAAGGATTAGTGACTGGGAAGGGCCAGATGCCTCAGGCAATTGCCAGAGATCTGGGTTCAGGCACTGGGTTGTATGGGAAAGTTTCAGTAGCTTTTAAGGGTCCTTGTCCCACCCCCATCACCTACCCAGCTAGGTGGTAAAGAGTGCCTTGCCTGGAGTCGGGAAGAGAAGAGGCTTACTAGCTGTGTGGCCCCAAGCAAGGCACTCATCCCTGTTTGCCTCAGTTTCCTCATCTGTAAAATGAGCTGGAGAAGGAAATGACAAACCACTCCAGTATCTTTGCCAAGAAAATTTCAAACACCGTCAGGAAGAGTCAGAGGTGACTGAATAACAGCTACCCAGTTAGCCAGGGTCGTTTTTCTCCTGGCCCAATTTGTTTATATTTTCATTTTGTTTGTTTTTGGTCCAGAATGAAAATCAGTTTAGGGAGCTCCCAGTGTGAAAACTCCCACTTAGAATTCTTTTGTAACATATAGTCTTAGGGAGCCCCTGAGGTTGGCTGACTTGTATAACATAGCTAGTACATGTCAGATGCATAACTTGAACTCAGGTCTCCTATACCAATGACACCAAGCCAGGCTGCCTCTATTGAGTAGTTAATAATAATAAATCACATGGATATTGTGCTTTAAGGTTTGCAAAGCCCCTTCCTCACCACATTGCATTGAACTAGGTCCAGACACTATCTTTTGCAGGATCAGATACTATTAGATACAGCCCCATTTTCCAGTAAATTCCTAATCTCGTGGTCCTGATCTCTATCAACATTTAATTAAACTTTATGTATTTGTCCAAAAGGTGGATTGTACGGGCTGTGTTTGAGATGTGTGATTGGGTGGGAAAGAGGAAGAATAAAATAGTTCCCTCAAGGCATAAATCGTCTCCAACCGGGATGTTTCCCCTCCTCTACCCAGGCCTCCTCACCTATCAAATTAACTAGTAATTACTTATCTACTAAATGTTGTATTATGCAAGTTGAAAGTTAGCTTCTTGAAACCAGGAGCTGTTTCTCATTTTGTCCTTATATATACCCCAGTGTCAAGCGCTGGGCACTAATAAATGTGGATTGTTGAATGTGATTACAAAGGAATGGGGAGAAAGCCAAGATGCTGCATGAGAAGCTGAACCCTCTCCTGCAGCAATTACCCACCTCACTTCGGTAGCAGATATGGTTGTTATCAATTACGATTTCAGGGAAGCGGGCCACATTTTCAAAAACGCCTAAAAGTTACCCAGAAGCGACCCCTTCGCTTCTAAAGGTCACCCAAGGAGATAAATGTGTAGCACTTGCCAATGAGAGAGCCAAGGTGCAAAGACTGCAAAGAGAATGAGATTTCAAGCTGGAGGACATAGGCTGGAATCCTGGGCTCGGTAAATTATTAAGGCTTGCAAAACTTTGGGCTCACAAGCAAACTCTGTTTTTGTCCTTCACAAGGTCCTGCCCCTGCCTGGAAATATGTGAGAAACAGGAGAGACTCGGAGATGGACAGAAAGACCCAGAACCTGTCTAATGAGATTTCTTTTTTTTAATAGTTCTTGGGAAGCCCCAGGGCACTACTGCAAACTGGGACTAGAACAGTCCGGTCTCCCGAGTGCCTAAGGCCAACCTAGTTTACGGCTTCACATTCCGTAATAGATTTAAAATAAAGGCACCACGGTACAGAACCCCTCTGGAGGAGCACATTTTTTACTTTTCCCAACCTAGCTCTCTACCGGGGGTCTTTACAAGTGCAAAAATCGGGGGTGGGGAGGGGGAAGGAAGAGCATATTTTCTTATAAATTCAAAATTCTGCAGCACTTGATACACCCTCCTCCACCACCACCCCCAGTCCAATCACTACGACTTAAGCACCACTTTGAGAGCGCAACAGGTCCCTCAGTTTCTCGGATGCTGCGAGGGAGGTTGGCTGCAAAGCTATGCGGCCTCCTTCCCCCTCGGTTGGGAGGAGGGGAGGGGGAGTGCGGTGACTTAGGCCGAGCCGCTGTCCTACGTTAAGTACGAACCTCCTAAAGTAGAAAAGCCCCCTCCCTCTCTCCATCGGGAGTCTGAGCCGGGCTCCGTGCACCCTGCACAGGCTGGTACGCGGTAGGAGGCGGAGGCGGCGTGGGAGTGCAGGCAGAAGAGTGGAGGGGAGGGGTCTCCGGAACCCCAGCTGGTGGTCCCCTGAAATAGGAGGCTGGGTTCCGTGACTCATAAATCATTCATGAGCCGGGGCTTCGAGGATTGCTGAGCACGGAGCGAGTAAGGGAGGCTGGTTTGTGTGCGGGCAGAGAGACTCAACGCTCTCCGGGACAGGAGAAAGAGGAGGAGAAGGCTGCAATGGTAGCAGCAGTTGCTGCTGCTGGAGGGCAGCGGGAGCCCGCGACGTAGCCTTTTCCCTGGCCGCAGCTGCAGCCCTCCAACTAGGTGTTAAGGAGAGTAGGAGGGAGAGAGGAGAAGCAGCTGCAAGCAGCTGCTGGGTGGTGAGTACCCTCCCCTTCGGGTCCTTTTTCCAGTAGCTGGGAACATACCTATGGAAAGAAGAGGGAATTAGGGGAGACTGCGTGCACTTGGAAGCCAAGGGAAGCGATGGTCTGGGGGAAGTGGGGAGGGAATAGGGTAGTGCCTCCCCCCAAACCAGCATCCAGTGTTAGGGGTGTATGGCAGGAGCTCCAGCGGGGCGAATGGGACTGCGGGCAAAAAGAGGCATTCGACCTCTGGAGGTAGAGGCAGGTTGAGCTCGGGGATAGATTCGAGGCTGAGGCGAGGACACTGGGAATTGGGGCTAGAAGGCGGGAGGCGGGGCGGGGGGGGGGGCGCAAACAGGGAGCAAACTTTTGACTTTTGCTGTAATTTTCCAGCGGCGCAGATTAGAGGTTTTCGCTGTACTGTGGGGCGGGCTTTAGGGGAAGAGACGTGAGGGGAAGCGGTCTGTGTTGGGAGAATAGAATGGAAGACTCATCCCGCCCTCCGCCCCCATGTTGTGACTTTATCCGAGGTCCTTGGGGACCTCGGGCTCACCTTCTGGGAAGCTGAGAGTTGTAGGGAGAGCAGCTAGGAGTGAGGCAGTGGGTAGCATATTGGGAGACGGGCTTATTTAAGGATATGGGCTTCATTACTAAGGTGGAAGATGGGGATCTCCTTCAGGACGAGGATTCCCCAAGGAATCTATATTGATCTTGCCTCCCGCTTTGCTCCCCGGTTGGGAAGGTACGGAGATGATACATTACCTAGTTCGCAGGAATGGAGAAGCAGAAATAACCAGTAGAGGGGTCACAGGAGCTCCGTTGTCCCTCCCCCCCCCCATCGTTGCCCCCACCTCTTTGATCCCCTGGAATTTCGGCTGAATCCTCCTTATTCCTGGGAGATCACTCAGAGCCTTTTTAAACTAGGACCCTGCGGGGAGGAGGAAAGGAAAAACTAGAAGCTTTCGATTATTCGGTGGTGGTGGAAGCGCCGGCTTTGCCCATGGGTAGGGGGTGGAGATGGGGTGAAGGAAGGGCCCAGGGGCGAGCGGATTGGGGCACGGATCTGCAGCCAGCCCGGGCTTAGTCCCTAGACACTGGCCCCGGACAACAAAGGAGAGAAAATGGAGAGAGGTGGAGCTTGGTTTCAGCCTAGGAGTTTAGGCGCCTTTAACCACTCTCTCCTGAAACCCTCCCGAGTCCGGGCAGGGCTCAGCCCAGTCCCGCTCCTGGGCAACCAGACCGTGCAGAAGGTAGAGCCCTGGCTGTGGGGGCCCTGGATGCCATTATCCCTCCCCAGCCTGAAGAGGCTGCTTCGGGGTTACGCTCTCTACTGAGCAAGTTACAGTCAAGTTACTACGGGTAACACCCACGTGCCCCTTCCCCAACGCTCCCCTCCCTTTCAGCTGGTAAATTCCTAGAGTCCGGCCTCTCTCCCTCCACTCCTTCCCTCTGCTTCCTTTGAAACTCCATTGTATTCCTCTGCTTTGGTGCACCGGAGCCACGGAGGGGGCTTGGAGGGGGCGGCCAGTGTGTTGAGCTGGTGGGCTCTGCTGGCCGACTAGAGAATACTTAAAAAGAGAAAGGGATGGGGAGAAAGCCCTCCTTCTCTGCCTGTGACCATCGGTTGCTATAGGGAGAGGTTTGGGATCTGAGTCACAGGCAACATGTATCTTTTCCACTGGGACCATTCCACCGAGTTGAACGTTTAAGGGAGTCTCAGATAATTGATTTTTTAAAAGGCAATAAAGTGTCAAATAGAGACTACTAGGATTCTTCTGTTCTCTCCCCCAACCCCCCACCTCTCTTTGGAGTCTAAGTGGTTCTGCATACGTAGAAGAGAGAAGGCTGTCTATAGTGGAAAGCAGTGCACTGGATTTAGAGGAGACAAGGGCCTGGAAATTTTAGGATTTATAGCTGGAAGGTTATTTCCCCCTCATTTTTCAGATGAGAAACTGAAACCCAGCAAATATATAACCCAGAAATAAAAGTTTAAGACTTGCTGAGGTGACAAAGGTATAAACTATCTCAGCCAGGTTAGGAACCAAGACCCTCTGATTTTAAATCCACTTTTATTTAGGTGCAAAGAGCCATGAATTTAGAAGTGTTAATTTCAGATGCCCAGATGAACTTACTTTATGTTCTTTTTGAGGCAGTTGTTTTTACTTTGAATCCAGGATCTCTCCCACCTTATGTGTAATAATCATACGTCTAGAGTTAGTTGAAGCCCACACTTGGGGACTATCCAGTGGGATCAACCCTGGACAAATTAACGTAAGCTGCCTGACACTTGGTTTCTTCATCTATAAAACAAGGAGGTTGAATTAGCTGATTTCCCTTCTAGCATCCAAATTCTCTACTTGTCCCCTGCCAAACCCTTCCAGGGACTCTCTTCTACTTAACCCCAAGAAAACCCAGCCAGAGAGAGAACTGAAATTAGGCCAAGTAGCAAAGATAAAGATTGTTCGAAAGCAGTAAGCCTTATTGGAAGGACCCTCAAGTGGAAGCAGAGTGATTCTGTGGAGCCCTACAGGGCAGATCCATGAGTGATGGGTAGAAGTCCCCAAAACCTTGGGAACAATTAAAGCTGTCCAAAAGAGGAATTTCATTCCTCCTGGGGCAGTGGTTTCATCATTGGGGAGGCCCTCAAGCTGAGGCTATATTACCACTTGTCAGGTATGTTATTGAGGGGGAAATGCCTTTTGGGTATGAGTTAGGCTATATGGTGGCTGGGATTCTTTTGCACTGAAATTATGTGAGATTTTATTGTACATATGCCTGCTTCCCTCTGTTCATACCTCTTCCTCTTTCTTCCTAACCTAGAAATTCAGCACCCTAAGTAAGATTATCATTCGAATAAAGCATTTCAATGGTTCTATATGGATAGATATCCTGCCATAAGGCATGATAATATGGGATAGTCACTGAGGGAGCTGTTGGAAGAGCCGAGAGCAGTCACAAAAATATCTGCTCTAAAACCATCATTAAAACCCTAGTACTGCTTTAAATCTACTGTAGACCATAATTTGAAAGCTTAGCTGTGCACAGAACGCCATTGTGGGATACCCAAAAGAATTAACATGCCCGCCCTGACTGAACTTCCTAATCTGATTTGGAAGATAAAATAAGACACAAGAACATTAATGCGAAACAGGCTAGCCGTTGGCAGAATGGTGAAGCAGCCTTATTCTCTTTTCCCTTCTGGTTGTGTCTTTCTCCCTCCTGAGGGGCATTGAGTATTGGACTTGACTAGGATAACCAGGATTCAGGTCTTTGATCTAGAGCAGGGATGGGGAACCTTCAGCTGCTGCAGGTTCCTCACCCTTGCCTTAGAGCTTCATTTTGTGGCCTTGGGCCAAGCCTAAGCTTCATTTTCATCATTTGTAAAAAGGAGTTTCAAATTAGATGGCCCCTATTGTACCTTCCAGCCCTAAGTAATGGTTTTTTAAATTTCTCCACTGTGGTACCACATCTCTAAATCTGTCTACCTCAAGGAGCCCTGTTGTCACCTTTTCCTTTGCTTTTACACATAGGATTCAAAGGCTTGTAATCTTTATGCTTCCGAAACCTGGTTCTACTGGCAGAGTTTGATTTTAGCCCAGGAATCTTATGCCTGAAATTTAGAAAGAATTGCCATACTTGGATGGTGGTGATATTTTTTAGCTCATGATGTAGCCAATTCAGTTTAACAATTCTCTCCCAAGTAGCGGTGTGGCACTGGAAACAAATTTAAAAAGACTAATGCTCAGTAAGTCTGAAAAGCCAGGTTGGAGTTATTCATGTGGTAGCTTCTGAATACAAGATGCTTTACATACAGATCAGTCTTTGTGGCAAAACCAAGTCCTTTCTGAATTTTTACTGGCTCCCAAGGGAATGCTATGAGGTAGGATGACTTTTTGAAGGATGCTCCCCAAGCGGTACTGTAAAGTGGGATGACTTTGGGGCAGGTTTGTTCCCAGGTAGTACTATAAGATGGGTGCCTGTAGAATGGTGAGGCTCATAGAAGAGGGGAGATGTCCTTTGAATTTTCTGTTGGGTTAAATGTAACTTCACCTATATTCAGTGGTTTGTTAACCTGGATGTTTGCATAGGAGGTGAAGGTCCTCTTCTCACTGGGAAGACTCAAAACATGAACCAAATTCTGATACTCGCTAGGGAAACCCCTGAGTGGGAGTACATACCGTAACATTAGATAATAAGAAGCCTCCCAGACTGAGGTCTTTGTGAACATAAGATTTAGTAGTGAATCACAGGTTATAATCCTGAGACTAGCCTAGTTCATTTTACTTTTCTGAAATGAAACAGGTTGCACTATACTTGAGGTGGCCTTGTATCTGGTTTCTGCTGCCCGTCCACATCCTGGATTTGCTAATTGGGCAGGTTGTGACTTGGATTATTTTGCATCCTAAATCTCATTTTATTTTCTGCCAGTTGCTGAAAATGAAGTAAGCTTTACCTAACAGCAAAGCATATAGTATCTTATTCCACCCTGGGCCAATCACACATTTGTTAATCACCTGCCATGTGCTGGGCATGAAGGATACAAAGACTGAGAGGAAATGGCTCCTATTTTCAAAAAGCTTACCTCCTATTGTGAGGGAGGACAAGTACACAGAAAGAAAATACAAACATATACAAAGTAATTTCGTGGGGTATTTGCAGCTGTTGGGGGTGTCAGGATCAGCCCTGGGAAGGAGCTGAACTTTGAAGGACAGTAGGGATTCCACTAATCAGAGGTGAATTGGGGGTCTGGTCCAGATGTGGGGGGCAGCTGGGCAAAGGATTGAGGAAGGAGACATAATGTTAGGTGCCAGGATTAGCAAGGAAGCCAGTTTGACTGGAATGTAGAGCGTGCGGGAAAGTAAAGCACAGTATTCCTGGAGACGTAGCCTGGGCTCAGATTGTGAAGGTCTCTAGATGTCTCACAGAATTTCTGTGCCATAGATCTAGTTAGGCAACAATGGAATCCTCTAGGCCTTCTTGAGCAGGGAAGTGGTGTGGCCAGAGTTGAGATTTCAGAATATTCCTTTGGCAGCTTTGTGGAAGAAAGACTGGACCAGGGAGAGATTGGAGAAGGGAGACCCAATTAGGAAGCTATTGTAATAAGCCTAGGCAAAGGGTAATCAGGCCTTGAACTTGAGTAGGTTGTGTTAAAAGTGATGAGGCCGGAGGTGGTATTTGGCTACAAGACTTGACAATGGAAAGAGAGAGAAGGTGAGGATGATTCCTGGCTTGTAAACATGGGTGACAGAAGGTATGATGGTGCCCTCAAAAGAAAGAGCGAGGTTAGGAGGAAAAGAAGTGAGGATGACTCCTGGCTTCTAAACATGGGTGACAGAAGGTATGATGGTGCCCTCAAAAGACAGAGCAGAGTGAGAAGGAGAGGAGGGTTTGGGAGAAAAGATAATAGTTCTTTTTTGGGTATGACGTACCATGAAACAAGCCCTGGCTCAGGAATCAGGCTCTGCGTTCTGGTGTTTATTCTGTTTGTGATTTTAAGAAAGGCTTACCCTTTCTAGGCTCCAGTTTCCTCATCTGTAAAATGAAGTTTTTGGAGCAGAAGACCTCTCTGTGCCCTTTTCAGCTTGAGATCTGTGATTCTCGGTTGAATAGTGCAGCTGGGACATCCACTTGGAGATAGTTAGGCAGTTGATGATGAGGGACTGGAGTTTGGAAGAGAAACTAGGGGTGTCTATAGAGATCTAGTAAGAGTTAACTGCATAGAGATGCTACTTTAGTCCGTAGAAATAACTGAGAAGGAGCAGAGGTGTGGGAGAGAGTGAGAGAGGTAAGAGGCAGAGGGCAAGAGAAGTACACACAGATGAGCAACGGATGGTGATCTAACAAAAGAGATCTAGGAGAAGCTAGATAGGTAGGAGAACCAAGAGAGGGAGGGGAGTGTCATGAAAAACCTAGAAAGAAGATATTGACCAGGAGGAGGGGATATCTGTAATATTGTATGCTGCTGAGAGGTCAGGAAGCATGAGAAGTGATCATCTGGCAATTAAGAGATCACTGATAACCTTGGAGAGAACAGTTTTAGTTGAGTGAATTTGGAAGCTAGAAGGCAAGAAGTGAGAGGGAGGTGAGAAAGCTCAGTAGGAAGTATAGACATCTTTTTCTGGAATATTGGTTATGGAAGAAAGGTGTGGAGGAACTGGACCATAGCTGTATGCTGTAAATTTAGGGGAACTATATATTCCCTTTCCCTTGGATATCTCCTCAGAAATAGTAACTTTGGGGTCAAAGAAATGGAATCTATATATTATGTTGGTTCTATTTAAAAAGGGGGGCCTCTACTCCTGTCCCACTTAGATAGTAATCTAAGATTATAACTAGAGATCTCTTACCCAAGATAGTCTAATGACATGTACTACAGGGGAACCCTAAGGGTGACACCACGGTTCCTCCAGGTAAGACATTCTCTACCACCCACTCAACCTCACAATCACCTGACAGCCTATCTCTACCTTTGAAATAAGGAATATCACTGAGCAGCCTGACTGTCTACCCCACCCTAAAGCTGTGTCATTTCAGTCATGCCCAACTCTTTGTGACCCTATTTGGGGTTTTCTTGGCAAAGACATTGGAGTGGTTTGTCATTTCCTTTTCCAGCTCATTTTACAGATGAGGAAACTGAGGCAAACAGGGTTAAGTGACTTGCCCAGGATCACACAGTGTCTGAAGATTGGAAGATCACATAGATTTGAACTCAGGAAGATGTCCTCCTGACCCCAGGCCCTGAAACTCTTACCCACTTCGAGACCTATCTGACCCTAAACCTGTGTAAAACCCAATATGTGTGTATATCTCTCTTCTGCAGAGTTGCTGGCTACCTATTAACTGCCCATTAGCTGATGCTAATTAATTTTTATCTTCTAGCCTTGCCTTTTGATTCACTGACCTTCAGTCAAAAGGACCTAGAGAGGAGGAATAACTCTCCAGGAAGATCTTAGGATCCCTCTGTTGAAGGATTCGCCTACCAAGGTGAGATGTAAGACAAACAAGTGAAGGGATAGGGGATTCAAATAAAAGTCTTTAGAAAGGATGGAGATCCAGGAGATCTAGGCAGATTTGTGAGCAGTTTGAAAGGATGTAGATAAGGATTCCATGAATAATGAGGTGTTTAAAATTAGAGAGAGGGGGTTATTGAGGGAGCATGGGAAGGAATGGGATCAAAAAGACATGTAAATGGGCTGGTAGTGGCACAGAAAAGGGCTGGCCACCTCTTCTGCTATAAGAAGGAGGAAGAAAGGTGGGGGCAGTGATATTGAAGTGACTTGAAATGTAAAATTGGGGAATAAATGGAGCTTTCAACACGTGAAGTCATTTTTTTACAAAGAAGTATGAGAGAAAGAATGATTTGGGTGTTTGGGAGTTGGGAGTGGGAGGGGTAGAAAAGGTTTAGAGCTTACATTGAGGTTAGTGTGACTGAGTGAAAGAGGGAAGAGTAAAAGTATTGTTGTGTACCCGTGAGATCAGATAGCAAATTTGTAGTGGAAGGTTGCATTTAGCATTCTTCTCTGGCTTCCTCCATTGGTGTTTAGAAGCTGGGGAGAGGAGCGGAAGAGGCATATGGTAGGTGGGAGAATTCCAGACTTGGCGTTTGAAAAGGTTTGAATAGAAATAGGACAAGGTGGCAAGTACCTTAAAGAGAGAAGACAGTGTGAAATTAAACTAGGGTCAGTATTTTGAAGGGAGGAAAGTGAGGCTGGAGCAGGGGTGATGGTTTGGGAAACCAGAGCAGGGTTGGACTAACCGGAAGGTGGAGTAAGGACTGAGAATAGGTTTAGGAGGAGTGAGCCACAGGGACAGATGGAAGGGTAAGAAATTGTGGTCGAAGAAGACGTCTTCCTTAGAGAGTGTGAAGGTGGGAGCATTTAGGACAAGATCGGAGGTATGAGCATCTCTGTATGTGAGCAAGTGAAGGTCTAACTCATGGAAGTTAGGGTGGTTAAGTTAGGAGAGACGTTGGAGGAGATCACAAAATGTAAATTGAAGTCCCCGCATATAAAGACTGGAGCGGAGAGGAAGATTGAGCCAAGTACCGAATTCCCTGAGAAAGCAGAATGACTTAAAGGTTGGTAGGGAAGAGCCCCCAGGACCTGGATGTAATGCTCTTGATGGAGTAACACTCGAAAGAGGAAAAGGCTGCTGAAGGAAGGGGAGAAGGGGAGAGTGTGGAAGTGACGCTGAGGAAGAGGGAACATGGTTCTTCCTCTTCTGGGCCCACTGTGATAGGGGAGAAGGGAAGCTGGGTATAAAACAAGAGAGTCATTGAACCTATTAACCTATTCTTCAAATTCAGTGGGATCTTCAAATACAGCAACTTTGGAACACTAGCTCTTCCACTTAATATTTGTGAGGACCTTGTTCTCAGTTTCCTTTATCCACAAATTAATGGAGGTACTAGAATACGATAATGCATGAACGCCAGATTTCCTCTTAATGATTGGGGCATTTCAGTAGAAAAAGATTAGAAAAGCATTTGCTAAATAATAAATTCTAATTATGTCTTAGTTTTTTGTGTGCCCTATATTTTCTTTCTTTTAAAAAAATGGCTATGGGGGCCTCAAAAACCTGAGCAGCCTAAGCTCTTCTGGACCCCTGAGAGCCAGCCCCTCATTCAACCTGCCTTGTTCCCCAGGAAATAGAACGTAGATAGAAGGTAGATGCGGAAACTGAGAAGGAATAACATGAAGGACTTACCCACTCCCTGAGAGCAATCCTGCACCCTTCAAAATCCTCAAGGAAAGGCATGGCCAGAGCATATTGTATGACTTCTTAACATTCCTAGAATAGACTCACAGAATGTTAGAGGTAGAGCTGGAAGGAGCTTTAGAGATCATCCTAGTTCAGCCTTAGCATTTTACAAATGAAGGTGATGAGTTTTTCTTCAAGGATCTGAGTCCTCACCCCGTCCTGCCCCTCCTCTTCCCGCTCTCTCAGCATCACTACAAACCGCTGTTCGATTTCTTTTTTTTATGGCCCAAACTTTTTCTTTTTTGGAGGGGGGAAGACAATTGGGGTTAAGTGACTTGCCCAAGGTCACACAGCTAGTAAATGTCAATTGTCTGAGGCTGGATTTGAACTCAGGTCCTCCTGACCCAGTACTCTACTCACTGCACCACCTGGCTGCCTCTCTTGTTTGATTTCTAATGTAAAAGCATCCTGAATTTGATAGATAGCACAGACATTTATTGAGTGCTTTCTATGTGCCAGGTACTGGGCTGAGTGGTGGGGACTCAAATACAAGCCAGTCCCTGCCCTCTAAAAGCTTATATTTATATGATATGATATATTATGATATGTTATGTTATATATTATATTCTAATAACCCATGGCAGGGTGCAGCTTGACATGGAGATGTCTGGGAATTGGCATGAAGGTCTGGTTCTGGGCAAGATGAGGCAAAAGCTTATCTGAGAGCAGACATCCCAGGGATGAGGTCCAAGGTTCTGGTGGTGGGGAGATCGGGTTGTTGGCTGGGGTACTGTAGTGGATAATATGCTGGACTTGGAGTCAGGAAAGCCTGGCTCCATTCTTTTATCTCATACTAGGTCAGTGTGACCCTGAAGTGACTCCTTTGTAAACTGAGGCTGCTGATAAAGGCACCTATTTCTAGGAATTGTTTTTCAGGCTCCCTGGTCTTAGTAAATCACCTGACCAACATTAAAGCCTTTGGAAATGTAAGCTGTTGTTATTAATGTTTACCTTACTGGAATCTGATATGCATTCTTGTCCTTTAGGTGGGGGTTTCTAATTGCAACCTCACCTTTTCCTGGAGTTGCTCTGTGAGAGGGGAGGGTGTGAATGTTAAACTGGTTTTTTTTTTTTTAAATATCTTTGCCAGGGTTGGTATCTCGGCTCTCTCCCTGGAAAGACCTCTTCCATCAGTTCTGAGCAGATGCTCACTTAATCCCGGGGAGGAGGAGCAGCAGCTACCGCGGAAGGCTGATGAACACACCTGCCCATGTCACTGGCCTGCTTCACAGAAACCCATCTCTGCACTCGGTGGGAACATTTTCCAGCCTCAGAAAAAGAAGCAACCCCTCGAAAACCTTCCCTCATGGTATCTGAACCTTGCTAAACTATGGCTTTTGTCCTCTGCTCACTGCTGTTGCTGGTGCTGCTTGGAGGTCCTATTTCAGAGGGGCAGTCTTTGCACAAGGCAACTCCTGGAACTTTGGATCTGGGGTACGTACCTGCTGGAAACTATGAGACCAACCTGCACGTCGATTCTGGGCCAATTGAAATTTTGTTTAGAATTGTCCGAGCCTTCCTTTTTGTGGTGCAGCCCAACCCTTTCCCTGAAGGTAAGTGAGACCAAACAAGTGATTTCTCTTGTTTGATCTTTTTTTCAATCTTCTATATTGCCAGGAGGTTATGAGTGTTGATGGACAAAAGCAAGATGAGTAGTAACTCGTTAAGTATCTTAGTAATTTGACCACAGGGACACAGAGGAAAGAGTAGGATGTTAAAATCAGGATGATGGGTTGTTTTTTTTTTCAGGCTGTCTTGGCTTTTTGTTGGGAAATAAATTTATTGGGGGGGGGCGGGCAAGAGTATAGGAACTTATTGGATCTTCCTAAACAACTGAAGGATTTATTATTTCTAAAGGTGAGCTCAGTAATGTTACGGTGCTATCAGTTAAACTTTAACTCCATGGGCCAAATGTTAGACTTCGCTTATGGCAAGCGGAGTCCAGGCCAAGCTTGTTTAGTCATTCAGGTGTTAAGTAGGATGCACAAACATGAGTTCTAAGAGTCTGGACTGTGGGGGAAGGGTTAGTCTGGTTAACTTGGTGTGTTTGCACCTAATTTATGCACATATTAGCTGTGCCACGTGAGCTGCATCTTCTTAATCCTATCCTATTAAAAATAGTTTGTGTTTATATTTATGAGGACAAGATTATAAAAGAAAAATGGGAAGCATCTGTTAGATTAGGTATGGAATTTGCATATAGTAGTATTTTACTTTCAGGTTAGCTATCTGTTTCCATTGAACTTAAAAGTTTCCTCGTAGTCATAGTGTGCTTTTTTTAAAAGCAGTTTTCCCTTCATTTGTGGAATTGCCGTCATACTTGGATTATTTTGAGGGGTAGTCCTTGATGTATGCTTTGAAAGGCATTTTCATTAAATTAGCAGGAGTTTCCATTTCCAAAAGGTTATGTAGTGCAGGTCTGCCACTTTTCATAGGAGGCACCTGTGTTTACACACATACGCACTTAGTAAACTTTTTGATGTTCGTTTTTTATGGAAAAGTTACAGGTTTTTTAATTGAAAGTCAATTTTTTTCCACTTTCAATTTACAAATGTTTCCACTACTTTAGCCAGGCAGTGGAAATATTTTTGGATTCAACAAACTGTTCAGTAATCATGTAATGCTGTGTCCAGAGCTCCAGGGGTAGGTAGTGTATGTGTTGGGGGGAAGGCAGGGGGTATATCTCACTGCTTTGAAGATGAGGAGAAGGTTGGGAACACTTTTTATTCAAGATTCAGAGTTCTAGGAGAAAAGATCACTTTGAACCCAGAGTCCATTTTTAATTGAAAAAAGTGGAGATTTTTTCAAACATTTTTGTCTCCACGTTAATATTCAAATACAACACTATAATCATCAGAAGTAGAAAAGGAAAACAAATTATGGATAAGTATAAAAGTATATGCATAATAATCATTATATGCTAACAAGTTATTTCTGTATAGTTTCTCAACAATATTTTTTAAGTGAATATTGTAGATTAAGGAAATGTAGTCTCTGTGGTCTCTGTAATTTGTATCCCTTTCTGGAAGGTAAAATGCAGTTGTTGGGAATTTGCTAATGGAGAAAATGCATTTGCTTTATTTGAAGTTTGTAGGGCTCCCCCTGCCCCAGAATCGGTTCCTGTGTAGTATTCTTAGGCATATCATGTAATTAGCTAATCCCATAATCTTTCTTTCCATATGTTGTTCTATTTTACTGTGTCTGTTTTTAGTGGGAAGGCTACTTTGTAATTTGTTTTTTAAGTGTGTACTGGTTTTTAGTTTTCAATGAATGTGCCAAAGCTAGAAGGCAGCTTTTGGCAGCCCATAAAGCTTTAGATGAACATGAACTCTGGAGTGTATATAACTCAAGTCCTGCTGTTAATTAGGCTGGCGCTTCAGAAGAATTTCAATCTGAGTGTAATCTGTGAGCTTGGGCCTAGTTTGCTTCTTAATCTTCATCAATACTTTTGTCTTCCAGTTTCAAAGAAAGCGAGTCCCAAATGTTTTAGCAACAGACTAGAAGACTGAAGGAAAAAAAAATTGCTTAGATTGTGTTGAATAACCTGTTATTGAAAGGATGCCCACTTAATCAGCTTATTCCCTGATCCATATATGTAAGTGTGGTAAGATAGAGGTAGTTTACCTTCTGTAATCCTGTTGTACCAGGTTAATAAAGAGAGGGGTAGAATGGTGTATTCCATAGAAGGCTGGACTTCAGTTACTACCCTGCTCAGTAAGCTTCTGTGGCTCGCTTGTCTCCTGGATAAATACCCACTCTTTTATCTGGTATTTAAGCACATCTTGCTCCAACTTCTCTTTCCACACTATCACATTACTTCCTATGCTATTTCCAGCCAAACTGACCCTTATAACAATATTTTATCCCTTGCCTTTGTATGCATCGGCTGCCCCCATGCCCAGAATGCATTCCTTCTTCTCTACCTCCCTTTAGGGCTCATCTTAAGTGCTACCTTCTACATGAAGCCATTTCTGAACTATCCCCTCCCTGAATGTTTAGTCATTGTCTCACTTAAATCACATTATATTTGCTTTGTAAATATTTGATATTTACTTAATCGTATGCATGTTGTTCCCATCCCCTCAGAAAGTAAGCTCTTTGAGAGCTTTCATTTTTTTTGTCTTTGTATGCTTAGCGCCTAGCCTAGTGTCTGGGATGTAGGGGAATAAGGTAATTAGAAAGACACTAGTTCAAATCTTGCCTTTTACTTACTAGTTGGGTGATTATGGACAAGTCACTTAGGCTCTCTGAGCCTCCTCAGTTTCCTTATCTCTAAAATGGAGATAATACCTGTAGTGCCTTCCTCCTAGGGTTGCTATGAGGCTCAAATGAGATAATAATAATAATAATAGCTAGCATTTATAGCATTGAAACGTTTATAAATATCTCCCATTTTAATCATCAGAACAACCCTAGGAAGTAGTTGCTGTTATTCCCATTTTGCATATGAGGAAACTGAGGCTGAGGTCAAATGACTTGTCTATATTCAAACAAGTGTAAGATTTCTTTTTTTTTTTTTGGCAAGGCAGTTGGAGGTTAAGTGACTTGCCCAAGGTCACACAGCTAGAAATTTCTGAAGCTGGATTTGAATTCCTCCTTACTCAAGGTGCAGTGCACTACCCACTGTGCAACCTAGCTATATATCACTTTGCAAACGTCAAAGCCCATGGTTCAGTTATTTCCTTAGAAAATTTTCCTCGGATAGTAAATGGTTAAGTAATTTGTCCAGCCTCACAGGTGGCTTTGAGGCAGGCACTCTGTCTGTATGCTGCACTGGCAGCTTTCTGAGGCTTTGAAAAAAGTCAGAACAGCTACTGATCTGCATAGGTAGAGAGCATTTCTTCACTGGGAGTCTACATTGATCAACCCTCAACTCTAGTCTAAATAAAAAATAAGTCAGTGGCTAGAGCTGATATATATATGTATATGTGTGTATATATGTACATATATGTATACATGTATACAAATATGTATACATATGCATGTGTATGCACACATATACATCTACGTATGTGTATATATGTATACATATATATGTATGCAGAGAGAGAGAGAGAGAATGTGAGTGTGGGTTCTTTAAGCTTTCGTCAAATGCTTTACAAACACTTATCTTCCAGAATCACACAGCTGGAGAATTGTTGGTCACCAAGTAGTCAAACCATATGCCAAAAGCAATACATTCCTGATCATTGGTCATAGGAGCCTTTGCTTGAAGCCATTCAGTGAGTAGAAGAGATCCATCAGCTCCCAAAGCGACTCATGATTGGACAGTTCTAATTGTCAGAAAGTAGAAATAGGGAGGTGCTAAGTGCACTGTACTCTGCCCTTATCAGGCCTCATCTGGAGTATTGTGGTCATTTCTGTATGTATGGTTTATGAAAGACATTGATAAAATACAGAGTATGCAATTTGAGGCGGGGCAGGGACCAGGTTACTTTATTCTGTTTTATGTGAGGATCCACTGAAGGAACAAAACACCTTTATAGACTTTTGGAGGGAAGACTCAGGGCCATGAGAGCTGGGTTCAAGTATTTGAAGGGCTATCATGTGGAACAGGGATTAAATTTAAATTTTTCCAATTTGGCCCTCATTGAGGCTAGGGGTAGAACTTGGAGCAATAGATGGGATTCACAAATTTAAGCTTGATATCAGGGAAAACATGTCAAAAATTAGAGCTGCCTCAAAGTGGAATGAGCTCTTTCAAGAGGTGATGGCTTCCTCCTCCTTGGAGGTCTTCAGGCAGAGGCTGGATGACCACTTCTTTGGGTATGATATAATGGGGATTCCTTTCACGTTTGGTTTGGTTTGGACAACAAGATGGGCACTGAGTTCCCTTCCAACTCTCAAATTCCATGAAGTTTTCCCTGACATCCAGCCTAAAGTTGTCATTTTGCAATTTCCAGCCATTGTTCCTGGTTCAGCCCTCTGGGACCAAACAAAAGAAGCCTAACTCCTGCAATACCAGGTCTCTCTTTTAAGCCCATTCATTCTCCAGGTTAAACATCCCTTGTCCCTTCAGTTGACCTCCGTGTGACAGACTCAGGCCTATCCTGGATCCTTTCTGTCTTCCTAAACAATAGTGCCCAGACCTGAACTATTAAAGATGTGATGTGGGCAAAGTGCAAAGGGATTATTGCCTCCTTATTTCCGAAAGTTATGCTTTTCTTAATGCAGCCCACACACTGTTGAATTGTGTTAGGCCTGTCCTCCATTAAAGCCCCCAGGTTTTTTTTCCCCTCAGTAAACTGCTGTTTATAATCATGTGCCCTCCCCCCATGCTGTACTTGTGAAACTCATGTTTTGAACCTAAGTTAAAGACTTAACTGAGAGAAGAAATGATTTACGACTTCACCTGAATGAATGAGAGTCCAATCTACAGTACTGGTAGAATTCAGACTTTATATTCTAGGTATGCTGACTCTTAATCCAGGGGCTTTTCCTAGAAGAGGATGTTACCTCCAGCAGGACAGTAAGTTATTGTGGAAACGGTGAATATTTACAGTAGTAACAGCCTCAACACAATCTGGATAGTCATGCTATCAAATTGAGATGATGGTGAAGCATTCTTCATTATCTATGACCCCAAATACAGCCGGATCCTTTTCTTTATCTTTTTGTCTATCTCCCTCCTCCATTTCTACCTAATCCACTTATCCCACGTATTTTATTTTATGCATTTAAAAACATTATAGTAGTCTATAGTTTTCATCAGACTTCAATAGGGGACTGTGACACAAAAAAAGGTTAAGAATTCCTGCCTGACAGGGTAAGATGATAAGTAGAGGCATTGGAATAAAATATGGCCCTTGAACTTCCCTTATTTCCAAAACTGCCAGTTCTTCTCCCTACAGCAGCTGTCTATTGCAGGGACAGATGCAGTCTAAGTGAGGGCTTAAGGAAGCAGCAGCTGCAAAAAGCCTACAATGATGGCAAGAGAAGCAAGACAACGAGGCTGGTGTGGCCAAGGGGGTGTTAGTGCAGGCATCTGGCTGGTACCTCCTTCTGTCCACCTCCCTCCAACAGCTGTGGGCCAGCTACACATGTAGGCTGAGGGAGAAGCCCAGGGCAGCCAGACCAGGTGGTGCAGTGGATAGAATGCTGGGCCTAGAATTAGGAAGGTGAGTTCAAATTCAGCCTCAAGATAACTTACTAGTTCTGTGTCTCTGGGCAAAACACTTAACCTCTTTCTGTCTTAGTTTCCTCAACTGTAGGATGGGGATGATAATAGCACCCATCTCCCAGGGTTGGTGTGAGGATCAAATGAGGTAATATTGGTAAAACTCTTAGCGAAGTGTCTGGCACATAGCTGTTGTATTCATCCTTCGTTTTCGAAGAGGAACATGATATCAGGAAAATAATGAGGTGACTTGCCATTGACCTTGAATTGAGTGAGGGAGGGCTGCTGGCACATGGTAATTGCTATTGAAATGATAGCTAGAATGGCAGTGATGAGGAGGAGGATGAAGGTGATGGTAGCAGAAAATAGAAGGTGGAAAATCAGAGGGGGCCAGATTTCAGTGTCTCAGTTCCACAGACTCCTCACCATTTTGTTTTTTGGAGAAAAAGAGTAGAATACTGAAGCTTCATCTACTAAACAGCTTTCAGTCCTCTCTGTGGGATGTGAATCATTGGTCTGAACCCTCTAAGACCTTTCTCTATCACTGTGGCTAAATGTGGCTGCCAGACTAGTCGGAGCTTGTGGCCCGCCTGGAGCTCCTGTTGAATAAATGGGGCTGTGGATGTATACGAAGTGGCCTGGCAGATCTCTAATGTGACCTCTCATGCTGCTAGTTATCTGGAGCCCACATGTAAAGATAGACTGGGTCATACCCTTTAGAGGCTGCTCAGAAAACCATTCTCCTGTTGCAGCCAGCTGGGGACCATTTAGAGAAAGAGTTAGATCTGTTAAATAACTGCACCCTTAACAGCTCAGGTTTCTCAGGACCCCAATTCCAAGAAAGGCTAGAGAAAAATAGTCTTCCCAAAAAATCTCTATGGAAGAGTTTGAACTGTGCAGCCCGTAAGTGCATCCAAATTTGTTAGAAGTCTTTCTCTAATTGAAGACTTGGTGGATGATGTCCTAAGAGGGAGAGAGGTAGATAGGGGGAGGGTAGAGAAAGGGAAGGAAGGAGAGAGAACATTTAATTAGCACTTAATGCTCTCAGTAATAGAGTTAGAAATACTAAGCTCACAAAACAGTCTCTACCCTCAAAGAGTTTACATTCTAATGGAGAAAGTCTCCGATAAAGGGGAGGTGACTTTGGGAAGATGCCAAGCATCACTCTTAAGTGATTTGAGGGTCTGGTTATGGTCAAGATAAGGTGAAAGAAAATTCACCTATCAGAGGCCTAGTACATGGGTGGGTGGAGGTGGAGGCAAAGATAAGGATGGTGGCCAGAGTGGGCCAAGCACTGTGTCTGACACTGACGGGTGCTCTGTGAATGCTTATTGACTGATCGATATTGCTTTCCTCAAATTCAAAAGGTTAGTTATATAATAAGCCTGCTTGACTTTTATCATCATGAATCTCTTTAAATAATTATTCAGCCTATTTATATTTTTTATCTCATCATTCCATCTTTTATTTGGGGAAGGGGGAAGGGTGCAGTTAAGCTTAGGAAATGGAGCTGTGATTATTCTTCACTGGAGTGTGGAAGCTCAAAAGAGGAAAATGTGAGATAAATTATTTAAAGGCCCTTAATAAATACACACACAAACACACACACACACACTTTGTAGTGGAGTGAGAAGAGAGTCCGAGGATCTGATTTTGTACTCTGTCTATGCTACTTATTAGAGACATGACCTTGGGAAAGTCACTTAACCTCCATAATCCTAAAGATGAATTCAATCTCTAAGGTTATTTCAAGATATATAAACCCTGCCATCCTGCGTTTTAGAATGCAGATTCCTTGTTAACCATGGTAGAACTCCCTTACCTTTCTAACCCCCTACCGTGTAATTCCCATGTGAATGTCTTCTGATATGACTTATTGCAACTTCTAACACCAAACACAACAAGATTCCTCTCTCTTTCTCTACCTCAGCCAATCAATGAGTGTTCACTGCTAGCAGCTTTTGTCAGCCATGTATTATTTTTCTCTTTGGGAGGAAAAAAACCCCTCAATGGTGTTTCTGAGCATCAGATTGGGACTTCTCTACAGGGATTCTGAATCATGCCCTCTCATTCTTTCAACAAAAATGAGAGAGGAATTTCCCCAAAGACACTGCTGGTAACTTTTCCTTCATAAATACTGTGAACAGGGAAAATGTCTATATTTCAGTCTGATTTTTATAGCTCAATAAATGCGATAACTGCCCTCTAGTAGTCTCATGGGAGATCACTTGCTCACCTCACTTATTCTGCTGAGCTGCAAAAGTCCAACATAGATAAATGTGAAGATCTGCTGTGATTATTAAGGATGGACCTATGTGGATATTAAACCACAGGCCACTTCTTCATATAGTCTATTTGGTGTTTTATAAACTGGAGAGACAAAATGGGCCACCCTGAATGAAGCCCTTTGTAACCAGTCTTACACAACCAAATTATTCATATAATTCAGGGATGAAGTCTTTTATTTTGTTGGAATTAGCCAGGTAGTAGGTTTGTTTAGCTTAATTGCTGTTTGGATCGCCTTTAAATTAGCTGCATCCAAGACTGAACTCTTCATTTTTTCCCCTGATTTTCCTGTGCCCCTTCCCTTTTCCTCCTGTCTTTCTCTGCCAGATTTCCTGGTTTAGTTATTTACTACGCCACCATTCTGCCAGGCTTGAAGTCTTGGGAGTTATTTTTGATTCCTCTCTCTTGAACCAGTCACCAAATCCTGTGAACTCTTGCTTCCAAAAAATGCCTCTTTGTACTTGTTCCACATCATTTATGCTCATTAGGGAACAACCAACCTGGTACTTTGGATTTCTGCCGCATGGATATAGAATTACTTAATTCAAACTGAAGTTAGTTTAACCTTGAGAAGGTGATTTAAGAAGGTCATGTCTTTAAGTGTTTGAAGGGCTACCATGGACAAGAGGGGCCCAAGAGGGGGAGGGTACAACTAGGAGGACTTTATGGAAACTGAACCAGACAAGTTAGGTTTGATGTCAAAAAGCTTCCTAACAATTGGCATTCCATCCCTAAGTGGAATGGGATGCTTTGGGAAATAGTGGGTTCCCGTTGGAAGCCTTCAGGATTCTTTTTGGGATATGATGGGGCTAAATGGCCGTGGTATTTCAACCCTTGGAAAATTCTGTAATTTATTTGTGGGATTATGGAATAGCTAGATGGTAGAATGGATAATTAGTCATTTGAAATTGTAAAAATACTAAAATTTTGCTTTCTTTGAAAAAATCAATGCACAATAGTAAAATTCATTTTTTTAAAGTATAATAGCTAACATTTATATGGTGCTAACTGCCTGCCAAGCACTGTACAAATATTTTCTTATTCGATCCACACAGCAACCCTGAGAGGTAGGTAAGATATTTCTGCAGTTGTACATCCTTGTTTAAACCTCAAGTATAGAAACTCCTGCCTATATAAATTGTAAGCTTCTTGAGGGCTGGGACTGTTTCTCTTTGCATCTGTCTATACTATAGACAGTATAGATTGTATCTATACTTTTTACAGATACTTCTCTTTGTATCCATACTGTATAGTACAGTGCCTGGAAAATAGTAAACATTTTAAAAGGCTTGCTATGACTGGGTGCCTGAAATTTATGGTCCTGGACTTGTCTAGGGTCACATTACTTTATATGTCAAAAATGGGATGTAAGGGACCCCTTCGCCTTTCTATATACTCCCTAGCTGTGTCCTTAGGACTTACGGATCTTTCCCATCCATTCCTGCAAATGAACTATCTTTTATCTATTATTTCTTCTAGTTAGATGTGGGCTCCTTCAAAGCAAAGACTGTCTAACTTGTTCTGTTCATGTCCCAGAACATAATGGCTTAATAAATGCTTTTTCAGTTCTTTTGATCATTCCTTTACTTGGAAACCAGCTTTCTATTTACACCACCAGGCTAGGAAACCCTGAGAGAGACTGAGTAACAGTAAACATGACTCCAGAAAAGGGCTTGTAAGACCTGTTCCTATCTCTGGCTTGTGGGCATTCGAATATTATGCTCTTTTGAACAAGTCTTATCTATCTTACACCTGCTTCCCTAGGGCAAACTGTATGCATGCAGGCATTAGGGAGGGGCACAGGGTTCTGTTCTTTGTGCCTCCTGGATCATCTGAAACTCCTAGGGGTTCCTCGCTGATTAGCAGAAGAATGATGGACTATTGTGAAGGCAGTCTAGGCTTGGACTGGCTGGCCTGTAGGCTGACAGCCTCCCCTGGGAGGCAGGGATCTAGCATTCTGCATTATGTATAAGCCTCTGGTATATTGGGTAGAACACCAGTGTTGTCTTTGGGAGACTTGTAGTGTGATTTTAGCTTAGGTCACTTGGAGCCACAGCTTCCTTAGCTTTGAGATTGGAGAAAACCATGGTTGCACCACTTCTCCTCTGGTGATTATGAGGAAAGTGCTATAGAAAGGATTACTTCCTGTAAATAAATATGAGGTGCTTTCGTTGGTTTAATTTTTCTATTTGTTTATTAACCCTGGCTACCTAGGAAGCTGTATTATATTAGGTGAGCCATATGAATGAGGGGTGGTGTAGATGGTTGCCCCATGGACGGGCATGTGCTTTCCTAAAGGGGCCATCCATCCTGCTTCTGGCAGCTTTGTCATGAAATTTATGTGGGATGAAAGACCCTCACCAATTAAAAAAAATTAATTTTTAATAAGGAGCCATCTCAGGGTGGGAACAGAAATAAAATTTTATTCGATTCTCGTGAGAATAGGGCCAGAACGGATCTAGCAAGGGAGGCCAAGTACAAGGGACAAAGCACCAATAATTATACCTAACACAAGAGAATTCCGCCCCCACCTCTGACCCTTCTCACCACTGGCTGGGCGGCAGGCTTCCAATCTGAGCATGAAAAACTAGACAAAGAACTGAGAAATCAAGGCACAGAAACTCCAATTCCCATTCCCTTAGTTAATGCTTACAACTGAGGTGACATCTATAAATCTAAAGAAGGAGAATAGGATAAAGGGAGGGGGGGACCCTCTCCATTCTTCTACAGTACTTTTAGAGTAAAAGAAAGCAGGTCACAGTGACCCTATTTTCCTATTTCTTGAATAGATATATATTTATACATATATTCCCTGCAAAGTCTTCACATTTTATTTTCTCACTACCTCACACAAAACTGTTGTGCTGATGGGGATGAGATCTCAAAGACATGGTCTTTTGAGGGTTCAGATCCCATCCCCATCAATGCCACCTTGGGCAGATGGTTTATGGTCTGTTTCTTGGCTACCTCATCTGTAAAATGGAAATTGTAATACTATACAACTGGATGATAGGGTGGATAGAGAGCTCGGACCTGGCCATGAGTTCAAAACCAGCCTCAGATGTTTAGTAGCTATATATCTTTATTAAGTCCTTTGATGTCTGCCTCAGTTTCCTTATCTGTAAAATGGAGATAATAAAATGATAATAACACCTGCCTCTCTAGGGTTGTTTTGAGGACAAAACGATATGTTCACAAAGTGTTTCATAAATCTAGCAGCCAGGTAGAGTAGTAGATAGAGTTCTGAACTTGTAGTCAGGAAGAGGCCATTTGAAATCCTGCTTCATTCAGTTACTTAGCTGGCTGACCTCAAGCAAGTTACTTAACCTCTCTGATTCACTTTCCTTATTTGTAAAATTTGCATTATAATCACACCTACACAAGATTGTTTGGACTTAAAGGGCCATTTAAATGCTATTGTTTCTTTTATTATTTTAAACCTACTTACCTTGCCCTGGAGTTAGAAGACTGTTGAGAAAATGAGCATGAAAACAGTTGGCTGGAGAGCACCATACAGATGCCCAGGTCTATTTTTGCTAAATAAAACAATCATAATTTATGGGCTTATTGCCTTACTGTTGGGAAAGACCTTTGAGGTCATCTAGTATGAGGTTAAGTCACTTGTCCTGGGTCACACAGTGAGAAGCATAGCTAGGATTCCTCAGCGGAGATCTCCTGCCCCTAAATCCAAAAAATGAGGCCCCTTTTGAATGGGACCTCTTCTCTGCCGCAGGCCTTCACAACCACAGATTTCAGGAAAAGGGTAGGGTTGTTGTACCAAGAGGGAGTGAGACACGCCACAGAGTATAAGTTTTAAACGGAAAATTTAGAATTTATTAGCCGGCGTCCGTTCAGGGGCAATTAAAAGCCCAAATCAAAACGACTCTGAGTTGGGGTGAAGAAGTAATATTTATACAGAAAATCTAGGTACAGTGGTTAATTATCTCTTTTTTTTATTTTAATTTTTTTATTATTTAATATATTTAGTTTTCAGCGTTAATTTTCACAGGAGTTTGAATTACAAATTTTCTCCCCATTTCTATCCTCCCCCCCACTCCAAAATGGTGTATATTCTGGTTGTCCTGTTCCCCAGTCAGCCCTCCCTTCTGTCACCTCACTTCCCCCCCCATCCCCTTTTCCCTTTCTTTCTTGCAGGGCAAGATAAATTTCTATGCCCCATTGCCTGTGTGCCTTATTTTCTAGTTGCATGCAAAAACTTTTTTGTTTTTGTTTTTCGAAGATCTATTTTTTAAAACTTTGAGTTCTAAGTTCTCTCCTCTCTTGCCTTCCCGCCCACACTCCCTCCCTAAGAAGTCAAGCAATTAAACATGGGCCACATGCGTATCATTATGTATAACCCTTCTACAACACTCATGTTGTGAAAGACTTAACTATATTTTGCTTCTTCCTAGCCTATCCC
>CM053623.1:395615878-395675629 GCA_028646595.1 Phalanger gymnotis
CGTAGTTCAATAATTTTTAAATTCTCTCTCCTCGATCTATTTTCAGAGTCAGTGGTTTTTCCAATGAGATATTCGACATTGTCTTCCATTTTTTCATTCCTTTGGTTCTGTTTTATAAGATCTTGATTTCTCATAAAGTCACTAGCTTCCATTTGCTCCAATCTAATTTTTAAGGTAGTATTTTCTTCAGTGGTCTTTTGGACCTCCTTTACTGTTTGGCTAATTCTTCCTTTCAAGGCATTCTTCTCCTCATTGGCTTTTTGGAGCTCTTTTGCCATTTGAGTTAGTCTTTTTTTAAGGTGTTATTTACTTCAGTAATTTTTTGGGTCTCCTTTATCAAGTCATTGACTTGTTTTTATCATTTCTCTTCCCAATTTTTCCTCTACTTCTCTAACTTGCTTTTCCAAATCCTTTTTGAGCTCTTCCATGGCCTGCGACCAATTCATATTTTTCTTGGAGGCTTTTGATGTTAGGCTCTTTGACTTTGTTGACTTCTTCTGGCTGTATGTTTTGATCTTCTTTGTCACACAAAAAGATTCTAGAATGTGAGTCTGCATCCTTTTTTGCTACCTGGCCATGTTCCCAGCCAACTACTTGACCTTTGAGTTTTTTGTCAGAGTATGACTGCTTGTAGAGTAGAGAGTGCTTTGTCCCAAGCTTTAGGGTCCAAGGGCTGCTGTTTTCAGAGCTACTTCTACTGCACTGTCACTGCAAGCCCTGCCGCAGCAGCACTCTTCCTCCCCCAAGAACTGCCAACCAGGATTGCGACCCAGATCCAAGCAGGGCAAAGCAAGCCCTGCACTCTTGCTCTGGTCCGCTGCTTGATTCCTCCCACCCTGTGAGCCAGGGAGTCTGGAAGCAGCTGATGCTGGAGCTCTGGAACCAGCCACAGGAGCTTCCTGCTGCTGCTGTTGCCACTGTCGTGCCACCTCCGCCACCCCCGTGCCACCTTCACCACCCCTGTGGTTGGGGCTGGACTATGGTCTTTTTCTAACCAGATTTATTTATCTGTTTTTCCCTTTTTTCACCCACTTAATAATGTTTCATTTTTTCTAATTACATGTAGAGATAGTTTTCAACATTCACTTTTATAAGATTTTGAGTTTCAGATTTTTCTCCCTTCCACCTTCCTCCTCCCCAAGAAACAAACAGTCCGATATAGGCTATACATGCACAATAATGTTAAACATATTTCCACATTGGTAGTGTTGTGAACGAATAATCAGAACAAAAGGGAAAAAACATGAGAAAGGGGGAAAAAAGAGAGAAAATAGAATACTTCAATCTGCACTTAGACTTAGTAGTTCTTTCAATGGATGTGGATAGTGTTTTCCATCATGAGTCTTTTGGAGTTGTCTAAGATCACTGTATTGTTGAGAAGAGCTAAGTCTTATCAGAGTTTATCATCACACAATGTTGATGTTAGCTGTATACAATCTTCTCCTAATTCTGCTCACTGCACTCAGTATCAGTTCATGTAAACGTTTCCAGGTTTTTCTGAAATCTGCCTGCTCATCATCTCTTATAGGACAATAATATTCCATTACATTCATATTCCATAACTTTTTCAGTTATTCCCCAATTGATGGGCATCTCCTCAATTTCCAATTCTTGGCCACCACAAAAAGAGCTGCTACAAATATTTTTGTATGTGTGGGTCCTTCTCACTTTTTTATGATCTCTTTGGGATACAGACCTAGCAGTGGTATTGCTGGATCAAAGGATATGCACAGTTTTATAGCCCTTTGGGCATAATTCTGACCAGATTTATTTTAAGAGGTTGCTTGGTGAATGTAGTCCAAGGAAAGGGAATTGGATGGCCCAAAGGGAAATTTCCCTCAAACTCTGGGAGCCTAATGTCCTCATCTGCATTATCTGTATATACCTATTAAAGTGAATAACATTCTTTACAATACAGCTACATTTGCATTTCAAAAGCAACCCTGTAGATCACAGCTTTCAGTACTGCTGGTTAGGGCAGCCTTTGCCCTGAACTTACTGTAGCTACACGGACATTCTTATTTATAGTCTTCCCTTGGACCAGGCTTTTTGACCGGTTTTCTGAAGACCGTGCTGTTTATTTGCCATTTGCTTTATATTTCACGATGCCAAAACTTCCCCAGTTAGAGCTTACCTTACATAATTTTCATTTTGATTGGCAGCTCCTTGATGAGATTTAGGAGACACCTGATGCTTTCCCAACAACAAGTACAATTAGGAATCATCTCTTGGGGCCCACTGCTTTGGGAGGAGGATTTCTTCTGCATGTGCTGAGCATCAACTTCACGTAGATTTGTGGTAACCTCTTACAGAGGATGGGGTTTTCTTACTTTGTCCTCAGATTCAGGGAATCTCCCCACCTGGGGGCGGAGGCATACATGTTGACATCTCTCATGAAGCTGAGATATTCTATTTTTAGATATTAAAAGTCAAATGTTTAATTAGGCAGGGTTTTCCAGGAAGGGAACATAGGAGTTGTGATGATGATCAGGGTCATCACTTGACCCAGGAAGCTGCAAGTGGGTGTGTGTGTGTGTGTGTGTGTGTGTGTAATAAGCGATATGCATATTATGTGTTTTGGTGTAATTTATTCGAAGTTTTGCGAATGTTTGATAATGATGAGTAATGATGCCCTTCTTAATTCCTTCATATTCAATGAGTGCAGATCTAGGGATGAATTCGTAGTCTCCATTTCCTACAGCATTTGACTCAAAGGAACTTTGCTTACTGGATAAGGTGATGGGCTAGGGAGGACCACTTTTGGATTGCTGTATGGGAATCTATACAATTACGACCACACTTATACAGTGATGACCTCACTGCTCATTCTGGTAACAGTTATCAGTAAGGATGAAGAGAGGAGCAGCCTTTTAAAAAGGAACTTGTATTTTACTAATTGCAATAGCATTTACATGCATATGAAAAATAGTAATATGTACCTAAACCCATGTGGGACAGATGAGTGATGGGAAGACCACCACCAATCAGCACACCCTCCACAGCTTTTTATTACCAGGCTGCTTGACCAGTCATAGAGAGGACTTAGAGGAGGTGGGAGTCAGCAAGTTTATGCCTTGAGGATCATTATTTGCCTTTCTACTGTCTTCTAAGGAGGAATGGAATAAACATTTATTAAACACCTACTGTAGACCAGGCACTTCGCTAAGTGCTTTGCAAATATTATCTCTTTTATTCTCACAACAACCTTAGGAAGTAGATGTAATTATTATTTCTATTTTATAATTGAAGAAACTGAGGCAGACAGAGGTTAAGTGATTTTTCTTGGGGTCACACAGCTAGTAAGGCCAAATTTGTATTTGAGTCTTCCTGGACCAGTATTTATTGAACTGCCAAACCTTACCATATACCTTGCCTCTGTACCCTATAGTCCCCTGACACTGTTTTGAACCTTGTTATATGACCCAAGAATCTCTGGGTCTTTCTATCAGTTCTGCAGCAGAACTTCTAAAAGTACACTTTCTCCCCATATTAGAGTGTGAGCTCTTGAAGGTAGGGACTGTGTTCTTTCTACTCTTTGTATCTCTAGCATTTAGCACCATGCTTAGTAGAGTAAACTCTTACTAAAAACGTTTCCATTTATTCATTTTGTGTGTGTGTGTGTAAAATGGATCTATAGGATCTATATTTGTATATACATGCATATGTGTATACATGAGATTTTTGCTTATTTATTGCCTTGCATATTGGTTTGCATTCCTTCTCAATAACTCTGCAGCCTTCCTCTTCTTCCCCAAGGATTGATAGCCCTGAGGTTTGTGACTACTTTATTAAAAAGTAGATAATTCCAAAAGCTTGGATTCCCCTGAGTTCCCAAATTGAAAGCCACATTAAAATATGATGTTATACCTAAAACACTGAACCACTCTACCATTAACAGTGTAGATAATTGAAAGTTGATTGTATAGGGCTGTTGAGGTATATCAAGAGGGGGCTGCCCAGATATTAGGATCTACTTGGTTTTAGGATTTTAAAAGCTGTTATGATTATTGCCTGAGATTTTGGTAGAACTCTTGCCAAGCATTCCAAGTCCTATAGAAAGAGTGAAATTCAGTCTTTGCATAAGAACTTTCAGAATACATTTCTGAGATTCAACCCAAATTTGTATTTCTTCTAAGAATCTTCCCCTTGGAAGACTGATTCTTTGGTGGCACAAAACTAAGGGATTGGGAATTGGGCTGGGATGGTGGTAGACTGCGATCAACCTGGTAATTCCTTAGAGACTTAATGATTTATTAAAGAGAGGTGAGGAAGAGAAGTCAAAGAGAGATCTTGGCAGCACTTTATGGCTCCTGATGTAAGATCTTGGAACTTATTTCAGTTGTGTGCATGGCGTTTGTTAAATACATACAGGTTTCTGCAACAATGAAATGACAGGTGAGTGGCAGCCCCACTTATCAGAAGTCAGGACTTCCTGCACCTCAGGCCTTTGAAACACTCTTGAGACGCCCAGAAAAAAAGCAAAAACAAAACATAGTCTCTGAACTACAGAAACAGGTCACAAAGGTCATGCAGGAAAGCCATTTATGGTTTTCCTGTGTAATAGTCTTTAAACTCAGTGAGGACAGGGACTGTGTCTTAGCTATAAACTTAGCCAACACAGTGTGCCAACTGTAAGCACTTCATGAATATTTGTTGAATGAATAAATGAAATGCCTTTTAGGACTCTCTCCAGAACCTATTCTTCTTCAACTTCCAGAGTCTTTCTCTTCCTTCCACGTTCTCAGCATGGTGGCTGTCTTCTCTGACAAGTCTTGTCTAATCCTTCTGGATGAAAATGTTCTCTCCCCCTTCAGATTTTCTGAGAGTACTTTTCTGGATCTTTTTCTTAACCCCTACACCGTATTATCCTAATCTGTGTATATTGTCCTAGCGCTTCATATATATCTGTGTGTGTGTGTGTGTGTGTGTGTGTATATATGTATGTATATATGTATATGTAATCATTTGATCCTCACAACAGCTCTGTGAATTAGATCATACTGTTATCTCTATTTTATAGATGGAGAAATTGAGGCTGAGAGAATCTTAATTGTTTTCCCCAGGTATATACAAGCTAGGAAGTGTCGGAGGTAGGATTTGAACTCAGGTGTTTGTAACTCCAAGTCTAGTGCTCAATTCACTGTGTCACCCATCTCAGTCAATAAACATTTACTAAGCATCTCCTATTTGCTAGGCTCAGTGCCTGGTATAATGTTATGTATTTTACCAGAAAACTATTAAAATTAATAAAATAGTTTGGTGGGTATCATAATGTAATCATTTCTGTGGACTGTATCGTTCCCCATCAATGCCAAATATAGAAGGGAGGCTGAACCCAGGCTTTCGACACACCACATCAAAGCTTTTCAAAGTTAGAAAAAAAAACAGACTTGAAAGAATGAATGAGCCTTTGAACCGGATTAAAGTTACAAAAAAAGTGGAGTCTGTTGTATTTGAATTTGGGGGCTCAGATTGGAAAGTTAAGGCTATCACTTTGTAAAATGTTGCTAGCTAATGGACCTTTCCTGGCAGCAAGCCTTTTGCTTGCACATTGAAATATGTAGATTCTCTGTGTCAAAAAAAGAAAAAAACAAAAACAAAATATATTTGCCCTTTATAGGTGGGAAAACATTTTCTGCTAAGTCTAATAAATGCAGGTGTATTCCATTTTACCTTATGTGAAAAGCTAAATTTTTCCAATGCTTAGCACAGTGCATGACACATAGTAGATGCTTAATAAATGCTTATTGATTTGACTGACTGAAAACAAATTTATAAAAGCTTCAATTTGCAGAAAGATTGACCACAGGGTCCTGTGGTAAGTGTCTATTTCACAGAGCTATTGTGAAGTTTCAAGTGAGAGAATTATATATAGCAATTTGCAAATCTTGCAAGCCCTATGTAAATGTCAGTTATTTTTATGACTTCACAATAAACTGTAAAGAGCTATGTAATTGTTGGCGAGGATGATTGTCTTATTTATATACCATAAAAATTAAAAGTGAGATCAAAATTTTCAGAATCCTAATTTCAGAATGCACATATTGGTAATTATAAATCCTTTGCTGACCTTTTTACTGATAACTGTCATTGTTCTGATGGTTCTTTGTGTCTCTGTGTGTTTTTTTATTTTTAGACCTCATCAGAAAGGCTGTACAACAAAGGTTTGAGCACACAAAGGATGATTATCAAAAGGTAATATTCTTTTCAGTCTCTGTGTCGTTTGTGTTCTTCAGAGTTTGGTACGTGCTTTTTCTCACCTGAAATCAGAGCTGATCATGTAAATGACTCGTTACTTGATTTGTGTCTGATGCCCATTGTGACTTAACCTGTTGGTGGGAAAGTTGAGTTTATGGCCTTGTAGAGTATTAGTCAGAGTTCCATTAATGGAATATGTTACATTTCCCAAACTAATAAAATATTTTAAAAGCAGGACCTAAAAGCAAAACTTTGTTCAGAGTGGATTCATTTCAGATTGAAATTCCATAGGTATTGACTTGACATCACTTAGCAAGGTATGACCCCCATTCTCTGTAAGACTTAAGCCGCACAATGGACGCCTCTGTTCCTTTAATCTTGAGTTGATTGTTAGCGTATGTTGGGTTTGGGAGGGAGGGATGAGGTGAGGAGTGCCAAAGGTTCGTGTATCGTAGGTGGCAAGACCCCCAACCAGCTGTCATGTCCTATGGGGGGGTTCATTTTTCTCTTTATATGACTATAAATATTACCATAATATCAGAATGTCTCCTGGAGAAGGAAATTGCTCTCTCAGTAGCTGACCTGGTACTTCTTGGAAGTCAGCAAGTTACTTTAACTAACAGAAGCATTGACTTATTTAGATAACTGGTGTGTCCCAAGAGTGCAGATATTCTAAAGGGACAACACCCTGAAGGCCCCAAATGAGGCACACTCAGTTAGTGAACAGTGATTCTCGGGAAAACACACACACTCAGAAACTCCTGGGAAAAGCTTACAGGATGCCTGGATTATGCAAAAGAGAGATTACCGAAGAGATAAATCAGATTCTCCCCAGGTCTTTAAACCTTCTTGACAGTGAAGTGGGTTCATACTTAGGGAGGTATGCTTAGCTCTTTAAAGTCACTAGTTTTGTTTGCATATCTCAAAAATGTACATCCGTACCAACCCCAACCCCTCACCCCTGGGAAGAGAAAGATACTGTTTTCTCCCTCAAAGAATGAATTGGTCTAGTAATTGCAGCCTGCCATGTGGTTTGACCCCAAGAAACAAGTATGTCTACTAGCAGCTGGTTCTAGGTTGTGAGAGAATGCTTATGACCGTACCCCATGATTGTAGGGCAGGGGTGCTTAACAGCATTTCTGTATTATAAGCTCTTTTGGCAGCCTGGTGAAGCCCATGAACCACCTTCTCAGAATAATGTTTTTAAATGCATAAAATACATAAGATTACCAGGGAAATGAGTTATATTTTTTTGAAGCCTGGAAAGTGCTCATTTTATTTTGGGCAATTATTCTACATTCCTAGTGAATTGTTACCTCCTGTATGGAGAGTACCTCAAAATATTTTTAAAGCAAATTCATGACCCTAAGTTAACTTAAGAACCCATCTCTAGGAGATAGTTCTAAAACCATGGAAATGGCCCTGATGAGCCTTGGGGCCAAGATTTTAAGAAAAGACATCATGTAATTCCTGAGGTAGAAAAATGTGATGCATTTGGTCAGGTGGTAGAGCTCGGGCTCTGCTTGCCTTCAAGGAGACCCAGCACCCAGCTCCTTCTGAGTCCACCCTCAAACGGATCAGAAGCAATGATAAGGCTGGGTATGTTAGGGGCAAAACATGTGAGCTTGAGGGAAGGTATGGAAGTAGGTCATTTGCCAGAAAACTCTATGGATAGGATCATCATAGGATAGGACTTCACTTCATCAGAGGAGTGTTCTTTTAGTATTATTACCATACCCAAATGTGGCCTGGTGTGAAGAGGGCCAGATTTGGGGTCAGAAGCCTAAGTTTGAACCCCTTGGGCAAGTCTCTTCCCTTCCTGGGCCTCTCAGTTTCCTTGACTGTAAAATGAGGCTGGAGAAGATGTACTCTATGGTTCCTTATATTTCTGGAACTTGTGACTTAACATCAGGATTGGGCTAGGGACTGGTGCTGTGGTTTCTTGGGTAGAGAGAACTTAACCCAGAAGAAAAAAATTCCTTCTACCAATGCAGTAATTTGCATTCTTTCCAATTTATAGTCTCAGAGAGTTGCCTGGAACATTGAGAGGTTAAGTGACTGGCTCAGAATCACGCAGCCACAATGTGTCAGAGGTAGGATATGAACCCAGATCTTCTGACTTTGAGACCCAGTGTCCATCCACTACACCATGGTGGCATTCGTGGTTTAACAAACATACATACATGTATTGGTACTTTATATAGCTTTCCCACATACAGCTCCTCCTTTATACCAGAAAGTAGCTTGGAGAAAATAAACTGCCACATTTTCTGCTTTTATAATCTGAGGCCTTCTAGCAATAGAAGGTAAATATATGTCATTAGCAGTCTTCTGGAATCAAGATGAACTATTACATCTGAAGCTACGTGAACTAATGCATGACCCAACATTCCTAAATGTGGCTTATATTTTCTTTTAAATAGTTTTAATTCTGCCCTGGATGATATGGTTGAGGGCTCTTTGAGGGCCATCCTCTATCTTTCCTGTTTGTGGCTGCTAAATGTGCATAGCAGATTAATAGGTAACCCTTCCTTCCCCTCCATCCCCACCCCCAATCAGTTGGGGTGTCTTGAATCCTTTCCACTTTACCATGTACCTTAGTACCTCTGTTATATTGTTCCTGTCACAAATAATCTGATTAACTCATCACAGCTTATGGATCAAGGAAGGTGTTGTTATCAAAGGGTGATTGACTCTGTATTCATGCTTAAGAAACTTTAAAGACCTTTTGAGGCCATAGAGGCTTTAAGAGAGTCACATTTTTAGGGGAGAAGAGAGATACCTCTCTGACTTATAACCATGATCACAAAAGGGCCACGTGGTTCCGTCTAGGAAACTGCTCCCCAACAAAATATTATGGTTGTAAGATAGACAGAGTCGTGTAGTAAATAGATATCAAGCCTCAGATGCAGGAAGCCCTAGGGTCAAGTCTCTCCTCTGACACATGCTGGCAGCATGGCCCTGAGCATTTAATAACCCCTCCCAGTCATAGTAGCCCTCTAAGATTCTGAGTTATAGTAGAGTCACAGATCTGTATTAGTAGGGCAGCTAGGTGGCACAGTGGATAGAGCACTGGACCTGGAGTCAGGAAGACTCACCTCTGTGAGTTCAGATCTGGCCTCAGACATTTACTAGCTACGTAGCTAGTAAATCCTGGGCAAGACCCTATTTGCCTTAGTTTCTTAGTAAAATTAGCTGGAGAAGGAAATAGCAAACTACTCCAATATCTTTGCCAAGAAACCCCCAAATGTGGTTATGAAGAATTGGAAGAGTTGGGAAAAGTTTCCTCATGGAGAATTCCCTGAATCACTTAAATAATAGATCTCTACCTTGAAAAATATTACAACTGTAAAATAGACTTGATTTTTTTAAAATAAGAGATGGATAAATATAAGCCTCCAAATGAGCAGTTGTCACCTTTGGAGGCTACATATTTATTTCAGAGTTGTTGCCATTATTCAACAGGTTAAATTAGATAAAGAATTTATCAAGCATTTGCTATGTGCCAGACACGGTCCTAAATTGGAAATATAAGAAAAAAGAAAACCCTTAAGTCCCTGTCCTCAAGGAGCTTAAATTCTAATGGGATAAGGCAAAAAAAAAAAAAAAAACAACAGGGTTAAGAGGGAGTCCAGAACAGGGCATGATGGAAAAATAGCCTGGAGTTTAAGGCCTCAGACTGTGAGCATGATTGCCATGTTGATACTTTGTCAAATTGAGGTTCGGGCAGGAACCTATCAGAGCAGGCAGCCTTAAGAGGGATGACAAGGCATCAGTGTGTGAGAAGAGAGGACCTTTGGGTAGCGATAGAAAAGCACAGCCTGTTTACCTGAAATGCTGTTATCTAGCTTGAATATTCTTAGTGACTAGATTGGATTTTACTTGCCTTTGATAATCCCGGAGGTTATCTATAAGTTTCCTGTCTCAGGCTCCAAAAGGACCTCCAAAAGGACTAGGAAGCTAGCAAACTTTTAGCAAGGCAATCCATGCTTCTGGAATAAGTATTGGGCAGCTAGGTGACTCAAGTGGAATAGAGCATGAGGTCTGGAGTCAGAAAGATCTGATTTCAAAGCCAGCCTCAGACGCTTCCTAGCTTACTTACCCTAGGTATGTCACTTAACCCTGTTTGCCTCAGTTTCCTCATCTGTAAAATGAACCGGAGAAGGAAATGGCAAACCATTCTAGTGTCTCTGCCAGGAAGACCCCAAATAGGGTCACAAAGAGTCAGACACGACTGAAATGATTGAACTACAATTTTCAAGGCGAGGACCTCACTCACTTGACTGCAGAGCTTTTGGTTTTTCTTTTTTCAAATTCAGCATCATTACCTTATAGTCAAAACCTGGATGTGTTACAGGAATGAAATATATCATCTTTTGGATTTTGTTGGCAAGTCCTCAGATAACTGCCCTTTAGCTAGTATGACTAAATTACCAGTGAATCAGAGGTCCGAGGTGAGTGCTGGCCTCTTCTTCATTTTCATTCTGTTGATCATTTTCATCCACAATCTTGAGTTGCCTTAATTCCCAATTCATTACTGAGTATAAGAGCTTTATATGGCCAAGTTAAACCTTTCCATGGATTGTTTCCACTGATCATCTGTCTGTTCACCTCATTATCTTTTCTTGGACCTGTGTTTAATGCTTAAACTTTCCTTGTTCATTTAATCACTTTGTTACTTTTTCTTTCCTGAAGTTTCTTCTTGGACCAGGTGCAGTCTTGTTTGAATTTCTAACCACTGCCTTTAATTAGGCCCTTTTGTTTTACTTTGACATAATCATGACGTGCTTCTTTAATATTCACCACAATTGTAATTAAGTTTCTAATGGTTATCAGTATAAGTTAAGTCACCTTAATTGTTCTATCTAATCTCAGGTCATGATGATCCATCCTGGCCTTTGACATAGACCTCTAGCTTCCACTGAGAACAACATATTCAGGGTTTCCATAAATGACAAAGAATGTGCACAATCTTTGGTGCATGCAGGCTGATGTGTACCTCAGGAAATGTTTATTAAGGTACCAGACTTTTGGAATTGCTAGCCCTCCTAGCAATTATTTGAGTGCCCACTGTGTGCTTGACGCACCATTGCTTTTGGTGCTATGGAAAAATCAAAGAAATTTCAAGTTATGATTCCCAGTTTCAAGGTGTTGTGTCCATAAACCCTGAAAGAGAAGCCCCAAATCAGACCACCGCTTCAGGGTTTCTGTTGTTCTTTTATATAACATACAGTTCAAACAAAAATAAAAAACCTCGGGAGGGCTTGTTTGGCTCACTTGACAAAACAGCTTGTTTTGCTAAGATGTAGCTATTGTTTGCAGATGCTGGGTTTTTACACTTTGGGCTTTCTTTTGAAAGCTTCTGGAAACTGGACATAGCAGGCCCTCTGTGCTAGGATACAGAAGGCCTGTGGGACCTGTGGACTGTGCTGTCCCCGAGGAGATATGGCCTACATCATCACTTCATTTGTTGGCCTTCTGGCATTTCTCTCATTCCATGGCCCAGTGCTCATCCTGTTATTCAAATGAGAACATACCAGGTGTTTAGGTATCTTAACCAAGTTTCATTAACATTGCAAACATTGCCCTTCCCAATCTATTAAGGCCTGAAGCCTGGGGAAGACATGGTCAGGGTGTTCCTTGCTTTCCCCTTCACCTCATGTTTTTGGCTTCAATGTTGCCATTATCACCCTTCTGGACTAAGAACAAAGTTAAGAGTTTTTTAGCAGATCTACCTTTTATGTCTATTTTTTTGTCCCCTAAAGACCTTCTCCCAAGATGACCCTCCATCCCTATCACCTCTTACTTTTTCAGAGGAATAGAAGAAGATTGAGGGGATAAAAGGTTCTTCTATTTTGAGAAGATGAGGTGTAAACGATACTAAATTCTCAAAGGTTCTACCGGAGTACAAACTCTGACAGGTCCCACCAGGTTGGAGAAGTCTGGATTACAAGCCTGGTGATAGATCGATTGAGTTTATTGACAAAGGCTAAGCCTGGCTAAAGTTCAGAGGCATTTTTTACCACGCCATGTACAGAGTGATGAATTTTTGGGTTCCAGCAACTCTCACAGAATATCTACTGTGCGTTAGACGGATTGCCATCCGAATTGGTGGCGAGGGGATATTCTCGCTGCTCATGGTCATAGTTGCTTGAAGTACTGCTGAAGAAGGATTTAGGTTAGGGAGTTTTAATTGGTTCTTTGTGTTCCAGGTGTATGGCGTCTCCACCTCCTGTCTTCTTCTGTTTCACTAGCTGTCCTCCATCCCTGGAATGCTCTTCCTCTTTATCCCTACTTCCTGGCTTCCTTCAAGACTCAGCTCAGATCCCAGCTCCTTCAGGGGGGCCTTCCCTAATCACCCCACTGCTAGTGCCTTCCCTTTGAGAATACCTCCCATTTATGTTGCGTATATCTTGTATGTTTGTAAGTTTTTCATATTTTGTTCCCTCATTAGAAAGTTAGCTCCTCGAGGGCAGAAATTGTGTTATTTTTTTCTTTCTTTGTGTCTCGGTCCTTAGCACAGTGCCTGGCACATGGTAAGTGTTTAATAAATCCTCGTTGATGATGATGGAGTCTGCAGACCCCTATGAAATCAGTGGATAGATTTTAGAGGTATCCGTGAATTTGGATGTTAAAAAAAATTGTACCTTTATTTCTATATAATTGGTTTTCATCATAACCTTATGCGTTATGCATTTAAAAACATTATTCTGAGAAAGTATCCATAGGCATCACCGGACTCCCAGCTTTGTACACAGAACACAAAATAAGACTTAAGTCTTGATTTAAAGTCTATAAGAACCATGCCTGAACAGTCCAGCTTGTGGCAGAAAATCACTTACTGATAGCATAAAGGTATACACATACTAGCAGCACCAGTACTTTTAAAGATTTGTAACTTCATTATTGTGGGCTCCATTTCTTCTGACATATATTGCACCATATTCCATACCTTTAACATGATTTTATGAGTCACCACGGCCAAAAAAATTTATTACCTGGTGACCAGTTTTCTGGTGATGAATTTCTGAACTTTGTAAGGCTGGTGCTTTGATAAGTTTCCCTTGCCAGGTCCATTCTGGAAGCCCATCTGCTTGAGAGTTCCCTGGAGGACCTGGGCTCTCTGCTGGCAAAGTTTTTGAGAGCTCAGTATGTAAAACTCCACACAATGATTAGAATTAGGAATTAGAACTGGGTTTGAGTGGAGGAGAACAAGACCACCCCAGCAGAGAAAAAGGCATTGTATTTTTCTGCTTCCCTCTTTTTTGTGTCTATCAATTATACCTTTTGTTCAAGATAACTTTGTTTTAGGCAGGCATTAACTATTCCCATGATTTTTCATTTGTGTTTTGTTTGTTTTGTTTTTTGCTGCACGCTTCATCTGCTTTGGCTTCCACAGCCAGAATTTATTGTCTTGATGCTGAAGGTAATTGACCCTATTGCTATTGTTATTATCATTATTCTATGTTGTACTTTAACTAAAAGCAGCCAATGGTGATGCTTTTGCCAAGATGTCCTATGATGTTGTCTTTCTTGTGATACTTTCAGTGAGATGTGCATGATTTCTATTTTACCTTAATATCTTCTCCAATGTCTGCCACGCTTAAACCTGCTTTTTCATTTCAAGCTTTTGTGAATTCATTTATGTATGTACTATGTATGTATACTACGTGTATATGTATGTATTTTCGTCATACATAAAATATTAGAAATTATTCCCTTTGAAGTTCAAGTTTTTTTCAGTGTACTAAGAAATAACAGTATTTTTTTTAATGGTTTATTTTATTAGTACTTTCTTTTTTTTTAATTTATTTTTAATATGTTTAGTTTTCAGCATTGATTTTCACATGCGTTTGAATTACAGATTTTCTCCCCATTTCCACCCCCCCCACTCCCAAAATAACAGTATTTTTAAGAGCCACTGGAATAAAGTGAAAAATGTACATGTGTATGTGCATACACATGCACACAGTGACTGGTTTCCAATGGAAGACTTTATCAGAATAAGACAGAACTCACACAAAAACCCACCTCATTTTCTTTGCCGTGCTGCAGAAAATATACTACCAAGTTCATCTTATGTAAATGTATTGCTTTGAGCAAATATAAGTAATTGTACTCACGGATTCCCGGGAATGAGATGAATTTTCTGAATCTAGTTACTTTTCATGCTATATTTTGGAGTCCTATTCTCTGGGTTTAAGGCAAGATGAGTCTGGGCTCAGGGAAGATATTATGGGGTCACGTAATTATATACCAAAGTCATCTTGGCTCTTAGGGAAGTAGGGAGCAGCCATATTGGGTCATACCTGTGGTCTTTGCTCTCCAGGAGAAGCATTCTGTGGAGGAAGGGAAGGAGAGGATGATTATATTCCCTGTTCTCAACATTAAAGATGAGGTCTTTAAAAAAAAATTACACATTTAAAAAAATTACTTTCAGTCCCAAATTCTCTCCCTCCCCCACCCATTGAGAAGGCTAGCAATATGATGCCCATTGTACATGTGAAGTCATGCAAAATATCTCTCCATATGAGTTATGCAGCAAAAAGGAAGAAAAAGTAAGAAAAATAAGCTTTTCAATTTCATAGAGTTCATCAGTTTTCTCAATGAGTTCTTTTCTAACCTCTAACCATTTTTGGTTTTTTCATTTAAAAATTCTCCATTACCTTTTTTGAATCCATTCGTACCACCCGTTGGTTTAATACATTCTTTAAGTTTGCTACCTATTGTGGGAAACAATGTTTTCCTTTATTTGTGTTAACCTAAGCATCTCAGGAAGTCTCAGAAACAAAATGAACCCTTACCAAATACGCTAAAGTCAAGCCATTGGTTGCTTTGGATTTGGAGTTGTGCGTTCTGACCTCTACTAAGTTCAAACGGAGCGCATCACCCAAAGCGTCTAGCCTCTTTGGCCCCCTTTGCCATCTTATAGATAACTCATTTCTCTGCTCTCTTATGGTTTTGAAAAAAAAGAGAATCAAGCGTGGGATAGTAAAGTAGTAGTCCATGAAATGAGAACTGTGGGGATGCCTGACATCTCCTGTGCCTTCTATTTGACTGCCAGATTGCCCACTATGAAATCGGCTTTATTGTGTTGGCTGGCCTGGGATTGCTGTTTGTTGTGCTCCTGCCCCTCATCGGGATGTGCTTCTGCATGTGCCGTTGCTGCAACAACTGTGGCGGGGAGATGCACCAGAGACAGAAGAAGAATGGCGACTGTCGCAGGCGCAGCTTTGCCACATCACTCTTTGTGGTTTCCTTGATAATGAGGCAAGTAAGATAACGGGCAGCTCTCTCTCTTGTTTATGCTTTTATGGAATTGGTGCCCCTGGCTCTGAAGCATGTTTAGAAACCTTAAAAATCAAAAGAAATGGGTTTTGATGTCGGTCTTTTTCCAGAGAAACAAGTGTAATGTAGACAAAAGAACACTGGGCTCAGAGCTAGGCGAAACCTGGATTCAGATCTTCCCTCTGATGCTCACTTGGTGTGTGATCTAGTCAAGTCACTAATTCTATCTCAACCTGTTTTCTCCCCTGCAAAATGGGACAATTCTGTTAATTCCTCACAGGACTGTCTGTGAGAAACCAGCGAGAAAAGATATTCAAAATAATTTGAGTGTCTTAAATCGCTATGTCATTGTCAATTGTATTGAAGTCCCTTGAAAGTTAGAGTTGGGGGGTGTGTAGCACACTTGTCTCCTTCCATAACAATCATTTGTACTTTTCATCTTTGGAAAATCACAGAATCTTGGCATTGAAAGGGGTTTTAGAAATTATTTAGGTATAGTTTCCTGCCTCTTGGTAAATGTCTTGGAAAAGTGGCCATCACACCTCTGAATACTCGAAGTGATGAGGAACTCACTGACTTATGATGTACTTATGATGTTCTATCTGGGGATGAGAGCTCTCTTTCATAGAATCATAGGTTTTAGAGTTATTGGAAACTTCTTTCTTACATGGAGCCAAAATCTTCTGCCAGCTTATTTACATCCAATGGTACTGCTTGGTCCAAGTTCTTAATGATAATGTTCTTAATGATAACTGAATTTGTTTTATGGCACATAGCTAGAAATAGTTACCCAGACACATAATAATGATGCTTTTGATTTAAAACAAACAATGAGTGTTGGATATGGTTGTGACACAGAAGATCTTGAAGGGGTTCAGGATGACATTAATATTAATTTATGTATGGCACAGAAATACTATTTTTTCTTCCGTTTTTCTCTCCATGTTGCATTCAGTCATAAACATGCTGTTTTAGGCTAGTGGAATTTGCTTCAGCCCAAACGAAGTTTCTCAGTGAGTATAGTTGCATAGACTGCTGAAAAGCTACAGCTTCAGATACAAGGTTTGATAGCTCCTTATTCACTTGATTTCTTATTTTTATGAGTTATGCATTTGTTTTGTCTTAATAAACCTATTGTTTTCTAGCTGCTAATATGTAGGCTCAGCTTAGAGATATAACAGATTGTACCTACAAAGAGGAACATGGAATTTGGAGCTAGAAGGGCCCCCATCTCCTTTATAAAGTAGCTATACTTATCAATATATACATACTATGTATAACATAATATAAGCATCATATATAATATTATTACTGTATAGCTTCTCTCTTTCTCATCTCCCTCCTTTTTTCCCCGTCTCCATTTATATTTTATTTATTTATATATATATATATATCTGTAATCTACCTATATCTACCTGTTTATCAAGAGCCTTATGAGCAATAACAAAGGTTGTACCTATACTTAGGATCATAGGGTTTATAAATGGAAGAACCCGCTGTTCCTTCCTTCATCAAATGGCTTATAAACAAAACAGAAGATAATCTTGTGCAAGATCATAACAGTCTGTTGGTCATGTTTATTAAGCCACTCTTTGGGTGAGATCATCAATGCAATTTCATTAGTATTTCTTAGGTATCTACTGTGTATGTACCAAGCTCTTTGCCAGACTCACTCTCAGAATTTTGCCTCTTAGTATGGACATACACTAGTGTTATCTTCGATTCATCAAGCATTTTTAAGCATTTACTATGTACCAGATTCCAGAGCTATGAGTATAAAGAATGAAACAATCCTTACTTCTAAGGAGCTCACATTCAATGATAAGACATGTACACATATAGACACGTATAGCATACACATGAAGTGAGTAATACAGCTATGTACAAAGGTAGTTATTTACAAGATAGTGGGGGAGGGAGGACACTAGGATTTGAATAGAAAAGACTTTATCCAGAAAATGGTTCTTGAATTGCATCTTAAAGAAATAGGACTCTGAGTTGGAAGTAAGGAGAGAGTACATTCTATGAAATTAGAACAACCAGTGCCAAGGCACTGAGGTGAAGATGGGGTGTCAAGTGTAAAGAAAAGAGAAGAGGCTGGTTTGGCTCAAACAAAGAGTACAAGAGGGAGAGTGTCTAATACGCCTGCAAAGTTAAGTTGGGGCTGTGGGGAGTTTATATTTTACCTAGATGCAATCGGAAGCCACCAGAGTTGGTTGAGTAGGAAAGTAACATGCCAAAGCTGTGCTTGAGGAAAACTACTTTAGCAGCAGTTTATAGGGGTGAACTAGAGTTGCAGTCAGAGAGACCAATTGGAAGGCCCTTCCAACAATCTAGGTGATGGGGACCTGAAACGAGGTGGCAGCTATGTGAGTAGAGAGAAGGGGTCAGATGTTATGAAGGTAGTAGTGGCTTGATTTAGTTGGCTTATGTGGTAAGAGAGAGGTGGGGAGTCTGGGATGTGAATAAGCTTATGAATGTATTGGGCTAGAAGTATGTTGGTGTTATTGACAGAAATAGGAAATTTTGGAAGAGGAGGTTTTAGGAATGAGGAGGAAATATAAATGTTTGGCATTGGATATGTTGAATTCGAGGTGATGCCTCCAGGCAATGCTGGGGCAGGATTTGCATATAATCTGCTTAGAGGCAATTTAAAAGCATAGGAGCCAATGAGCTTACCAAGGGAGTGTAGATGCAAAAGAGGAGAGGACCTAGGACAAAACTATAAAGTGTACCCACAGGAAGTGGGTGTGAGATGGATGATGACCTACGAAAAGAGACTTGGAATGAAGGGTCTGATAGGTTGGAGAAGAAACAGGAGAGAAAAGTGTCACAAAAACCCAAAGAGAAGAGAGAGTCCAGGAAGAGAGGGTAGTCAGAAGGGAAGGGTTGAAGACTCAATGATTTAGCAATTAAAAGATCACTGGCAATTAAGTTACTTAAAAATTATTAATCACATTAAGGTGATTTTTTTATATTTAGAAGAGGGAGTTCATGATAACTGGTCACAGTTTTGGTTTTTTTTGGGGGGGGGGTGAGTATAAAATGGTACTCTACTGAGAACAGTGAGTAGTGGATGGTGTCCATGGCTTGAGGAGAGATAAGGTTTAAGATGTTATGGAAAATGTGATTAAGGGCGATAGTTATTCAGGGAAGAGTAGGAAGAGTTGTTGAGTAGCTGTCGAGATTAGATGACATCAGGTTGTAGATGATTCAAGCAACGAGGTTGTGCGCCTTCTTCTAGTACTATTCAACAACACACAAATAAGATCAGAGAAGGCAGATGGTAGAGGGAGGTTTCCAGGTTTGGGGTATGGAAGGAGATGAGCAGTTGTCAGTGTGAGGGAGCAGAGTATTAGAAGAGCTGTCAGAGAAAAGTGAGGCCAAAGCAGAGACCAAGGAATTCCAGAAGAGAGGTAGAACATTTAGAAGTTGTGATGATGAATATATGGTAAGGTGAAGGGAAAAATACAAAGTCTTGTTCAGAAAGAGTTCTGGATCATGGACATGAAAAATGTGTGGGTAATAATGTAATTGAGAGAATGACTATTCCTGTGTTTTGAGTATGAATGATGGTGCAAGCCATGAGAGTTGAGGAAGTTGATGAAATGGAAAGTTTTTCAAAGTATCTGAGGGGATATCAATATATACATTGGAATACCCAAGTATGAGGACTGAAAAGGAAGAGCCACAAGATAGACAAGGAAGAAAAATTATCCAGAGGCCGATAGATCACTGCCACCTGGATCAGATTCGGTGATATAACTGGACAGAGTGAAGCTTGAAGGAAGGAAGGTGAATGAGTGATGGTAGCAGGAAGAGGGTTTTAGAAGTCACAGTAAGGAACAAAGAGTGTGCCTATTCCTGATCACGGATCCATATATTTGGGGAGGGCAGATAGGACGTTAGTGAGGGCACACCTGATATTAGAGAGGGTGGTCAGGGACGAAACCTTTTCTGGAGGGGTTCATTCGGATTTTCATGATTAGAAGGAGATGGAAGGAATATGACAGGAAGAACACTAATGCAGATGGCAGTTTGTTAGTAATAGAATGACATTTCAGAGTATACAAGGGGAAGTGAGATATGGGTACTGGTGTGATAAGATTGAGGTGGTTGGGCTGAGGAAGCAGAGCATAGTAGTGGGGGAAGGAAATTTTCACCCAGGGAGCTTTCAATGCTCAATCACAGGGATTCAGAGAGAAGAAAGATAAGGTTTGCTAGCCATAGGATCATAGACAGGGTAGGCTTCTAGGTCACAATTCTGATATTAATTGCATTTTCTGTCTCTTTAAAGTAGCTGTGGTCCTGGGTTATCATCGTGGTCAGATGGTGAGAGGCCTTGTGTCAATGGCCGTTCTTGATTGTGAAGGGCTGAATTCTGATTAATTAATAGGAGAATGGGACACTGGGGTATTCTCTCACAGCACAGGAAAACACTACTAGCCCAGCTTCCATTCTGTTGGATCAAGGGGAACCTGGATCCTCATTGTTCTTTCATGCTGGCTGGCTGACAGAGTGATTTTGCCCAGGCTCATTCAGCTAGTAAATGTCAGAAGAGGAATCGAAACTAGGTCTTCCTGACTCCAAATTCAGCACCCTGTATACTGAACTACTAAGTATCCTTAGATGAAAAATGATAACCCTTACCCTGAAACAAGAGTGTCCAGGACATGGCATATATGTAAGTAAGTGTGGCATAAGACAGAATGTGATGGGAACAAGAAAGAGATTCAAACAAAATGCTCTAGGAGAGCTGGAGGATGAAGAAGTTATTTCCAGTTGAGAGGACCCAAGAAGATTCCATAAAGGAGTTTGTACTTGAACATATGTGTGTGTGTGTGTGTGTGTGTGTGTATATGTATCTATCTAACCTTAGTAATTGTATGGCATAAATTACACTGAGCATTGGGTCTAGAAGGATAAAGATCATTTAAGAAATGAAAAAATTGTGTTTCTGTTTACGTTTCTCTATGAAAATAACTTAGCTGTCATTTGTATTAGTGTTCCTCATATGAAATGCAAGATCTTAGAAATTCATGCACACCTGCTAGACTATTAACACTGGTGTGCCTTCATGAAGGCAGAATCATATTTAAAATGTAAGCAAAGATGGTGGATTAGAGGCAACCCAACTGAACTCTGAATCTCCAAACAACTTTTTGAAGATTTATCAAATCAAATTTTGGAGTGGCAGAGCCAACAAAAGGTCAGGGTGAAACGTTTTTCTAGCCTAACAAAACTCAGGAGGTTAGGAAGAGAGGTTCGTGATGCTGAATGGAAACCTGTCGTGCTACATAGTAACTCAAGAAGCTCTCATCCCCGAAAAGACAAGGGGATCAGACAACTGGTCAGAAAGAGATTACAAAGTGCCCTTTGCTGGTCCTGGGTACAGCTGGCACAGATTGGCAACTGTTGCCCATGTGTACTTCTGGGTTGTAGTTCCAAGGTGGAGAGGAGTGCTGGGCGAACAAGGGGCCCTGGTCACAGTTCTAAAGCAAAGATGAGTGGGTACTTGTTGCAAGGAACCAGGTGTCCTTCCTGGGTAAAGACTAGAGCACAACCAGGAGATCAGTGACCATACCATTCTCAGCATCACAACACCTTGGAAGCACCAAAAACTTGCAGCACCTCCTCCCAACTAGGTCTAAAGATAGCAGACTCCCAGGTGACCAAAGTCGAATTTTAACATAAAGTTCAAAGTGAAGAAATAGGCTGGGAAAAATGAGCAAATAACAACAAAAAAAGAATTTACTATAAAAAAGCTTCCACAGTGGCAGGGAAAACCAGGACAGAAAATCAGAAGACAGCTATGTGAAAACTCTTACAAGTGAAACTTCAAAGAAAAATGCTAATTGGATCCAACCTGACAAGAATTCCTGAAAAAGTTAAAGAAATGAATGGTAGAGGGGAAAAGGGGGAAAGAAATGAGAATGATGAAAGAAAATTATGAAAGAATTAATAGATTGAAAAAAGACAAAAATATTGAAGAAAATAACACCTTAAAAATAGAATTGGCCTAATGGTAAAAGAGCCACAAAAATTCATTAAAGAAAAGGACTCCTTTAAAAGCATAATAGGTCAAATGAAAAAGGAAGTAGAAAATTTCACAGAAGAAAACAATTCCTTAAAAATTAGAATCGGGTAAGTGGAAGCTAATGACTCCATGAGACATCAAGAAACAACAAAAGAAAATCAAAAGAATCAGGAAAAATAGAAGAATATGTGAAAGAAAAACTGCTCTAAGACAGGAAAATAGAAATTGAAAGAATTCACTAATCACCTCCTGAAAGAGATCCCAAAATGAAACTCCCAGGAATATTACAGCCAAGTTCCAGAGCTCCCAGGTCAAAACAGGCAAAAAGTAACAATTCATATATTGTAAAATCAGTCAGGATCATGCAAGATTTTTAGCAGTTTCCATGTTAAAGTATAGGAGAGTTTGAAATATAATACAGGACAATCAAAAATCTTCTACTTGGAAAAACTGAGTATAATCCTTCAGGAAGAAAAATTTAGTGAACTAGAACACTTTCAAGCATTCCTGATACAAAAGGCCAGAGCTGGGTAGAAAATCTGACATTCAGACAGAAGACTCAAGAAACAAAAAGGTAAACATAAATAGAAGTATGTATAGAATAATTTTACACATATATACCTACTTGTGTCTAATGGTAGCCATATCTAGGGTGGTGGGGGAGAGGAGGGGAAAAAGATTTACACTATAATTTTGTTTTATATTTGAAAGGAATAGCAAGTTGTACATAACAGATTTACAGTTTCACACGCAAACATCTTTTTTATTATTCTATGTTATGGAATTTAAACCTACCTGAATTGGTTCAAAGAAGGAAGAAAAAAGTGTGTGTGTGTGTGTGTGTGTGTGTGTGTGTGTATAAATAACATATAGCACACTTAATTGTGTATAGAAATGTAACTTACCCAATAGGAAAATAAGAGGGATAGGGGATTGGAGAGGAGGGTGAGGGGATCATATAAGGGAGGCAGGGATTAGAAGGAAAATATGTTTCAGAGGGATATGATAAAAAGAAAGAAGAAAATGCAATAGAGGGGAATACACAGTAACAGTAACTGTGAATGTGAATGGGATGAGCTTACCCATAAAATGAAAGCAGGTAACAGAATGAATTAGAAACCAGAATCCAACAATACGTTGTTTACAAGAGTTGTGTTTGAAATAGAAAGACGCAGAGTTAAAATAAAGGTCTGGATCAGAATCTGATATACTTCATCAGAACTAAAAAAAAAGCCGGGGTAGCAATCATGATCTCAGACAAAGCAAAAGGAGACCTAATTAAAAGAGAGGATTAGGGAAACTACATTGTGATAAAACATACATTGTGATAAAACTACATTGCGATAGACAGTGAATATCAAAAGTTTTTACAGTAGGTTTCTCTGATTAAAAACCTCATTTCTGATATGTATATGTGTGTGTGTGTGTGTGTGTGTGTGTGTGTGTGTGTGTGTGTATGGACAGGTCATTCCTGGGATCAAAACTCTTCAATGGCTCCCCTATATATATATACTGAGTATAGAACTGAATCCAATTTGTAAAATTAAGAGCCATTCCCCAGCTGATAAATGTTCATCAAAAAGTACAAATAAGAAAATTTCAAAAGTAGATATCAAAGCTGTCTATAGTCAAATGAAAAAATGCTTTAAATTACTGTTGTTTAGAGAAAGGCAAATTAAAACAACTCTGATATACAACCACTGGTGGAAATGACAAATGCTGGAGGGGATGAGAGAAAAAAAGGTACGCTAATGAATTCTGGAGAATTCTCCATTCTGGAGAATAATTTGGACCTAGCCCATAGGGCTATAAAACTATAACCGTTACTCCGTGTGTATCCCCAAGAAAATAAAAGAAAATGGAAAAGAGACCTATATGTACAAAAATGTTTGTAGCAGCTCTTTTTATTCTGATAAAGAATTGGAAATCAAAGGGATTCTCATCAGCTGGGGAATGTGTGAACAAGTTGTGACATGATTGTGATGGAATACTGTCGTGCTGTGAGAAATGATGAGGGGGAGTGTTCAGAAAAACATGGCAAGACCTATATGAACTGACGCAAAGTAAAGTGAGAAGAACTGGGCGATCATTCTGGATGGTAACAGCAATGTTGTAAAAATAATCTGCTGTAAAAGCCTTGACTATGATCAATACAGTGATACAAGAAAATTCTAAAGGATTCATAATGAAAAAATGCTTTTCCCTTAACAAAAAGAGAACTGATGAACTGAGTGCAAATTAAAGAATAATTTTCTTACTTTATCTCTCTTGCTTTTTTTTTTAAAGTAATGGCTAATATGGAAATAGGTTTTGCATGATTTCACATGTATATTTGAAGCTTGCTTGTTTTCTCAGTGGATTAGGAGAGTGGGTAAGAAGGAAGGAGAGAATTTGAAATTAAAAATTTAAAAAGAATATTTAAAATTACAAATTAACTTTTTAAACTAAAGTTACAAATTGCTGATCATGGGTAATCTGGTCTGGACACAAATAGATATATTAAAAATCTACATTGTAAAAAAATAAAGCTGCATTATTGGTTTTGATAATGCAAAATTAGAATCCTAATTATAAAGTCTGTTATCTTTTTTTTTGCCGTGGGAAACAGCTAAATTTCATTTTGTGCTTGATGTTTCTCAGTGAGATTGGGGTTAGGATAGCATAAAAGCACATAGTGTAGGTAGCATCATGTTTAAGATCTGAATTCCCTTCACACTTGATGCTTAAGGCAGTCTAGGATAGAGTCAGTGTTACCACCAGATGCCTAGCTGTCATTTCTTCCTCTTGAAGTGTCCTTAGGAATGAACAGCTCCTGCAGCTGTGGGGGATCTACCACCTCCCTAGCTACAAGAGAAAAAATGTCAATTAAGGCCAGAATGCTTGTCATCCCCAGCAAGGAGCCCTGAGCATTTCCTGTGAGCCATGGAATTCAACTTCATTTGCAGACATATGGTATAGTGTTGCTGATTCTGTAGACATGTCCTTTCTAATCAGCTCTAACTGAGAAAGTGTCATTCTGAAAAACCTGGAAATAGATTGGTTTTCCCAAAATCTGTTTCAGAATTTTGTTTTAGCTAAACAACACCTGCCTGTTTCATTCCTGCTTAAGATATTTGAAATAATTATGGGAGCATGTTTTACCAGGTATCTCTATAGTTAGACATATATCTACAGCAAAATACATGTATAAAATAATGATCTATTTATTTACAAAAGGTTTGCTTTAATTTCCTATTTGGGGTTTTCCTTCTCCTGGAATTCAAACCCATAGTGGCCATATCTCATGGATGTTTTTTCCTAAGTGGCTGAATTATTTATGTCATGTTTAAAATGTCAAACTATATAAAATTTATAAACCTGTTAAAGCCCTAAAGCCAGAAATAGGCTTGACATCCATTCATGCAAATAATGGAGGCTAAATTTATCTTCCTTTTTTCTTTTGCTCTTGAGAACTCATTAGCATCAAACATTACGAAGATTTTTTTTTGTCTGTAGAATTATTTTATTATTTGATTTAAGTCTGAGCTAACTTACCAGCTATGAAAGTTTTTCCCTCCTCTTCAGCCTCCAATCAAAATTCAACCTCAGTTCAATTTGACCAACATTTCTTAACTGTGCAGAGTCACTGTGTTTGGAGAATAAGTGAAATAGTCTACAAAGACATGGTCTCAGCCCTCACGCAGTCTACAGCGCTGAGTTGATGGGGAGTATAAAAAGTTTGATGCCCTGGCTACAGTATATAGTAGGAGAATATGATACTTGCACAGACATCTAGGTCAGGAGGACTGTCTTTTGCGTCTTTTTGTATCCTCGGTGTTTAGCAAAGAATAGGTGCCTAAGCAATGTTTATTGATTAATTAATTGACTGAGAAGGCTAGGGAAGGCATTACGTAGACCAGGCCTGTCCAACGTTAGGTTTTTATTGAAACAATAGACAATATATTTTGATTTGCCATTTTAGCGAGAGCTCTGCAGTAGCTCGGCTTCATTTACTAAAGCATTCATGTAACTTTCCATGCTTGTAGGTGGACAGCCCTGTTGAAGGCAATGGAATTTACTTTGGTCCTTTAAGGTGTTAGTAGAAAGTGTACAGTCCAAGGTTGCAGTAGGAGAGGAGAGACAGGCATTTCAAGCATAGAGAATGGTAACATAGGCACTGAAGAAGGAAAGTATAGAGTGAGTATGAGTTAAGTCAAGTAGCTTGATTTGAACAGCACGGGGCAAAGAAAGGTGATAAATGCTTCAGAGGAAAAGTGCAGGAGTCATGGTCAGAAGAACTAGGTTTCATTCTTGGTTTTTTTTTTTTCCTGTGTATGATCTTGAGCAAGTGACATTTTGGGCCTCAGTTTCCTCAACTGTAAAGTGAGCCAATTGGACTAGACGATCTCAGAGGTCTCAAACCAGCTCCAGGTCTGTGATTCTTTATGGAGCGGAGTGTAATGTATCATAAAGCATCACTGGGGAATCTAGGATGACGGGCCAAACACTTTAACTGAGAGTTGGCTAATGGGGAGCCATTGAAGAGTTTTGATCCCAGGAATGACCTGTCCATATCTAGGCAGAAACAGCAGGAAGGTTGGTTTGGAAGGGAAAGAAAGTTGAAATGGGAAATTTCTTAGGAGGAAAAATAATTAATTTGAGATTATATTATAATCCAAAATTATAAATCACTCTAAGGCTGATAAACTATTAGGGTTCATTGAATCTCTTATTAAAAAAGGAAATGGAAAATAATTTTATCTTAAAAATTCATCTATGAGTTTACATTAAAAATGTATTTCTTATGATAGGGCAGGAATTGCTTGAGATTTCATCGGCATCAGGATCTACCAGATGAGAAAATTCCTACTTCCAGTGAAGGTTGGCAGCTTCTGTGAAGCTCGTGGTCTTTAAAGAGTTATCTGAAGCACTGAGGCATTAAGCAGTAGGCCCAGGGAAGCTCGGCTGTTATGTCTTAGAGTTTGGTCTTGAGCCCAAGGTCTTCCTGAATGTGAAATGCGCTCTCTCACTCTCTCTCCCTCTCCCTCTCTCTCTCTCTCTCTCTCTCTCTCTCTCTCTCACTCTCTCTCACTCGCGCTCTCACTCTCTCTCCCTCCCCCTCTCTCCCTCTCCACTATGCCACAAGTACCTTTTCTTGAGGTAATGGATGTTAAAACACTTTATAACCACAAAGCATTGCATTCTCATGCACACATGTGTGTATACACATGTCTGCATACACATGTATGCACGCGTGTTGAAAATGCTTGTGTATACATATATATTTGGATAGAGCATAGGCCATAAAGAGGCAGTGTGTGATCTAGATGGAAGAGTGTAGGAATCTGAAGAACTGGGTTTGACTCTTGGCTTTTTTCCCTACTACCTTGGGCAGGTGACATAGTTTGGGCTTCAGCTTCCTCATTTGTAAACTGAATCTATTGGACTGGATGATACTACAAATAAGTATGTGATGTAGTGTGATGATACTACACATAAATATACTACCCATAAGTATGGATACATGTATGTGTATCTGTAACTGTATATAGGACATTTTATGTGTCATTTTAGGGTTTGCAAAACATTTTACATACATTATTTCATTCGATCTTCACAGTCCTTTCTATGAATTAAATGCTTCAGATATTATCCCCAGTTTATAAGCAAGCAACATGAGACTAAGATGGTTCGGATGCTTTGGTCAGGCTTGGTTGCGCTGCTGATAAGTGTCTGAGTCAGGATTCCTGTCATCAGATTCAGTGCTTTCTCCACCCCACCCCACTGCCCCTCTAACAATGTGAACTATGATTATTATAATTGCATCTAGATAAGCTTGACCTTTCAGGGAGTTTTCTCAGCATTAATTCATCTTAATAGTTGATCTCTTTTTACTTTATTTTTAGGTGGTGGTGGGGAAACACACAACATTTTTTAAAATTTGTACCCTTTTCGCTCAAATACCTCTTGGTCCCTCGAAGAATTTCTTCAAGTTTGTGTTTACCCGTGTTTAATCACTACATGTTTTAGAAGCAGGACTAAGACGAGGACTAAAGGAAAAGCAGGATTTCTTTAGTGAGATTAGATAAGGTAAAGTTGATGTCAACATACAGAAAGGACATCCCAGGTGTCCAGATGCTGTAAAGAAAGAAATAGAATGTTTGTGTGTATAGGGGTGTGTGTGTGTGTGTGTGTGTGTGTGTATCCAAGTTTAATTGTAGCCTTTTGGTGGGGTGGAAGAGGAGGATGGGGGAAAAAAGAACAACGTAAAAAGCAGAGAACAAAAGAAAATTTACAAGGAAACAAAAGATGGACAGCTCTGAACACAATATGTGCAGTATTTTATTACGTAGACTTTCTTGTAATGGAAATTTATTGCTGTATATTTTGAACCCTCTTACATTCTGCTGTGCACATGGCAATATTTTTTTCTTTTCTCATTTTATGTTTAAGCTTATAATGTTTGTTTTTCTTTTCTTAATTGTGTATTCAAGTTTTAGTATTTAAGTTTAAAATAAATTTAAAAAGAGGAAAATAGACATGCATAGCAAGGGATGATGATACAGGGTGAGCATTGGAGAAAATAGCTTCAGCCTGATAAAAGAAACGCAGAGCAATGTACATGCTGGGGCCCTCCCTCTCCACCATCTTACCCAAATACAAGTAAGGCCTGTTTTGTTTTAGTGTTTGGTTTTTTTGGCTTTCATCCTTGTTCCACCATCACACAGCGTAGTGTTTGGTAAAATACACAGGAGGAAATTTAGTAAGCACTCATAGAATGGAATGATATTGAGAATCAGGAACCCTCAGTTTTGGTTCTAGATCTTCCTCTGCAACTGGTAGACTGTGTAATAGTGGCCCTTTCACCTCCATTACCCGCTCAGGGTCTCAGATTCCTCATCCCTAAAATTAGGGGTTCAGGCTGAATGATGTTTTAGATCCCTTCCAACCAAGGGTATGCCAGGACCACCTCATACTAAATGTTAAATTTTCAATTGGAATGTTTGCACCTCAGAAATCAGCAAACACTAAAAATCACACCTTGATTATTGTTTTGGTTGATTGTCTAGACTTAAGAAGTAATGGCAAAAATATTAATAATTCAGATTAAACATAAAAGTTCTATGGATACATTTTTGGAGAGCCTATTCTTTCCCTCCCTCTCTCCGTACAAAACCCCTCAAACCAAAATCCATGATATATAAAATGAGAGTGATAACATATGTGTTACCTACCAGTTCTAGGTGGTTTTGAGGAAAGTGCCTTATAAAAGTGAATGTGTTAAAACCGTGAATGCTTATTATTCGTTTGGGTAAGTCATCCATACTGGGCTTCAGTTTCTTTTATCTTCAAAATAAAAATGTAGCAGACGATAGGCTAGGACTGAGGTCAAGAAAACCTGGTTTTGGGTCCCAGTACTTAAGTCAAATACTGGCTGTGATTGCGGGCAGCCTCTTAGTGTCCTGATCAATTAGTGCAGTCCAGGTTATAGTGCAGTTGCCGGTCTGCATTGGTACATTTCGATACCAGAAGTTCTCCACAGTGATGAAAAACAGACCTAGAGAAAAAGTTTAAAATAAAAATAAAAGTATCAGACAGCATAATCACTAATAGCCTTTTAAGCCGTAAAAACTCAGCCTCTGTGATTATGTGAATTAGTCATTTAGCTACACCCTCACAGAAATATGATTTTGATTTTATACCGCTCCATGGAGTATTTCAGTGACTTGGTTTACTTACTAGGGATGACAATACTTTTTTTACTTGACAAAGCTTTCATTTTAAAAGCTCAGAATTCTTAGCTCACTCCATTATTTGGTTCAGCAAGTGGATACAAACCCAAGTGCAAGGTCTTTCACTATAGATTACATTTGAAATTAATTGAGCGGTACTTTCATTGTGAAAGTTCCGATCGAATTTTTCTTTTCCCTTTTTTCCTTTCTTTTTAAAAATGAACAGGTACTGGGGAAGAAATATTTTTACACTGGGGAATCTTCTGTCATGCCCTTTGTTGGTTTGAGAACTTTTCCATCTGCAGATGTGGAGGGAGCTAGAATTGCACCAGATTGGTATGGAGAACATCTGTTCATATGATCTGTCTGGCCATCACTCCAAAATGGAATAGCTTCCCTTTGCTGAGTTGACTGTTTAAACAGATGCACTTCTTTTTATTCTATTCTAGAAAACGTCAAGTTCTCCTTCACTTTTCTCCCACCCCTTGTTTCCTTACACTTTCATCACTGCATTTTTATGGAGCTTTTATAAAGTGACGAAAAACCAGATATTCCCCTTGACTTGTCCAAGTTACTAAACTGAATGAGATTTCCAGATTTGAGTCAAGTAAATGAGTTTTGGTAACTCAGCATCAGTGAAATTTGAGTCTTGCTTGGTCTTTTTCAGAAAACTGAATTCCTTCTTGAGAGGATGTAATTAGTGAATCCTGGCTTGGTGAACACAACCACTTAGCTATAGAGAAAGAGCAACCCTAAAAATTGAAAGGCTTTTGTGAGCTTGGCTTCAAGGATTAGGTAGTAATTCTGGAGAGAGGGGGTGGGGAGAGACATGGAGAGAGAGAGACACAGACTGAGATCCTCTACAGGTAAATAGCTCATTTTTTTACTTACATCCTCAGTGTTAAGTACAAAGTACTTAATATATACTTTAAAATTCATTCATTAATATAGAGATTTACTTATGGATATGAACATAGAGATCTCTTTCAGCATAGAGGCAGACATTATAGATATGATATGTCATCTTAATAATGTAGTAACATGATATAGTTAATAGCACACAAACACACACACATATTCACAATTCCTTTTGATCAAATGGGATCCTGGAGTTTTCCTTTATTATTTCCGCAAATTGCTTAGCCTAGTCATTCATCCAAAGTGATTCTCACTTTTGTCAGATATGTGGGTTTCGTTATTTATTATCACGGGCATTCATATCCTCAGGTTGTAAACAAGCCTTTTTATTCAAGGTGGTTTTCCTTATCAACTGCCTAACTTGGGGAAATCAAATCTGACTTTCACTTCTTGCTTTTCTTAATGAATTAAGTTTTCCCAAAGTGAGAGATCCCTTTGAAGGGAACCTTTGAAGGAAAAGGTTGACTTGAGGTTGACTTGAGACACTGTGTCTTATTTCCCAAGTCCCCTGACAAAGAACAACGTGGTTTTTAGGTAGATAATGTGAAATAAGTCGTCTAGTCAAGAGTAAGTCGACTATGTCAGTGATGTACTGTGGTTTAGTAGATAGATAGAAGGCCTGGGTTCAAGGCCTAATTCTTAAGGCTGTTACTTGCAGAAAAGGTGTTGACATATATGTATAGGAAGAGTTTTCTCACCCAAGAATTCCCTGTATTAATGGAATGACCAGTCTTATCTGTCCCCTTACCCCATGGGGCTTAAGAATAAAGTTGCTTGCAAATTATTTTTAATGTTTTGACTTTTAGAAAAAGTTTTAGTGATGCCTTTTGTTTTTTACGTAACAGGCATTTCTGGATAGAAAGGCACAATGCCTCTTCCCCCTGCCCCTCTACCCCAAACTGAACCCTTATAATAAGAGGGTAAACAGGTTAAACAAAAACAGATATCCTATAGAAGGACTGTATGACAATATATACAATATGTCATCTCTTCTGAGAGAAGGTAGGTATTTTTAATTATCTTTTTCTTCTCTGAGACTGAAATTAGTTATAATTATTAATTAGTTATAATTATCCTGTATCCTTTTGGTTTACATTGCTCTTGTCATTGTGCGTATTTTTCTGCTTATTTCACTGTGAATTAGTTTGAGTTTTTTCATGCCTCACCCTTTTCCCTCCTCTTCCACCTTGGCAGTCTGGTAAAGCCCACTGACCCTCTTTCTAAGAAAATGTTTTAAATGCATAAAATAAAACACATGGGAATTAAAAAGAGAAACCAATTATAGTTAACAAAACATTTTTTAAAGCAACTCTAGATTAAGAGGCCCTAGTTAGACAGATGGGCAACTAGGTGGTATAGTGCATAGAGTGCCAGGCTTGGAGTCAAGAAGATCCGAGTTCAGATCCAGCCTCAGACACTTACTAGCTGTGTGTAGGTGTATATGTGGACAACTGCTAGGTGGTATAGTGGACAGAGTGCTGGGCCAGGACTCAGGAAGATGTGTCTACCTGAATTCAAATCTGACCTCAAACACTTACTCATGTGGGATCCTGGGCAAGTCACTTAACCCTGTTTGCCTCAGTTTTCCCAATTGTAAAATGAGCTGAAAAATGAAATGGCAAACCACTCCAGGATCTCTGCCAGGAAAACCCCAAACGGAGTCATGAAGAGTTGGACGTGACTGAAATGACCAAATGATAGCAATTAGGCAGATTCTCTAATTTTCTGTAATTTTCTTGTAGTCCTAATTTCTCAGTAGATAATAATTTCATATGTATTATAGAACATCCACTTTGTTTCTAGTCCTTTGTTAACACATAAAGTATTACTTTATGAATATATCTCTTAAAAGTTAAAGTTTAAGAATATTAACTGTGTGCTTTTCGTTTTACATTTGAAAAATGGATTTTTCTTAATGCTTGCATTTCAGAGGAGTAAAAAGTATGGAAAACAGCCTCTTCCATCAAAACAGCATTAAGTCTGGTTATCCTTCATCATCAGACTTGAAGTGGTACAAAAGCACTTATGTCAAAGTGGGAAGAAAATACATAATTATACACCCTTAATTTAAAAAAAATCATTGACTATTTAGTTAGTACAGTGAAATCCATTTGACAATATGAACAAAAATGTGACATCTTTATCTTGTTGACTTGATAAGTCACTGTCTTTGAATTATCCATTTGACTGTATGCTCACAGACTTATGTACAGATTCATCTGCATTCTGACTGCAACATTCAAAGAAAGCTATTTCAGTTACTATGTCTAAGCTCTTTATTCTCAAGCCTCATGTTACATTTAAATTACTTGAGGACAGGTACTGTATCGTTTTGACCTTTTTCATCTCCAGCATCCTGCATATGGTAGGCACTTCAACAGATTGACATCAAAGGTTCAAATATAAAATTTCTTAACATCTTAAAATTTAACAATTTAAAATTAGCATCAAAGGTGCCATTTAGTTGTGTAATGTCCATTTCTCACTATTGTTTTTTTTCTTGATTGAGTTTATTCTGGATCAGCCAGGACTCGAATGTGTCTCACGCTCAATATGCAGCAGCTGAGTTCTTTGCCGATTGCTAGTCTTCATGTTTCAGGAGTTAAAACAATTTCTTGAGAAAAACAAAAAAAAAGATGTAGCCTAAGACTTCCATATAGGTGACCACCCAGGAATAACCCATTACAGGAAATCCACTTTACTCCCAGCAGTAGCATCCCCTCCATTGTAGACATTGCAGTCATTGAGTATCCCTCTGCCATTACCCCTCTCCACTTCTCAGCTCTGGAAGGCTTGGTGTGGGTCAATAGTCAAATGTTTGGTGGTGAGGCTGGCCTGAATCAAAAGAGAGACAGGTGGAAATAGAGCTGTATTTGGGGCACAGATGGTTCATATACCTGCTTTGCAGAGATCTTCTGCAAAAAAACACAAATCATTCAGTTTCTTGTCTTTTTTTTTTAATAAAATGAGGAATTTGACAAAAACCTCTAAGGGCTTTACCATATCCAAAATCCAGTTGTAGAGTAGAGAGAAGGAAGTGTAGTCCCCGAGGCTGTCGTAGCCCTTCTACCATGGGGAAATCCCCATTCTAAGTCCTTATCATATAGGCAGACAGGGAGAATCAGTGATCCCAACATCATAGGCCACACAAGTTGAAGCTGGGGTTTTGGACTCCCAAGCTGAAAATCTGAAAGCATTTTTGCCCAATGGAAATAGTGTCATACATGAGAAGAAGTTTTGGTAACTATGGTTACCATATGATTTTTTTTTCCCCCTCAGAGCTTCAAGTACTTTATGGATAAAATAGAATTTTGTCAGGCTTATCTGGGAACCTAACTACCACAGAGGGCACTGGGTTTTTTTGGGGGGGCTGATGAGAATGCAATTCAATGTTCAAAACAAATTACTTGCAAATTAACTTTTGCAGCACAGCCCTTGGGTAAGGTGAGAACTGCATGTAAACTTAATGCAAATCTCAGCAGTAGCTTTTGTTCAAAAAAGGAAAATAAGACAGATTTGGTCGTTAAATTGGAAACTTGGAAACCCTTCTCCCTAGTGATCTTTGAATTCCTCAAAGGGGAACACACCTTCCAACTGAATTCCGGGGAGCAGGATTCCCTTAAGACCTATGGAAAAATGTACCCTTGGCAGTTTTGTCAGATTGTATTTGGTTCCATACCTCCACCTAGTGGCCGAATGAACTTTTCTTGTAAAACTGAACCCATGACTTAGAACATTCGTGGTCTTAGTGAGCATGTGGGACCATAGATCTAGAACTGGAAAAGACCTCAGGAGTTATCTAGTCCAACCCCGTCTTTTTTACAGATGAGTTAAGTGAGGCTTATTGAGGCTAAATGACTTTCCAAGGACAGAGGCAGGATTTGAACCCAGGTTCTCTGTTATTTTGCTAAATGACTTTTCTTTGCCTCATCATGAAAAACTGGTCAAATAAAAGGAATGATTCATACTGGGCTTTAAAAGGTCAATTTAAGACATTGCAATATTCAGAAAATATATTTAATTTTTAAATTTTTTTAAAAAAAATTTGACAATTTCATGTCATGCAGGCCTAACTGCATGTTAACATGATTTATAATTCAATGCACATTTATTAACATCTACTAAATAGGCAATACTTTGTGAGGTGTTTATGGGCTCAAAGATAAGGAAGATATAATCTCTGCCTTCAAGGAACTTATATTCTGGAGAGGGGGAGAGTGAAATGTGGTTTGTGTGGGTGTGTGTTGAGAGTGAGGGTAGGGGGAGGAAGGGAGAGAGAAGGAAAAATGAGATCTCAACTTGTGTAACCTGTGGAAAGTCATTAAATCTCTGTGTCACAGTTTCTTCTATAAAAATGGCCTTTGGATTTGGTGGCTCTTGACATCACTTTGAATCTTATGTTGCAAAATATATGTAATGTAGTGCCAAGGTCAGAGCCAAAGTGATAGGAGAAATTTGAAGGGGAGAAATCAGTAAGAGGAGAGAATGAATTGTTGGGGAATGCTTTGTGGAAGGTGGGGGGCTCCTGAGATGGGCCTGGAAAGAAGGGGACGGGGGGTGCATTGATGATGCACACAAAGGCACAGGGACTGTCTTTCAGGAGAATATTTCACTCTGTGGACCACAGGTCAGTAGTAGGACTGCCGTGAAGTACGTTCCAAAAGCCTTGTAGAGGTTTATGGAAGGGTGGGGAGAAATTTGCTACCCCTTTATGACTGCAGAGAGGCTAGGCCATAGCGGCCTTGTTACGTCCCTCTATTAGCCAGAAATTCTGCCATCCCATGGAAACATGTCTTCTTTCTTGTCTCTGCAGCATCGGTGTTTTTTGTGCTTTTGCCACAAACCAGCACCTTACGACTCAAGTTCAAGGAATGTGGCCGCTAATAAAGAGTAATTTTAAAGACCTGAGAACTCTTCTGACTGACACTCCAGAGGTAATGACATGATTTCTTAGTATAAGATGATGAAATCCTGCTGTGGCATGATTTTATGACTTTTTTTGCAAAAGGAAGTGCTGACTTTTAAATAAAGGAGTGTGGTTTAATAGGAAGAGCACTGGATTTGAAATCAGAAAACACTATTTTGAATCCTAATGCTGCCCATCTGTGTGACTGGATGCTTTTTTTTTTTTAACTTCCCTGGGCCTCAGTCTTCTCCTTTGTAAAATGGGAATAAAAGTAGTTCTGCCTGACTGAGAGTAGTGGAGGAAAAGTGTATTATCCTGTGTGTCCCAAAAATTTTAGTGCAGTTTTAAGCTATGAATGCTTTAAAGCTTTTAATAAAGCTATTAAAAGCTTGAAACATCACGAAGATTTTTGAGACACCCTGGGTAAATCTAATTTACTATGGATTGAATAATTTAATTCTTACGGTAACCCTGTGGTTTGAGTAGGGTAGATGTCATCTTCTGGCTTCTTTCATTCCTTTACAAGGAAGGCATCATGGCCGAATGAGAAGTAATGCATGTGTAACCCCTGAGTAAATCATTTAGAGTATATCGATTTTCTCCTCTGACTCATGCGAAGCAGCATGGTGTGGTAGAAAGAGCTGTACAGAGTTAGAGGACTGTGTGACTTATCTACCTGCCCTGTCCCGCACCTCTCAGGGCTTTAGCTTCCTTATCTGCAAAGTGAGTGTGTTGGGACTGGCAAAGGTGACTTTTAAGGTCCCAAATCCTGTAAACAGTTCTAAAATGTACGCTTTCTATAATTGCTGTGTGAACTGTGAAGTATTTTATAAGTGAAGAGCTATGATGGTGATGTATACGTATGTGGTGAGGACAGAGCCTACAAGAGGTGGTAAGGATCTAGCACTGTTTGATTCTCTTTTAGATTATGCCTTATCCCAGAGTCCTGAAAATATTCTGTCCATTGAGATTACTGTTCCTTCAATATCCAAGATTATTGTTTTTTCACTAACAATGAATATTAATCAGTTCATTGAGTATTTAGAAGCCATCTAATAGAATGAGGGCATCTAGAACAGAGCCAAGAGAGATGAATTTTAGCCCTAGTGACTATTGTCTCACATTTTCCTTACTTGTTAATAAGGTGTGTAATATTTTCTCCCTGCTTAATTTTCTATTTTAACCATTTTCAAGATTCAAAAGAGATGTATTATAAAATTTTTTCACTTTAAAAAACTGCCAAATTAAGCCTATCTAAATATTTTTTTCTTTTGCTAAAAGCATAGATGCTGGGTAGGATTCAGAATCAAAAAGTAAGCATTTATTAAGAATTTACTGGAGACAGCTGGGTGGTGCAGTGCCCTGGAGTCAGGAAGACCTGAGTTCAAATCAGACCTCAGACATTTGACACACTATCTGTGTGCCCTTGGGCAAGTCGCTTAACCCCAATTGCCCTGCCTTCCCCCTCCAAAAAAAAAAAAAGAAAGGAAAAAAAAAGGGAATTTACTGGTTACCAGGCACCATCCTAAGCTTGAAAATACAAAGACAAAAGTGAAATCCTTTCTTTGCCTTCATGGAGCTTATGTTACCTTCTAATGGTAGAGACACCATATACATATACAATTATCCTCAGAATTAGTGTTTGCCTTTTGTCCTTGAAGAGAACCATGGCATCAGGAAGGTGATGCCATGACTTGCAAGGGAATTGGATTTAAGTGAAGGAGGGCTGTGCAAAGTCATCAGCCTCCTTTAATCCAGAGTCATCTGGGTCCAGTGGCAAGATAAAGATCAGTATGACTAGAGGTGGCCCTGGATGCAGTGGGAGACCTTGGTCTTTTTAAGCTGAGGTCTTTCCAAGGTCTCACTCTGACTGAGGCAACACCCATTCAGTGATTAAAGGTAGATAAGAAATGAGCCTAATCTAAAAAAAAAATTGATCTGGGAGAGAAAGAACCTCAGGATTTCTAGCTAACACAGAAACAATTGCTACTTACATTCACCCTGAGCCAATCAGGGCCCAAACAATATCCTCTTAGAATGAAGGCTATGATGTGGACTCAAGGCTTGTCACCATTCTGGGATGAATCTAGCTTATTTGGCAGCAATGGATGCCTTGCAGACTTCAAATTAGGGTCAAGAGGGGGCAGGCAAGACCACATGTTAAATTCCCTAGAAAGAAAAACTGAAAATAAACAAAAAAAAAACCCATAAAAACTGTAGTTTACTAAATAAAAAGGATTCTTACTTAGCAAGGTGTCTCCTCAGATGTTGGTGCCCCTCTTCCCCAAACTTCCTTGTATTCATTTTGTATCTGTTCTGTGTATAAGTAAGACTTACGGTGACACATTGGTAGGTAAGAGATATTTCACCATTTAATCTTTTTCTGTATTTTTATTTTCAGCAAATCGACTATCTAGTGAGCCAATTTGATACCCCAAAGAATCAAGCACTGTTAGCTCTGGACAGTAAGTAATTTTTAAAAAAATAGCCATTTCATTTCTTTTTTTAAAAAAATACTGTGAAAATCTCCTATAAAGCATAGAATGTCAAATATAAGCCACACTATACAGCATAAGCCAATATTCCATTAGTTCTTTGTTCTTGCTCATGTCGGTATTTCGTCTATTGACACAGTCCAAAACTGCATATATCCCTGTGCATCTTGTGTAACTCACAGCCATAAGCTTGCTGTCGAGTAGTATGTTTGGTGCCCAGTTTTTTTGGGGGGGGGGTGGTTTGTATTGAGAAGATTTTTTTAAAAACAGTAAGTGTGATTTCATTGGTGTCAAGAAGCTGTCCAATGGGGAAATACCCTCTCCTCTTGCTTATCTCTACCTTTTTTTGCAATTTAATCATAGAAAGTTTCCTGAAACAACTGAGAGGATAAGAACTTTCCCAGGGTCCCCATCCCAAAGATAGCCTATATAAGGGGTGAGACCTGAACCTCGGTCTTTCTGACTTCAGGATTAACACTCTCCGTTGGCCATGCTGCCTCCATCCTAGAAATGCCAATTGGAATTGGGGGAGGAAAGTAATAGTATTGAACTAGATCCTCTCTAAAATCCCTTCTGGCACCAACAGTCTGATTCTAAATTTCAGAGACTCAGAAAAGAAGTAGAGATTATTGCCAAGTGTGAGATCTACCATATATTCTAAGGTTTTATTTTGTTTTTAGAAAGCCTTTGAGTATAGTTTTTCCTTTTTAGTTACTCTGTATTCATTGAAGTTGGTATTTTAGTTGCAGTTTGGTCGGCTCTTTTTGGAGCTGACAGGCAGAGGAAGCTTTTACTGCTTCTGGTTCTTATTGCTATTCCTGTCAGAGGAGAGAGTAGATGGCAGCGGAAGGTGCTCTCAGTATGAGTCTTTTGGGGCTTCTGTTGCTTCCCGCCACCTGAGATAACCTTCTAAAAAGATATTCCAATAAAATCCATGGCATCAATAAACAAAACACTCTGGAAAGTTGGGCTTTGTTCACCCACCTAAGATTGAATCCAAATCTTATGCAGCAAAATGTGACAGGCTTGGCGGTTAACTTGGTGAATCGGGACCATAATAGCTACAAATCTGAATATTCTCAAATTTATGTAGTTCAGGTTAATTTTAGAGGGAACAAATATGAATATCTGGGGAAGTCAGGTTTTTTTAAAGAAATACAATTTTGATATTTTAACTCATTTCAGCCAGGATTTATTAAGTATCTGCTAAGTACCAGGCCCTGGCATACATGGAGCATTTTGTGTTGTTTATATTTTGAATATATACAAACAACTGATTTTTAATCAGACTTTTGTAAATAAAAGCCTCTTGACCTTCTTCATGGAAGAGACAAAAAACCCATTCGAAGTTAATGTTATTTGTAGATTAAGTCACTATACGAGAGTCCCTTTTAAAAAGTTTATTCCTATAAACATTTGCTTCCTGTAATTTTCTAGAAATTGTTAAATCTGTTTGGGAAACCCGTTCTGCTGATGGAATCTCTAAGTCAGCTTTGGCCAAGTTAAGTTCAAGCTGTTACTGATTTTAAATGAATGGTATCCAATTCTGGGAGATTTATTTAGGTCTTTTTTTTTCCTTCTCCTCAAATCTTTTCTTTGTATAACTTAGAAGAATACAGTTGTCATTTTTTAAAAATTTATGTAAATACTGGTGGAAGCTTAGCTCTAGCCATTACAAATACTTTCGATATGTGCCTGAAACGTGCCTTGGCATCATGCTCCCAGAAGCTGAAATCATTGCAATTTAGTGTATATCAAGAAGGGACCATGAGTGTACTCATTACTCATACCTGCATTTAACTAAGAAAAATCCTTAAGGTTCTTCATTTGTCTGGAAGTCAGTCTTCATCCTATTTCATACTTTAGTTGAGGCAACTATGTTTAGATTCTTAACTGCAGGTCTCTTCAAGCACCATCATGCCCACAACAGGACAATAAGGAAATACACAGAAGGTCTCCCTCATCATCAGTTTGGTTTCTCTCTAATGCAGATATCGGACCATTGCTTGGAGGCCGAGTCCAAGATCAGTTGGGAAAACGTGTCCTCCCAGCTCTTGATGCAGTTCTGAGTATGGCAGGAGGTAAGCCCCATGTTGCATATTAGTCACAACTGTGTCTCATACACAAATAATATATGGCATATGGTGGGTGGAGAATATTTGTAGTAGTTGGGATGCTTTCTACTGATGGCTCCTCTTTCTTAACCAGGATTCCTATATCCTGATGGCAGCAGTAAGTGCTGGCTTTTGTGGCCATAGGACTTTCTCTTAATTCTGCTCTTATGTGATTATATTTATCTTTTTTATCTGGATTGATTTCATTTGTTTTTGGAACTTCTGGTGTGAACACTCCCTCCACTGTTAAAAATCGAATATCTAGAGTTAGAAAGGACTTCAGAGGCCATCTAGTCCAACTTGCGTCTTTCACAGATGAAGAAACTGAAACCTGGTGAGGCAAAGTGATAGGCTGGAAACTGAACAATTGCAATCATAAGGGAGTTGCCCAGGATGCAGTGAAAGGGGAAAAGATTTGCTCATGGTCATATAGCTAGTATGTACCAAAGGCAGGATTTGAACCCTGCTTTTCCCAACTCCAAAGATGACTATGTCCACTGTGCCACCTTATGTGTATTTATAGCATAGTAGTTTTGCTTATGCTATAGGCATACTCTTGAAGTTATATCTAAATGTAATGGTTATAAAATGAATCATTCTAACTGTGCTCTTTGGAATCAATATTTGAAAGGATCCTATACAGAATCTTTTTATTAAGTAATATGTCTTTTTTGTAACTGTATAGTCAGTCATCCACTAGCTTATGTATTTAATTTTCCTCCACTACCCTATTTCCATTATCTGGAGGTGCATCCTTTTTAGCACCTCAATAACAGGCTTTGAGGGCATCATTCAGCTAACAATTTTTGGCTCTCTCTCGTATGCAGAGCACTGTGCCAGGTCCTGGGAGAGATAAAGAGGTTAGACAAGACAGTCCATGCCCTCATGAAGCTCACAGTCTTACTGGGGGAAAATAAGACACAAACACAGAAAATTAGCATATGCATACATGATATGCCAACACTCTATCCACTTGACCGCCCAGCTACCCACACAAGCCTGAGATCAAAAAATGATATCACACTATTGGCTAAGGAAGACTTGAATGAAAAGTGAAAATCAGATCTAGAACCCTTAGTACTATGTTCTGTGATGCTCAGGTACTTCAAGGGTTCCTTTCTTTTACTGATTGCTGTAGCATAGTGGGAAAAGTTGTATGTGTATTTGTTGGGGATGTGTTAGGGGTGGGTCTGTGAATTATGTTGTTCTGGGAGTGAAACAAAAAACCACCTGCGAGTTTGTATTTACCGCTCTAGGGGACACACCAGATATAAGGAGGAATGTTGGTCATGATCCTGAAATGTCCTATTGGGTCTGATTGTGTCCATACGCTAAAAGCCTTTGTCCAGATCATCATATTTTCTTCATTATCCATCATTCTTTTGCTTTTTTTTTAAACTTATAGTGAAAGTGGAGAGGGCTACCAAAGGTAACAAAAACCCCTAACCCTAAGTTAAAATGTGTGCCGTGTGGTGTGGAGTCTCTATTTTAGTGAACTGTTCCTCATTTTGGTGTATTTTCTCCTTGTGTGTGCCTAGTTATATCTGTGCTGTGTTTTCTTTTTCTTGAGTAACACAGTGAAGTCTTGACTGTTGGGCTCTGTATATGAGTTGTCTCAAGCCTCAGGAAAAAAAAGGTTGTTTGAAAAAGCACTTCAGGTTGAGTGTTGGATTGAGTTTGTTAAGTATATTTGATAGCCACCAGCCAGGACTAGGTCTCAGTTATTCGAGATGGAGCTTCCCTGGTACAATGCTTTATACTTTGGATACAAAAAAAACTGACATTTCTGTGGCACTTTTACGATTTAGAAGGCAATTCCTTTAGAATAACCCTATGAGATTGGTAATGCAAATATTACTATCCTCATTTCACAGATGAGAGATGCTGAGGCCCAAAGAGAAGGCACAACTTTCCCAAGGCCACAGCCGGCAAGTAGCACAGCTTGGACTCAAATCTAGGTCTTCCGATTGCAAATCCAATAGGACTTACCTCTGCCTAGAGTGGAAGAGTTCTTGGCTTGGAGTCAAGAGATCTGGGTCTTCTTCATGTGCTTACTATTATGTGGCGCATGTTAAATCTTGGACAAATGCTTTATCTGTCTGTTTCTCTTACTAGCTGGATAACCTTGGGCAAGTCAGCAAAGTTCTCTTAGCCTCAGTGTCCTCATCTTCAAAGTGAGGGCAATAATGCTTTTGATATCCCTTTACAGGATGGTTGTGAGAAAAGTACTTTGTAAACCTTAAAGCATTATAGAAATGTGAATTATTCCATCGTGTCCCAAGATACCCACAGTGTAATATGATGTGAGCAAGTTTGCTCACAATATAGGTATTAGTACTTTTCTTACTAGCTCAGAGTTTTAACATGTTTCCATTGTATACTTTGGCCTAGCCTTAACATCCATCAGGGAAGACCACGCAACCACCACTTCCCTTGGGGCCAATTCCTGGTGGCTGAAAAATAGTTTTACTCCAATTTTCAGTTACCATAATTTTATTTGACTCCCACATCCATCAAAAGATGACTCTTAAAAAGGCGAGTCTTGACTGGTATAATTGAGTTTACACAGTGTACTTGATTCTTTAAAAGGAAGGAAGGAAGGAAAGACATTTTTTAAAAAGTGTATTTTTCATGTAGAAATTAGCTATGGTATTAGCATGTTGTCTGTTTTCTCCTGTTCATCATAGAGTTGTTATGGAAACCCCTTTCTGCTCCCTATAGTTGCCTAATGACCCCAAAACAAAATGGGTTTCCAAAAAGGAGAGAAAATTGGATTAATTATAATGGTACGGTATTTTTACATCTACAAACACCACCAAGAATGTCCATGCTTACAGAGCTTTCGCCCTCTATCTCTGTCATTGCTTAGCATTTCTCCTCATCCCTTAATTTCAAATTATGTCTAGTGGCAAGGAATCTGATCAATGTAGTCTAATTTTTGGTCCGGGAAGGTGGGAAAGCAAATAAGATAGTTGTATGTTATGCCGGAAGTTTAGGCATCTGACTCTTTTTTTGTATCGGTTTAGGTAAAATATTTCTCAGTATAAATTTTGACCCAAACCAGCTAGAATTTGTAGGGCTTGTCAGGTTCTCCATCCAATTGAACATACATTTATGGAGTGCTTATTATGTGGTAGATGCTGAGAAAGCTGACAGAAGTAAATAAGATATCACCATTTGCCCTCAGGGGCTTATAATCTCCTGGGGTGGTGGAAGGAGGTGGATTATATCTCTTTAAGGGATTGTAAAGAAAGACCTGGTGAAAGTAACATTTGCCCTGAGTATTGAACACTGAAGGATGGGTAAAATTTTGACACAACTCTTGTAATGAGGAGAGGAACATGACATTGTGAATCCAGGTCATAGTAACTCTAACCCTAATCCCATGTTTTCTAGCCCATCCAGGCTCATTCAGAGCAGTGAGCATGCCATTATTGTCTTGTGATGGCTGGAATACCTGTAGTTGGTACTAGTCATTGTCTCTTGGTTCAAACCAAAACTAGGACTCTGAGAGAAAATTTCTGGCATGCCAGGGTTGAAGAGAAGCTGTTTCTTTATGGCCCCTTTTCTTCTCCCTGCCTTCAGCTCCCAGCATATATTTCTGATTGCCTCTTGAAATAAAATGAACATTCAAATTCATAAGAGTCCCTTTAGCTATGTAGTTACTCTTTGGTGACAGCAACAGAACCGATTGACATTCACCAAGTAAATGGCTTACTGTATCCTAAGAAGTATGCCTTTGTGCCTACAGCGATCAGAGAAACCAGAGAGGCATTAGAGAATGTGAGTGCCTCCATGGAGATCTTGCAAGAAGGTACCAACAGACTCAGTGCCAACCTGACCAATGCCAAAGAGAACCTGAACAATACCCTCAATGATGCTGCCTGCTCAGAGGCTCAGGCTGCCTCCACCTGCAATGTTATTAGGAATTCATTAAACCAGCTGAGTATCAATGCCAACTTCAGTCGGGTAAGAAGAGTTCTCCCATCTGTAAGGGGAGACCTTTATTACTCAGGCTTAGCTATCTGATTCTAAGAGGAAAGTAGCTTATGGGCTGAAACTATCATCTGCCATGTTCCTTTTTGGGTTGGCAGCAAGGGGAAGTAAAATGTATGTAATTTATTAAAATTCAGTGCTGTGTAATGTGAACATGGCCAAGAGGAAACTTGACATTTATTGGACAAGGATATTTTTGTAGATTATACGATTACATAATTGTAATTATATAATTATGTAATTATAATAAGATCAGGTAGATTACATAAATATTTCTGTCTTGTTTTTTTGAGACTGAATCTCCCTATCTTGCCCAGTCCATCACTGTTCTAATCTCACTATATTTTTTTTTCATTTTTTTTCACTACATTTCTTATCCCTTCCTGGGTAGCCTGGAACCTCCTGGGGGCTCAACCCATTGGTACCCAATTTAATGCTGACACCCTATAGACTTTAGCCCTGTGGCAGCTCAGGAGAACACCATCCCCATCCCTCAGCCTCAAGCCTTCCTAGTAACACAGATTATAGACATATGCTTCCACCCCCTATTCACACTTTGTACATATGTAATTTTGTAAAAGAGCTAGATAGAGTTAGCCTTAGAGTCATGAAATTCTGGTTTAAGTTCTGTGTCTAACATGTACCAGCTGTGTGACTGTGGGCAAGTCCTTTAACTCAATTGCTCCAAGTTAGGGACAATTGTTGACGCATTAATGAAAAGAATGTCCACCCTTGGAAGGGCAAAGAGTGTCTTTCTGCTTCTCCTTCTCAACCCTTAGCACAGTGACTAACTCATAGTAAATCAATGCTTGTTGACTGTCTGAATGATTGATTACCAATATTGCTACATATTTTGACCTGGGGTGGGGGGGGTCATCTGTTCCTTTTTTAGCTTCCGCCAGTGACCTCACAGCTTGCCAAAGTCAATGAAGTTCTTAAAATTGACTTAGCCAGTCTGGTCCAAAAGGTATGTTATTGGAAATTACTACAGATTATCCTGATTAATTTAGAATGGTTGAAATGTATTGGGGGAGGGGGTGTTGCCAGGTTGAGGCAATAAAGGAAAAATGAAATGTTGGGGAGCTATGACCGCAGAGGAAATTGTAAGAGGGTGCTTTCTCCAAGATAATTTCATTCCTCGGTGTTAACTGGATAGATGTCTGTATACATTTCATCCATAATCTCTTCCCAGTCAGTGGTCTTTCCCCACTGCTTCATAGTGGGTCCCACCATTACGTTATTATTTGCTATTCATAACCATGTCATTTCATAAATCTGACACATAGCATTCTCCTAGTTTGCTAGAGGACTTCCCTTAGGGCTTTTAATATTTTGTAAGTACTACTGCAGAACTGAGGGTGTTCACCTGTTAGACCTTGCCATTAGACTGGCCACCTCTTTTTGCTCACAGGTGCTCATCAACGTCTTAGATACCTCTTACCATATACAGGTCCTCCTTTCTAATGGGCAGCAATCCTCTTTATAAAAATGCACACATTCTATATACCATAGGTACAAAATATATAGATAGACAATATGTAATCTGGATCATGGCTGCTTTACTGGTGATGAGCCTCTAAATATCTAATCAGTCATGTCCTTGGAAAACAGACACATTCTATTGCTGGGACTGTACTTGAAACCTTTGCAGCCTGAGAGAACCTGCTAGAGATGAGGCTTCTGTGCTTGAAAAGTAAGGTGCTCTCCTTGTATTGTAGTGGGACTTCATTTTAATGGAGTCAAGGCAATTTCTGTTGATGGAATCATATTTTCTAATTAGTTTTCAGTATAAAATTTTAGTTTTATTGCGAAAGGGAAGAAATGTTAGCTATGTATCTAAGGATATCATGGCGGAAATATAAGATAATGGAAAAGAAGGAAGGTAGTTATGACTGGAAGAAGGTATAGCTCAAGTGCTGAACTGGTATCCAGAAAATATTTTTAAAAAGCCAGAAGAAGTCTTTAAGTCCATTGAGTAGACGCTCTTTGTAGAAAGGCAATAAACAGGAATTTCATAGATAGATGGCAGGGATGGATTATCCTTTGAGCTAATGGAATGCCCATATTGATGAAATCTGAGATACCTTAAAAAATGAAAAACTATACACACACATGTAATACAAATATGTGTGTATGTATATATGAATAATTAGCTTTTTATGCATAATATAATGGAGGTGTTTGCACTTTGCAGTCTATTCAGACTGAACTCTCTCATGCATGCTCGTGTGCTTGCACGTGCATGCACTCTCCCTCTCCCTCTCTCTCTCCCTTTCTCTCTCCCCATTTCCAGGCCTTAGCACTGGCCATTCCACATGTATAGAATGTACTCCCTCTTTCCTCTTCCTCAGATTCCTCTTCCTTTAAGAAACAGCCCAAGTGCTGTCTTCTGTATGAATGTTTTCCTGATTCCCTTCCTGCTAAACCCCTCTCTCCCAAAACTACCTTGTATATTTAACTACTTTGCATTTATTCAGATTTATTCACTTTATTTTTTATGAGTTATCTATTTATATGTTATTTGTCTACCCTATTAGAATGTAAGCTCCTTATGAGTGAGAATTGTTTCATTCACCACATTTGTGTGCCCAGCACAATGTTTGACACATAGTGGTGACTCAATAAACGCTCATTTATTGATTTGTTATTGATGATTTTCATGCACCTAATCACTATGTATTCTAAGACAAATTTTAGCATCGATAGCCCCTGCCCTCAGGGAGATTATAATCTTAGTTACTTTTACAATATGAGGTAGCTGGATAAATAAGTCCATTAATTTACTTCAGCAGATATTTAAGTACTTGTTCCATGAGTGAGACTGTGCAGAGCACTAGGAATAGGGAGACACTAAGAAAATAATTGCTGTCTTCACAGAGAACCTGTGTTCTTGGTGGATAAATGACTGGACCTTGAGTCAGGAGGACCCATGTTCCATTATCACCTAAGATACTTAATATTGTGATTCTGGCCGTGTCTCTTGACATCTCTGTCCCTCACTTTCCTTATCTTTAAAATGGAGATAATAGCACCTGCTTAATAATGTTGCTGTTGGTTTCACATGAGAAGATCTCTGCAAAGGCTATATAAATAAATGTCAGCTATTACTGTTAGAATTATTAGGAAACATCCAATGTGTGGGTACTATAGATGACACAATTTGATGTAATTTGAAGAGGGACTGAGCAGTAACATGTGATGGAGAGAGCTTGGGGAACTGAGAAGAGTTTTGCACAGGAGGTGAGAGCCATGAAAGAAACAGGATTCTAAGAGTCAGAGGAGAGGCCAGAGTAAATTTCAGACTTAAAGGACAGTCATTAGATGGATCTGAGAAATATGGCACCAAATTTATCGAACAGCTGGAATAATCTAGTAGTAGAGCTTGCTAGAACATAAAGGTGTATAAAAAAGATGAATATAAAATAGGTCATTGTGGCAGTGTAGAGCTGAATTATAGACTGAGGAGTTGGCATGTTATCTCAGAGGTGATAGGGAGCCACTGAAGATTACTGAGCAAAGGAGGTGATATTACTAGATTTTTCCTCTTTTTGGCAGCCATATGGATACTGGATTGGGGTGGGGAGAGGTTGGAAGCAGTGAGATCAATGAGATTATTACAATAGCAAGCTTGTCAAGATAAGACCTTGAACTTGTAGGGTAGTTGTGTAAACTGTGTTGAAGAGATGATGCAAGAGATGTTATGAAGGACAGGACTTGGCGACTGGTTGTATGTGAGGAGGAGGGAAAAAGGGAATGGTCAAGGATCCCACCAATGTTGAGGACTCATGTAACTGGGAATGATGGTGTTAACATTGGTAGAAATTGAAAGGTTATGGGGGGAGCCTCAATTTTGCATTTTGCTTATGTTGAGTCTGATAAGCTGAAAGAGAGGTCCTAATGAGCAATTGGTGGCACAGGTATGGAATTCAGGAGAAAAACTCCTGCAGAGCTTATAGATGGCAGGAGCTGTCTTAATAGACATGACACTTGAACCAGTGGGAGCAGTTCAGATCATCAAGGGAGAGAATGCAGAGAGAGAAGAGAGAACTCGTTATAGAAGCTCAGTGGATGGCTCTACATGGGAGATGATCCAGCACAGGCGAATGAAGTTTGCTGGTAAATGGGAGCAGATACAAGAAATAGGAGAGTCATGGAAGATGCTATGTTAAGATCTTTCTGACTCTTAAGATTTATGACCTATAATTTAATACCGACATGACTGGAAAAGGGTATTACACACAAAAATCTGGCCAACCACTGATAATGCTCAACTTAAGGCAACTTTAATATAAGGAAATCTACGCTTACTGAAAAAAATAAATCATGGTAATTTTTTTGTTTTACTCCGTGATACCCCTATGGGCAAAACAATAAAATAACTTATATAATTGAAAAATTTACCAAGATAATAAATGAACACTTGAACTGCCAATAACAGACCCAAAGAGACTTAATAAATAAGAAATTCAGCAAATATACAGACTTTTAATATAGATATTTGAAAAAGATTCCAAGAATTTTGTTTCTTAAATCTCAAATTAAACTACATGTATGCTTTGTGACTAGTAAAGTTTATTATTTTTTAAAGGCTAGCCCCTCTCCTACAGCTCCCTGTGAGGACAGATCTCCAATTTTACAATGGAAAAAATTGAAAAATGTTTCAGAAATTGACTTTATAGACAAATTTTCAGGAGCACATTTCCATGATGACGTCTTCTACCCTAGCTCTGTGTGAATTAAGTCACTTCCTCTTCCTGAGATAGCCATAAGGATTTGTAACTTAATTTGCTTTGAATTTCTTATTGAAGAACATTATTCAAGTTCTTTGGTAGAAAGTAACTTTAAAAAAATCTACAAGGGCATCAGGGAAGTTGTTTGTTATTTTTAGTGTTATTTTTGTCTGTAAGTCAGGTGTTGCATTTATGTTGTCAAGGCTGAAGAATAAGTATGAACCAATTTTTCATTACTATATGACTTCCTTTTTTTTCCCCAAAATATATTTTAGGGATATGCAGCATTTAACGATACGCCTAATCTGGTGCAGAATCAAACCAAGAATATTCTGGCAGGTGAGACTGGTAAAATAGAGTCATTTTCCATCTCTGTGGCTGATGTTTAATATCTAAACATGCTTTTGTTCGGGTCCACTAATAAAAGAAGTGCTTAGAGTGGTGGTACTCTTGAATCCTTGGGAAGTTACCAGCTTTTGCTTGAATGGTAGCTATCAGATGAAGATCTGCAAAACAAAAATTGAGAGATATTTCACTTTTTCTTCCAGTTTAATATTTTTAAGCAATAACCCATGTGTTTACTCAACTAGTGCCACCCAGCTTTGACTTCATAATTAAGCTCCACCATTATGCCAGACCTTAGAATAATGGCATTTGGCCGATTGCCAAAAGGGCACATTAGATAACTGGTGACAATGTAAGTCAACACTTGAACCCAAGTGGAATTAAATTCCGACATAATTATTCTATTTGTCCTATTTAGATAATTTTTCCTGTGTACCTAACACCCCTTCCCACTCCTACCCCCAATGTTTTTCATCTGACATTGTTTTTCACAGCACCAATTGACTCTTAGGTAGGTTATGTACCTATTTTTTTAAAAAGCTTATAGCTTTTTAAGAAAAACATATTTTCTACAATGCTGATGAAACGATATTTGAAATGCACATAATTCTTTTTTAAGATTCCATAGAGTCAGATGAAATTTTGAAACAATTCCACTTGTCTTAAAAGTTGGGTATCTCAGTAGGATATGGTTATTTGCCACTACAAGCAAGAAAGTGTACTATAATTAATTCTTTTTGGTATTATAGTGATAAACCAATGTTAATCATTTCACAGAGGCAATCTCTACCAATGTGTATTAGATGAATCTCTCTTATTGCTAAAACTGTAAAACATGTTTCAATGCCTCTTCTGTTAGTTTGCTGTCAAAGCACCCTTAAAGCATGGGTTATTTCAACAGATATTAAGTGCCTGTTATGTATAAGGTCCTGTGCCAGGGGCTTGGAGGGATGCCAAGATAAATATGTAGTATGTGCTGTCAAGGACTTTACAATCTAGTTGGGGAGATAGTCTATGTATTTGGATGTATTTCTATTATAAAATACTATTTTATTCATAGTTTTTATAAAGCTATCTTATCACCTTTTATTACAGGAGCACTCTTATGAAAGGACCACTTTTTATTAAAATATTTTTATCCCATTGTATGGATTTTGAAATGACTTATATATTTTTTAAATGAGATCTTTCCTCCTCTTCCCTCCCACTCTCCAGATATTAACAGCATTATTGTTGGTTGCAGTATGCTTCTCATATAAACTTGCTTACTAATCTCTATTTAATTTTTGCTTCCATTGTGGACCTGTTCTGTCAATATACGCAGCTCTTCCTTGTAAGTTTGGCAAAGCTATGCCCACACTGTGGGATATATGTTACCTATTGGGTGGAGTTTCCTAAAACAAGCCAGAGTTTTCTCAGAAGGCTATTTTAAATTTAATTGAGTAGGTTCCACCTGGTTTTCCTGAGAAGTCTTAGGTAGTTGGGCTCTAATGCAAAGACAGTAGTAAATGAGATGATAAAGACCATCTTACTGAAAGTGGCACTGGATCCAGTCCATAGCTGTACTATAATAAAGGAGAAAGAAATCATTAAACCAGCTGAAAAGAAAAGCTTTGAACACGAAATGATTGGATTAATGTCTGTCTACAGACATAGTTTCTGTGCCAAAGAACCAAGGCTAGATTTAGGTCCCTGGAGGTTAGGGTACAGGCCAAAGCTTTTCTATGCAATTAACTGTCAGTGTTTGTAGAGTTCTCATTTAGGGCATTGTTGTAGGTCCTATGCAGAATACAAAATATATAATGTAGTCACTCCCCTTAAAAAGGGGAGCTGAGCTGGTTCTCCTTTCCTGTGTTGCTCCTGAGGCTAGAGATTGTCACTAGACTCTTAGCAATGTCTTTATAATGGTGTCCTCAATGTTTTAAAATCACACCATAATTACAATGTCACTACAGTGTACCTTGGAACTTATTTATGTTTTGGTGTTTTTAAGTAAAAAAGAATATCAATGGGAAAAAAATAATTTGAGCAAAAGGTGAGAAGAACATAAATTCTCCTAAAAGATAAATAATCTATTCACATCATTTATTACAGAACTTAGATTTTGAAACAGATGGTAGACCTCCAAGGCCCACCAAGGACCACTGAAATGAGCTCTGTCCCTAGTACACTTAGGGAGACCTGTGGCATAGCATGTATGTGTCAGCGATTATAAGGCATAAAAGCTACCTGGGTAGGTGGAGGAGGATGGACGAGCCAACTTTGGAGATCCCCTCCCCTCTCTAAAAGGTTATGTGTCTGTGATAGGGCATAATTGACCCAAGTCCATTACTGGAATGCTTGGTTCATGTATCTTTAACTCATTTCAAAGAACTACATTCGTTCAGATAGAAAGTCCGTTTTGATTGAGAGGCATGGCTGATGCTTTTTGGCTGTGTGGAGAAAATGTAATAGAATGTTAAGTGCTTCAGTGAGTACCCTGAGAAAAAATCATAGACCCCAAAGACTGTGCTTCATCTGAGAATTGAGGCACCTGGTGGACATCCAAAAACGTCCTTGAAAATTACCTGCCTCTGTTGGGTTATTTCCTCAGTGCAGGAAATGCCAGTATAAGGTTTCAACATTTCCAAGTTAAGAACCTTTTCTTTATTTACTCAACTAAATAGAAAAAGAAAACTCTGGCTTGATTCCACATTCTGCATTATTCTGTTTAAAGAGTGTTATTTTGTTAACAATGGCTTTTTAGTGGTTTGGCCATGTTCACATTTGCCAGAACACCTGGTGGGTCAGGGGTCAATGTTAATGTTCGTTCATGCTTTTCATTTTGCTTCTGAGATGTTTTTGTGGGTTTCTCCCCTCAGGTTGGTAATTTTATAACAGAGATGTATTTATTTTCAGATGTCAAAAGTGTTTTGGATTCCATTGGTACAAATATCACCGTTGTTATCAAAATGCTTCCAATTCAGGAGACGATAACAGATTTCATAATTTATCTTACTCAGACTGAGACGTATATTGAAAACTATTACCCCTTAGTTGAGCAATATGACTTCTATAGGTGAGTACTTGCTTTAGAGATGGTAAAGTCGATGAGGTCTAAAGAGTCTTTTTACATTCTAGATTTTTTGGATAGTCTTATGTGAGGAAATCCTACAACAAGGGTATAGGTTGGTGGTTGTTAAGTCCATACGGTCAGAACAAATGGATGTTCTTGAGTGAAGATGGGCAAAATCTTCACAAAATTTCACATTTTTACAGAACTTCAGAATGGAAAAGGGACCATTTCGTTCAGCCTGTGGCCAGAAGAGTCCATTTAGATCAGCCTATGCTTGAATAGGTGGCACAGTGGATAAAGCAACAGGCTTAATCAGGAAGACCTCAGTTTAAATCAGGCCTCAGCCATTTACTAGTTTTGTAACCCTGGGCAAGTCACTGTACTTGTTGGTCTCAGTTTCTTCATCTGTAAAATGAGCTGGGGAAGGAAGTGGCAAGCCACTGCAGTATCTCTGCCAAGAAAACCCCAAATGGGGTCACAGAGTTGGTCACAAGTGAACAATAAAAATACTTGGATGAAAATCTTCTGTATAATGTACCAGAATGGTCATTAAAGCAGGTACTTAAAGACATCCAGGGAGGGAGAAATACCACTATATTCTGAGTCATCTGGAGAGAGCAAACATGTACCATAATTTTAAACATTTAAAGTAATCCAGGAGAATATTTTTAAAATGACATTTGATTTTTCACTAGTTATATCTAAGTACAAATTTTAGCATTCATTTTTTTTTAAATGATGAGTTCCAAATTTAGCAGGAAAATATATTGAAAAATCCTGCCAATATTTTGGCACCTAGATTTGGAACTGGATGGGCGCTCAGACATGATCAGTCCACCCTCCTTAGTTTACAGAGGAAGCTATCGAAACCCAGAGAAGGAACTTGGCCCAAGGTCACACTATCGTAAGTAGCTGAGCCAGGATTTAAACTTAGATGCACAGGCTTCATGTAGATGCTCTGCCACTATGGTATGGTAAAGACAAGGTGATATGGGTTATCAGAAAGAGGATAAATCTGTTGGCTGGGCTGCTAAAGAGTCTTCATTGGAGGAATTAAGATTTCAATTCCATAATTTTTTAAAAATTCTATAAACATTTATTAAGTGTCTACTATGTGCCAGATGCTGTGCTAAGTTTGAATTGGTAAGCTGGCGCTTGGGAGATGAGGAGCATTTCAGTGAGTTTGGGGTAGGAAGACAAAGGAGAATGCAGATCAGAAGAGCAGAAGCAGAGATGAGACTGAAAATACCTAGGGAACAGTGATGAGACCACTGCGCCTAGAACCAGAGATGGCCTATATAGGCAAGGAGGAAGAGATGAAGTTGGGAAGATAAGTGGGAGCCCAATTTTAAGGACTCTTGAGGACTGGTTTAAGGAGTTTGGACTTTGTCCTATAGGTAATGGGGAGCCACTGGAAATTTTTAGGTAGGAGAATGAACCTGAAATTGTTGTTTTAGAAAGATGATATATAGGATGGATCCGAGGGGGAGGAAGATAAGCTAGAGAGTGTCCAGATAGTGGCAGCTTAGATCATGAAGGGCCTTCAGTTCATTTCATGTAAAGATAATTCCTCAGTTTCACCCTGAGAAGATTTAAGGGGCATGAGAGCTGTCTTCAGATATGAAGTGCTGTCATTGGTAAGATGGGCATCTAGGTGATGCAGTGGATAGAGTGCCACACCTAGAATCAAGGAGACTCATCTTCCTGAGTTCAAATCTATCTCAGACATTTGCTAGCTGTGTGACCCTGGGCAAGTCACGTAATCCCGTTTGCCTCAGTTTCCCTATCTGTAAAATGAGATGGAGAAGGAAAAGCAAACCACTCCAATGTCTCTGCCAAGAAAGTGCCAAATGGGGTCATGAGGAGTCAGACACAACTAAAAATGACAACAACAACAGCATGGGTACGAGGGATCAAACTTGTTCTCTTTGGCCCGAGAAGACAGAACAGGCAGCAGAGAGTGGACGTTGTAGAGTTAAACAGAGGTCAATGTCAGGAAATACTTCCTAGCCAGTTTAGCTGTTCAGAAGTGGAATGGGCATCCTCAATTTCAAGGAGCCATAAGGTCTTCCAGCAAAGTCAAGATGACCATGTGGTTGGTGGAGATTCTCTTCTCTATGGCTCAGACTAGATGGCCACGGAGGTCCCTTCCAGCTCCCAAGTCCTTTGCTTCTCTGAAGAATAGAGAGATTGGGAAACTTGTTGAGGGGATTTGCAGTGATGGAGCTGTGAGTTAATGAGGGTCTGAACTAAGATAAGAGTAATGGCCATGGGAGAGAAGACAAGAGGAGGGGCTTCTCTGGTATATTGGAAGAAGCCCCAGCTGGGAGTTAAGTGACTGAGCTATAGGCTACGGGACAAGCCACGACACATCTCTAACCTTCTGTAAGATGAGGGACTCCGAAGTCCCCTTCATCTCTAAAATGCAACATTTTTAATGTAGAGCCAGGAAAATTTGGTGATTTACTGAATATGTAGGGAAGGGGAAGAGTCAAGGATGGCTGAAGTTTTGAGTTACCAAGAGTGGATGGTACCTGGAACAGAGAGATTCATAAAGAGGTAAAGGCGATTGTCTCAAGGCTATATCGTCTCCTAGGATAGGCTATTTGCCCCGGGAATACCGGTAAGGCAGCACTTAGCAGCATCTGGCACATAGTAGGCTCTTAATAGATGTCGATTGATTGATTGCTAATTTTGCTGGACTATCTAGTCTGCTTAGATTTTATCATCTGTGCTTTCTTTCTGTAGCACATGAGAAAGGAACGATGGTGTTGTTGAAGGAGCACTGGAATCCTGGAGTTAGACCTGGATCTTTTGGCCTCACCCTTCTTCTCTGTGAAAGGAGGGGTTTACCATCAGTGATCTCTAAGGGCCTTTCCAGCCTTAGGATAATATTTCTTAATCCTCCCCCCAGTGTATACATCTCACAGCGCCAGTAGCAACAAGCATTTATTGAGCATGCATAGTAGTAATAGTGACAATAATAGCTAACATTCATATAATACTTTAAGGTTTACCAAGCACTTTACACTTATTATCTTATTTGATTTTCACAACTCTGTGAGGTGGGGCAGCTGTTATTGTTATATCCATGTTATAGATGAGCAAAGTGAGGCTTAGAAAAGCTAAGATATTTGCTTCCAGCGTTGTCCGGCTATCAACTGAGACAGGACTGAAACTCAGGTCTTCCTTGGCACTCCATCCACTAGAGTATCTAGGAGTCCCCGGACAGAACCTGGGGATATGAAGATATACAAAGACAAGATGGAAAAATGATAAGAGGAGTTTATATTCTACTGAGTTATTTATATACATTATTACATTTGAACCTTACAACAACCTGTCGAGATAAAATAGAATGTGACTCTTGCCCCTATCAGCTGGGTGGTGCAATGGAGAGAGTACTGGCCTTGGAGTCAGACCTCAGTTCAAATCTAGCCTCAGATACTTTCTGGCTGTGTGACCTTGGGCAAGTCATTTAACCTCTGTGTGTCTCAGTTTCTTCATCTTTAAAACGGGCATAATAATAGAGCCTATCTTACAGAGTTGTTATGACCATCAAATGAGATGACAATTGTAAAATGCCTGGAACAGAGTAAGCACTATATAAATGTTTACTACTACTACTCCTCCTCTTCCTCCATTATTGTTATTATCATGTGAAGAAAAGAGGTTCAGCGAAGTCATGACTTAACTGTGGTCCGTGGTTATGATCCCATATATTATTGACTCTGTGACCAGCACTCCAGATGTTCTGCCTCCCTCCAAGGAAGTAGTTCAGTGAGTCATTCTCAGGCACTATAGAGTTAAAGTGATTTCATTAGGTTTTATTTTGTTGTTTTCAGATATTTGATTGCGTATCTCCCATTCTTGAAGATTCCTCAGCTGCTGGGACAGACTGTTAGAGCTTGTGGGCATGCCAGTTAAAACTAATTGAACATCCATTATTCTAGAATGCCTAAGCAAACTGACAGCATCTCTGTAAAATGGAGATTGACGTTCTTCGGGCACCTGATTTAGGATGGTTGTAACATTTCTAAATATTTAATGCATCTGGATGTTTTTTTTCTAGCCTAGAGAATGGGATAGTGCTCCTAAAGCCTTATTCCTATGATTTTAGTCTATTGTTCATAAGGACTTTGTGAAGAAGCCCAGTGTTTCCTAATTCTTTCTTCACTTCTCTTCATATAAATATTAATGATAAACCTTGAAAAGACTTGACAAGCCTTAAAGCAATGTTTATTAGTAGTCTCCAAAGAGAGCTTATTTAAGTATTGCTTAAGTAGAAAGCAGTAGTCGAAAGAACATTGGGATTAGAGTCACAAGACCTCGGTTCAGGTCCCCGCTCTTATACTGACTGTGGTTAAGTTGCTTGCCCTCTCTAAGCTTTGATTTTCCATGTATAAAATGGCAATGGTGGTACTGTCACTACCAACCACCCAGATTTATAAACATTATCATGTCTCCCTGGTACAACTGAGCTCCTTGAGGGTTTGTGGTGGTGGTGGTTATTGATTAGTTTCAGTCACTCAAATGAATAAATAAATAAACAAATAAATGAAACTTCATTTGAGGTTTTCTTGGCAAAGAAGCTAGAATGGTTTGCCATTTCCTTCTCCAACTCATTTACGGATGAGGAAACTGAGGCAAACAAGGTTAAGTAACTTGAATTAGTCATATAGCTAGTAAGTGTCTCAGGCTGGATTTGAACTCTGATCTTCCTCATTCCAGTCCCAGAACTCTATTCACCACCTTGAGTAAAGGACTATTTTTGCCTTGCTTTGTATCTCCAGTGCTTAGCAAAATACCTCGCTCATAATAAGCCTTTAATGAGTACTCAACTGATTGAGAGGGTAGACTTTGTGGCTCTGGACAATTCACCTGACTTTAGAGTCCTAGACCACTCTAGATGACAATAAATTGGGGGAAAGTTGCTGATTTGCCATGGTGGATGTGTCTTCCTCCTCACCAGAAGCTTCCTATACTGGTGAAATCACAAATGTAGACAAAAATCAAGTGGATATAAAATGTGTGTTGCAGCTGCTAACCCAATACCTTCTAATCCACCACTTCTTTTTGGGAAGATACTCTGAAAACCGGCAAGTACTTCTGGTTCACACCCTAGGTTCTGCTTACAGGACCTCTAGCAGTCCAATCCAATTCAAGTCAATAAACGTATACCTAAACACTTTCTATGTCTAAGGCACTGGAGATTCAAAGGTAAACATGAAATAGCCCCTGTTCTCAAAGTGCTTACATATTCTACTGGGGGGACAAAGCCATGTATATAGATTAGTAATTTTGGCGGGGGAGAGGAATGAGGCAGTCAGGGTTAAGTGGACTTGCCCAGTGTCATATAGCTAGTAAGTATTAAGTGTCTAAGGCTAGATTTGAACTCCAGGGTTGATGCTGTAGGGGCCGCCTAACTGCCCCCCCAGATTAGTAATTTCAAAGAAGTCAGTACAAAGTAATTTGGGAAAGATAAATGCTAACAAGTGAGTAATCTGAACTTGTAGGATTTGGTATCTGATCTGTTTTGGGAAGGTGAGGTTTTATAGTACACACGGTTGAGGAAAGAAGTGCATTTTGATATGGAGGAACATCTGTGGCAATTTTGACTAAAGGAAGAATTTTATTAAGAATGTTTGGCCTTTCCCATTGAAGTTTTTTGTACTTGTTCCATATTGTGTGAATGTTATGTTATGTACATGTTAATTGTCATTTTCATCAGATGGCTATCTTGTTTAATCGCTTGCTGTTTGCTGATCCTGATTCTGGTCTTTTACTACCTGGGATTATTGTGTGGTGTCTGCGGTTATAACAAACACAAGACTCCGACCAACCGTGGCTGTGTATCAAACACTGGAGGCAACTTCCTCATGGCGTGAGTACTTTCTTTCTTTGTAACACATTCAAGGGAAATGTTCTAGAGTTCCAGGTTGGAGGATAGAGAGTAAGATGATCCCATGGATGGCCCGTAATAATTTAAAGAAACCAAAGACCCAGCACTGTGGATACTTTTTAAGTTATATGCAGCTGTTCATGTGTGATTTGTTTTTTTTTGGGGGTACCTTTCCAATGGCTAGAAGTGTAAGTGAGCATCTAAGCTAGTGATCTCCAACTTCTGTGCATGTACCCTGGCGCAGAAAGGGTGAGTGAGATGATCCTTTTAGTTGTGGGAAGAAAATAGTAGAAATTCTATTTAGATTTATTTTAGCTAAAATAAGGAATAGGCTAGACTTTAAATATTTGGTATAGTAATTGAGGTACCCTCACTAGGTCTATATGTTAGACAGTCACATGTCACAGTTAATACTTAAGATATCCTAATGGAAGAGTGGGAATGCCCCAAAGTGGAAGGGCTGACTGTGGCACCCTCCTCATTCATCTATTTTCAGTGTATTGTAGTTTATGGGACATGCTTAATTGGATTTATGGATTACATTATGATAAGTTGGAGACAATTTTCTAACATGTTTAAGAATCTACCCAATGAATAGTTTTAGGGCTTTGAACCCATTTGTTACAAATGTAAAAATGCAAGAACATTAAGGTAAAGGGAAATTCGCTGGCTTGACTTTTGATACAGAACCTTTGCATAATTGGTAGATGGGATTGAAATTGTGATAATTTAGTGAGCCTAGCCAAAGATTCACTTCTTCCATTTGAAGCTATGTATTTATGTATGTTTCAAAGACATCTTTTTTGACCAAAGCAGCCATTTAATTTTTCTTTAGTAATGGTAGGAGAGGCCCTTTTTGCATTCACTGAAATATAATAAATTTGCTTCATAAATTACTTAGTGAGTTCAGTGTGATCTGCTTCATCATGTTTACAAATCTTGGTTTACCAATTTGCATTAGTGATTTAAAAGTCAAGTGTTAAGTTCAGTTTTGTTTACCTGAGACTTGAAGTAAGTAAGCCAGGGAGGAGGAGATGAGGAAGGGAAAAAAATACTGCCATGGGAGTCAACCAGTGAAAATGTAAAGTTAAGAAATGTCATGTTGTGTGTGAGGAAAAGCTAGAAGGTTAGTGTCACTGGATTGCAGAATCCTTGGAGGGGAGGAAGTAAGTAACCAAGGTGGTGATGCAGGACTGTAAATAAGGAGCCACTGGAGCTTATTAAATAGGTTAGGTGATATATTCAGATCTGCACTTTAGGAGGATCGATTTTTTTTAAAAAAACCATATATCTAGATGGTGGCTGGAATGCAGGGACTAACGTGAGCTCCCCACCGAGTCCCTCCAAAAACCTATAAAAAATGGCTCTGAACCAATTCTAGAACTGCAGAACCCACAAATTAGAAGAGGGAAGCAGGGCTCTAGCCCAGGACAGCCTGGATGGTCTCTGGGTAAGGTCTATCCCGCACGGAGCTGGGAGCAGAGCTGTGTGGTGCAGAGTGGAGCAGAGCTGAGCAGAGCCCAGCATGGGCGGCGTAGACCAGGAGCCAGGCGGAGTATGCCCTACCGCCCTGAAACAGTGAGCTGCAGCAGTTACCAGACTTCTTAACCCTCAAACTCCAAAGACAACAGAGAAAGTTAGTGGGAAAAGCTGCGGGAGTGGAAGGAGTTCAGGGTTCGGCCACCACCCAGGGGGCAGTGGAGGTGGGGCAGCTACAGAACTACAGCTGCAGTTGCTTCTGGCCCCAGGCCCACCTGGGGAATTAAGTGGCTGATCAGAGCAGGAGTGAAGAGCCTGCTGAAGATCTAAGTCCAGTCCACGTTGGGGGTTCTTGGGGAAGGAGGAGTGCTGGTGTGGCAGAGCTGGTTGCATCCCCCCAGGCTTGGAACATAGAACTCTGTACTCTACAAGCAGTCATATCCCACTGAAAAACTCAAGGGTCAAGTAAGTTGGCTGGGAACATGGCCAGGCAGCGAAAATGCACCCGGATTCATTCTCAGACTCTGGAATCTTTCTTTGGTGACAAAGAAGACCAAAACATGCAGCCAGAAGAAA
>CM053623.1:395676129-395705814 GCA_028646595.1 Phalanger gymnotis
CTCACGCTTTCCAGCCGCCATCTTGGCTCCGCCCCCCCATGTTCTTGTTCTTAAGTGAAGTACTAATCACGTTCATGTAGGTGGTTTATTTTCTCCTATCCTGCCAATTTTTATTGCTTATTCTCCTTCCCCTCTCTCCCTCCCCATCTCACACCCTCTCTTTCTCCCTTCCTGTCTTTCTCTTTCCCCTTCCCTCCTGCTCTCCTTCTCTCTCCCCTTTCTTTTGACTTCCTCTCTCCTTTTACTTCCCTCTCTCTCCCCCTTTCCTTCTCTGCTTTTTCTTCTCCCCTCCTTTTTCTACCTTTTCACTCCCTCCTTCCCCTAATACCTTATCTGTACATATGTGTATTTATATTGTCCCCCCTGACCCAAGTAGAATGTAAGCTTCTTGAGAACAGTGTCGTAAGACCATAGAGTTAGATTTGGGAGAGACCTTAGAAGTTATCTAGTCCAGCCCACCCTCCATTTACAGATGAGGCAACTGAGGCTCAGCGAGGTTAAGTAATTTGTCCAAGGTCTTACATATAGTAATCAGCATAATCAGGATTTGAACCCACGTCATCCAACCAGCACCCTAACCACTGTGCTATTTTTGTATTTGGTGTCCCCAGTTGTTATCTCAAAGCCTTGCACACAGGAGATTTTTTAATTAATGTCTGTTGAAATCAGTTTAATGATGTTTTTTTCTTTTCGCTTAAAGAATTAAATGTACAAATCCCTGCAAACTCATTGCTACTTTCCATTTTAAAAATTTTTTTTAATACAGTATACCCAAGATCTAACAGTTCAATTTGAAAGTATTAAAATAAACCTCAGCACCATAGTTTTGCTGGATGAAGTAGGAAAAGAGAACCTCTTGAATTTCAGTTTCTCAGGAATCGATGGAATTGATTTTGCAGCTTACTTGGCTGAGGTAAGATTTCTATATTCTTGATTCTATTATTTAGAGAAAATTCAAGCTTTGAAAATATTTATGCCTTTTACAAATGATATGGATTCTGCCACCTGTAACAACAACAGCTGAGCCCAAGGTTTGCCATCTGGAGATGCAGCTTTTCATCCCGGTTCTGAGGTTTACCAATTCGGCAATTATATAGAAATGACTTAACTTCTCCAAATTTGCTTTTCCTGTTTGCAAAATAGGGATAACATATACGGTAGAGTGTAAGCTCCTTGATGGCCAATGGCCAAAACTGTTTAGTATTTCTATTTGTTTTGTGTCATTGGTGCTTGGCACATTGCCCAGCACATAGTAAGTGCTTAATGAGTACTTTTTTGTTCTCTCATTCATTCGTTGAATTAAATACTTGTACTGACTATCTCCCTAAAACTCTTGACATCCTTTTTTAGGTCAATAAGAGTATAACAAAAGTGGATCTATTATCATTTGCCAATGATTTAGAAGCAAGAGCAGAACAGTTGGTAAGTTCAAATTATTTATTGGAATGATATGTTGTTGACAGCTGTTAGGATGTAATGTATGTAGTTTGCTTGGCAGACATTAAAATGCTACATAAATGTGAATGTTTTTTTATTCTCATTATATATGTAAAAACCCTTGGGCACTGATAGCAAGGGCTCCCACTTCTCCTACTAATGGTGCTTGGCTTGAGAATCACATGGATCAGGTCCAGTCATGGAAGAACTCGACTTTCAAAGGGGAAAGTCAGGCTTTTCTTGAATTGTCTGCCTCATTATGCCCCCTACTCCAGAGCAGAACTTTAGGGAAATCTTGTAAACGTAGCTTACGAATGGCTCAAGTCTAGGGTTTCTTTTGAAGGTGTTAATATGGTGCATTCTAGAAGGGAACTCATTATACAAAGTAGATCGGGTTTAGGACAGATCTGTGTTTCCTCCAGTCTCCCCACCCTCCCCCCACCCCCCAAAAATGCTTAAAACAAAAAATAACTCATAAGTACACATTGACATACAGACAGTCTTCAACATTCACAACTTCAAGCATTCATGTGATTTTTTTATTAGTAACCTCATTTTCACTTTGACATTGGCAACCATACACATTTGCAGCTATGTATGGTAGAGAAAAAAATGAGATGCCCAATGTGTGGAAGTTTGTGGAGTGTTTGGCATCTTACTAGGCACTTCATTGGTCTTGTTTCCCTTACCATTGAAGCTCTCCATATGTATTTGTTACACATTTTCATTGTTTGCCTTTAAAACTTAAGTTTTGTGTTGTAATTATGCCCCCAACATGTAAGTGCAAGTTCTTTGGCCTCTAAGCCCAAGTGTGCAAACTCAGTGACATAGCTTAGTGAGAAAACAAAGGTGTTAGATAAACTTAATGCCAAAATGTCTGCAGCGCAGAATTAATTTTTTGGTATAAAGAATTGTATACAGATAAGTGTATTTTCAGCAATTTCTAGCAAAAGATTAGCTTTTGATGGTCATAGGAACCTAACCCCCTATTTCCTGTAGGTTCAGTGTATCGACATTCATGTTTTTAACATTTTCTAGGAATGTTACCTTTGCAAAAGTTAAGGATTTACTGTATTTAAATTATGATACAATAAATAAAAAAACCAAATAAGTAACATGTTGTTGGTACTTGGAGGCTTGAAAAGCACTTTACAAATGTTATCTCTTTATCTTCATAGTAACCCTGAGAACTGGGTACTATTATTGTCTCCATTTTACAGATTAACCGTTGGTTAAGTGACTTACCCAGCATCACAAAGTTAGCAAGTTTCTGAGACTATATATTAACGCAATTATTTCTTTCAATTAATTTTTGGTCATATCTTTCCATGGCACTTTATTACACATAATTTTTATGTATCATGATCTGAAAAGGATGCCTTTATGCACTGGATTATGAGGTTTTTATGCCCTAATAAATGGTCATTTTTTGGGTAGGTGCCATATACTCCAGAGAAAAAGGTGTATTCCTTTCTATCCCCATTCAGTTTTCTCCATATCTAACTTTTCTAAAATTCTATTCACTTCCTTAACTTTTTTCTTGTTTATTTTGTGGTTAGATTTATCTTGTTCTGAGAGGGGGAGGTTGAGGTCCCTCACTAGTATAGTTTTGCTGTCTATTTCTTCCTGTAACTCACTTAACTTCTCCTCTAAGAATTTGGATACTATACCACTTGGTGCATATATTAACTCAGTTATTTCTGACTCTATCTCCAACCCTGTATTCACCATGCCACCTACCTGTTACTCTTATTTATACTCTCCTAGGAGATTGATACTTAGAACACTAAAACATTAAGCACTATGCAAGACTGTTGAACAAATATTTCACCTTTACCTTTGTTCTTTACTATCTGAGAAACTCCTTTGAGATACATAATCTTCATGTGAGCTCAGTTATGACTTGGTTTCCTACTCTTGATGGTACTCATCTTCTCCTTTGAGAAATTGTTTTGGAGATCACCTCCTACCAGAAAACCACAACCTAGACCCAGAAGCTCCTCGCCTCTTTAACTCATGAGTTTCCTTCCAAAGTTAGGGACATCTGTCTCAGGTTTTCTGTTGTCACCTGTGCTCAAGGCAAGAAGTACAGAGCAAAAGAGGCAGCAAAAGACTTGAGGTTTTGTCTGACTCATCTAGATGCTTTCACTGCCATGTGTAAGTAACCATCATTGCTGCTAGGAGAGAAAGGGAGAGAGATTCTCCTTTGGGAAGTCTAAGGAAAGGCTGTTAAAAATCCAGAACTATACATTCTGAAGAGAGGAAAAAGAACCTGAAACATTTTCGTTTTTACTTTTAAAATTCAAGTTTTGTTTCATAATCATGACCCCAAATCATAGTGCAGGTCGTTTGGACTCTACAACCAAGCATGCAAATTCAATGCTGCTGCTTAGTGAGAAAATAAAGGTGTTAGATAAACTGCATTTCAGAATGTCTGCAGCCACAGAATTAATGTCCCAGTACTGACTTCCTGCCTTTCCTATAACAGGACATAAGGGGAACGACCAGAAACCTCAGGTTGCACATAACCTTTATCAGGGGGCTCCCAGGGTGGGCATGTCACCAATGCATGCTTCAGGAGATGGCCATTGTTATCTATGCCATTCTAAGCAGTGTTACTGACAAATTCCTGCATATAAAAGGTGCCTGTTAGGTACTCTTTCTGCATAACCCACATTTCTAACAATAAGTTTCATAAGGCTTCCTGGTTTTTTTAAAATTTTTTTAATAATTTATTGTCCCCATTATTTTTGATTCTACAAAACAGGAAGTATTATTATTTTAACCATGTCTGCACTGTGGGGGGAAGGCAGTATGTTGTAGCAGAAGAGGCCCTGGACTTGGTCTGGAGACCTGAATTTGAATCCCAGCTTTCTACTCCCAGGTCCTATGGCTCTGGAGAAAGACATTTATTCTATGTCCCTGAATCTCAGAGGTTCTCTCATTTATATAAGTGGAGATAATACTTGTCCTCCCTGTCACCCAGAGTTGTAGTTGAGGAAAGAGCTTTGCAAAACCTTAAAGCTCCAGATAAAAGAGAGTTGTTATTACAACCACATCCTAAGTCGTGCTGTGTCTGTTTCAGCCAACCACAAACAACAAAGTCCACTTGTCTTCAGGCAAGGCAGGGAAAGGGACTTTGATTTAATCTTTCCCAAAACATTGAAGCACTTATCATGAGTTCTTTTGCTGAGGGCATGAGAGAATGTGTAGGGTCCAAGAATTTAAAACTTTACTCTCTGTATTATGTGGAGTACTTTAAATGAAGAGAGGACAGCAGAGAAATTCATCAAGCACCCTCAAGCTTGGGTTTTGTCTACTGGGCTGCTGTTTTTCCTTTGCTTTACCCATTCCTTTGTTTTTTCATAAAAGCAAATGAATCAGAAAAGCTTAAAAATCACTCTCCAAAGGTGTCTATCTACACACCCCCAGCTGCTCCCTTTAAAAGGAGAGATGAGTATCTATACCATACTCCCGGATTAGTTCATGTTACTTACGTTATTTTTCCTAGAGAAGCCCAAAGTGCCTAATGATGTTGCATTATTTTTTTTACTGTATTTCTAGCCCAAAGGAGCTTTGGAAAATGCCCTGAAAGGGCATGCAAACAACATTCGAATGATCCATCGTCAACATGTGGTCCCTATGGAGCAGGAAATGGTAAACATGAGTAAATAAATAAGTACCCAAGACATAACTCACTGTCACTTTTTTTTTTCTACCAAAAATCCATTCATAAAATCATCTCCAGTTTAGAGGAATGAATGGCATGTTTCTGTTTCACATATGTTAAGCTAGGTTTTAGTGTTACAGTTATTAAGAAAAACTTGACTGTTGTACTCCAGTGTCTGCAAAATCGTAAGACAATTTCACACAAAATGGCTACCACTTCAGCAATCTCGTTTGCTGGTTTTGACTTTTGCTTTTTTAACCCAAGTGTTTAAGTTCCTCTTTATGTGAGTGGGACGCAGCCTATAAAAATGCCACTGATATAAAAATACCTTTTAGGATGTCTCTATGCTTATATTTCTTTTCAAATTGGCTCTTACTTATCTTCCAATTCTTTCTCTCCTAACTGACTGTCAAGAAATATGTTAAAGCCAGGGTAAGTGCCTTCTTTTTATACAGTAGATAATTTTGTGAGTCATTGTTGTCTTTCTGCTTTCTTCTGTTCTGTTTTTAATTCTCCCTTTGTCCTAGTCGCTGTTTTCCCTCTCCTTCCCCCTTAATAAAATTAAATGTGAGTATGTAGTTTGTGTGTTATGACATGCTTAGGTTAACTGGATCTTTCACAAATAGACACGGCTATCATGATCATCAAACATTTATCAAGCATTTTATGTGCCAGGCATTGTGCTAAGCTGTAAGGATACAAAGAGAGCCAAAAACAGCCCCTGCCTACAAAGGAGCTCACATTCTATTAGAGGAGAAAACCTGTGAACAACTATACACTAGCAAGATATATATATGTATGTGTGTGTGTGTGTGTGTGTGTGTGTGTGTGTGTGTATATATATATATACACACACATATATATATGTATATATATACACACATGTATACACATATATACATACATATATACACATATATACATACATATTTATACATATATAGGTGTGGGTGTGTTTGTATAGATATCTATATAGATGTAGATAACAAACTCAAAAGGGAAGACAGTAACGTTGTCAAATGTGGGGGAGGGCAGTGAAAAGACCTCTTTGAAAAGGTGCAGTTCGAGTGTAGTGTTGAAGGAAAGTGGAAGCCTCCCAGGAATGACGGATGGCCATTGTAAAAGGTGGAATGTTGTGTTCAAAGGAACCGCAGATAGGCAATAGAGTATAGGCAGGAAAGAAAAGCATAAGAAGACCAGAAATAGAAGGGGCCAGCTCGTGAAGGGCTTTAAAAGCCAAGTAGAATATTTTACATTTCATTATAAAGGTAATGGGGAACAACTGAACTTTATTGTGTGTCGGGGGAGGTAGCTGATACAGTTAGATCTGAGCTTTAGGAAAATCATTTTGTCTGTGAGTGGAGGATTGACAAGAGTGGGGAGAGCTTGAGTGAGGGGGACCAACCATCCCAGGCCTAGCCGTGATTTCTCTGGACCATGTTGCCATGTTGTAAGTGAGCTTCCGGTGGTCAGGGATTGGTTTTTGTTTTGTTCCCCACAGCCTAACACACTGCCTCACACACTGCAGGTGTTTATTTAAATTTTGTAGGATTCATGTTGATGAAAAGTACTGAGAAATACGTAGGGGGAGGGGAGGGGAGATTTGGATGGGTGCTATTGCTGTCTTCAATTATTTGAAGGCTTGTCTTGTACAAGTTTTAGATGAATCAGTGTAAGCCCAAGGAACAGAACTAGAAATAATGGATGGATGTTATAGGAAGGCCTGTTTTGAATAAAAACTTCATATTAATTAGTGCAGCCCCAAAATGGGCTGCCATTTAAAATAGTGAGCTTCCCCTTCTTGCATTTCTTTTTTGGGGTTTTTTTTTGAGAGAGGAAGGCAAGGCAATTGGGGTTAAGTGACTTGCCCAAGGTCACACAGCTAGTAAGGTGTGTCAGGTGTCTGAGGCCAGATTTGAACTCCACTCCTCCTGACTTCAGGGCTGGTGTGTTCTACTCACTGTGCCACCTAGCTGCCACCATCCTTGCATTTCTATTACTGATATACTGCTTTTAAAATGCTAATAAGCTCCTTTTTAACAATACTAACATATTGAGTTTTTTAAAAAATTAAGTTGATTTTTACGATCCCTTAATTTAAAAAAAAAATTATTCATGCTAATTAGCCAATTTTCTCTCTCCCTTTACTTTTTACTTTTCCTATATTGATATTCATTCCTCTCTCCCTCCTGCATCCCTACAAAACACCCAACTTTTAAAAACTGATACTTCCAATTCCCAGAAAAATCAATAAGCACTAATTAACTATTCATAAGTTACTATTTTTTTCATTCTAATGAATGCCATTTGATTCATGCGGAAATAATCGAATGCTTATTTTTTTCACATTCTGATATTTCTTGAATTAGAAAGAATTTTGTACAATCATTCACTACTGCTGTCAGTATCTAGCAGTTTTCATAGAATGAGGCTGTTTCACCACTATTAAGCCTATTGAGATTACTCCCAGTTCAGAATAGTGCTGGACTGACAGCCAGAGGATCTTGCTGTCTCTTATAATGATGTGGAAAATAATGATTTTTGCTTATTTCTCAGAGAATTTTAAATCAAAGTATCAGGTTACTGCAAAAGACTGCTACTGAACTTATGGTAAGTTTTTGTTGTTGTTCGTTCTTGCCTCTGGGGAGGTTCTCCTCTTTTAAAATGTCCTCCACCCAGTTTTGGGGGAGAATTACTTCATTGCACACTTTAGGGAAAGAAAAGTCCTTTTTAACTTCTGCCACTTTAAAATTCCAGACCCACATCTTCTTATGCAAGCATCTGTAAGTACATTGGAATAATAGAATAACAGGGAACTTAAAGACTTTATCTGGCTCTATTTTTGCAGTCCACTAGCTGGCCCATGGGTTTGGGTTAGAAGGTTAAGCAGTCCTGCTGGTGCAGACCAGTTCTACTCCTCAGCTATTAGTTATGAATGGCCAGCCATGACCCCATTTGCCATAATCACTCTAGGTGCTGCTTTCTACTCACTGATACAGTCAAGGTCATGGTTTTTGATGCTTACATGGGCCAGTCAGTTGGGTTTGCTGTCTTCAGTGGCCATAGACTGAGCCCCTGACCTTATCTCTCAACTTCAGAAATGCCTGTGGGGCAAGAGACTGAAGCTTAGATCAGTGCAAATCTGCTTGTGCTAATTCCTCAGTGATGTCATTTGGCATTCGTAGTAACCACTGTGGACCGCGGTTGTATAGGCCAAGTGGAATAAATAGAAAGGATGTAGGAGTAAAAGAAGACCTAGATTCCAGTCTATTTCCTGCCACAGACTGCCTGTGAATCCTGGATCTTATCCCACTTCCCCTCCCTGAACCTTCTTTACCTCATTAGTTAGAACTAGGCATGAGACTGGATGATTCTTTTGGCCCTGGCTGAGGGAAAGAGAGCTGGACTTGGAATTAGTAAAACGGGGTTCTTATCTCAATTCTGACACTTCCTTTCAATTTTACCTTAATTTCCTTATTCGGAAAGTAGAGATAAATAACCCTTATGCTAACTTACAACAGCTCTGTGAAGTGAGTAAAGTACTTTTTCAACTTTAAAGTTTGTATGTGATTTGTTTTGCTATTGATCATACACATCTGCGTAAGAATCTCTAATTATACTCTTATATGTCATGGTACTAATATCATAATTTTTTCCCCCCAGGTTAAAGTGTCTCAAGTCATTACCACTGTGGAAGGTGCTCAGTTTCTCATTAATAATAATGCTTCCTTTATTATTATTGAGGTAAATCCTTTTTATTTTCAAAAGGTGTTTGTATGCATGTACTGTTCATACGTATATATATATTCTATTGGTAAATATAGCTATATATGCTTAAAGAACTATTTTTTATATTCAATAAATTTTCAGGAAACTAAGAAGTATATGAATATGATCGTAGACTACTTTGAACAGTATATTCAGTGGGTCAAAGATTCGGTAAGTGCTGTCTTTCATGTTGCCATGGTTAAACATCAGTGAAGTTAACAAATGAATTTTCTCATCACTTGGTTAGCTGCAAATAAAAAGTAACTTGGAGCTCTTTGAATGGGGGGAGAGCCTGGGCACTTAACACGAAGAGAAGTACCACCAATTGTGGAAAAAGGAGTAATGGTCTAGACTTGCTTCTACACAGAGCAACTTTTCCCCCTTGCCTTCGTTGTTGAGGTGACTTGCCGTGGTTGGTAGGAAAGGTACCATTATCCAAAGGTGATCTCAAGCCTGTGTATTCATGTGCTGATAATTCCATGACTCCTGGAAAACCCTTAGTAGGACCTGCTTGCCTAGATTGGTCTCCAGCATTGCTGGAGATTTCCAAAAGCTTCAGGCTCAGCTAGGCCACCAAAGTAGCAGTCATGTTCTTCCACAGACTCAACTGCTAACTAGTTCCATGAGTATGAACAGGTCACTTCCTTTATCTCAGTTTCCGCCTTTGTAAATGAGTTGATTGGATATGACAATTAAGTACCTGTTGTAAATGGAGAACCATGTCAGGCACTACGTAGGTGGTCTGAGAAATATGAAATAAGACACAGCCCTTCATACTATGTTCTGCTTCCATTGTAGTGGAACAATACAACAGATACATAAGTGCTATGTGAGACTTGCCACAGCAGTGAGGGATCAGGGGAGGAAGGCCACGTGTTCCAGGCATTTGGAGTAATAGAGTAGGATGAGAAAAGGCACAGGGACAGAAGAACATGAGGCATGCACAGAGGATGATGACTATTCCATTTGGGCTGGAGCATAATCCAAGTGGAGAGGAGTGGTGGGCTATGGGGCATGGAGAGGAAGGATGGTGCCATATTGGGAAGGTTATTAAACTCCAGCTTCAGGCTTCTCCATCTCCTCTTCTTGATCTCCTCTTCTTCCATGGGTTTCAGCGGATGCCTCTATGCAGATGACTCCCAATTCCACTTATCCTGTGCTAGTCTGTTTATAACGAGATACTTCAGTAGATTGCTTTTGTCACTTCAAACTCCCGTTCAAAATTGAGCTCATCACGACCCATCTAAAACCACTTCCTCCCTCTTAACTTTCATTTAATGTCACCATCATCTTCCCCATCACCCAAGCTCAAACACAGGCACAAGTTTTCTTTTACTCTTCCCTTTTGTTCGTCACCTCCAAAATCCACTCAGTTGCTAAGTTCTCTCAAGTCTGACTCCTAAGATATTTTGGATGTCTACAGTGGAACTGGTCTAGTTGGAAGTCCCGTTATCATCTCACCTAGACTGATTATAACTGCCTCTTAACTTGTCTTCCTGCTTCCAGCACATTCCATGTCCAAACTGTTTTCCATATTGCTCTTGGATCGCATTAAAACCTTAGTTAAAAAAACAAACTCCTCAGTGGCTCCCCATTGCCTGATCTTGGCATTCAAGGCCTTCCACGATCTGGCTTCAACTTGCCTTTTTAATCTTACAGTAGTACTGACTTTCCATGTATTTCTGTTGAAATCCTCTCCTTCAATAAAGTCCAGCTGAAGAGCTACCTCCTTCCTATTCCCTTCAAGTGAAAATGGTCTCTCTTTCTTTGGATTTTTTTCATAAAATTTTGTCTGGACCTGTAATTTTCATTTATCTTACTCTACTATGTTTGGTTTTATTTTGGTACATGCCTCTCCTCCCCTCGTAAAATTATAGATTCCTTAAGAGTAACATCTATATTGTTGTGTACGCTTTTGTATCTGTAGATCCTAATATAATGCCTTGCACACAGCAGGAATTTAGTAAATGTTTGTTGAAATCGTAAATTTCCTTGAGGAAACAATAGAGAGTCATTGGAGGTTTTAATTAGGAAAATAACTTGGGGGAGATTTGTACATAAGAAATATTAATATGGCCATAGTATGGATAACGTGTTGTATAGGGGAAGAAAGTGGAGGCTATTGAAATATTCTAGGTGCAATGGTAGGGGACAGAGGGAGAGGACGAACAGTATTGGGGAGGTGGGACCAGTTGTACTTAACAAATGACGCGGTTTATGTGAAAGTGGGAGAGGACCGTGTGAATGAAACCAGGGAAAAACATGGATTTGATTCTGATCTGTTCCATTTCACTTCTCCCTGGCTGTGCTCTTAACATTAGCCAGTCATCCTAGGACAGTGATTTTGCTTCTGGGTAAATAGCAGAGTGCGTAACTCAGGACAGACCTCTCCCCATGGCTGGAAAAAAAATAATACACATGCCTTTCTGATGATGAAGGACTCTGTCAATAAGTACAGACTTGGGAAATTGCTAATATATTTTTACAAAGGTTTTTACTGTCAGGGTTTTATTACAAAAGTTTCGAGTGAAGTAAATGGTATCTCAAAATCTGAAATGTTTCTCTGGACAACCATTTCTTTCTTTCCTTCCAATTCCATGTTTAGATTGCCTTGGATGTGGCAGCCTGCAGACCCCTGGCCAACATCATAGATACTGCTATAGAGATATTTCTGTGTAGCTATATAACTAACTCTGTGGTAAGTGATCTTTGTCTTCGAAAATAATGACTCAACCATTTTCTAAATATTAGTTTTTCATTCATATTGTTCTATTTCCGTGTAAATATTTATATGGTTTTGCTGTTGTTCAGTCATTTTCCGTCATGTCTGACTCTTCCTGACCACATCTGAGTTTTTCTTGGCAAAGGTGGTGAAGTGGCTTGCTTTTTCCTTCTCCAGCTCATTTTATAGATGAGGAGCTGAGGCAAACAAAGGACTTACCCAGGGTCACACAACTAGGAAGCATCTGAGACCAGATTTGAACTGGGAAAGATGAGTCTTCCTGACTCTAGGTTGGGCGCTCTACACTATCGTGCTGCCTCGCCGGGACGTGAAAGAAGGGATGGGATGATACGATATGATACACCATGATGCACCTCATATTTCAAACAAATATTTCCTCAGAAATGTATCCAAGATGCTGGATTGCTTTGTTAGAGCAAATTCCCCTGTGTCCAGAATGATTGGGCAATGAAATTTATTGTATCCTAGTTAGGAGAGACTGCTGTCTCCTATGACACAGGAGGAGAGAATGGACTTCAAGGCAGAAGGCCTGGATTCTAGTTAGACTAAAATAAATGTATCATGAGGTTCTTTCTAGTTCTAACTGTGACTCCAAGCTCCAGATGTGCCTAGACATGTAACCATAGGAAAGTCACATATACTAACCTGGGCCTCAGTTTCCTCACCTTTAAAATGGGAGTAATAACATCTGTTCTGCCTACTACTGAGGACTGTTAGGATCATATCAACTAATGTATGTAAAGTGCTTGCAATTGTAAAAAAAAAAAAGTCACATAAATGCAAGCTATTATCATTCACTAGAGGTTACAATCAAAACATGGATAAATAGTTAATGCTCCCAGCCAATTCTTTTATTCAGAGAATCAAAATGTAATTGGCATTAAAATTATGCTAACCATACTTTAATTTTTGATTCAGGACTTTCTAGTGCCTTGGGCCAATTACCATTAACCTTCCCCCTCTTGTGTTTCAATTAATGTGTCAGGAAGTAAATTAAAAAAAAAATGTTCCATTTTGTCCTGTCCTGATCAACATTTTAGCCAATAACTTGAGGTGGGGAGGGAAGATATGGCGCAGTGTGATCCAGTGGGGAGAGTATTGAGTCTGGAGTCACGTGACCTGGGTTTAAGTTCCACTTTTGATGCTCTTAACAACTTAAGTAGTAATGGACAAGTCATGAAACCTCCCTAGGTCTCAGTTTCTTCCGCTGCAAAATAAGGAGATTGGATTCTTAGGCCCCATTCAATTCTCAGTCTGTGATCTTTGGAAGATTAAGGGGAAATGATTGTCAGAGGTGTGTGTGACAAAGAGCCAAGGGAGATAACTAAGATACTCAGTGTCAGAATCAAGTGTCAGGCATAGAAACCCCAACTCTTCTGATGTGTCTGTGAAAAGGTTTGAGAGTTTCAGTTGGCTGTAATCCCCATCGTGAATCCACAGTGTGAGATGGCTGCCAAAGAAAACTCATGCCATCTTAGGCTGTGTTCTTCAGTGAATGGAGCCCAGAAATGGGGAGATAGTGGGCCCAATGTCCTCTGCCCTGGTCAGACCACATCTGGACGCTTGTTTTCAGTTCTGGCCTTGTGATTTTAAGGACATTGATAAACTACAGCACACAGAGAAGAAGTGACCAGAATATTATGGGGAATGCAGACCAGCACTTGAGGAACCTGTAAAGAAATTGGGCGTGTATAACCTGAAGAAGAGACACTTTGGGACTTGGAGTTTAGGTGAGGGAGGGGGAGAGGACCAATGTATGAAGAAGAGAGTTTAGTTCCAGAAAGTTCCCAAACTGAGATTTGTGGGTAGAAGTTAAAAGGAGAAATATTTCTGTTCAAGAAGAACTTTCTAGTGGTTAAAGCTGCTAACAACAGCGTGAACTTTTTGGTAAAGTCCTGTGTGGAAATGTGCAGGCATTGGTTAGATAGCCAGAGGTGGGAGCATAGAGGCTGACCTGGGATAAGAGTCTGGCCCAGATTGGTCTATAAAGTTCCTTCTGAATCTAAGATTCAGTTATAGAATGGCCATATTTGTGTAGCACTTTTGGGTTAATAAATTAGTTTCCCTTCAAAATTTTGAGTGAGGTAGGGTAAATGTCATGCCTATTTTATGGTAAATCAACAATCATTTATTAAGCATTTACTTTGTACCAGGTTCTGCATTGGGGATACAAGAGAAAGGGTGGGGGTGGGGAGAACCACTGTCTCTGCTCTTAAGGAGCATGATTTGAACAGGGGAGACAATGTGCAAATAACTAGGTACATACAAGATATATATGTAGTATGTATCTGATAGGCATAACTGCTTAATAATGGGGCACACACAAGCTATATAGACAGGATAGTAAGGTAATTTAAAAGGAGAAAGCATTTGTAGCTGAGACTAGGAAAAGGCTTCCCAAGGAAGGGGGTATTTGAGCTGGGGCTTGGAGATGTCAAGGAAGCTCTGAAGTGAGGGTCAGGCATGGGGGAACAGACAGCTAGTTCAAAGGCTTGGGGATGGAAGTTGTAGTTTTATGTTCAAGGAAATGAAACTATAATGAATCACAGAGTTCTTGAAAGAGAGTAAGATGAAAGAAGGTTAGAAGGGGCCAGGTTATGAACAGCTTTCAATGTCGGAGGATTTTCTCTTTTGTCTTAGAGGTAAAGGAGTCACTCAAGCTCTTGGAGCATGGGGGTAGGCAGGGGATAGGCAGAGTTAATGGGGTGATGTGCTGCGACCTAGATTTTAGAAAAATCCGATTTGACACTTGAGTGGAGGATTGATTGTTGGAGGGAGATTCTTGAGGCAAGGAGACCAGGCAGGGAGCTATTTCAGTAGTCCAGGCAAAAGATATGATGAGCCTGGATCAGAGTTGTGGTTGTATATGTGGAGAAGAAAGATTATTGCAAAGACAGAAATGATAAGATTGGGCAAAAAAATTAGATAGGGAAACTGAGGCTGGTACAAACTAGTAAGTATTGGAACCAGAAGGAGAACTAGCGCACACACACATAAAATTTCATCGATGAATACTTCAGTGCCATATGAATTTATAAGACAAGTCAGTCATTTGATTAATTCAGTAAGCATTTCTTAAGCCCCTGCTGTATACAGATTATATCACTAAGAGAAAGAAAGACCAATAAGACATGGTCTGCTGCCCACAAGGGGCTTAATAGTTTAGTAGGTGAGATAAGGCACCTACATTGTTAGCTATTATTTGCTTATTGTGTTTTATATTTTATTAGACAAACACAAACTCTGATTCAAGGTCTTTGAAAGGAAATAGGATTTCTAACTAGTGGGAGGAAGTAGGAATCATGGACTAGGTAACATTTTTTTAGCTAAATATTAAAGGATGGGCAGGAATTAAAGAGATAGAAGTTTTGGGGGGAGGTGAAGCAAAGAGGGTGTACCAACTCTGTAGAATAGCTTGTGCCACAGGAAAGTGCTGGATGTCTTCAGAATACAGCAATTAAGTCTCGTTTTCCTGGTGTGTACAGTCTTAGGGGTGGTGGTGTAGATTAAATATAATGGTGGCATGTTATTGTAATCAACATTTGAGTGTCTGCTGTTTGCAGAGCATTGTCCTAGGTTGAAGGGAGTTAATTTAATTTAAATAAGATATTTTATTCCTTCATGGAGCATGTAGCCAAAGAGGGGATGTAGCACATGTACAAATAACTTTTTTAGAGAGTAATACAGAATTAATGGACCAGAAAGTTCACTAATGAAAGGCCAGAGTTGAGGGAGGAGGGATAAGTCACTACTAACTGGAAGGATCACAGAGGTTTTCTCTTCCTAGAAAAGGTAGCGTTTGAATTGGGCTTTAGAAGAGGGGTAGAAATTAAGCTTGTTAGCACAGTGGATGGTGTGCTGGGCCTAGAGTTATGAAGACTCTTCTTCTTGAGTTCAGATTTGGCCCTAAACACTTACTAGCTATGTAACCCTTGGCAAGTCACTTAATCCTATTTGCCGCCTTATCAGTAAAAATGAGCTAGAGAAGGAGCTGGCAAACCATTCCAGTATCTTTGCCAAGAGAACCCCAAATGGGTTCACGAAGAGTTGGACAGGACTAAAACGACTAAACAAAAAAGGAATTGGGGATGGGAGGGTAAGACTTGAAGAGCAAGACTCAGGAAAGCAGTGGATGTTGTAGAGGATGGTGAGATGGTGGCATATCCTCTTGGTGTGTTTGAAGGTGGGGTATATCATAGTTGTTCCCTTTCTTAATGGCATAGAAGGCCCCAGCAGAGTATGTATTTATTTTAACTATTGTGCCAAGGTCTTGTGCCCTATGTAAGGAACACTGTGTATTTGCTTCCTTGAATATGTTTGTCCAGTGGCTGAAATGTAAAAGGAGGCTGCAGTGATAAAAGGAACAAATTCCCCACAGAGAATATCACCTCAAACTTCTCTGACCCTCCCGCCGCCACCATGCTCATTCAGCGGCTGCCGCTCATTTTGACATGCTTGTCCAGAAACTGGACGACAGCTTCTTTGCTGGCCTCTTAGCAAGAATGCAGAGAGAAATTGTGGACCACATATTTTTGACATAAAATTTAAGATCTTAATAGTTGGCATTTGCATGGCTTACAACACACTACTTAACATTATCATGTTTTATCTTCACAACAGTCTTGGGAAGTAGAGTCTGTTCTTAGCCTTGAGAAAACTTTGAGGTTCCTTCCTCCACTGAGAAGAGAGTAAGTGACATGTGCTGTGGTGACCCCTCTGGGCAGTCACAGAGCCAATATTGACCCAGCTCTCTCCTGATTCCAGATCGAACGCTGTTTCCAGTAGCACATGCAGCTTCATAGAATTTTGAGAGCTAGAAGCATCTTTTGAGATCTCTTAGTCCAGAGACTCTTACTACTTTTTTCATCATAGACCTCTTTGGCAATCTGAAGCCTATAGAGGACCCACTTCTTAGAGTCATTTTTTAAAAATTCATAGTTGAAAGAAATGCTGAATTTTAGTTGGAAGTTAGTGAAAATAAAGTAATTTTTTCCCATCTATGTTCATGGACCTCTCATTTGAAACCAAAAAGAAGTGTTTCTTTGTTCTGTTAGGGGCAAGAGGGGGCCACAGGAGCTTCTTGAGTAGAAGAGAGACATAGCAGACTTGTGCTTTAGGAATATCATTTTGGCAGCTGTGTGAAGGAAGTTATGAACCCTTGATGTAGTCCAGTTCCTTTTTTTACATATTCAGAAACTGTGGCCTGGAGGAGGGCACATACTTGTCCAAGGTTACCCAGGTATTAAGTCACAAAGGACAGATTTGAACCCAGGACCTTTGATAACAATCCAGTTATTACTATTACTCTATTCAAATGATAGGTATCTTAAATTTTGCCTTTTGTTTGTTGTCTTTCCAGAATGCATTCTGGTTTGGCTTGGGAGGTGCTACGATATTTTTAGTTCCTGCTATAATTTTTGCTGTAAAGCTATCCAAATATTATCGTCGAATGGATTCAGAAGATGTCTATGATGAGTAAGTATGAGGACTTTAAGGAAGAGGAAAGGGGCTGTCATTAAAATGGAGATTTCCCACAGGCTCCCCATCACCCCCCACCCAAGTAACTTAAATTCCTTAGAGATTCTACTTTTCCTGCTTTGTCATAAAAACAGAGGAGAAATACTTTGTGTGTAGCTAGCCAGGGCTTATTCTTGTTAGCAATCAGCTCCCCTACATAAAATATTAGCAGTCCCACTAAATATTCCTTTGCTCTAGGGGTTCTTGCCTTAATTTTTTCTCTTTAACTTCCTTGCTTTCTTTAACCAATCTTCTGTTTCTTATTTGCAGTTCTTCTGTCTCAGGGACTTGGCATTTCACTTTATGATAACTGTTTTTACTAGTTTTCTTTTAGCCATATGTGGTTTTTATTTTCCTCACTGTCCCATGAACTTATATACTGTGTTTATTTGTTTTTTAAATTTCATCCGCTGTGATCCTTGGCTTCTTTCTCCCCAAGTTTGCACATCCTTTTTGCACATCCATTCTTATCTAGTAGAAAGGCAATATGGGAAAGTTGCTGTTACCTCCATGAGTATTTTTTTTAAAAAAAATAATTATGTTTCCCTTTTTGTTTTATATCTTTTAGTGTTGAAACTTTACCCATGAAAAAGTAAGACTTCTTTTTAACAGTATTTATTCAAATCTTTTCATAAAGTGGGTTTAGGGGATTTATGTAACTCAGTGCTGGACCTCTGATTAATAAGAAACAGGTCTATGACAAAACAGGTCCAGATGAAAATAAAGTAAATGTAAAGCCTCTTAAAAACAGATTTATATGCATCTATATATTATCTATATATTTAATGTTCAAAAGTAGTTGTTTAGAGTGTTTGGTGGTAGTTTCTAAAGGATACAGAATTTGAGTTTCAGACCTTTTTACTTGCTCTGTGAACATTAGCTTGTTTTTACATATTTTCCATTGCCATTTACATTGTCTTTGTAATCCATGTTTGTCACTTCATCTCAGCAATAACATAAGTCTTTTTTTGGTATATTTATTTTGTTACAGTATGGAAAATGGTAATTATGGTTATCATAAAGATCATTTATATGGTCTTCACAATCCTGTTATGACAAGGTAACACAAAAACCTGAAATTGCATGCCTTATACTCCTGGCTCTTTGTATACAATATTAATCCTTTAATTGCATTTTCTGCATGCATAAAAAAAAATCACTTTTTTTTTCTTTTTGCTTTTTTTTTTCTTTTTTGCATGACAAGTACTTGTTTTAAGTGGTTGATCTTTTAAATCATGCCCTATACTGTGCTGGATTTGATAATGCTTTCAAGTATTTTGGCGCATTTTTTAAAAAACCACCTAAATAATTGTGTAAGATATCCCTGAATGAAGTCATCTTAAAATTGCCTTGTAGAGCAGGTAAAAGGCCAATGATGATTAAGTGCATGCACATGTTTTGTTTAATCCGAATTCTCATACCCTGCAGTCACTGAATCACATTGTACTAATAAGGCTTATTGAGTTTATTTAGCAGACCTTGGGGAGTTTGTTTTGTGCTTCTTTGTTATGGAGATAGGCAAATGATGGAAAACATACTCGACCAGAGACTCCTGAAAGAAACATCTTTAAAATGTGTAATCTAGACTTTTCTATAATGTTGAACATGTGTAAGCAAACGTTCATAAGCAGTGGGTTAGAAAAACATTGGAACTCCACTTTCACCTGGATGTTTGGGACTTTATAGTAGTAGCAGTACTAATTAGCAACAGAGGGAAATTGTCATTTGTGATGGCGCAGAATGAATGCTTCATTTTTATTGCTTAATAAGCTATGTTGAAACGCAGCCACATGCCCGTTAATGATGTTGATGCTACTTGGCTAAGAAGGTAATTCGTCTCTTTATACCAAAATTCAGAGTAAGAGAAATCACTTCATTTTGCTAAAGATGCAAATTACGTGGGCTTTTACAGTGTCAATTTTAGGGGATTGTGCACATTTTGGAAACTAGTGTTGGTGAAAGTAACTTAGTCATTTAATGCAAGAGTTCAGTGATGTCTGTGAGACTGAGAATTGAGCTACAGTAAATACTGGTTCTATCTCACCCGTCTGAATTCCATATCATTTGACCTCTGCAAACTGAAAGGTAGCTTTCAAACAGTATTGTTATATACGTTGTCCAGAGATGTGGAAGAAGACCCACATGTTATTTGGACCCCTAATGGTAGATTTAGGAGAGCACATGGGTTAGAGTCTCACATGGTGGACAGACAAGGACAGATTATAATCTGCATCGTTAGAAGAGGTAGCCTGAACCTCAGTGAGGTCACAAATTGATCATTGAAAGAAATACAGGGGCTTCCATTCTGTGCCGTAGTGGCGACAATCTCTCCAAGTTTTCTTATCGTAGAAAACAACATTATGCTCTGGTTGCTCTGTCTCTTCTTGAATAATCTTGAAGAAATTTTTTATAATTAAAAAAAATCTAGGGTTTTTTATTACCCTAGCAGCAAGTCCCAACCATAAAAATTCAAGTCATTTCTTTTCTCCTCCAGCATAGATCAAAGTAATGGCATCCACTGAGGTTCGGAGTTATTAAAATACATTTTACTTTCTGGTGATGATGATACTTAGAAAATGAGATCACCTTCATCACTTGGGCACTCTTGGTTTGCCATTTGGGTTCTTCATCCACGTAGAACCTTTTTCAGATGAAGGAAGCAATCTGAAGATGAGTGGTTCTGGTCTCCCTCATATGCAACTTCCTTTAACACAGCAATTCTTAATTGTTTTTGTTCATAGATCCCTATGGCATTGTGGTGAAGCCGTTTTCAAATAATTGAAGGGAATCCTAAATTTCACCCAGAGGTTGGCTAAAATAAAGCTGTGATTATTTTCCCTTTCAAATTCACAGACACCTTGAAAACTATCGACAGAGCCTCTGGGAAGTCCTTGTACCCTAGGTTTCAATTCTAAGAAGAGTAAGATGCATAGCAGGAATGTATTTGACAAAATGAGCCTAAATACTTGCTTTTTAGATGTCTGTTCCTCTTGGATTTTTCCGTGAGTTTATGGTAGTGTTTTTCAGTGATAGATCCACAGGAAAACATTTGGTAACAAAGTGTTCAAGGTTGAGAGAAAGAGACTTGACTGCTTTAAAGATAAACATTTTTAAAGGAAGCAGCTTATGCTTACCAAGTCACGTTAAATTGGACAGAAATACTGTTGCATGTTGAGTTCTGGAAACTTGCGTTGAATTTACACCATGGAGCTAGTGGTATATCTTGCTGGCTGTGAATGGAATCTTCAGTTTTATGAGTCATGGTGGAGTCTTGAAGGGAGCAGGGAGTTGGGTTTCCCTCCTCTCTTGAATACATAGTTTCTCAGTAACTTTAATTTGTCCCTGGTGAGGAACTGAATCTATGCAGCATTGTAAATCAAATACATGGTAGGACACAAGGTGGTATCTTATTTCACAAAAGGAAAGCCACATCCATGCTGCCGTATGCAAATGTGAGGAAGGGGGGTACAGTGGATAGAAAACTAGTCTTGGAGTCAGAAAGACTTTGAATGCCACATCTAACACCTAGAACCTCGGTGACCCTAGACAAGTCATTTAATCTTACTCACCGTTGATTTCCTTGTCTGCAAAAAGGGTCTTTTGTGAGGGTCAACCGAGATATTGTATGCAAATTAGTATGAACCATAATAGTGAGAAGTGCAGTATAAGTGGGAGCTATTCTTATTCTTCTTAGTATTAAATTTGGTTTATATTTCGCTGGACTCATTTGCCCCCTCTGCCTACATAGTTATTATAAAATGTTGGGGTAGTGCTCTGTGCTCATACTGACTTCAAGCGCAACAAGAAAAGGTGTCTACAGAACCCAAACTCCTACTTCAATAGGAGACTTTCTTTCTCCAAGTGAGAGAGGATGTTGCTTCTCCCTGAACCACAGAGGTTTGAGGAAGGTAGCAATTTGGGGCTATTTCCTTTAAAGAAGGAACAGTCCAAATAATACCAAGTTGAGAGGAAAGGGGCAACATGTAACGGTTAGCACTTGCTATGTTCCAGGACCTGCATCTCATTTGATCTGAACCACAACCCTGGGGCATGGGGGCTGTTATTATTCCTGCTTTCTAGTTGAGGAAACTGAACCAGACAGAGAAGTTAAGTGACCTGTCTGGGGTCACACAGCTAGGAAGTGTCTGGGGCCAGATTTGAACTGACAACCTGCAGACTGCAGGCCCAGCGCTCTATCCACTGCACCAATCACCTAGCTACCTCTATTTTGCCATTTGGTCAGCTGAGCTGGGAAGGGCACTTCAGTCAATAAAGACTATACCTGGTTCACAGGTTGAAGAAGAATTCTTGACCTCAGGGTTCTTATTTGCTGCCCATGCTCCCCTGGGGTTGGAATTTTCTAGGTTTTCTGAAGGCTCTATTGTTACCCATTAATTCTAGGGTCCATAAATAGGTTGGATACAACGAATTTATTTGAGTCCAGGAATGACAAAAATAAGGGATTTAGTGAGAAAGTAAGGAATAGATACATATTTACACGTATACATGCAAACATATATATATATATACGTATGTATGTATGAGTTATATGTAAATTTTTAAATAATACATTTTTATGTATAAGCGGGGCTTAAGAAAGTGAATGAAGAGGAAAAGCAGAGTTGGAAGATGTTTAATAAGTTATATTTCAGGTGTCATTTCCTTATGACTGGAAAAGGAAGACTATTTTCACAGTGTTTTTGAGCTGATCAGTGCATTAGTTGGACAGATTTACTTTAGACAACCATAATTAGAATGTAATTCATATTACTGTGCTCTTAATCAGCAGCGTAACCATAAAGCTATAAAGTAGAAATTAAGCAGTAGTTTGATTTCAAGCACAGAGGGTCTCGTTTATAATAAAACCTATAATAAAATGCAGTGTGTCTTCAATCTTCCATAGAGATGGGGGAGAAAAAGCTGCAATTTTGTTGGGAAGCAAATCATTCCTGGCTTCCCTCTTTTTACTTTTGCTAGTTTACAGTTTTCCTACATGTACTCCTGAGGGAAGGTTAATTTTTCTGAACTTGGTAGTATTTTTCTTATATTGATTTTTTTTTTAAAAAAAGAAAATTTTCTGGTAGCTTTTCCTGTGAACTTTCTTTAAAACATCAGGAAAAGATACAAGAAACACTTAGCTCGTTGGTTCCTAGCATCTTTTGTTCTATAAACCCCTTTCAACATGTGTTGGATTGCCCCAGGGCAATCCATATCCTACTCATAATATTCTTTAAAATTTATTAAGTGCTCACAATATCTAGTAATAACTTTTGTCCCCAAAAGCTTCGTGCTGAAATTTACATCATATAGTCATAAGCATAAGATACCAAAAAAGATGCACATGCTTGTTGTCACAGAGGAAGAATAAATCTGCAATGTAACTGAGCGATTCTTAACTGCCCAGGGTACCATTAAAAGATTTTTTTTGCCCTAACCTTTTGGACCATCATCACAAAACCCCAAGGGGTTTGCAGATGGCTGCATGGGAACCACCGATTTAAATGACTCTTTTACTTCTGTGTATTTCTTCTAAGGATGCCATTAGGACTTAAACATTTTGGAAGCTTTGCTTTGCCATGAGTGTTTATGAGGTCAATTTATCCTAGAAGCCTTTAGGTCTTCTCTTCCTCGTTACCACAGTTGTATCTTTCCAAGAGTATTACATCTTTCTTTTCTTTTTTTTTAGTGCCATGGAACAGTGGTAGAGAGTATTGGAATTGGATGAGGTAAGCTAGCAGTTTCTACATGAAATAATTTGTGACTCCAGCAGAATCAATTTTCACTTTCAAGAACTTGGCCATATATAGTGAATTATGATAGAAATTTTAGCCCTTAAATCAGCCAGCCTGTTAAACGTTATGTATGTGCAGGGCTAGTTGAGATCATTGCGACATAGTGGATCGAGAGATGGCCTTGGAATGTTTGAGTTTTAATCTTGCCTTTGATAGGTACTAACTGTGCAACCTTGGGCAAGTTCTTTGGAGTCTCAGTGCTTGAGGCCAGAGATGTCAAACATACCTGTGACCCACAGCATTTGTGAGTGTGTCTCTGGCCCCAATCAGATTAAAATGTAGTTGGGAAATATTTAACAAAATTAGTAAAAACACAATAAAACATAAATAATGCATTTTAAAAGCAAGTCAATACGTGGCCTACCTGCAAGGATCTTTACATACTATTTAGTGGTCCCAGTTTCTATTGGAGTTTGACAGTACGGCTCTAGGCAACCCTCTTAAGAGTGTAAGTTGTTGAGATGGTGCCAACCTGTGTGGATCCTCAGCTGAGAGTTCCTTACACCAATAAAATCACAGGTTAAGGTTCCTCTCGCTGCATCACCTACACAGGGGCTTTGTACCACATCAGTGAAATTCAGAGGGCATAAAAATTTAACAAGTATACTCAGCAGTGTAGAATAAATGAGGTTCGTCTTAATTATTTTTTTAATATTATTTTCATGTCATGAATTGCAGAAGGTGATTTGAGGGCTTGTTTTATGCTGTTTGCCCCAGGCACCATAACTGCTAGTTACAGCTCATGTCAGGGGTTTATTTAAGATTCTGTATTATTGATTTTTTTTGCATTAATCCTATTTTGATGACTTTAAATGTTTCTCAAGTTATTTTATGAACATTAATTTTCAGCCTCAAGATGCATACATGGAAGAGAACATAGAATTCTACCTATATTCTTATCTACAAGCACCTTTCAAGTCCAGTATGGTTTTTGGTGGCTTACTAGTAACACAGCAGCTTTAAATCAAGAAACCATATGATGTAACATGGGTTGCCATGATATGAGCTAACGGATGGTGCATTTCCCAACTAGAGCTCTATCACCAGCACGTTTCTCTGGTTGACCACTGTTTAAGGCTAATACCACTGGATTTTCAATGTGGTGGGGGGTGGGGGAAGATGTTAGTTTTTCGTTTTTACTTTTTTACTCTGGGTTTCTATCTCAAAACCACCCATACCTGTATATCGGCTCTGTTTAATGCTATTTTTCAGAGAATGATTGCCTCTGTGTAATTGTTCCATTTTGTTATACGGGAAATGCATTAAACTGACAACGTTTACATTTAAAATACATTTTATATGCAGCAATTTTGTATATATACCTTTTGTTACCACAGTCTTATATGAGTGTTTAAAAAAAAGTCTTAGTATTGAGTAATTTACTTTCAAAATGAGCATAAACCAGCATGATTGGTGTTGATTGTTGGTGCTGTTAAAGAATGTGTTTTGGTTTTTTTTCACTAAAGTATGTGTGTGAATTCTACAGTATGTCCTTTTGGGCCCACATGCCACCTACAGGGTATTTCTTCTACTCTTTAAGTGATCTGTTAAGATCATTTTGAAAAGAATATACAGAAGACAAATTTGAGAATCAGATTGATTCTTCATAGTAATTTGAAAAAAAATTTAAAGATATGTAGGGTGCTTGGTTTCTTCAGGTCTGGGAAACTGGAATGGTTTTTTAATAGGTATCAATTCGAGAGCACATTAAATTCATTTTTCCCATCTAGGAGAAAAAAAGACCGAAGCTATATCTCTTGGCGGTGACATTTCAAATGGCTTTGAGATATTCAGGATTATTTGACCATAAAAATAATTTTTGTATGGTTTGCAAACGACTCAACTCTTAAAAATGAGGCTGTGTGGAAAATGGTCACAATTTTTCAGACAGACACAGTGCTGGAAGAGTACTCTTTGCCAGAGCCCCTGTTTTTCTGTTTCTATGATAAATAATTCTTTGGGACAAGATCCTAAAAATGATGTGAAAGCACATAATAATTGTTTGCTGTGAATTTTTTCTGCTAGATTACTTACTCATCGGGTCGGAAGAGACAGCGTTTCAGATAGGCAACATGTAGCACATGTATAAAGTTATTCAAAATGTCAGGTTTTTTTAAAGTTGTATTTTTCACTTGAAAAATGATGTCCCCAACTCATTCCAATAAAAAATTATATGGCCTACTCGGTTTGTGGATGGCAATTGTTTTCATTCATGGGGGAGGAGAGGAGGAGGAAGGGAAGTGGCTGGAGGATACCAGGCTTTACTGGTGAAAATAGGTTTGTTTCAATACATCATGCATTTATTAAGCACCTACTGTTTTCCTGATACTGGCAATACAGAAAAATTTGTTCAAGGCATACATTTCATTAGGGGAAAACAATATATCCATATAAGCATAGAATTAATAAACAGTTTCTTCAAAGAATGAATAAGACGTGCCTTTTCGAAATTATTTGATCCTAATAGTGGGACATCCAGTGATTCATACTTGGCCCTTTATGCTATTCAACATGATTCCTTAGGTGAAGAAATGACATGCTCATCAGATCGGCAGATGTCACAAAGTTGGGAGGGATGCTGAGTTGGATAATAGGATCCAAAAATATCTCAACAGGCCAAGACATTGGGCTGAATCTTAGTGAGATGAATTGAATGCCATTGAATAGAAAATCCTGCACTTGAGTTAAAAAAGTCAACTGTAAAGTCCAAGATAAGAGACATGAATAGACAGTACTTCATGTGAAAAAGATCTAGAAACTTCAGTAGAATACCAGCCCAATATCAAACAACACACATCAGTTGAGCACCTTCTGTATGCCAGGCACAGTTCTAGGCATTGGAGATACAAATACAATGAATGAAATAATCTGCCTGCAAGGTGCCAACAGTCTGACAGCAGCTAAAAAAAACTTAGTGTTAGACTACATTAAAAATATCAGTAAATTGGAAATACAATGTTTTTGCTTTTATGCAACATGGCTAAAATGGAAGTATATTTTGCATGATTTCACATGTATGATTGATAGCATATTGCTTGCTCTCCCAATGAGTGGGGAGACTGGAGGAGAGAGAATTTAGAACTCAATTTTTAAAAAAGACTATGACAAATTGTAAAAAATAATAAGGCATGGTATTTTTATCTTGCCTTGGTCATATTTTTGTGCTCTGTCCTGGGCAGCACATTTCAGGTATGGCTTTGAAAAGCTGTAGTGTCTGAAGGACCAGAATGTTGAAAAAACTGACCAGAGAGTTCTGCCGTGGAAGAATTGGATGAAGAAACTTGGTGCTGACCTAGCCCAAGACAAAGGTGGGGGCTGGGTGGCATCCAACTGCTGTCTTAAAGGATTTCAAGAGCTTTCATGTAAAAATGAGATTGGATTTTCCTTGCTTGTCCCCCAGACAAAATTTAAGAGTAACGGGTGGAAATGAGAGGGACAAATTTTAGTGTGACCTAGGGAAAGCTTCCAATTAGAGCTATTCCAAGTTGTTGGACTGGACAGATCACTGGACAGTGATTACCTTTGTCCTCTAGAAGTTTTTCATTAAAGATATCCGTATAGCAGAATTGACTAAAAGACCAAGAAATTAGTCGAGTAATTGTTCTCCAGTACAGCGTAGCTACCGGAAGAGGTGGTCACTGTCTAGAGCCATGTTTGTGTAGCAACAGGCAGAATATGAGAGATCCTGACAAGATTCTAGCCAAACTAAGCATCATTTCCTCTGACACTGGAATGGACTGCCAAGAGGAGACTGATAAAAAAGTGCACAGGAAATTAAGTAGACACAAATGGGCACAGAAGTAGGTCCATTTAGTTCAGATGATAAGTATTTGAGAAAAGCCACTACATTTGTCATTTACTTACACAGGGCTCCCGCTCTTCATCCAAACAAAATGTTACATTCCCTGCTCATTGACAAGGTTCCTTTATTTCTGCCTCCTGTCATCGCCAAGCCACATGAATTAGCATAGGTTCACAGGCTTGGAGTTGAAAACAAATCGTGGGTATTCCAAACCACTTTCTCTAACTATGTATTTTTAAAGTTGTAAACCAATTTATTCAAGTCAAACAGCTTGACTAGAAAATTTTTTTAGGGTCAAGTTCTTTATTATAGTAATTTATCCGCACTGAAAGACCAAGATTACACATAATATCTGTTTGCAGTAAGCTGTTGATAACCCCATAGTTAAAAATATCTAATTCATATCCTAATTTGAATCATTCAGATGGAGTCTATGATGGATTCAATCTTTGGATAATTTATTTGGTGGCAGAGGAGAAATAAAATCTAATTCATTGCTTGCTGAATCAAACGGAGCCATGTTTGTTATTTTTGGATGGAACTGTGCTGAAACGGACATGATAAATGTGGTAATGGACTAAGGTGACAAATGTTTTGTTTGATTTCACAATGGACCTAAAACACAATGGTTCTGAATTTGAAAAGAATTGGAAATTGGAGGCATAAGTATTGACTCTGAGATAGATAGTGATATATCGATTCATCCAAAGCTTTTATTTTCAAATGTATACTACAAGGCAATGGGAAGCTGCTTTTTAATCTCTGTCTCAGCTCATCTTAAGGTGTTCCTGGTCTAATTTCTCAGTTTTTTTTTTTAAATACTGGATATCTCTCACCCAGCCTAGAAGAGCAGCAGGTAACTTAAGGGCCGAATCCCACTGCTAACTGGCACAGAAACAGAAGCTTTGACCTGTTCCATTTCCCACCTGGGCTGTTTCACTCCTTAAACAGCCTTCTGGAGGCACCACCCCTAAGGGGCTCACCACATTAATTCCTGTCTTAGTGTGAATGCCCAATTAAGTCCTTCTGCAGCTCAGAACTCTTCAGCTCAAGCAATCTGCCAGCCTCGGCCTCTCCAATAGCAGGAATTATAGTTATGTGCCACTATGCCTGGCTAATTTTTATTTTCAAAATAAAAATCTGAAAATGTATGTGAGTGTTACCATCTGCACAATCTGGACAGTTCAGATTTATTGAGTGCCTACTATGCTCAGGTTTCCATGAAGCGCATGGTGTGGAAGAAAGACCTGGATTTGGAGTTGGGATCTGGGATCTGCAAATGTGTCAAGTGTCAGGTCACTCTTTCTGGGTCTCAGCTTCCTCATTTGTAAATACAGAATGGTTCAATTAGTCGACCTCGAACGTCCCTTATCCTAATTCCCAATATGCCCCAAACTTCAGCAGCAATGCCTCAAATTAGCCTGGGGAATAACTGCAAACTGCTAACGACTGTGGGCTCCCGTTACCTCAAGTCTGTAGGCATTCCTTTGCCGGAGTTCTCAGACTCTTAACAGGTTGGTTGAGGCCAAATTATGGTGAGTATTAAATGTCAGACAAAGTTCAACAATAGATAGAGTTGGCCAAAAATATGATAAGAAATGTTTAATTGTTTCAGTTGCATCTAACTCTTTATGACCCCTTTTTGGGGTTTTCTTGGCAAAGACACTAGAATAAGTTTACCATTTCCTTCTCCAGCTCATTTTGCAGGTGAGGAAAATGAGGCAAGTAGGGTTAAATGGCTTGCCCTGGGCTACACAGTTAAGTATCTGGGGCCAGATTTGAACTTAGGTCTTCCTAACTCCAGGACCATCACCAGCCACTGTGCTACCTAGCCACCCCATGACGAGACATAGATATCACTTGGGCAGAAAATTATAAAATCCAGCAAAAATGAGGTTAAGTGCTGACACAGAGCTGTTACTGAGATGTATTATGTTTGTGCAGGATGCTGGGCTAGATGATGCTCAAGGTGAGTTGCACAGTGAAGACCTTTGCCCTCCGGAAGTTTTTCGTTAAAGATATCCATATAGCAGGAATAACTAAAAGACCAAGACAAGTACTTGTTCTCCAGTAGAGTGTAGCTACTGGAAGAGGCAGTCACTGTCTAGGGCCATATCTGTGCAGCAAGAGGCAGAATAGGAGAGGTCCTAACAATAAGCTTCTAGCCTAAGCATCATTTCCTCTATGACAGTATTACCCCTTTAAGAAAAAAGTGGGGGGGCCAGTGAAGGTACACCGTCCATAGCCTTGGACCCAGAGATCTCACAGCTAGGTAGGTGTAGATAACAAGGTCAAAGACAAACGGGAATATGTGATACGCACCAAATAATGCATAGCAGCACTTTTTGTAGTTGGAATGAACTGGAAACCAAGTAGATGTCGGTCAGTTGATGAATGACAGTACAAATGGTAGCATATATATAGCAGGATATTACTACACAATGAGAAACGATGCATATGAAGAATGCAAAGAATGGGAAAACATGAACTGATGAGTACCACGAGCAGAACCAGGGTATATGGGAGTCCGGTCATATGTGTAGGGAGAGCAAGGATACGTATAGATACAGCGCAGCTAGGAGGCGCCATAGTGCACAGCGCCAAGCCTGGAGGCAGGAAGACTCATTTTCGTGAGTTCCAATCTGTCCTCAGACACTTTACTAGTTACGCGACCCTTGGCAAGTGGCTTAACCCTGTTTGCCTCCGTTTCCTCATTCATAAAATGAGCTGGAGAAGGAAATGGCAAGCCAAGCCAGTATCTCTGCCGAGAAAACCCCCAATAGGGTCACAAAGATTTGGACACAACTGAAAAAATGATTGAACAACAAATATGTGTGTGTACATATACATATATACACATACATATATATGTATGTATATGTGTATGTATACATATATAATGTATATGTTTGTATGTATATGCATGTTTGTATATATAGGTCCATAAATGGAAAAC
>CM053623.1:395705914-395716679 GCA_028646595.1 Phalanger gymnotis
AATAGCTCTGTTCTCATCTCGTTTTGTTTTACTTTAACTCTCTTGTTCCTTTTGGAACATCCTTAATATTTTGCTCTAGATCTGTTTTTCCTCCTGTCTAGTCATTCCTTTAGACTGGGTCTAACCTGTGCTGCCAGACTCCTTCTTCTAGCATGTCCATTCCTATGATAACCCTCCTCTCCAATTCTGACTCTTGGTATCATAGATTAACATCACTTCATTTGTCTCTTCCTGGCTTCCAACAGAGACTTCCTTTTTTTGTGGAACAAACACTTGACTACTCTGAATTGCCAGCATCTTGGCTCCTAACTCTAGCCCTGACACCACCACCTGTCTGGATGGGGTGGCAGCTACTTGCCAAATGAGTGTATGTGTGAGATAGGAAGATAGTGCCTTTAAATACTGAAGTGTTCACACATATAACCTGAGCAGTATTTTCTGTTTTTTTTTTAAAAGTAAGCAATGGAATACAAGGAAAAAAAAGACTTTAAATATGTATTTCTTTTATATCCCATACACTGATTTGATCATATGGGATTGGTTCAAAATCTCCATCCAGTCCAGAATTAGTATTCCCCACAGCCACTGTATTCTGTTGTTCTCTTGTGTAAGGTAAACTATAACAAAACAAACGACCAGGGAAATTTTGCCAAAATCAGGAAGGCCCCAAAGTTGATCTGTGGGGCACAAAGGCAACATTCCTATTATTAATCCTAACTAGAACACCATTCCTACAGGATCAAATGACTATAACTAGAATTTATATAGTGCTTTAAATGTTATCTCATTTGGTTCTCACAAGAATTTATAGTTGCTGTTCTCTCCAATTTACAGATGAGCAAATTGAGTCCGAGAGAGGTTATGTGACCCAAAGTCATGCAACTAGTAGAAATGCTGGTTTTATTCCACAAATTAAAAACAAAATAAATTTTCTTCAAAAATTTGAACTCAAGTCTTCCTGATACCAAATCTAACTCTAAGCACTCTATCACCTGTCTTCCTCTAATATAAATCTAAATTCTCTTGTTTGACTTTTTAAAAATTTTATTTTATTTTCAATTCATGGAACAAAGCAAGCATTCCCATAACACAGTACAATAAAAAAGATGATTGCATGTGAAACTACAAGTCTACCTAGAGATGGCTACCATTAGACACAAATAGATCTATAAATTTATTCTATCTATACTTCTATTTATCAGTTCTTTATCTGGATGCAGATAGGGTCTTTCTTCACATGTCCTTTATTTCTTCTTAATCAATTTACTTGTAGTTTTCACATTGACGAGTTCCAAATTTTTCCCCCTCCTTCCCCTCCTCTTGCCCAAGACAGCGTGCAATCTGATATAGGCCGTACATGTACAATCTTAATAACATGTTTCCACATTAGTCATGTTGTAAAGAAGAATCAGAACCAAAGGTAAAAACCGTGAGAAAGAAGAAAGAGAGAGGGAGAAAATAGTATGCTTCAATCTGCATTCAGACTCCATAGTTCTTTCTCTGGATGTGGATAATATCTTCTATCATGAGTCTCTTGGAATTAGATCAGTTGTATTGCTGAGAAGAGCTAAGACTACCAAAGTTGATTATTGTACATTTTGCCGTTACTGTGTACAATTTTGGTTCTTCTTACTTCACTCAGCATTAGTTCATGTAAGTTCAGGTTTTTCTGATATCTGCCTGTTCATCATTTCTTACGGAACATTAATAGTATTCCATTACCTTCATATACCACACCTTGTTCAGATATTCCCCAATTGATGGGCATTCCCTCAATTTCCAATTCTTTGCCACCACAAAAAGAGCTGCTATAAACACTTTTGTACATGTGGGCCCTTTCCTCATTATTATGATCTCTTTGGGATAGAGACCTAGAAGTAATATTGCTGGATCAAAGGGTATGCACAGTTTTATAGTCCTTTGGGTATAGTTCCAAATTGCTCTCTAGAACAGTTGAATCAGGTCACAACTCCACCAACAATGTACTTGCTCCAATTTTCTCACATCTCCGATATTTGTCATTTTCTGGTTTTTCATGATAGCCAGTCTGATAGGTGTGATGTGTTACCTCAGAGTTGTTTTGATTTGCATTTCTCTAATCAATAGTGATTTAGAACATTTTTTCATATGCCTATAGATAGCTTTGATTTCTTCATCTGAAAACTGCCTGTTCGTATCCTTTGACCATTTATTGGGAAATGATTTGTATTTTCATAAATTTGATATATCATTTATTTTTAATTTGTATTTATAATAGTCAAAATGACTTATTTGCTCAAAGTCATTCTTAAAACAACATTGTTGTTACTGTTTTATATTTAAGGTCTTTCACAACCTACCTCTCCAGACTCTAACATATCATGCTCTTTACCATATACTATAATCTTGCCAAAATAGCCTCACTAGTCCTCACACATGGCACTCCATCTCGTCTTGGCCTTTGTACTGGCTGTCTTCCTATTCCTAAAATGCATAAGGTCTTTATTACAGAACCACCAAAGTTGTGAACAGTATTAACTGTATGTCACAAGGTCAATCACAAATATGGCCTTGAAAACACTTCTAGATTCTCACAGAGGAACTTTCATTATGCCACCCTGACACAAAATATACTTTACAATATTTGTAAATAAGAAAATGGGAAGGATTTTAAACAGATACACCATACCTTATATTTCCAAATGAATTGTCCATTTTATAGGAGTGACTTCTGCCTAGGCAGTGTGATGTAGTAGAAAGAGGGTCTTGGACCTGAAGTTGGAATACCTGGATAATGTCCTAACTAGTAGATGGTCACTAGCAAGTCCCTTAACTCTTCTGAGCCTCACGTTCTTCATCTGTAAAATGGGTCGATAATACTTGCACTATCTACTTCAAAGGACAGTGTAATAAAAATATTTTAGAATCAAAGTGCTTTTGGGTTTGTTTTTGTTTTGTTTTTGTTTTTGTTTTTTTGGGTTTTTTTTGCTTTTTTGCTTTTGTTTTTCCTGGAGGATACAACACATGCCCAAATAAGTGTGCTATATAGTACAATGTGATGAGGGCAAAGAAAAGTACTGCGGGACAAATAGAGGAGGAAAGGATCAAGGAGGACATCTGAGCTGGACTTTCAACCAGAGAGGAAGGTTTCACCACCAGAGGGTCATAGGATTTAGAGTTGTCAGGGACCTTAAAAGATCATTGAGATCACCTCTTCATTTTACTGATGAAGAAACTGAGAAGTCCTAGAAAAGTCAAGTGATTCATCTAAGGTCATGGAGAGGTGGTAGGTAGAAGAACTACTGCTATTCAAACTCAGATTCTGTGATTGTGAAGAGCTCTATAACCATGAATAATTTCTAGTAAGCAAGTCACTGTTGTGTATCTTTTGTTGGCTGCTGATTCTCTAAAGGGGCCTGCATAGGGTGTGAATGTGTACATGTTAATCTGGATTATGATTAATTATCTTCACAGTCTGTTCCTGACCACACCAGTCAAGGAGTTTCTCATTACCTGTTCCAAAACCGTAGTTTGAGAAGGGGAGATTTGAGGAGTCCTGGTGCTCATGGGAGTGCACGGCTCCTGCCAATATCCTCAGAGCAAATTGGAATGGTTAAGAATCCCCTGTGTGCTTACACATGCTGCATGTGTGACATGGGAACTTAGGATGTGGTAGAAGTAAAGTCCCCTCCATGAAATTCCAAAACCATTGCCCTCCACATACCTTGTCATGTACATTAGATTTGTGTGCTTGCATTTGTTTGACTGGAAATTTCTTCATGCTCCATTAAATATAGGCTCTTTTCTGGAGTTTTCTAGAAACCGACTGGAGCAATGTCTTATATTTACTATTTGTCCTCTTTGCTTCCCTTGATTCCTCCCAATAAGAGCAGTCATGTGGTGCCAAAAGAACAGATGGCCAAAGCAAGGGGTCAGGATTTGCGGCAGTAAGTCAGCTGGAAAATGACCCCTAACAGAGCCATGGGAAATGTCCAGCATGGCCTCCATATCTTCTGTAATCCAAGGGCTGGGCACAGCAAGCATGGGTTGAGGTAATCTCAGTTCAAAAACATACACTTCTCTTGGCTTAAAAGAAAGTAGTTGGCAGTGTGGAATCTCTTCCAGATGGGCAGAGTGGAAGGGCCATCCTGGGTCATAAGAGGCCATGCATGTTGCCGCCACACTGAGAAACTATTTGGACAAACTACCTATATCCCAAGAGATTGTAAGACTATGGTTTGCAGCTATGTGAAGGTCACATGTGAGTCCCACAATCCAATGCTGACAAGGAAACATGGAAAAAATAAGAAATAGGACTTCAGAGGGGAAAAAATAATTTAGCAGAATGGAATCTAAACTTCCTAGGTTGCATCCAAAGGGGAGAAATGGCACCTCTAGGTCCTTTGGATTCAAATGCATCTCTTGTTTTTGCCCTTAATCTTGTCTTGCTAAATGTTTTGTTCCTATGACTTTCTCAATTTCATTCATTTACAAATTCCTAGATTTTTAGTTCAAGCATGGTTGATCACTATAGCCCTCTGAACCCAGCTCCATCCTTTGCAAAATGAGAGGATTGGGCTACGTGATTTCTAGAACCCTTTCCAGTTCTAAATCCTGGGAATCTAAGTTAAGTGACTTGCTCAATCTTGCTCAGGTAGCTCTCGGTAGTGTCAGGTCTACAGCCAAAGTCTTCTGTCTCCAACAATATTCTGTCTATAACAATAAGCAGGATTTATTGAGTACCAAATTTGTCTATAGCACTGTGGAATACAAAAATGATGTCGTTAGGGAGGATGTCTAGTCCACAGGAGCATACGGTGTCATTAAGGAGACAAGATATCGAAACAGTGAAAGGCATTCTGCTATTTATAAACCCAGTGGGTGCTCCAGTCAGGGTCTGAAGGTCAGAGAAGGAGGACATGGCTGTGGACTAGAGACCCACAGGGGTGGGTCTCACGGAGCAGGTGATGAGAGATAGCTAGGATCTGCATGGGATAAAGAGAGAAGCAATCAAACATTTGGTGATTTGAAAAATTCCACCCATTCCTTGGATTTCAATGGAAATCTGTATTGGCAGATCTTCGTGCTTTCTGAGACACATCTGGTTGTCCAGCCTCAGTAGTGTTGGATTTCCACAACAGAGGAGCTAACAATCCAATAAGTTGGTGCTTTAGCAAATTGGAACTAAGATGTTAATGGCTTCTAAGAAATCAACTGCAACTTCTCTATGATCCCATGTTTCTTAGTGGGAAGAATGAGATTCCCAGACCTGCTTCTTAAACTAAAGCCACTCTGGTGCTGGGTCTTTTCATTTTATCCTTCTATAAGGTTATCAGTGGAAACAAGAATCTGGTCAGATTCTGCTCAACAAAGAAAATGACAAAGACTCTGTGTTCTCAATTATCATGAGACTCAGAAATCCCCTATGTGAGCAAATGACTGGCCATTATCCCTAATCTTATACTGGAGGTGGTGGAATGACCTTGCCTAATTATATGGCTAGAGGAAAAGAGAAAAAGGAGTAATAGGGATGTGAAATTTTTGTGGCTATTACTATAAGCTCATTCAAGTTTTTGTTTTTAATAGACTGCTAAAATATATGGTTTGCAGTCAAGAGTCAATGATTCAGTACCCTGAAAAGGGAAAGTAGTTGGAGCGATAGCTAAGAATCAGGAAAAAGTGCACAATGCCCATTGGCCTTAGGGTACATTTGTCATATTAGCTCTGCCAATGAATAAAGAGAATAATGTGGACTTTCCAAGGAGGCACAGGTTTATAGGTAAAAGGCAATTTAGTCTGGAAGGAGAATTCATGCCACAAATGGGGAAGCCTAGCCTTTAAGAGGTTGCAGACAAAGTGGAGAAGGGTGTGGTGGAAAGAAAGCTTCAGAATAGGTGGAAGAGCCAATGTCCGCCAACCAGGTGAAAAGATCCATCTTGTTGAACCTGTTTCTAGTGGACCAGACAGAAAGGAGACACGGTTCAAGGTAATAGCAGTCTCTGGGCATCTAGGTGGTACAGTGGATAGAGTGTTAGGCCTAGAGTCAGGAAGACTCATCTTCCTGAATTCAAATCTGGCCTCAAGACACTTATTAGTTGTGCGACCCTGGACAAGTCACTTAACCTTGTTTGCCTCCATTTCTTCTTCTGTAAAATGAACTAGAGAAGGAAATGACAAATCACTCCAGTATCTTTGCCAAGAAAACCCCAAATGGGGTCACAAAGAGTTGGACACAATTGACAACAACTGAACAGCAAGAGCAGTCCCCGAGTCTAAAGTATTGTGGCCTTCAGAAGAAGGACATGATGGCTAAGGTTGAAACCTGAAGAAAAGATAGCTTTATGGGCCTTGTAGTGGAATCCCCTATTGGGATTCTACAAGGGGACAGGAAACAAAGACTGGTTTCTGAATCAATGGCAGAGCAGAATCACAGGATTTCAGTCATCTAGTCTAATCTCTCATACCTGAGGAAGTAGCATCCAACCAAGCTCAGCAGAAAGCATGGTGTGGAATCGAGGTTCCTGTCATCCTCAGAGCCAAGAAAGGAAATTCTAACTTCAGGGGCTAAAGACTGTGTCAATGGAAAACAACTCAGCTTCCCATGGGGCAGAGAACCAAACTTCCCCTGCGGCCAGAGGACCAAGGAATGGACCTCAAAGAATGTCACCTAAGGGGCTAAGAAGAGGACAAGGACCCATTTAAGTAACTAGAGAGAAATATCTGTTAGAAGTAAGCAAAACTAGAAAGAGAAGTGTCTTTGAGATCAGGGGAGAAGACAGTATCTAACAGAAGGGGCTGATTTGTGGTATTGAATGCTGCAGAGGGGTAGGAGAACTAAATGAAAGGCCATTAGATATGCCATCGGTGATCTTTGAAAAAAAAATTTCTGTAGACTGCTGGAGTTGTAAGTAGGATTATAGGGTCTCAAAGAGAAAAGGTTTGATAAGGACAGAGGTAGAAGCATCATGGCTAAACAAGCTATGGTATATGAATGTAGTAGAATACTATTGTGCTATAAGAAATGAGGAGCAGACGGACTCCTTAATAACCTAGAAAGACTTATATGAATTGATGCTGAGTGAGGGGAGCAGAACCAGGAGAACATTATACGCAATTACAGACACATTGTATCTGTGATGACTAACTTTGATAGACTTAGCTCTTTTCAGCAATGCAAGGTTCTAAGATAACTCCAAAAGACTCATGATGGAAAAAGTGATTCACATCCAGATGTATTGGTAATTAAGGTGGGACTTTTTTTTTTTTACTGTTTTCTCTTTTAGAATGCTAAAGTAATCAAGTGCCTTTGATTAAGTCTTACTAAGTGCAAAGTCCCAGGCCCACACCCTTTTGCTGATTAGGTGTGAACTCTTATGGCCCTAAAAAGGGTATATAAACTGAGAGGTTAGCATTTTGTTTGGGGCTGTCACTCACTGGAAGAGTGTTGGTGTGGAGATTCTGGGTAGCCATTGTTAAGAGCCCCCTCAGCTTTGGAGAAAACCCAGATGTTGGTACGTCTCTTTTTGGTAACTATGTATGTGATGTCTTGATCAGACAAAGCCTGTCTGTTGAATTGTGTTATTTGATCTGTTGATATTTTCTGTTTGTAATTTCTGTTTATATTTGCTCTAAAGTTCAGGGTGCTGGCTTTTCCCCCTGAACTAAGTGAATGATATATGTATGTTTGATTAAACTGAGATTAATAACCCCTTAAAGTTGCTTTCCTTAGAAAATCAGATCAAAGAACATGTACTAGCAGCCCTTCTGTGTGCTATGGTTATTGGCCTTATACAGCCACAATAGTGAGCAAGCCACATTGTTGTTACACCAGAGAAAGAATTATGGAGTCTGAATGCAAATTGAAGCAAACCGTTTGCTCTCTTTTTTTGTTTGTTTTTGTTTCTGTTTTGTTTCTTCTTTCTCGTGGTTCATTCCACTGGTTATAATTCTTTACAACTTGACTATTGTGAAAATATGTTTAGTATGAAGGTATACGTAGAACCTATGTCAGATTGCATGCCATTTTCAGTGGGAAAGGAGGAGAAAAGGGAGGGGGAGAAAATTTGAAACTCAAAAACTTGAGGAGCTGAATGTTGTAAACTAAATATAAATAAATAAATTTAAAAGAAAATAAAAAGAAGAGGCAACTTTTTCAAGAAGCTTTGCAGTAAAGGAGGGGAGAGAGAAGGGATGGATGGCATCTAACTGACCCAATGGATAATGCTGGAGATGGAGTAAGAAAAACCTAAGTATGAAGTTATGTGAACCTGGGTAAGTCACTTAACCTCTTTCACTCTTAATTTCCTTGTCTATGAAGTGGGAATAATAATAGCAAATACTTCCCAGAATTGTTATGAGGCTCAAATGAAATGATTTATATAAAGCATTTTCTGGACCTTAAAAGACTATATAAAAGTCAAATGTTATTATTTTGAAATTAACGAAAAGCATTTATTGAGTTCCAAGCGCTGTACTAATTACTGAGGATACGAATTTTAAAATGGCAATAATCCTCCCACTTCCCAGAAACTCACACTCTAACTGAGAGAAACGACACATGTATGAATGGGTTTGACTGAAGGATGTATAGAAGGTCCCAGAAGTCCTAAGGGCATAGCAGTAAAAATGGATGATTTGCCTTCTCTAAGCTGAAAGGGCAAGAGAAAGACTCTTTAGGACTGGAGAGATCTGAACATGCTCATTGGTGGATTAGAAGGAGCCAGTGACAAAGGAGAGGTTGAAGATGTTTGAGAGAGAGAAGAAATGATTGCTGAAGCAAGGTGGGTGAAGAAATGGAGGACAAAGGTAGGTGGATTGGCCTTAAAAAGCTGGCACCTTATTTATGTACATATCTCTTTCATTAGAATGTAAGCTTCTCAAAGGCAGTTGCTTAGCTCAATCTCAGCCTAGAGTAAAAGAAAATGGAAAGAGCAGATGATGAAGCCAAAACACTTAGAGGAAGGAAGGAGAAAAGCAAGGAGAGCTCCTGTGAGATGCTCTTAATCTTCTCAGTGACATAGGAAGCTAAGTCATCTGCTATATATCTGGGGAAAAGGAATGCAGCTGAGGAGGCTGAAGAAAGAGGAAAAATATGGAAACACATATGGAAAATGTGGGGAGGAAGGTGAAAAATCAATATGAATAGAGGAGTAGTGTTGTCCAACAGCTAGGAAAGCCCAAAATTATGGACCATAAACCTGGGGTGGGTTTTAAAATCTTTTCTTCAGTGTAGTGGCAGTGGGAACAAAAAAAAGTGTGTGGTGGAGGTTACTTAGGAATGAGGATTAGGAAGTTTGGAAGGGTAGAAAGCTGGGGGCAGGATAGGGGCGTGTGTAGGGAGCAGAGTGTGGCAATTCTAGGGTGTGGCATTAAGGTGGAAGATCATGGGGCCAAGCCTGCATCTGGACATAATGGAAACCAGAAGAGGAAAGAGTTGAGAACAAAAAAATGGATCAAAATGTAGCAGTAAATTTAATCTGAATGAGATACGATTTAGTGTGAGTTGGAGAAAACATGTACAATCAAAATAATGATAGATTTGAAATCTGAGGACCTCGGTTTGAATTCTAATTCTGTCATGTATTATCTCCTGACTTTGAGAGAGTGGCTTAATTTTTCTGGGCCATATTTTCTCATCTGGAAAATATGGAAATTGGATTAGATGGCCTCTAAGGTCCCTTACAGCTCAGGATCTAAAATTCTATGGGGGGGGGTGCTGGAGAGAGAAAGAAAAAGAAATGAGACAGAGAGAGAGAGAGAGAGAGAGAGAGAGAGAGCGAGCAGTGGGAAGGTAACTGATGAGAGAATGGAATTTCAAAGTTCCTACTCTTTTGAGGTCTAAAGTGTGACCATGCCAGTGAGTGAAGGAATCGTGCAACCAAGTTGTTAGGAGGAACATCGGTGTGGATATTGACGCTCTTAAGGATGATGGCAGAATATTGAGTGGAGAGAAGGATCAGGAATAACCTGGAGATGGGTAAATGACAGCAACAAGGATGTGGTACAAATGGATCGTGTGGCTTTCCATCCCAGCAACATCTACCGCTGTGCCGAGCTCCAATAAATATTCTCTAAATAACTCCTGGATGGATTCAAATTGATTTTTACCAAAACTACCAACATTAATGCTGAGGTCCAGCATAAATCAAACTGTCTTTCCCAAGGCTGCTTTAACAGACTCCTGGCTCATCTCAAAACCATTGGACGTACAGAATCACGGAATCTCTGAACCCCGAGCCCACTGGCAGCAGGAGCTGCCACCTCTCGCTCTTCTCTGGTTCTTTTTGCTGCAATAATTCCTGGGCCAGAGGGAGCCTCCTTTATTTTCCAGGGAGGAGAGAGGAAGAGCAAGGAGAGAGGTCAGCAAGAAGTTCACACACCCTGCTCCAGTTGGGAAGCTGGTTCAGAACACATGCAAAGTGTGCTGTGGCTGCTATGGTGGAGGGTGGACAGGAGTGCCCATCCATCTGGCGAGAAGTGCCTGTGGCTGATTATTTAGCACAGTCGGCAAAGGAAGAAGGAGAATAGTAGAGGCAGGTTAACCTCTGTGTTATCAATTTTATTCTTCTTCTTACATACCTTAATGATCACTTACGTACCCCAGTGATCATCTTGTGTGCCCTCTGTGATCTGTACATCTCATTTTAGATACCTAGGACCCAGAGGCCAACTAAGAAAAAAGGCTAAAAGTAACTCAGAAGAGGAAAATATTCTATCCTCTTCATCCCAATATTGATATAGCTAGTGCGTGCGTGTGTGTGTGTGTGTGTGTGTGTTATAAACACAT
>CM053623.1:395716779-395737886 GCA_028646595.1 Phalanger gymnotis
AATTTTATTCTTCTTCTTACATACCTTAATGATCACTTACGTGCCCCAGTGATCATCTTGTGTGCCCTCTGTGATCTGTACATCTCATTTTAGATACCTAGGACCCAGAGGCCAACTAAGAAAAAAGGCTAAAAGTAACTCAGAAGAGGAAAATATTCTATCCTCTTCATCCCAATATTGATATAGCTAGTGCGTGCGTGTGTGTGTGTGTGTGTGTGTGTGTGTGTGTGTGTGTGTGTGTGTGTTATAAACACATAGGCACTGCTGAGTTACACCATTCTGGATATACTTAGAAAAGAGTCTCTCCTCCTTCCAGTGAGGGAGCACAGTTGGCTATTTGACACTCCCTTAAACTTAGCACTGTAGACACAGTTGGGTTTTTCATCGAAGATTCAACCCACCAGGAAGGAGAAAGAGGTCTTTGTCCAGCCTCTCTTTAAATTGGGGCTGGCCTGACTTTCTGGTTCCTTCGCTGCTTGGGGCTAAATTGTAGATGGTCTGTGTCAGGGTTGGAGTCACCATGCCATCAGGGGCCTGCCTTCTGCTAGTGGTGGTATGTTGTCTTGGAGCTTTGGGACAGACCCCGAAGCAGAAGAAAATCAATCACGGGGAAGAGATTCACTTTCAGACAAAGGGCAAAGATGCTTGTACTATGCGGGTCAGCGATCAGGGCGAAATACACCTGAGGCTTGAATGCAGGAACCAAGGCCGAGCCTCCTGGTGTGAGTACAGTGGGAAGCCTGGGCTGTGTGGGGCCTTCATTAGTAATCCGACTCTGTACTGGAGCCAGGTGGTGCTGGGCTTGAGGAAGCTGAGTGAGCCCTGCCTGGCAGCCCCAGTGCTGAGGCCCACAGTGTGCCAGGGTGCTGGACCTGAGGCACAGCTCAAGCAAGGGGCTTCTAGCCTGAAGGGTGCTCACCTCTCCAGCCAGCTGTCTGAAGCTTCTAGGCCTTCAAAATTAGGGCCCAAGACTGAGGGACCACTCCAAAAAGACTCCCAGGAAGTCCAGATGGGCAAAAGGTCTATTAGGAAAATTGGGAAAGCCAAGCCCACTGCCCCACCTCCAATGAAGCCAACCCAACAAGGACAGCATGCCCGAAAAGAGGAGGAGGCCATGAGGATGGCGAAAGAATACTGTTGGGAACCCTTGCAGAAGATCTGCTCTTTTATCATTGGCATCTTTCTGGGCTAAAGACCAAGCCCTCCAGGTAAAGCTTTTGTCTCTCAGAATACAGAATAACAGCAGCGCTTTATGCTTTGCAGAATGCTTTCTTAAAACTCATCTCTCTTACTCCTCACAACAACCCAAACAGGTAAGTGGGGCAAGTGTCCCTGGATCTATTTGGTGGGTGAGGAGATCAAGGCAGGTTTCCACAGTATCTCACAGGTGGCCAACGAAAGATCAAAGAATCATAGGCTTAGGGTTACAAAGTCTCCTTAGAGGCTGGCTAATCCAATGCCTTCATTTTACAGATGAGAAAACTGAGACCCAGATGATTATTAACTGGGCACCAATTAATATTTGGGCAACAAGGATTTATTAAGGGCTTACTATGTGTAAAGCACTGTGCTAAATGCTGGACATTTGGGTGGATTTGCAATCAGGAAGACTTGAGTTCAAATCTTCTCTCAGATACTTATTAGATGACAAATTTCTTAAATTCTTTAAGTCTTGGGTTCCCTATCTGGAAAAGTGGAAAAAATACTAGTGCCTTCCTCACTGGGTTCTTGTGAGGACCAAAATGAGATGACTGGGGAAAAGATGCACTTTGCAAACCTTAGAGTACTCTAAAATGCTAGTTTTCATTATTAAAAACAATCCCTGCTCTTCAGAAGCTCACAGGCAAATGGGAGAGACGACTTGAGAAAAAAAATCATGGGTGAAGTAAATGGAAGGTGATCTCCAAGTAAAGGCACTAGCATTTGGGGCTGGGGAAGGGAAGACTGGGAAAGGTCTCCTGCAGAAGGTAAGAGCTGAGCTGAGTCCTGGGGGAAGGCAGAAGGCAGAGGCGAATGAGAAAGAGCATTCCAGGTGTGGGAAAAGAGAACAAATAGCAAAAACTGGATTTGAACCCTTAGTCCTCCAACTCCAGATTTAGCACGCTATGCATTGCACTACACAATTTGGGATTGTAAAGCAAGTACTTTGACTCAACTTTTACAATTACTCTCACTGTTGTGTGGAAATTTTTATGACCAGGTAACAGATCTGAATACTTTATCCTATTTTGGGAGTGTTGCATTCACCTAAGCTGCAGAGTTTCTAGGGACTAAGGACTGGAGTCTAGTCCTTTCCCTTTGTTTTGCTGATAAGGAAATTCTCTTTCATCTGATAAAGAAACTGAGGTTCAGAAATGGGAATGTCTTGAAGCCAGAGCTCCCAGACCCTAGTCACAGAATTTCAGAATCAGAGGGTCCTCGCCCCAGTTCCCTGAGCTACTCACTGTCCCACACTACCTCTCCAGACAGTACTCAGAAGAGATAGGCACTGTGATCCAGAAACCTAATCACCAGTGGGTGTTGCTCTGAGACTCAAAAGAGCAGTTAAATGAGTTAAACTGGGAATGAATGACACCGACTTTTTTTCTCTTTTAGGTTTTCTTTTTCAGAGACCTCTGGCAGCTGGAGATGGAGCCCTCCTTCCTATAGGGTGCAGTGTCTTTTAAGCCTCTGTCTGTCCTCAGAATGAATAAACTACTTGCCTATTGCCAAATGAATGAATATTTCAGCTACTGGGTTTTGTTTGTTTTGTTTTTGATTTTGTTTTTTGGTATGTTGGGAAGGAAACACTCCCTTTATGAGTTTATGGTTCAAAGTGATAAACTTTATGTGAGATTGCAGGGTTAGCTCAGGGGCTTGGGGCCCAAATGTAGTTTTACAGCTTGTTTTCAAATCTTAGAAGCACTAGAGGGAAACTGAGATATATTAAACATTATTCCATCATTCTTAGATTAGCTTTTCTAACAAGATCTGTATTTCGCAATGCTCTGTATATGCTATGTTGAATGAACGAGTGCCTGGAGATGGGCTGCAGTCCTGTATGCTTTGCCCTTTGTGTGTCAACAATAAAGGAATGGTATCAGAAGCCCAAGTCGGAGAATCTGTGTCCTGCCATTTTAATGGAAAGAATGAACTGGTTCCCTTTGCTGGCCATTAGAAGCTATGATTCATTTCCAAGAGGATCAGGGAGAGAGAGCATGAAAGAAATCTTTGCTAGGTCACACACACACACATACACACACACACACACACACACACACACACACACACACACACACACACTGCACATACAGGAACGAGCAAGAGGAGGCCAGTATCAATGGCTAAGTAAGGAAGCCAGATGAAGTGCCTGATAAGGCATGAGCAAATAGCAGCTCCATATCCTCCTGGTTGCAATGTGTGTGTGTTTGTCCTTCATTCTCAAAGAGGACCATGATATCAGGGAGATGATGACATGACTTACAGTCGACTCTGATTTGAGTGAGGGAGGGCTGTGCAAGGTCACCAGCCTCACTTTCTCCCTCAGAGCCATCTGGGTCCAGTGGCCTGATAATCACCAGGATAACTGAAATGACCCAGGATACGATGAGAGACCCTGGGCCTTTCAGGCTAAGGCCTTTTCAGGTTCTTACTTTGAATGAGGTAATGCCCATTCAGTGAATAGACCTCTTTAAGAAGTGAATTTTGGGGAGGCAATTGGGGTTAAGTGACTTGCCCGGGGTCACACAGCTAGTGTCAAGTATCTGAAGACAAATTTGAACTCAGGTCCTCCTGACTCCATGGCTGGTGCTCTATCCACCGCACCACCTAGCTGCCCCTCCTCCTAGGTTTTCTCTATTCAAAAGAAGCTTATGATGGCCCACATCTGTATATTAACTCACTACTTTAGTGACCTTAAAGTAATAGATCCCCCTTAAAAAGTGCTTTAGTTCATTAATATTAATAATAGCTGACAATCACATAGAACAGTAAGGTTTGTCAAACACCTTGCCTACATTATTTCATTTGCTCTCCCTGCCAGGTAGGTGCCATTTTACAGATGAGAAAGAGCGATTTTAAATGGCTTGTACAGGGTTACAAAGTATCTTCTTCGTGGCAACCCTAGGAGAGGAAAGCAGTGTAAGAAATAGTGTGCCCATTTTATGGATGAAGTAACTAAAGTTGGGAAGGGAAATGATTTTCCCAAGGTCACACAGAATTCAGATTCAAACTCTAAAGAGTAGATTTCCGTGCATTCCATCACACCGCTTCTCCTACAATACAACGACATCGAACCTGGTTTCTAAGACATTCCCTTTCCTACCTACATTTCAACTCCCCAAAAGTAATAAATGATGCTATGAACAAATCACTCCAGGACCATTAGCATTAACAGCCTCATGTTATCCTCCCGGAGAAAACGGCATTTAAGAAGTAGATCTTGGAGAGGCAAAGCTGCATCCCCAAAGGATGTGAATCTCTGCTAATGCAATTTCAGGCCCTTTCACAGGAGAGTGGGGGGAGATAATTTGGGGGCAGGGAGCTTCATCATTTTTGTTTGGTCCGAACCTATGATTTCATTGACGTTTGGAATCCTCCCACTGCGGCAGTTTGAGACCGCTGTAGCTTAAAGTCTTAGTTGCTTGAGGGGCATTAAGAAGTTAAATGGCCTGTAGTAGTGTATGTCAGAGGCAAGGTTTGAACCCAGATTTTCCTGCCTCTGGGTCACACTGACTCTCAGCGAGATGAGTGCCTTCAGATCACATTGCTTACAAGATGTGAACCCGCAGCAACAACAATAATACCTGATCTATCCGTATGTATCTATCACTTTAGGTTTTACAGCATTTGACACAGGTTGTCTCATTTGGTCTTAATGACGGTCCTGAAAGGTGGATGCCCCAGATAACATTTACGCTCGTTTTATAAATGAGGAAACTGTAGCTTCAAGACTTGAAGTGACTTGCCCACATTGATACAGGTATTATGATTAAGGCTAAGCCTAAACCAGAGCGTAGCTTATATCTACTGCTTCTGTGGAAATATGAACTGTTGGAGGCAGCACCTGGGTGTATGATTAATAGAAAACCAGACCTGGAATTGGGAAGATCTGAGTTCAAATTCAGTCTCAGACTGTGTGACCTTGGGCAAGTCACTTAACCTCCCTCTGCCCCAGTTTCCTCATCTGTAAAACAATGATAATCATAACATCTAAACCCCTCCCCTCCCCCACCATGGTTGTGAGCCTCAGTTTCCTCATCTGTAAAATGGGAATAACTTTGGCATCTGCCTCCCAGAGTTGTTGCAAGGATTGCGCGAGATAATTATGTAAAGTACTTAGCATAGTACCTGACACATAGTAGGTGCTTTATAAATGCATATTATATATATATATAAATTTATATAAATATGTATATATATAAATAAAAAAAGAATTGTTTTACCACTCATTTAGCAAACAGTGAAGAAAGCAAAGGTGATTAGCCTGAAGAAGAGGAGACTTTAGAGAAAGAAAATTTCAGAGGCCATCCTATGGAAGGAGTAGTTTTGTTATGCATGTCTTCAAATGGCAGACCTACAGACGGTATGTCAAAACTACAAGAAAAAAAATATTTTACCCCAACGTAAATTCAAACCTTGCGTTTAACAATGAAATAGGCTCCCTTGTGAAGTAGTGAGCTCCCCATGACTGAAGGTGCTCAAGCAGAGGCAATTTGACCCTATATAAGCTGAAATAACTCAATGACAACAAAACAGAGAAGGTAAATGTTAGAGGGAGTTTCTATCCCAGAGAGTGGGATGATGGACTAATTGACCTCTACAATCCCTTCTACTTCTAAAGTTCTATGGTTCTGTGCAGCTATTACTCGAGGATTAGGCTTTATCCTAGGTTAGGGGTGTGTGTGTGTGGGGGGGGTCCTGTGGCCTCAAGGCCACATGTGGCCCTCTAGGTCCTCAAGTGCTACCCTTTGAATTCAAACGTCACAGAACAAATCTCCTTAAAAGGCTTCGAGGCCGCGGGTTCCCCACCCCTGTACTAGGTACTTTGGGGCACATAGGAAAGCAAGGTTCTAATCTGTGCCCTTAAGAATCCTCTACTCTCTAGATGGGGCAGTATGATAGAGTGGGAAAATACTGGATTTGGAATCAGAGTTCAAATCCCAGCTTACATCCTGTATATCCTTGGGTAAGTCACTTCTCCCCACAAGGCTTTAGAAGTTTCTTCATCTGTAAAATGGAGAAGTTGGACCTAACCTCTAAGAAGATCCTTTCCAGCTCTTAATCTATTGTTCCGTAGATATTAGCTCACAAAGAGCCAATGATTTCTCTGTAAACCCCAAACTACTCAGTCCAAATCTCAGCCTCAGTTTACATTCCTGGCTTCCTTCTCCTTTGTTGCCTGAGAAGTCAGCAGATCCCAAGAGGTCTGGCTCCCACTTTTCAGGTCTCGCTTTTGGTTTTAGAAGATAGTAAATGCAGCGCTTCCAAGTGACCTTGGAAGTCACCGAATCCAACGCCCCCATTCTGAAGATGAGGAATCCAAGGCCCAGAGAGATTAAATGACTTCTCTGGTACCACACAACTAGTAAATGTCTGAAGCAAGATTTAAATCTCAGTGTTTAAACTATCTACTACATAATCCTAGTGTTTCCTCATCTGTAAGATGGTGGGAGTGAGGGGTGGAAAAGGGATTGGATTGGATCACCTCTAAAGTCCTTTGACAGCCAGGAATCAAGGGGACTGAGCGCAAGTCTCTGCTTAGCCATTTACTATCTCTATGACCTTGGACGAGACGAGTTACTTCCTTGGGCCCCAATTTCCTCACCTATAAAATGGAGGTCATAAAGATACCTGCCCTCCATCCCTCTCAGGGCTGTTGTGAGGAACAAATGAGAGGTTGTATGTGAAAAACTGGAAAATACCAGTCAGATTATACAGGATTACTGCTGCCTAGGGCCCCTTCCAGCTCTAAAGTTTTATGATGCTATGAAACTGAGCCCTTTATTGCTGAGATGATGGGGAGCAGTAGAGAGATCCCAGTCAACAGTATCAATCAGAGAGGAGTTCCCCTCCCTATAGGCCCAAGAGGCAGATCCTTCTAAAGACAACAAATAGGACTGAAGTGACTTTTAAAACCAAAAAACAGAAATTCTTAGGCCACAAGGCCCTGCCAAAACAGTCTGGGAGTGGATTGCTAGGAGGATATGGGCTGGGAGGCCTACAGGAAGCCTCTCTCCATCAGTTAGAGGCTGAGACTTTTCAATGACTCGATTTCAGGTTACCTTGAAAGGAAACACAGTGTGCAAAGAACCATCTGTTAAAAGTGGCAAAACAGCTTTTCTATTTTTTTTTAACAACTTGTCTTCTTTAAATCACCTCTCTCCTTATGAGCTTATTGCCAGTTGCAAAGTAAACTTGAATGTATTTTTTTCAACCTATGTAAGTACACATCCTTTGAGCCTTCCTATTGGAACAGAGGTAGCTCGGACTCTAGCCAGCCAGTGAGGCTGCTTCAAAGACCTGGTGAGGTACGGGGCACCGAGTAGCAACTTGTTGGCCTGCTTAAGTCTGAGAGGCCGCTTTATGTTGTGGAAGACAGAGAGGAGGTGTCGAGCATCAGCAAGGCCAGGCAGTCAGAAGGCTGCTGAGGAAGTGTGCCTCCCACATCTTGGCAGAGGAGAGATAGACTAAAGGCACAGTGTAAGGCACAGATTTTCAGACATGGCTACTGTGTTGATTTTTGCTTGACTACACATATTTGTCACAAAACAGGGTTTCTATTTGGGTAAGTGAGAGTGAGGAATTAGTGGAGGGAAAAGCCAAAAAAAAGCATAAAAATACACAGAAGAAAATTTTAAATTTGAAAAGGTCAGAAAGGGACAAAAACAGGGCCATTTTGTTACTCTCCTGTTAAATCTAATATGTATTTAAAAGACAAACTACATATAAGAAGACAAATTCATGGTTCCAAATGCAGCCTCAAAATGTCTAGTTCACCCTCAGCATTCTTCTTGGTCCTGCTGCGGATGGTGACATTTGTCACTGTCACTCTGGGGGTGCTGCCACCAACTTCAATGACAACCCCACATCTTTCAACCTTTGCCATTTCCCAGAGTCATCAACTGGTCATAGGAGTGGCAAGGGTCTGGGGGATCCTCCTCTCCCAGGAGCAGTTTCTTTTCAGGATTCTTTCACTCTTGGATTCAACCACTTTCTTCTGGAGTGCATGATTTCAAATTTGTTTGGGGTGTCATACACAGACCCAGAGATGCATCTTATTTTTTCAGTCACAAGCTGTTTCCCATATAGATCATATTGTTGGTGAGCTGTTTCAGTCACATCCACCTCTTTGTGACCCCATTTTGGTGTTTTCTTGCCAAAGATCTTGGAATGGTCCACCATCTCCTTCACTAGCTCACTTTACAGATGAGAAACTTAAGCAAACAAGGTTAAGTGACTTGCCCAGGGTCATACTGCTGGTAAGTATCTGAAACTGGATTTAAACTCATGAAGATGAATCTTCCTGATTCCAACCCCAGTGCCCTATCCACTATGAGACCAAACTTGGATCATCCGCCTTCATCCAACGATGAAAGCATTGACACATTATTGGGGGTTGTTATTAGTGGTCAAATAGAAACCCCTAGTCTTTCAATAGTATGAGATCCAAGATTTATGGCTGGAAGGGACCAAAGGAGTGATCTGGTCCAACTCCCTCATTTTACAGATTAGGAAACTGAGGCCCAGAGAAATTAAGTGACTTATTCGAGGTCATGCATGTATTAAGGAAAATAGTCAGAATTCAAACTCGGTCTTTTGACTCTAACTCCAGCATTCTTTGGCAAAGGATCTGAGATCAATTATTCACATTTAAATGTTAATGTCAGTCAATGAGTGATCTCTTAGAGGAGCGTTCACATCTTAAGCCTCATGTGGTATTGGAACACAATCAGTGGCTTTAAAGTCAAAATAACTGGTTTCAAGTTCCACTTGAAGCTCTTACTAGCTGTGAGAGGTAGGCAGGTAGCTTTATCTCTCTGAGCTAACTTGGGTCCTCATCTGCAAAATGGGGGCAATAATACTTGCAGTGTGTACATCTCAGAGTTGTTGGGAGGAAAGCACTTGGTAAAATTTACAGGGTTATAGAAATGTAAGTTCTGTGAGCTCTGGGTGTTTCAGTAACTAAAAGAAAGCGGTTATTTGAGATAACCTCCAAGGCTCCTTCTCACATTAAAATCCTACAATTGTACAACTTTTATAGCAGGAATAACTGAATCTCAGAGTTGTTAGGAAAGCTCAGAAGACATGCATGTGAACAGGAGTCCTCTCTATAATACTGCTCATCTTCGCTCTATTTGAATACCTCTTGTGATGAGGAACTCACCGCTTCTCAAGGTATTTCATTCCAATTTTGGACGCTCTATGTGTTAGGAAGAAAAGCTTTGTGTTCTACTAAAGAAGCCGAAAGTGACCATGTGATTCTTTCCCTTTGGTTTTGTATTCCAAGGGTAAGACGTTCCTGGTGCCCTCGAAATCACATGGAGATTTCATGTCCTACCTTCCCCTTCCATAGGGGAAGCCCCTATGGAAGCCCCGGTTATCTGGGGGGCGTAATCACATGCCCTGTTTAGCATGGCTTTCAAATGTTCCTCCTGCACGAATTCCTTGAAGTGAGTCCATTTCAACTCACGGCGGTCTCACGAAGTATGTTTTAATGCCATTCGTTCTTTACGTGGTCAGCCCAAGTGGGCGACCACGTGCATCTTTTATGGGCTTTCCGGAATCAGAGTTTGAAAGACCCTTAGACGTCCTCTACAGTGGAGGTGAAGGGATCACTAGGACTGAGTGACTTGCCCAAGACCCAATAGATCAGTGACAGAGATGAGTCTTCTGCATCTAAATCCAGAGCTGTTTTTGTTTGGTTTGTTTGTTTAATGTTGCTTTCTCTACTCTAAGCTACTTCTTCTCCATTGGAGGATTAGTGGCGCCAGAGGACCTCATTGTTGGTGATGCTGTCTCCCTTAATCTGTGTGTGGGGGCTGGGGGGAGGGGGGAATCAACTAATCAGATAGTTCTTGAATGAGTACTATGGACTAAGAACCATTTTAGTCAGTTTAGAAGATAAAACTCACTCTACAAGGTATGTACCTTCACACGGTCATAATAATAGCTCACATTTATAGAGTGCTTTCAGGTTTGCAAAGTCCTTTACGAATATTATCTCATTTGACTCCCATGACAACCCTGGGAGGTGGGTGCTAATTATTATCCCCGTTTAGTAGATGAGGAAACTAAGGTAAAGAGTGGTAAATGACTTGCCCAGAGTCACACAGCTAATATGTGTCTGAAGTCAGATTCCAACTCAAGTCTTCCGGAATCCATGCCCAGTGGTCTAACCACCGCACCACCTACCTGCTACATATTGCTCTCAGCGATCATCCTGTCTTTGCCAGATAAATGTATGGGAGTGGCATAAAAGAAAATGTAGTCTATTAGAGAAGGCAACATATGTAGTGGAAACATCACTAAACTGTAGGGTCTAAAGGCCTAGGCCTTGGGCCCAGCTGGGACGCTAACTAGCTGTGTATAGGTCACTTGCCTCCTTATCATTCAAATGGGAGGCTGGGTCGGATGACCATTAAGATCCCTCTTGAGCTCCATCATTCACTGGTTCCAAGTTTATGAAGCTAGGTTTAGCCACCAGTTATCAGCCTTTCCTGGAAGCCATCCCAGGGTATGTGTATAAAGGAGCCAAGAGACGCAGAAGAGCCCTGTAAACGATGGCTGGGACCCAGATCCCCGGGTTCATCAAGTCCAAGCAGAACAAAGTCCTTGCTGTGTCCACTTCTGTGAATGCCTTCCATTCTGCTAGGCCTACATTGATGAGAGTCAACAATCAGCATAAAGAAGGCTTTTAAGGAGTGTTTGGTCATCTTAGGCCATGGGAGGATCCTAGGGAGAGCCGGGAGGTCCTGTGGTGTTACTTTAATGACAGTTTTAGAAATATGCTGCTAAAATCATCTTATTTGTTTTATAGCATCTGACGGATTTGAGATGGAAGAGACCTACGGCCTGCTCTGGAGCCAAGGCCCTCTTCGTAGGGAGTGTGAGTACATCTGCCAGCCCTTTCGAATGTTGACAGAGCTACCAACTGTTTACCTTTTTTCCTTCACATCCGCACTTCCTGGCAATGCAGATCCATGTGGCAGCAGTTCCCGAAAGAAGGAGCCATGGAGGCTGTGCTTTTCTACCTTCATTCATTTTTTTGTATCCGTTCTGAGCTCGTAAGGACTCCATCTAATTTCTCTCATGCTTTTAGCAAATATGTAAATATGACTTACCATGGCTAACACCTGCCCCTGGAAGGACAAATGAGTTCTGCATTTCTTATATGACACATGGTCCTTTTTCTTCCTCTGGGCTACTCACCCTTTCCCTGACCTAGAGCCAGATTAATGACCCGTGGCTTTTCCCTACTCTATATCAAAAGACAGATCCATAATTGTATTCTAAGCATAGAATCAAAGAATATTAGAGATGGTAAAGGGCTTCGAGATCTAGTTCAACTTGCTATTTTACAGTTAAGGAAACAGGTCCTTGGGGAGGTGCTTTTCCCAAGACCACAGAGGTAGTTGGTGGCAGAGCCAAGATTTCGCAATGGGGTATGATCTGGGATGTGGTAGTAAATGTTTAACAACCAACTTTGGGGAGCGGGTGTTGAAGGATGCAAAAATGCATGCTGGACGCACTTTTGGGTCTTAAACTGCATTATGAACATTTTCTCCCTCACTTTCTTAAGTCTAAATGATCAACAAAATAATCAACCAAGCCCTGATTCTAACATTTGCCAATTGGGAGATGTAAATGCTCATCCCAGAAATTTAACAAGTGGCTGGAGAGAGCCTGTATGAATGAGCTGGCTCCAGAATACCCTTGGAAAAATCACTAGTTCTGGAGCCAGAGGACCTGGGTTCTATCCCTGCTTCTGATGCTTAGAGCTTGAGCAAGTCCTCAGCTTCCTGAAGCCCTGGTTTCTTCACATAATAAAAGAGGAGTCTGGACTCCTTGGCCTCTAGGTCCATCAGCCTATGAATCTAGGTCTCCTGATTCCTCGTTCATGGTTCTTTCTATTGCAATTCTATCACAGTCTCTCTTTGGCCTGTTTCCCCTGTTTTAGTCTTCCCTAGAGCGAAAGGGCAGGCAGCTGGTTACCTCTGCTCGGTTATGCAGATGTATACAACTAACTCCTATATAGCAATTACTCCTGTACTTAACAGCTATGTATTTAACCACTTCACTTATTGCCAAAGAATGAGCTATTCTGTTTAATTTGAGTCTTTCCAGATAACTGGAGATTTTATACTTTCATCTAGGAAAAAAATTATTTTAACCATTTTAGATGAAAATCTTTCTAAAATTAACATATATACTCTTGCCATCTTCAGCAGAAAATACCAAACATAATTTAATCGAGAGGCAATCCTAAGTAGGGGAAGAGGCACAGGACTGGCCTACATCAGTCGGTCAGTCAACAAACATTTATTAAACACTTGTTGTGTGCCAGGTCCACTCTGCCCTAGGTCACATAGCCAGTAGGTGACAGAATCAGGATTCAAACCATGGGCTCCTGAGCCCAGTCCTTTCCATTCTGCTATGTATTATCTCAAGAAGAAAGGCTAATGGTTCTTTTGCCTGGAAAAGAAAGGGCTGAAATTAAATTGTTTTTGCTGTTATTACCAAGTTTGTAAGACTAGTTGTATGACTTTAAGCAAGTTACTTTCTGAGATTTTATTTCCTTATCTATGAGATGGGGCTAATATTAATTATACTTCCTTCTACATAGAATCATTGTAGGGCTGAAATTAGATAATGTATGTTAAGATAGGCAGCTCTTAGGTAGTTAGTTGTGTGGTTGAGAAGACCTGGGTTCACGTTCTGCTTCTGACAGACATTAGATTCCCTACCCTGAGCAAATTACTTTAATTTCTTCGTGCCCTAGGCACCTAACTCCTAAGTCATAGATAACTACCCAGGCATCATTGGTGGAGAAAATTTCTACCTAAGGAGTCCTCTCCGTTGATGTCTCTGCCACTGTCTCACAGTACCGCCCTAAGCAAATCATCCCATCTTTCTGAGCCTCAGTATCCTTGTCTGTAAAATGTGGGGATTGGGCTTGATGATCACTGAGATATATTACAGCCTTATATTGCTAAGACTGAATAACCGGCTCAACACTACCACACAGCTAGATAATAAGTCATGTATCAATGGGGAACGAACATTTTTCATTATTTTGAAAACCTGGGCCTCGATGACATGCATCCACAGCTGCTTAAGAACTGGAAGAAGTTGTTGGCAAAAACATTAACTGTGAATTTTGAAATTTTTTCACTTGAAAATTTTGATTTTACAAATAGATGGGCATGCATTAAATAAAGAAAATGACACAGTGACCTTCTTTTAAGGTTATGTAAGGGAATTAGAAGAGTCATGGTTCTGTCCTGGTCCTATAAAGATATGAGAGCAAATCGTTTTGGAAATATTTAGACAAGGACAAGTTACTGAGTAAAACCAACAGGGGGCGGAGCCAAGATGGTGGCTGGAAAGCAAGGACTTACTTAAGCTCTCCCACAGGTCCCAATAAGCATTTATTAAGCACCTACTATGTGCCAAGCACTGTGCTAAGTACTGGGGATATAAAGAAAAGAAAAAAAGAATCTTGCTCTCACAAAGCTTTGTAAACCATAAAGCCTTGTATAAATGTGAGCTTGAGGTGGCAGCGGGAAGGAAATTAACTTGGTCAAGGTCATTTGTTATGCGGAAACCAAGTAGTTACACCCAGACAATGATTTATTTAGCAATGCATGCAATTGCAGAAACAAAACAGGACCAAGGTTCTTGGTAACCAAGGACCCAGAACCTTGGGTTTTTTACATAGTTAACATACAATTTAGAGGGAGTAAAAAACAGGAAAAACAGAATTATAGGATCGACATAACTGATTTCTTATTGGCGGAGGGGATCGGGAGACAGCGAAGGAAGAGGGGTAGTTTTAGAACGTTCCTTAAATCAGGTGACCTTTTGTAATAGGTAATTAATAATAACTAATGAAACAATCTGAGCATAGATGATTTATTGGCTAGGCACTCAAAAGAATGGGTCAGTGGACTCCCCAGTTAGTCCAAGGACCCTGAATACAGAGTGAAACAGAATTTTATACCTTTTTGGGTATAATTAATCAAATAAGTCCAAAAACTCCAACTGATTAGAACAAAAAATTTAATAGCATTTTATTTTTCCCATTACACGTAAAGACAATTTTTAAAATTCATTTAAAAAAAATTTTGAGTTCCAGATTCTCTCCCTCCTCCCCTTCCCTTCTCCCTTCCTAGATGTGTTATATGTGTGCAGTTGTGTAACACATGTTTCCAGATCAGTCATGCATAACAAAAACAATTAACCAGGATACGAACTTAGGTAATCTAATTTCTAATTGGAGAAAAGCTTAGGGGCTTTCCAAGTTGAGAGAAGGAAAGAATAAATTTTGGTACAGTTGGGAGGGGATGCTTCATAAGATGAAAAGATGTTGATTAATTATGTCCACCCACATGCATGAAACAATAGATGGCTTATCTAGTTTTCCATGGATGAATACCAGAAAAACAACAAAATGAGGGAGAATATACTGTATTTTCCCGTGTATAAGACACACCCTTTTACGAAAAATTTGGGGTCTAAAAACTGGGTGCATCTTATACAGTGGCTGTAGATTTTTTTACTTTCATTTCCCACTTTTTGTCTTGTCTTTGCGCACATTGTTTTGTATTTGTTACCGGTATATTAGGTTATGTTTTGCCACATTCTGCCCAGAAATGGCTCAAAAAAGATTTTCGTATACTGCTGAATTCAAGTTAAAAGCGATCCAGTTTGCAAAAGTGAATGGAAATCGTGCTGCTGAACATAAGTTTGGTCCTCCTCCAAATGAGAAAACAATCAGAGACTGGCTACAGGAAGAAGAAACCCTACTGAAAACGCCACGGCAGAAGGCCATGAGAGGCAAGTCAGCAAAATGGCCTGATTTAGAGAGGGAATTGAAGATATGGATTGAAGAGCAAAGGGCAATTGGAAGTCCTGTGTCCATAAAGATGGTTCAGCATGAGGCAAGAAGAATGGCTGATGAAAAAGAAGTTACTGATTTCAAAGGAGGACACAATTGGTGCTTCAGGTTTATGAAACGGAATGGACTATGCATGCGTACACACACCAGACTTGCCCAAAAGATGCCTGAAAACCATGAGCAGAAGGTCCTTGAATTTCACTGTATTGCTGTATGAATTTTATGATGAATAAAACTTGAGTTCGATAACTTTATATAATACATTTTTTCCAAATTTCGGGCCCCAAAATTAAGGTGCGTCTTATACGTGGGGAAATATGGTATGTAACAGCACAAGATGGAGTCAGTGTTCAAAGATAGAATCAGATTGGTCCTTCTGATTCTCACTCTAAACTAACAGCATCTTGTACATGGTCTTCATTTTATCTTATCACTTTGGGAGGCAGAGTAATTTTGTGACTCAGACTCAGGTGACTTACAAGTTGCTGAAACATAGCTTCACAAAATGGTGGACAAAGGCAAAATGTGGTCACCGATGTTATTTTTAATAAAACACATTATTCTCAACTGTTGTAGTGGATTATGATACAGTAAATGCCCACCGGGGCTGTTGGCAATGTGAACTAATGCCTCTACAATAAATGGCCCCAGATGGAGTTCTTACATCTACTTTTCTTCCCTCTCCCTTGCCCTGTTTCTGTTTCTATCATTTCAAAACTTTGCCCTTTGACATCTCCCTCCACCCCCAAAAAAAGCGCAAACCTCTAATCTGCTGCTTCTCAGTTACTACTAGGTTGGGAAAATCAAGACAACCATGTTTGTTAGCATTGTATCTGAGGGCCAGAAGAGCCGTCTAATAATGAATATAACCACATGAGTGGTTTGTACATGGACTTTATACCATCTATTTTGGCTGTTCATAGACCTTTTTAGCTTCTTCCCTGGTCCCTGCCTAAGTGTCCATCAATAAACACTTATTAAAAGCCTGCTGTGTGCCAGGTAATGTGTTAAACACTAGGAGTAAGGCAAATAAATTATAATCTCTGCCCTCAAGGAATTTATAATCTAGTGGGGGAAGTGACATCAGGATAAATATGATTTTATTATACAGAGTTTTCTTTTTTGTGTTCTTGCCCAACCTCTGACACACACTGGCTGGGTGAGTCTGGCCGGGCCACTTAACCTGGGAGTGCCCTGGGAAGTTCTCTATGACTGTAGGTATATAGAAAGTGTTCTCCTGCATTGCTCCCTCATGACGATGATGAAATCACAAACCTGATTAAACAAACAAGCGAACAAACCACCACCAAGCATCTCTCAGCTTTCTCTTCTCCAGGCAAAAAGATCATAGTTCTATTAGCCTTTCTTCTTGAGGCAAAACATGGATGAATGACAGAAGAAAAGACACTGGCCTCCTATGGGGAGATCAGAGTGTGAATCCTGGCTCTGCCACTTACTGGCTGAGACCTTGGGAACTATCTCTCACTGGGATTATGTTTTCTCTTTCATAAAAATAATAATAGCTCACATTTATATTGCATCCACTAGCGGCTAGACTCTGTGCCAAGTGCTTTACAATTATCGTCTCACTTGATGCTTACAACAACTCTGGGAGTCAGGTGCTATTATTATTCCATATTATTATGTATTATCTTATTTTACAGATAAGGTGACTGAGGAAAACAGAGGTGAAGTGACTCGTCCAATCGCACAGCTACTAAGGGTCTGAGACCAGATGAAAGTGTGAAATGAAGAGGTTGGACTGAAGGAGAGAGGAAGCATGATGTAGTCGACTTGGAGTCAAGAACTCAGACCCTTCCCCCCTGCGTGACCATGGGCAAGTCACTTAATTTCTCTGTGCCTCAGTTTCCTCATCTGTAAAATAAAAGGGTGATTCTTGATGACCTTTAAGTCCCCTTCTTGAAATCTACAATCCTAGTTTGTCTGAAGTCTCATCTAACTGGTCGTCTATGAAAGCATAGAATGTGCATCTGTAGTAGTATTGTAGTAGAAAACAGTGGCCTTGAATAGGATCATGGTCTTTGGGTTTAGAAGGTCTGTTAGAAGTCATCGTAGCATCATAGATACAGAGGTGGAAGGGACCTCAGAGCCAGCTAGTCTAATGCTCTGATTTTATAGATAAGGACACTGAGGCCCATAGAGTGACTAACCCAAGATCACACGGGGAGTTAGTAGCAAAGCCAGGATTCAAAGTGTAGGCTTATGCCTTGAACCCATCTGTTACTCTGCAAGGGTTCACCCTTGAGCATAAATACTTCTCTGGGTTTTATTGCCAGATATAAAACCAAGTGCCTGCCTGGCCCAGGAGCAGTTGTATTTCTGCTGCGTGAGCCATTAACCTGGTGGGCCCTTCCTCCTTATTTTCCGTCCCTCCCAGGGAGTTCCTAAAGTGTAAGCATTGTCTGTCTTGTGTCTTGCAAAAAGGTACTTTAAAGGCTGGCAGTTTTGTAGGGAAAGTGGGCATTCTGGACTGCAAATGCTAATAAAGCAGATGGTGGTCAGTAATCTCCACCTGGTGAAACCAATCCCCATGATTCTGTGTGGCAAGTGCTTTCCCAGTCTGCCTGGAGGAGAGCAGCAGAAAGGCTGACAGCAGGCCAAAGCCAAGAGGACTCTAACCGGACAGGAGATTCTCCACCCAGGAGAGAGATGGATTGCCTGGGGCACTCAATGTACTGGACTAGAGTGGTCAGAAGGCCTGAATTCCTTTTCTAGTTCTGTCATGGATTTGCCATGAGACCTGGATTGAGTTTTCTTCTCTGTAAAATATGGGGGGTGGGCCAGATGATGTCTAACTAAAGTCCTTCCAATAGCTTCTAGGGAGATGACACCCATATTTATCTATCCAACCTAGTCTCTAGTCATGCATTTCCAACTGTGAACTGGGAATTTCTGACTGGATGTCCTACAGGCATCACAAAACTGTTCAAAATTCATTTCAAAAAATAATCTGTTCAGAACAGAATCCATTATCTCCCTACCCACCCCACCAATCTACCTTTCTTCTAAGGAAGAAGAGGAAGAGGAAGAAGAAGAAAAAGAGGGAGAGAAAGAAGGTGAAGGAAGAAGAAGAAGAAGAAGAAGAAGAAGAAGAAGAAGAAGAAGAAGAAGAAGAAGAAGAAGGAGGAGGAGGAGGAGGAGGAGGAGGAGGAGGAGGAGGAGAAGAAGAAGAAGAAGAAGAAGAAGAAGAAGAAGAAGAAGAAGAAGAAGAAGAAGAAGAAGAAGAAGAAGAAGAAGAACTGGCATTTCCCAGGCACTTTTCAGTTTTGCAAAACACTTTCTCCAACAACCCAGTGAGTGTACAGATAAAGAAATAGTCTCAGAGAAGGACTCCACAACCTTTAGGTGTCAAAGCAGAGGTTCATACATGGATCTACTGCTCCAAATGCACCATTCTTTTCCCCTCCACACTCTTTACTGTGCCTTCTGTACTCCCACCTTTTGCTCACACCAGTACATGTACAAAACATAAATATCTTTCCTTCTATACCTATCGTCATTTTGTTCTCTCATCTTACCCTTGACTCCTACCGGCTGCAGGCGGGTCAATTCACCCCTTTGGATCTCAGTTTCTACTGCCGGAAAATGAGAAAGGTGAACCATTATCATCTTTGCAGTCCCTTCTCTTTCTAAACCCTATGATTCCAGAAAAATCTTTCTGATTTTTTCTACCTGTATGATAATGCTAATCAGCACTACATTGCATTTCAAAGTTCGCAAAGTACTTTATTTGTCTTATCTCATTTGGGTTTCACAACAATCTTGTGATAGATGATTAAAGGGAAGAGTTTAAATGACTTGCCTAGGGCTCCATAGCTACTGAGCATCCCATGAAGGATTTGAACTAGGTTTTCTTGATTCCTAGTTCAACATCTATCTGCTGTACCACTAATCCTCTTTTTTTAGATTTTATTACTCGATTTTATTTTACACCAGGTGGTGGATGCAAATCATTCCTTTCTAATAAAGTATAGACAATTAGCTTCACTCAGAATACACTTTTAGTGCACATTTTTAAAAAAGGATTCATCTTACAAATTGTTTGGCAATGCAAATATACAATGGCTTGTAAAACAAATAGTTTAGAAAATGAAAGCCAATGGAAAAAGACTGATTAAAACAACTAAAACAGTACAGGTTTCATATGGCCCTGATTTTACAGTTTTCTTACTGCATCATCAGTATCAGAAATCTGTTCCTTCGGCTGGCTCCACTGTTCTGGATTTAAAGAAATATCTTTTCTATCAGGTTTCATTTCACCTTCCTGATCTATCCAGTATTCTCTAATAACAATTAGGACTTTTCCTTTAAAGTCCCATGCACTGACATATCTCATTTTTCCAATCTGGAACCCTATGATCATCTTGGCTGCTGTTTTGCTTGGATGAAGCTAGTGCTTCAGAACTTTCTCTTGTCTTTTGCTTCTTTATGGGTTTTTCTGGAAGTGCTTGCTTTTTCCTCTTTGCCTTTTCGTCAATTTCACTGTCAGAATCACTCCCAGATGAGCTTGGAGGAACAAGTTCCTTTGATTTGGGCATCGATCAGTTCTTGCGGCTGCACACTCGGCTGTTAGCTAGGAAGTCCAATACTCCTCTTGCAAGGCTCAGCTCAAATCCCACCTCCTCCATGACACCTCCTCCAAATGTTTCCATACCTATGGATTATGTCTGCAATCCCTAAACCATTCTTCTCAGAGTCTGTACCGTACCATTTGTTACTTGATTGTACACTGTCATATTATTTATTCATTCATTTATATGTCTTTTCTCCCGGACTATATTGTAAGTATCTTGGGGGCAGGGACCATAAGTTATACGTTAATGCCTTCAGATAATACAGTTCTTGATTGCTTCAGGGATCTATAATTTCTTCAGTGTAGATGCTTTGTCACAAGATCTATCAACACAGAAAGCCACAAAGTTGTAAAGACAGCTAGGTGGGACAGTGGGCAGAGCTCTGGACCTGGAGACAGGAAGACCTTAGTTTAAATACTGCCATAGATGCTTACTAGCTGTGTTACTCTGGACAAACCATTTAACCTCTGCCTTAATTTCTTCCTCTGCAAAGTGGTGATAATAGTACCTATCTAAAGGGGTGGTAGTGAGGACAAAATGAGATAAGATTTGTAAAGCACTTTGAAAATCTTAAACCGCTCCATAAATGCTAGCTTGGTACTGTTAGCAATGGTCTTAGAGAGTTGTTGTGGCCCCAAATCCATCATCCTACAGCCACTTTGGGCATACAGTAAGCGTTCAATAAGTGCGTAAATCACACCATCATAGAAGCTTTGGTATAAGGGCCTTTAGAGCATATCTTTTCCAATCTTCCTTCCAATCCAGGAATTCCAGCGATAGCATCCTCTGACAAAGTTATGCAGACTCTCCTAGAATTTCCAGCGCCAAGGGCTCTCTGCACTTCAAAAGCAGTCCATTTATAGGACGATGGGCTTTAGAACTGAAAGGGGCCTTAAAGATCATGTGGCCCAATCCATTCCTATTTTTAAAAACTTTAAAAATTGCAATCTAAGAGGGAAAGCTCCTAAAATCTCTGTGCCGAGGGGCTGATAAGAATCCATCCCTTACCTCATTTCTAAAATATACAGGGAACTGAGCCAAATATATAGGAATACAAGGCATTCCCCAACTGAGAAATGGTCAAAGGACATGAACAGGCAGTTTTCAGAGGAAGAAATTAAAGATATCTATAGGCATATGAAAAAATACTCGAAATCACTACTGATTAGAGAAATGCAAATCAAAACAACTCTTGGGTATCACATCTCTCCTCTCAGACAAAACAGGAAAATGATAACTGCTGGAGAGGATGTGGGAAAATTGGAACATTGTTACATTGCTGGTGGAGTTGTAAACCGATCCAGCCATTCTGGAGAGCAATTTGGAACTATACCCTAAGGGCTATAAAAATGTTCATACCCTTTGACCGAGCACTACCACTTCTAGGGTTGTATCCCAAAGAGATCACACAAGTG
>CM053623.1:395738386-395774367 GCA_028646595.1 Phalanger gymnotis
TGGTGGTGGTGGTGGTGATGATGATGGTGGTGATGGTAGTGATGATAGTGACGGTGATGGTGATGGTGATGATGATGGTGGTGGTGGTGAGGGTGGTGGTGGTGATGGTGATAATAACAATTTTAAAAGTTAGAGCTGGAAGAGATCTCAAAGATCATTTACGCTGGATCATTTTTGCCTGGTGAAGAAGAGAAAGCCAGACTCCCACCTTTACCCCCAACCCCCTCCCCCAAGTTAGAACTCTCTTTTTGGAATCCACGAGCAATTTCATAAAATATTAGTTTTTAGAGCAGCAAACAGTGATGGCCTTGTCAACGTCCAATTATAGCGTTCTTTTTTCTACAGATATTTCTTTTTCTAAAACAAAAAGTTATAGGTTGTGCTTAAAGATTGAGGTATCTGGAGATATTTTTAGATCTTGTAATAGATTTGTGGACAGAAAAGTTCCAGAGATGTGTGAGATAAATCACAGTTAAATTAAAGGTACTTTAATACAGCTTCATTACACAGAAAAAAAAATACTTGAAACCACTGGCATTACTCCAGCATCTGAAATTAAATAGTGAATAGAATTTAGCTGCAGAGGTGCAATATAAAATTGGGAGGAAACAGACAATTCCAGTCTAATCTTTCAATGACTTGCTTCCACAGGGAGGAGCTGTGGAGTTGCAAATGTTTCTGTGGGGAAGTACATACACACACAAACACACACCTATTTCTATATACACACATATAGTTATATGTGTATGTATACATATGTGTATATAGTGTGTATACACACACATACACACACCAATAAAGAGAAAACAACAGAAGTAAAATCATTATTGAATCAGGGCTCCAGGTTCTGACACTTGCTGTGATGACACATCTCCCTCTTACCTAGGAAAACTGGCTAAAAAACTTGACTCTGACCATGAAAACTCTAATTTATTAGGACACTTGTTTTTCAGAAAGGACGGAAAAGTTTTTGGATTTGGAATGCTAGAGATAAAAGGAACCTTGGAGATTATCTAATTCAATCCTAGACACTAGGGGCCTAAAAAGTGGAATGATTTACTCAAAGTATCTGTGTATGGGTAAATGTTTAACAACCAGCTCTCTGGGGGGAAATGTACTATACAACAAATTTTAAAATTTATCCTGTATTATTAACATTTTCTCAACCATTTTCTTAAGTCTAAACAATCAATAAAACAATAAATCAAGCCCTGATTTGTAGCATTTGCTGATTTATGAGGCTCATGCTAAAAATTTTTACAACCAGCTTTCTGGAGCCAGTTTTACTTGGCTCCAGCATGCCCTTGGCTCCAGATCATTTGTCTTAATTACTGATGGCTCTAGTACTAAAACCCAATTGTTTCGACTCCTGGTCCTGTAGTCTCCCTACTAGACCACACTAGACTACCATAAGGAGTTAGAGTGTAAAGGACCATGGAGGTTTCCTACAGGCCTTCTTAATCTGAGGTCCCCGTATGTTTTTTTCTTAGTATTTTGATAACTATTTTAATAAAATTGGTTTCTACTATAATACTACTGTATTTTATTGTATGTACTTAAAGCCATAATTCTAAGAAGCTTCACCAGCCTGCCAGAGCGATCCATGACACAGAGAAAGTTGAGCCCTTTTTCTAACTTAACTTTTTCATTTAGAGATAAAGATATTGCGACCAAGAAAGGTTAAGTGACTTGCCCAAAGCCATGCAGATCTGAAGTAACAGAGCCAAGATTTGAACTCGGGTCCTCGTATTCCAAATCTGGCATTTTTCTATGCACCTACACTATCTCCTGCAACTAGCACAAAAGAAAAATAAGAATGGACTTATAGCAAATTGACACAGAATGGTGAATTTCCTCTTTTTTCCTCTACATTCGAAGATGACACTAGCTTAACTTCCCCACATGCTAAAGGGTGTGTATATTTGCATTTTCCTCAGGATGGGGACTAGCCCTATGATTTCACTGATATAGGGAACTCCCAGGAAAGGAAACTCCCGCGATCAATGCCGGTTGGCACCTTCTCTGCAGTCTTGTGGTGGGAAGACATGGGGGTGGGGGGAGGAGGAGCGTTGGGGTGGAGAAGGGAAGAACCATGCACATAAACTACTGCAATTGCTCTCTCCAAAGTTATTAATCATCGCTGAATGGCCAAATCTGATGGGTTTTTTTCAATCATCATCCCTTTCAGCCTATCTGCTACATTTGATGCCGTTGACCACTTTTGCCTCCTGGCTACTTTTCACCACTTTGGGTTTTGGGGACGCTATTTTCTCCTCTTTCTTCTTCTACCTGTAGCACCTTCCCAACACCCTTTGCTGGCTCATTCTCCATATCATGCCTCCTAACTTGAGACGTTCCATATGGTTCTGTTCTAGGTCCTTTTCCCTTCTCCCTCTATGTTGTTCTCTTACTAATTTCATCATCTCTGTGCAGATGACTCCCAGATCTATATATCCAACCTCAGTCTCTCTCTCCTGAGCTTCAAAATGGCTGTCATAGAAGCATTTCAAACTCAGTATGTCCAAAACTGAATTCATTATCTTTTCACCAAAAACCCCTCTTCTTCCGAACTTCTCTGTTTATGTCAAAGGTACCACCATACTTCCAGGTTCATAATCTCAGCATAAGCCTTACTCATCCTCATCCCATGGACTCCAGTTGCCAAATTTTGCTGTGTCTATCTCTATATCCTTTGTATCTGACCTGTTCTCTCCACTCATACACAAACCTGTACCACCTTAGTTCAGGTCCTCATTACCTCTCATCTAAATTACTGCAAAAGCCTCCTAATTTGTCTCCCTGCTTTCAGTCTCCCCCTACTCTAGTGAATCTTCCACACTGTCAAAGTTATTTTCTTTAAGAACAGATGTGACCAGGTTACTCCCTTGCTCAACTAACTCCTGGGACTCCCTATTGCCTATAGGATAAAATATAAACTCCTGTTAAGATTTAAAACTCTCTTCTGGCCCCAACCTATCTTTCCTGCCTCACTGAACATTACTCCCTCTTCCTCACTTTGCAATTCAGCTAAACTAACCTTTTCTCTGTTCCTCACGCATGACATTCTATGTCTTTTCATTGGCCAAACCACATTCCTGAAATACATTCCCTCCTTACCACCAGCTCATAGAATCTTTTTCTTCCTTTGAGACACCGCTCATCCCCTGAACTGCTAGTGTCTGCCCTCTCAAACTACCTTGTGTCTAACTTTGTTATGTATTTGTATTTATTTCATTTGTATTCACTCTGTGTGTTTTTATTTACGTACTTGTCTTCCTCATTAGAATGTAAGCTCATTGCTAGTCGGCATTATGTCATTCTTTGTATTTTTATCCCTAGTGCCCAGTATAGCACTGGGTTCATGGCAGGGACGTAAGAAATCATTACTGACTGATTAAGTGATTTGCCTTAGACCATATGGTTAGTGAATCTCTCAGGTGGGATTTGAACACAACTCTTCCTAATTCCAAATCTTCTACAAAATAACTAGGCAACACAGCCTTGACAGACCTTAAATGAATGAATGAGTAGACAAATAGGCGAATGAAACACATAGAATAATCATTGAATTAGAAAGCTAGATGGGATCTTTGAAGTCATCTAGGCTAATCACCCCTGTGTCTAATAATACCCCCTACAAATGGTCCTCCATCCCTTCATTTGAATGTCATCCGTAATGAGGAACTCACTACTATCTCACGAAAGGTCCTAACAACCTGAAAAGACCTAAGTGTGGGCCAATGAGACACTGTGTCTGCAGAGGACTGCCCTCGCTTGGTCCAGAAAGACTCATCAACAGAGAATTGATGGGAAGAGGGGAGGCAGTGGGCACAGAAAATCATGAAACTATCTATTAAGGTAGAAGGAATACCGATGAAATCATGAAAATCTTGAAATATTAAAATGGGTCATTTGTATATGTAAAACCCACCTCTCTTTTCTAGCCTTCCCCAGGTCAGGTTAATATAATTAGTCCAGCATTCTCCTCAGTTAATTGGTTGACCGGTGTATCTCTTCATTCAGCAACAGCTTTTCCTCTCTAAAGTGCCTTACATCTCTATCTTCCTCAGGCTACTTTTTGGCCTATGATGCTTCTCTGATTCTACCAAGAGCTCAAGGTCATTTGTCCATAGGTTTGTTTTTTCACTCTCAGGACTGTTGATAAGACATAACTCTTAAAGAATTGTCTTTGATCAGTCCTTCCAAAACCATTCACTGAATATCAAGAGGATGTGAAATCATTATACTTTATCTAGTAGGTCAATGGAGATGTCCGGAGTGCTGAACTGGAAGTGTTTGGTGGAGAGGCTAAAGCACTCACTTTCTAATGACTATTTTCAAGTGCTGTATTCAGTTATATCTGAATAAAGCACAAAGTTGGAAGTTTTACATTATTTTCCTCCTATTCTTTTGAATTCTCCTTTGTTCATGAGAGTCAAGGACGTGGTGTCAACAGTCATATTTCAATAGTCATATGGCATCACCTTGGACTGGTTCTTAGAAAGAGAGAAGTAACAATGGACTTGGAATCAGGAGACCTGATTGTGAATCCTGATTTTGACATGTTTTTTCACCACAGACAAATTACTTCTCTCTGAAATTCGGTTTTCTGGAATGCAGAATGAGGACAATAATATTTGCCTCATGGGATTATTGTTAATAAACCACATTGTATACCTTAAAGCACAATAAAAATGTGTTGTTATTATTGGTCATATTAATTAATAATATAGAGATAGTAACTATATCTATGATCTTCTTGGTATGAGGAATAACTCCTTCTATCCATGAAGGTCAGCAACTTCTCTACAATTTATAGAGTTGCCTAGAATATTGAAACTTTTAGGTGACTTTCCCAGGGTTACCTACACACATAGTATAGGTCAGAGGAAGTATTTAAACTCAATTCTTCCTGAGTTCAAATAAGGCCAACTCTTTAGCCACTATGTCACACTTTCTCAATAATAGCACATGATACATAATCACTTATTTTATGAGAATTCAAATTACTTTTATATTCTGAAGTCCAAAATATCTGATAGTAATGAGAGTTCTTTGAGATCAGGAAAGGTTCTTGCCATGACAGTGAAAAGAGCAGTGGTCTTAGAGTAAGAAGACCTATGTTCAAATCCCACCTTACTGTCTTGGGCAGGCTACAACCTCTCTGAGCTTCGGTTTCTTCATCTGTAGATGGAAGAGGTTGGCCTCGTTGGCCTCCAAGGTCCCTTCCAGCTCTAAACCTATGATTCTATGAGTCAACATTTTTTATCTGATCCTGTTGAACTATGTTGTAGTCTACACCCACATTCCATCTCTGGGAGCACATGGTTGACAAAAGACATCGGGCTATGGAATGTTGTTCTTTTAAAACAATTCAACAAACATTTATTGAGTAAATATACTATGAGAGAAAGAGCTCTGAAACTAGGGTAAGAAGACCTTGGCTCAAGTTCCACATTGGTTCAATTTCATTTAACAATCATTCGTTAAACACCAACCATTATTAAGCCACTTTGATAAAGACAGGGAATGTTGATTGTTTGACCCTGAGCAAATTCCTCAACCTTTGCCAGGCTGTTTCTTCATTTGTGAAATAGACATGATAATATCTGTGATGTCCTTGGCCTTGAAGTATGGTTAGCTATCTTGGAAATGGCTAGTCATCTGGAATATTGCTTACTTCCACAGTGTTATTTTGAGGCTCAAATGAGATAATAACTTGTGTTTGCACGATGTTTTAAGGTTTAACAAATATTTTCCTTGGAACAACCTTGTGAGGTAGATAGTAGAATTTCCTTCAATGAATTTGTGATCTCATTAATGTGAATATTTCCTCCACATGCACAGATCACAATCCGTTCATAGCTTCTTAGCCTATACAAATTTTGTTCATTTAAAAATCATGAATATCATGTCAGTTTAAAAAATTAAACAGATCCACCAAAGATCTACTCAGCATTCTGAATACCTTCTTCTAGGTCTTTTTCCACCTCGTGGTTTTACAGTAGTACTTGTGCTAGCTTTTCATTAGCCATTAATCTTGCTAAATGACTGGCCCACTTTCTTTTCCAATCATATAGTAGAATACAAGCTCCTTGAAGGTAAGAATTGTTTCATTATTATTTTTTTACAATGTCTTTGCATAGGTGGTGCCTAATGTAGTGCCTGGCACATAGTAGCTACTTAATACATATTTTAAAATCTATTTCTTTCGTAATAGCTTTTGAGCTCCTTGTGTGTGAGTTGTCTTAGAAATCTGCCTACCCTTGCCCACCATGTTTCTCTTCATTGACTTTTCAGGCCACTCACAATTTTTGGTTCTTTGAAGCTTGTGGAGCTTTAAGACTGACAGTCAGATGACTTCCCAAGATAGAATATTTGTGTTAAAAAATATGGGGTTTGTCTTAGAGATCAGTTTGGGACTATCAAAGGCACTGTTCAATTCCCCAAATGCAATCCAACCTCATCAAATTTCCATGGACCTACCTCTTTCCAATGTCTAGTACCCATCCTGGGTTTGCTCACTAACTAAATGGATTGGCTGCCTGATCGTATATCATAGTTTGAGATAGGTGTTTTTTGGTCCAATTTTGATCTTGTATAAATTGTTTGGCCAATCTCTTTTGGGGTGCTCAGGGATCTCACTGAGGAGGACCTGTAATGTTCTTGGGTTTGATGCAGTTCTAGCACAATGTCATCTGAAAACAGGAGCATCTGGATAGCATCAACATTGGTAGGGAATCCCTCTTTCTCTCACCCCTGATAGAACATTATCTGTAACAATGGCAAACATTTGTAGTGGATCAACACAGCTTTTCCTTCTGTATGACTGCCTTGAGGTGAATAATTGGAAGGTAGTTGGACAGATTGTCCTCATGGTTGTGTCTCTTAAAGAATCACGTAAGATCTCAATTTGTATGTTAGAAGTTCCTTGTTACCCAAAAGCCTGTAATCCTGTGTTTTGCTTCCTACTGTGTTAAATGTGGTGGGTTTTTTTTTACAACCAACACAATAAATACATCGGGATCACATATTTTCTGCACTTTCATGCAATTGTCTGAGATGCTGTCCACTGTAGCAAATCGTTTGTGAAAGTCTGGCTATACTCTTCCTTTTTTTTAGACTTTTTTTATTTTTAGTTTGCAACACACAGTTCTACATAATTTTGAGTTCCGGATTTTCTTCCTTCCCTTCCCCCCTCCCTCCCCAAGACAGCATGGAATCCCATATAACTTCCATGTATAACTTGGCATTGAATTAATTTACACACTAGTCAAGTTGTGGAGAAGAATTATGACCAATGGAATGAATCATGAGAAAGAAGAAACAGAACCATGGCTATACTCTTCTTAAACCAAGGAAAACTGCGATATGTGTGTAGTTCATTCTTATAAAAATTGTATGATGATAAGAAAGTTAGTGTATGGGTGGGTCATTGTTGTGACTAATTGCCTTTATTTCATCTGTAATAGCATCTATGTTTTTTCCAATCCTTTTGCTATTTTCCCTCCCCGAGAGAACTTGTAACATAATTCTTTTGTGAACTTGATCTGGTTCGGACCTTTCTTCCAACTTCATCTGCTCAAGAATTGAGCTGTTCTTAGAGGCCAAATGTGATGGTTCTTCCTCACTGAGTTGGCATGAGGATCATATGGGAGAATGTCCATGAAGGGCTTGGCAGACCTCAAAATGCTGCAGAAGTATTGGCTGTCATAAAGGCAGTATGGTGTTGGTGCTGGACTTGGGGTCAGTGAGGGCCTAAGCTCAAATGTCTCCTCCAACAGTTATTACTACATAACTATCAGCAACTCATTTCTCCATCATCTTCAATTTCCTTATCTGTAAAATGGGGGTGATACAACCTTCAGTACCTATATCCCAGGCAAGAACAAATTATAAAATAAGTGGCAAGCCTTAAACTCATCTGTAAATGTTATTTAAATTATTATTTATACTAGTTGGAAGTGTTAGGTGCAAAACGTGCTGGACTTGGAGTCAAGAAGACCTGAGTTCAAATCTTGCCTCAGATACCTACTAACTGTGTGACCCTGGGAAAGTCTGTCAGCCTCTGTCACCCACCCATTCAGCCTCATCTGTAAAATGGGGGCAATAATAGCACCTCTCTCCCAGGGTTCTTACGAGGCCAAATGAGACAATATGTGTAAAGCATTTTGCAAACCTTAAAGTGCTATGTAAAAGCTAGCTATTAGTAATAGTATGAATGTAATCAATTTTTCTGTCATCCAATTATCCTCATTTTACGAGATACAGACTGAGGTTCGGAGAGGTTGTGACTTGCAAAAAGCGACACCCTTGATACTTATCGGAGTTTGTGCTTCTATGAAGATTCCTTGACTTCACATCCACTATACCATGAAAAAATGTTTGCAGAGCACTTTATAATGGCCATCATAGAATCATAGCATCCTAGAGCTTTCTAGTCAATAAGCACTTATTAAGCACTTCCTGTGTGCTAGGCATTGTATGAAGTGCGAGAGATATGAATATTAAAAAAGAAATACAGTCCCTGCCCTCAAAGAGCTTACAGTCTAATGGAGGAAGCCAATGCACAAAAGGAAGCTGAAAAGGGGGGGAGGGAGTTACGTGGTAGGCATGAGGGGCCATGGTGGAGAAGTAAGTCAGAAAAATCCTAAAGTAGTGCAGCCATGTGAGAAATAAGGAGATGACTGAGCTGAACTCTCTTCTTAAATGCGGGTTTGAAGTTCATGGCCCCACTTTCCACAGAGGCAGAATGTGGTGATGAGGTCAAGTACCAAGGCTGATGAGACCACATAGGACGCTCTGTCATGAGTGTGTCTCAACAGTGAGCTTCCTGGGACATGGCAGAAAAGTTAGAATTACAAGAATTAGGGATCTATGAGGTCATCTTGTCCAGCCCTGTGATTTTATAGATGAGGGAATTGAAGGAAGAAACCAAAAGAAACTTTTGGGGTTGCTGAATCAACACTGTACATTCACCTTGGCATTCGCTGTTCAAGAAATTCAGAGCATGGGGCGTTGGCAAGTCCAGACCTCCTGTCTATAAGGCATGGCTTGCGGCTGTAAGAGAGAAATCCTTTTCCTTCTTTAAGGGGATGTTCAGAACCCCTAAACTCAAGTGATTCATCAGCCTCAGCCTCCCCAGAAGCAGAGACTATAGGCAGTTGTACTGGACATTTGTTTTTTACTCTGTGAGAGGACTTGAAGAAGTCAATTTATGCCTCTATATTTGTTCACAGGCTCCTGAGAGGTTTGTTTCTTGGGCATTTTCTATGTTTAATGAAATAAAGGTTTTCTTCTACCAGATGCCAATAATATACACTGAGGATCTGTGTGGGAGCTGGGAACTCCGTTACTTACATTTGGGGAAACTTAAACATGAGCCATATTTTAACTTTATTTTGGAAATATTCTTGAAATAACTCCAGATGGGGGCAACAAGTCAAAGAGAGAAACTAACCTAATCCTGGGTTTGTGAGCCCTGAGTCTTTGGAGGGGCCCATAGGTTACACCTCTTTGCATTTTCCATACCTAGTAAAATAGCTTGCACGTAGTAAGCCCTCAACAATTTCTAATATGATCATGATAATTTCTTCTCTTATTTTTTAAAAATGAAAATATCAAAGTATAAGGAAGAAATTACTTTCTGAGTCTACTCATCTTCCTGGCTTCTTTTAAGTCCCAACTAAAATCCAATCTCCTATAGGAAGCTTCCCTAAAGCCCTCTTAATTCCAGTGCCTGTATTTTTTTTTCCTATTTATCCTATATGTATAGCTTACTTTGTGCATATGTGTTTACATATTCTCTCCCCCTTTAGAATCAAGTTCTTTGAGGACAGGGACTACTTTTTTTTGCTTCCTTCGTGTTCCCTGGCACAATGTAGGCACTTAATAAGTTTTTATTGAATTGAATCGAATACATGACACGGTGGCCGAACTCATTTCCTTTTAGCTGATGACTAGGGAACAGTTTTCAAACGGTCCTGCAGAGCAGTAGAAAGTGGACTGAATTTAGAGCCAGAGGCCCTGGGTTGGAATATTGGCTCCCTCGTTTGCTAGTCGTATGCATATGATCTCCAGCAATTCATTTAAACTTTCTGGGTCTCATTTTCCTCATCTGTAAAATAAGGGGTGGGGGTTTGGACTAGATGATCATCAAAAGTTTCTCTTCTAGCTCTTAATCTATAACCCTCCAAAACTGGTGCTTATTCAGTCAATCAACTAACAAACATTTATTAAACACTTATTCTATACAAGGCATATTCGTAATAAGCACAATTAATGTACTGCCTTAATCTTGCCTCTTGAGAAGAATCTGATTTCCTTCTGAGGCTCTAGTTGAATTTCTTGTTTTGCCAGACCACCCTGATCTCAGTTGTCTTACAAAGCATCTTTTGGTTTTTTTGCATATGTCCAAATGCTGGTAAAAGTCTGGGGGTGGGGGAAGGCTGGTGTGGCACATGAAGGGAGGCAGGGAGGCATAACAATTGGACGGCCTTTGTAAGAAGATGGGAGTTTGATGAATGAAGAAGGGTTGATCTCTGAAAGGTAGACATGTTCATCTCACATGGAATTTCCATATTAGTTCCCAACCTGTTTGGTTCCTTTAACTAGACTCATTTAAGAAGGACATTCTTTATCGCTGATCACATTTTGGGAAAGGCAAGATATGTTATACACCTCTTCTCCAACCCCTTGGCTAACCATGATTTTCCCTTTAGGACTTCACATAGCACTTTGTTTTGCTAACTATCTAACATAATGTAATCTGTACTATTCCCCTTCTAGACAAACTGTCAGCCCTGTGACTTTATCTTGCCTAAATTTTGCATATCCTCTGGTACCTAGTATAAGACACTATATACAATAGGCATTTAATAAATGTTTATTATTCTGAACACAGCAGTCCTGTATAGAATGATATTTAAACTCATGATGCATCATGTTACTCTCCTCTTAACAGGAAAAAGATGAACTCAATTTGCAGGATAAGAAATACATTTTCAGTCATGGCCAGTCAGTGTGTTTGTCTTGCTTAACTATGCTTATTGGTTACAACAATTTTCCTTTTCTTTCTTTAATCAGGTGGGAAAATCAGGAAGCAGGGAAGCTAGTAAGAATGTTGTTGAAGAGAAAAGAAAAGAAGAAAGAGAAAAGAAAAGAGAAAAGGTCTTTGAGGCATTTAAAGAAATGCACAGAAGAAAATAGAAAGAAGTTCAGAAGGAAATACTATAACAGCTTTGAAAGTAACATCTTGAGTTTACTTTTATAGGGTTATTTAAGTAAGCTGTACCTAGTGGAGATTTGTGGCTTCATACATAATCCTCTTTTTCTGTTCCATTTTGTATGTGGAAGTATTCATCTTTTTGATGTTTCAGAATAAAGAATTTAAAAGTTTTTATTATAAAAACATAAAAATTTACAAAAAAAAATGTAAGCTTGGAGTAATAAACTATAAAGCCAGAAGGGTAATAATTACCTGACTGTTCCCCCCCCCATACTCCTTTTTTTAAATGGGGCATGGTGGTATTGCCTAGATTATTCCTGGAAGCCATCTTCTTTGCCAGGTAACTACTACAAGCCCATTCTTCCAAGTGAACATATCCACTTAAAAAAAAACTGGCAAAATTCATTTGGCCGCAGTCGAGTATAGAATCAGAAAAACAGTTATATTTAGTACTGAGTAAGAAGCATTTTTCACATGAGTTGTTCTTTGGATGTTCAAGAAAAAAAACCACATTTATAATGGATTAATGTCTTTTCTTACTTCTCTGGGCAAAGGAAATTATGTTTTATGCAAAAAAAAAGTGTTGACTAAGAAAAGTACTCTGTCTCAGCTCAGAACCTGCTCTCTCTTAAAGTTTTAATGAGGTTCTGCCTTTAATCATAGTTGCTATTTCAAAGCGTGAAGAAGAATATTGGTCTGGATAGGATATTACATAGAGAAAACAATTTCTTTAAAATTTGCTTCTCAAAATGGGGGAGGGGATATCCAAGAGAGAAAATTAGAGTTAAAAGCACCTGCTGGTGATTATTACACTTCCTGCTCGAAGAGGACCAAAATGACGTCTCTCTGTCAGGGTCCAGGTACAGTGTGTCCAACTGTGGCTGATTGGACCAATATAAACTCACAAGGTTGTACCATAGGTTGGACACAAATAGTCCACATGAACATTTGGAGTGGAGACATCCCACATTTCCTTTGAGCTGCTACAATTCCGCTTTGTTCACTGAGCCCAGTGACTTCTTTGATGTGGACATGCCATGCTGGGTGCCTACTATGTCTAAGGTGAAGTAATTGGTAGAGAGGAAGCCTTGGAGTTAGGAAAACCTGGTTTCAGGTCCTGCCTATGATACCTCTTTTCTGTATGACCCTGGACAAATCACTTAACCTTTCAAAGTCCCGGGAAACTCCCTAAACTGCTATCTTGTAGTATAGGTGGCTGTTGGCAAAGGAAGCTTCTTCACAAGGGATTCACTACATCGATGAAATCACAGGTCTGGTCTAAAAAGAAAAATGTGCAAGGCATTAGGTTGGTTATTTGGGATACAAAAATGAAACAGTCCCTGCTCTCCAGAAGCTTACATTCTGTTCCATTATAAGTAAAGAAGAGAGGGACAAAATTTGTAATTTTATTGATGAAGGGAACACCTAAAAAGGGATTCCCTCTGCCAGCGAGGCTCACCAGTGAGTCTCTAGGTGGAGCATGGGATACAGCCCTGGACCTGGAGTCAGTAAAACCTGAGCTCAAAATCTAACCTCAGACTCTTAGTAGCTGCATGACCCTGAACAAATCATTTAATTTTCTTTTCCTTTCTTTTTACAGGGTTGTTGTAAGGATTAAATGAGATAAATATGTAAAGGGCTTTACAAATCTATTTTTTGGGGGGGGGGAGGGAGAGGAAAGGCAAGGCAATTGGTGTTAAGTGACTTGCCCAATATCACACAGCTAATAAGTGTCAAGTGTCTGAGGCTACATTTGAACTCAGGTCCTCCAGACTCCGGGGTGACAAATCTTAAAGCACTAGTTAAATACCATCTATTAATACTGCCACTGCCTCCTCAGCTTATACTATGAGACTTGGAATGGCTTTCCCAGGTCATTCACATAAGCAGTATAAGTCCTCTAACAGAGGAGAAATTTGAATCTGGGTTCACAGTTATACGAAGCCAGCTGACATGTCTCACAGAACCTTGCTACAAGTATATCCTCCTGATAAACTTGATAGAGCCCCAGAAGTTGATTTTTTATTCTGAGGATGCTTTCAGCAGAAAATGATTAAATCCTGACTTCCCTCTTTATCAACCTAAAAAATTCCACATTTTTCCTTAGCTTAAAGGGGAGATAGACTCTTAGACCAACTGAAACACTTTCTGGGTCTTAGACCCAGACTCTTAGACTCCAGCTGAAACACTGGTCACCACCAGCAAAGGGCAAGAAGCTGAGAGTCTTTGCTCTCATTTAAATATTCTGATGCAGTGTGTGACTTGGAGCAAATTACTTCCTCTCTCTGGGTTTCAGTTTCCTTCTCTGCAAAATGAAGGAGTTGATCTCTAAGTTCCTTTCTAATTCTGGTATTCCACAACCCTTGAGATCTAGGATCTATGTGTGCATTGTGCAAAGATACTCTAGAACATTATATACACCACAAATATTTGGACCAAAAAAAGTCCCAACTTTTCCTTTGTCATTGAGCCTGCTGTTTATGAGTAATGAGCTATCTGGGGTTGGGGGTGGCAGCACAGAAGCCCCAGAGATAGCTCAGCAGAGGCACTCATAGCCGATAAGAACCTTTGAGACAAGAGCAAATTAACTGAATGCCAATCTTCCCCGAGGTTGAAAACTGAAGGACTTGGCTAATGCAATATCTTATTTAGGCAGACACACCTCTGTCACTCCATGGCAAGCAGGCAGGCCATGGGCTTTTACATGTTACAATCCAGGGCTGGCATCCTCTCAAGTGGGTGTAGCCAAGAGAAGAAATGAATAAAATCCTAAAGGTATTTTTTTTCTGTAGTATCATATTGTAAGAACTTGTGATTGGGCTGTGGGAGTGCCCTGGCTGTATAAGTAACACCAGTGGAGTATAGGTTTTCTGAAAGGTTACAGAGCACAGTTCTGAATTGCACTGGAGTCTGAGCCGGGTGAGGTAAGTGACTTTCAAGTTTCTACTTCTATTCTGCTTTCCATGGGAGGCTGGTACCATGAGACCAAAACTGAGACTGTCTCTCCAAGTAAAAGAGCAGTAAGTTTGAAATGTCCTTTCCTGGGTTTGAGTCCCATCCACATGCCACTTACTGGGTGATCATGGACAAGGCACTTAACCTTGTTAGGTCTTGGTCTCCAGCTCTGTAAAGAGAGGGATTCAAGTCTGAATGATGCCTAAGATCTCTTCCAAATCGAACAGTTTATGATTCTGTGATTCTGTTTCCTATAACTTTTTGAGTGAATTTAGCTAAAAAGCCTGGGGAACCTCTAAATGCTTTGCCATATTTAAAGATGAGTAACACTTAAAGTGTCCTATTTGCCTTCACTTTCCTTCCTTCCTTCCATCCTTTCTATTTCTTCCTTCTTTCCTTCTTCCTTTTTTCTTTTTCTTTATCTCTCCTTTTCTTTCCTTCCTTTCTATTTCTTTCTTTCCTTCCTTTCTTTCCTTCTTTCTTTTTCTTTTCCTTTATCTCTCTTCCTTTTCCTTCCTTCCTTTTTTCCTTCTTTCTTTTCTCCTTCTTCCATCCTTCCTTTTTTCCTTCCTTCCTTCTTTCATTCCTTTCTCTCTTTTTTCTCTTTCTTTTGCAAAATTCCAGTAGTTGTGTAAATTAGTCCCTTTCTCCATAAATAGTACCCCTAGATTTGGAGTTTCTTTACTTGTAGAGATGAACAGAATATTTAGATTGGACTGTGTTTATAGATCATCTAACATAGTTTCCTCAGTTTACAAATGAAGAAACTAAGGAGCAGGGAGGCTAGTTAATCTCCATGAGAGAGAATCCTTTGTTTTCAAGTGTAGTTTACATTCACTCTCTCACATTTGCTACAAACAGCAGTGAAGTAAGAAATGGATAAATTAATCAAAGGGGTAGCATCATGGAAAGAGCTATCTATGGATTTTGAATGAGAATACCTGGAATCAGTCCTGTCTCTGTTTCTTTCTTTTTTTTTTTTGGAGGGGGGAAGGCAGGACAATTGGGGTTAAATGACTTGCCCAAGGTTACACAGCTAGTAAGTGTTAAGTGTCTGAGGCTGGATTTGAACTCAGGTCCTCCTGACTCCAGGGCTGGTGCTCTGCTCACTGCACCACCTAGCTGCCCCGTGCTTCTGCTTCTTAATGCTTGTGTAATCTTGGCCAAGTGTTCACGTTTCTTTGAGCCTTTGTTTCCTCATCTGTAAAATCAGAGAATTGAACTAAAATTTCTAAAGTTCCTCTCTGATCAAAATCTGTGAACCTAGAATTTTGCTATTTACCCAACTTTAAGCAAAGCTCTAGGGAAAAGCATTTGCAAAAGCATTTTTAAAAATATATATATTGGACTGGTGAAGGTCCCCCAACCGAGAGAAGGTGGCTCCTCCAGCATGAGATGCTGTGACTCTAGTAACTCCAGGAGCCAGAGATCCTCACCCTGTGTGTGGGTCATTCAGGCTGTATGTTACAGAGAGTCTTGTCATTAGTGACAGTGGGACAAAGAGGAGGGAGGAGCTTCTGAGAGGAAAGGGCCCTCTGACTAATCTGACTTTGTAAAACAGGTTTCACACCCAAATTGGAAACATGAAGATGAAGTGCATTGCCCTGTTCTCCATCCTGCTCCTGGCCTCACAGCTGCTCTTGGTAGATTGTGAAAAGCAAAAGAAAAGAAAAAATGGGAGAGATGGTGAAGAACGGAAACAGGTTGGCTCTCCTGACAAGAATGAGAAAGATCGGAAAGCTAAGAGAGGAAAAAACCTCCCTAAGGGCAGGTTTTCCACTCAAGACAATGTCCCCTGCACTTGGGCAGTGATTGAGAAGGAGGGTGTCACCTTGAGAGTTCAATGTAAAGGACAGGAAACCCAATTTGAGTGTATCTATGCAGGTAATCCTTCCTCCTGTCCCCATTTTGTAGGCAATGAAAAAGCCTACTGGAAACAAATTGGCCGTGCCCTGCGGAAACAGAAGAACCTTTGTGCAGACCCAAAGAGTGTCCTCAAGTCCCGTATGTGCAAGAAGAGCACCAAAGAAGCCCATCTCAAAATGGTGGACTCCACCATTAAGAACAGGAGCCAGGATAAGAGGAGAGAAAAGGATCCCCAAATGCCAGCTTCCACTGGCAGGCCAGCTGCTCTGACTGTCCAGCCCACTGGTCAGCAATTGACTACTCCAAAGTGTGTGGAGGACGTTGAAGAGATCAACCAGAGAAAGATGGCAGAAGAGTATTGTGGGGAGTCCTGGCTCTCTCTATGCACCTTTCTGCTCACTATGTTCCAGGACAAAAAATGCTAGCAAACTCTAAGGAGACTCAGGCCCATTCTCAGTCCTTGCCCCCAGTTGGAGCTTCTCTCTCTCTCTCTCTCTCTTTCTCTCTCTCTCTCTCTCTCTCTCTCTCTCTCTCTCTCTCTCTCTCTCTCTCTCTCTCCATGCACTGCAGAAAATTCATTCATGCTTCCCTCTATGGCATAAACTTCCATGGTGCTGGAAGGGAGGGAAGTACAGCTATGTATTTAAATGTGTTTTGTAATTTTTTCTTGTTTTGTATTTTGAAATTTATACTTCATTAGATTTTATTTTCATAGAGGCTGCTAAGAATTGTCAGTAGATGTTACAAAGGTTGTAAAGAGGTTGTTTGTATACACATAAATATATATATACATACATGTAGGTGCATGTATACTTGCAAATGTGCATGGATGCATGTGTATGTGTACACACATGTATGTACATGCATACATACATATATGTGCATACACACGGCAAGTTTTCTTCATTCCCTCTTTGTGTTCAGTAAGCCAAAGAGACGGTTTCAGTGCAATGCACTCTTCGACAACCTTATAGCGCTCTTCACCTGGTCAGGCACCCCAGCTTTGGCCAAGATAATAAAGTTTTGCAAATATGTTTAGCCAATGTTTGGTTTCTCTATGTCTGCTGCAATAAATAGGACCAAGACCAGAAGGGTAGATAGAGTAAACAACCCTCTTTCTGGGTTATGATTTCAAGGATCTAGGAAGACTCTTCTCCAGAGCCATAACTAGCGATATTAGTGCCTCAGACCAAATAGCACTAATGTCACTTTAGAACTGGCCAAGAGGTAGGGAAGATTCTGGCCACTTTCCCATTGATGAATGATCAAGACCCCGGGACACCACAAGTTTATTGTGCGCTAGAGAGGTCACCATATGGAAGGAGAAGGGTGGGACTGAGCAGGACTGGGCCTGGGAGAAGTTCATAGAGTGGGAGAGAGATGAGAAGAAGTACCCCCTACCCCCATTTCCTAATTTATCATTTGCCCTTGTAACCAGCTCCTATAGCAAGGCAGCATGGAATCGTGATCAGACAGCCAACCTAGGAGTCAGGAAGACCTGAGTTCATACATGCTTATGTGACCCTGGGCAAGTCATTTAATAGCATTGGCGCTATTAGCATTATCTGACCAGCCTTATCATTCTGACTTTGAAGCTTTATCCCTTGAGCTTCAAGTTTTGATAATCATTGGGAGGCAAATCCTTGACCACATTTAGAGTCCTTCAAAATCAATGGTTGCTTGGTGTTCATCTAGTACAAGTTTTTGATACAGGGATGGGGGAATAATCATATTTATCTAATGCCTTATATAAATTTTCCTTTTGGATCTTTGCCATAATTCTGTGGAGTAGGCCAGGCAGGCGTTATTGTCCCTATTTAGAGATGGAGAGTGGAAGTAGAGAGGAATGAATCCTTTCTCCCAAAGTCATATAGTTAGTCAAGGGAAGGGAAGAGAAGGGGAGGAAGCAAGGATAGGGACTCAGGATTGGAACACAGGTCTCCAGACGGCAAATCAAGTGCTTTTCCTATAACGTCACACCATCCTTCCAAGAGTGTAAAGGTTCTGGGCACACTGATGCTTGTTTTGGTTTAATTCACACTTTGAGACCTGTCCAATGGTGTTAGTCTCATAAATCTCTTGAGGGACTATCCCTCATGCCTATCTGGGAAATGGGTAAGAAGAGTCATGAAGAAGTGCCGGTCTACAATCAAGGTTTCCCAAGAGCAATCCTTGTCCCAGGTACAGGCTAGAGAAAGAGAGAAGAGCTGGAGGAGCATGTGTCCTAACAGTCAAAGGCCCTGAATTTGAATCCCATCTCTACCATTTGCTACCTACGTCACCTTGCACAATCTGCTTTCCCTCCTTAAGATTCAGTTTCCTCACCTGTAAAATTTAGGGGTTTGACTAGATGATCTTGTTCAGTTCTAGGTCTTATGACTTGTGATTATAGGAAATGCTTTGAGTATCAGTGTCTAAGACTTGACATTATATCATTGCTGTCATCATATCTGGTACCTATATGATAAGAATAAGAATAGCTAGCATTTTCATTGAGCTTTAAAGCTTATAGAACATACGTCGGGCAGTGAGAAGGTGCAGAGCATAGAGTACTGGCCCTGGAGACAGGAAGATTCATTCTCCCGATTTCAAATCCAGCCTCAGACACTCACCAGCTGTGTGACCCTGGGCAGGTCACTTCACCCTGTTTGCCTCAATTTCCTCATCTGTAAAATGAGCTGGAGAAGGAAAAGGCAAACCACTCCAGTGTCTTTGCCAAGAAAACCCCAAATAAGGTCACAAAGAATCAGACATGACTAAAAAAGACTGAACAGCAAAATACATACATCATGTCATTCGATCTCCACAACAACCCTTTGAATATCTCCTTTTTTGCAGATGATGAAGCTGAGGTTCAGTGAGGGGGGTTAACAAGAGAGGTGAAAAGTCTATCAATCAATCTGATTTATTTTTACTTTGAAATAAAAATTTTTATCTTAGCTTCTCTATTTTCTTTGTGGATTAAAACAATATGCACTGAGTCTCTTAATGTACCTTGGTCCTTTGAGGTATTCTTAAATTCTAGTCATTCTAGTCACTTGGGTAGTAAATTATAGAAATGGGACATGAGCCCAGGTGTCTCCTAATTCCACGTCCAAAACCCTTCCTGGCATTTATATAACAACAAAAACTAGCATTTTCATATTCCACCACTACCTCTCAATCACTCTTCACGATGTCACAATGTCAACATTAACATCTAGACATTTCTTGCATGTAATAGCCACTCAATAGATATTTGGTGCATAAATTAATGAATGAAAGAATTTTCTTTGCTTGGTCAAAGGTTACAAAATACAACTTTAGGCCCTAATTAAACTAGGATATGACTACAGGCTCTTCTGGGTGACCTTAAATCACTCAGAAAGGGTTCAGTCATTTCACTTCTGTGGGCCTTGGTTTCCTCAACTATAAAACAAGTGGGTTGAACTAAATAATCTCTGAGGTCCTTTCCTGTTTTAACATTCTATGAATTTATGGATCTCTTTCTAACTTATACCTAAGGAGGATATGAAATCTGGATGACAGCACCTGCTATTTCATGCCATAATCTATCCAGAGAAAAATCCCTACAGTTATATATTGAGAACAAATGTTTTTTAAAGGTGCCTCTTACATTGTCTTCCTCCTCAACTTGGCTCCCCATGTCTCCACTGAGCTTTATTCCAGAGTGTAAATCCGTGTGAAAGGATTAGGAGAGACTGTTTCCAAGGGGATACAAAAAAACAAAGGTTTAAAAGCAATGCCACTGGCGAAGGATGGGCTAGCCTCGGTGGACATGGAGTTTAGAAGTCCTCAAACAAGAGTAGTGTCACTGGCAACATTTCTATAGAACCTATGTTCTCCTTTCTGTATTGATTTATGCATTACCAAGGGATTTCCTCTCAATTGCTCTATGGGGCAGGTAAGGAAGGTTTTCTTTTCCCTATTTGTCAGATGAGGTAACTGAGGTCCAGACATTCGTCTTGCCTGTGGTCACATAGCTAATTGTAAGCAAACAGAGGTGTGGAAGAGAGAAGCTTCCTATGAAGGTATGGAGTGGACCAGATGGCCTCCAAGATCTCCTCCAACACTGAGATGATATGAGTCAGCAGTGAAGTAAGGCAAGAAGAGACACTGATTTGAGAATTAATTTATGAAATTATGAAATGGGGGGGAAGGCACACCTGGTTCTTTGGATACTCACTGGGAAGGACCATGATGGCAACAGGAAATGGGGCTGAAATCATGCTTTAGTAAGGCACAGAAGGCATGGGGACAACTAGACCAAAAAAGTACAGAGACAAGTGGTAAAAAGTGTCCAGAGGCCAACCACGTGAGGATGGGGATGGGGAGGTGGAGGCAGGCAGGCAGCGGAGGGGAAGAGGATCTTCAAGGTGAGAGGCACAGAAAATCAATCCCATCACCAAGAATTAGGGTTGCCGGCACTTGGCAGCAAGGACCCATGGAGATGGAAGGGGGCTCAAGGGACAGGTTGATGTCCCATTTTTATAGAGTTTTCTAGAACAGACTGACTCTTATCTGGGCCACCATGGGGTTAGTTCATCAACTATTATTCCAACGCTGTCAGTAAAACTCAAAGTTAACATGTCGGCATCATCTCAAAATGATCAGCACCGTTTGAGGACCTTCTGTGAAATGACTGCAGACAGCTGAGATTACATACCTGAGGACCAAAAGCCTCTGAGAGCAAAGACAATGGCTTCTGCTGATTCAGCAAGTTACCAGGATGTAATTTTTGGTTAATATGTAATATGATTTATAAATGATGCTCCTTTGATCTTTGGGATGAATTGTACATGACTTCCAGGCAATTTCTGCACAATCTTAGCAATCTTAATACCTGCTACTTTACTTGATACTGCCACTTTAAACTGGCTCCTTACAAACTTAATATACTGAATAAAGATTGTGTTTGTCCTTCATTTTTGAAGAGGACTATGACATCAGGGAAATGATGACATGACTTGCAGTTGACTTGGATTTGAGTAAAGGAGGGCTGTGCAAAGTCACCAGCCTCACTTTCTCCTCCAGAGCCATCTGGATCCAGTGGATCCACCAGTCATGGTCACCAGGATGACTGAAGATGGCACAGGATGCATTGGGAGACCCTGGCCCTTTTAAGCTAAGACCTTTAAGTGAGTACTGACTAAAAGGGGTTGGGGGAAGGGTGATCAGGAGGACAGAATAAAATACAGTTTTAACACAGCCTCTGTCCATGGTGTAAGGCAGAGGAAAAGGGGTTAGAGGAGGGATAGGAAGGAGAGTACAATCACCCCAGACTTCCTACAAGTTTTTTGATCATTATCAGTGCCCAAGACTTGATATTTCATTGTGATGATGTTATAGGGCAGCTGGTGGTACAGGGTCAGGAGTCAGGGAGGCTAGAGTTCAAATCTGGCCTCAGACACTTACTGATTATGTGATCCTGGGCAAGCCATTTAACCTGTCTGCCTCAGTTTCCTTACCTATAAAGTGAGGATACTAATAAGCACCTACCTTGCAGAGTGGTTGGATTAAGTGAGACTATATTTGTAAAAATAAAAGCACGTAGCACAGCACCTAGCACATAGTAGGCACTATAAAAATGCTTATTCCCTTTCCCCCTTCCCTTCCCTTTTTGGGTTTTCTTCCTCAGTCAGAGTTTTCCATCATCTTACACAGATGAATTCCAACTTGGAAAGCAAGTTTTCCTTCGAGCTTTCTTTGTTCTTTTTCTGTGTAGCCACATACCAGTACTGACTTGAATGACTAGAATCTGTCACAGCTCCTGCACAATCCCTGGGGCTCCTCTCTGAAAGTTCTTGGCAAAAGTAGTAAAGAAAGTCTGACTGAGGTAGCCACCATAGAAACGTTAACACAGCACCTCACTAAAGGACACCAAATATTGATGTAGCAAGCATGCTCTGGAATGAGGTTAGCCACATCACCACCTCAGGGTTCCAGGGGGTACCTTGAGGGGCTGGGGCATCTCTTCTCTAATACCATTGCCCAAGCCACCCCTTTCTAGGTGGCTTCCCCTCACCATTAGCTCCCTGGTGACCAGTGCCCCAGTTCCATTTAAACACTTAATATTGGCTAGCTTTTACAAAGGGATATATATATGTTTTACGAATGGGCAGCTAGGTGGCACAGGGGATAGAGCCCTGGGCTTGGAATCAAGAAGATTCATCTACATGAGCTCAAATCTGGCCTCAGACACTTGTTGGCTGTGTGACCCGGGGCAAGTCGCTTAACCCTGTTTGACTCAGTTTCCCCATTTGTAAAATGAGCTGCAGAAGGAAATGGCAAACCCCAAAATGGAGTCGGGGAGAGTTGGATGCTACTGAAACAACTCAACAACAAAACAAAAAAAATGTGCTTTGAAGATATACAAAAGTAGAAACATCTTCTCCCTGCTCCAGTATTTCCTGTGCCACCAGGTTCCTGTTGAATGGGATGGATAATTGGGAAGACTTCACAGGGTATGTCTAAGGGAGTAGGAGAGGTTTGGGGATTTGGCTTTGTGCTTTTGGAAGACCCAGGCCTGAAGCTGTGGGCATGCCCTTCTGTCTCTCTCTCAGATGTTAGAAGATAATGAACTTCCTGTGAGCTATTTGTTCTCTGCTCCAGGAAGGTCTCTCCTCACGCCCCCCATCCCATTTCTTCTCCTAGACTTTCAGACGCCACCCAGGCAATTGAGTTCTGATAGGGAAAAACCTGAATGGACCAGATCAACCTTGGTCCTCTGTAGTTTTCGTGCCTAGACTGTAAGCCCACCTCCCAGCTAACGGTGAGAAGGAATAGAGGTGGGTGGGAATCTTTTCATTAAGAGTATAAATTAAGGCAAGTTCCCTTTTACCTTGCCTCCTCCATTATGGAGGTGTGCCCAAATCTTGCAAGGTTTGTAAAATAAATTTACTTTGTTTCTCCTAAGGATGTCTCTCCTATTATTTAAAAATTTTGTCCCATACACTGTCCAGACATAACATAATTACTTTTTTTTTTCTTTTTGAGGCTGGGTTTCTCTATCTTGCCTAGGATGAGCATACAACAGCCATCCAGGGCTTGATCTCACTGCTGATCAGAATGGAAGCTGAAGTCTGCTCCATTTTTCCAGACATGTACCAGTTTGCCCTTCCTTAAGAATCCCGGTGGTCCCTCTCTCAGAAGCTCACCATGTTGGTGTCAGACTTAATATGGATGTGCTTTGTTACCTGCACCTCGGAACTTTGTAATTCAAGTGATCCACCAGCCTCAGCCTTCGTTAATAGCAGGGATTGCACATGCACACCATCACTCCTCCTGGATGAGTTCTTGTCTCAGTTATGCCAGCCTGGGTCTGGAATGACCCTGGGATATCGGTCCTGGGCTGGTAGCAAAGCCTAGCATGGACTACAATTCCTGGACTGTCAGATTGAATTTCTGGAGGTTTGCTCTCCTAACCTTTTGAATCTTATAAATTCAGAGACTTTAGATTAATCTTTTTTACCCAAAACAAAAGAACAAAGAGGGAGAGGGAAGGAACTGAGACCCATTTTCATGAAACCACATATTGGCCTTGGAGAAAGAAGTCCAGCCCCTCTTCCAGCATTGCTTCTCACTAGACACTGTCAACAAAGAATTCAGACCAAGAGCAGAGATCGCCAATCAAGCAGCAGAGGAAAAGGGCTGAGGCTCTGGTAAGATGTATCTCGGGCACCCTCCAGTTAGGGCTATGTGGCCAAAGAGCCTATCGGTCATCATGGGGTTAGCAGATTGTAACCAGTTACAAAATCCGAATACACGATTCGAAGTCTCTCCAAGGCACTTCCATTACGTGTCATCACGATTCTTCTCAAAGTATGCTCCCCAGTCTCTTCCACATGGGGATTAGCATTAGAGGCTCTCTAGGCATGTGCCAGTCCCTCATCAGACCAAGGATAATTTGATGTGCTTGCTCAGTGGGGTGCAGAACACTAAGCATGCAAGAATAATAGCAGGATAGCAATTTACCCTTGGGCCATTTCCATCTGAACTCCATCCAAGAAGGTAAGAAAAAGAGATAACAATGATAAGAGTAATAATAATAAAAATAACCCACATTTTTATAGATGTCTAAGACCAGTTACTTTCCAGATGTTCTTATTTGATTCTTCAGACAACTCTAAGAAATGGGCGTCACATCGCTGTGTCTCTGGTGTATGACAAAGCGTGGCACAGCGCAAGAAACACTGGATTTCGAGTCAGGGGACCTGTGTCCTCTCTCTCTACCTGTGTGACCCTGGGCAAATCACAAGATTGTAGCTTTGGAACTGGAAGGGACCTCTGAGTCTATCCTAGCCTATTCTCTGGGTCTCTGACACCCAGACAAGTTCAGTGACTTGACTAGTCACCTACAGGGAGTATGTTCCAGAATTAGGATTTGAACTCATAGTGCCCTTTCCACTGTAGTGTGCTGCCTCAGTTTCCTCCTCTGTAAAGTGAGGGTGCTGGACAGTCTTTCAGCTCTAAAATTATGATCTTTTAAAAATAGATACTTTATTTTTAGTTTTCAACATTCAGTTCCATAAGATTTTGAGATTATAATAGTACTGATTCAGATGTGGTTTTGTAGGGCCCTTATGATAACTCCACAGCACCCTCCCCATCTCCCATCCTCCCACACACAAAGGATCCATAGGCTAGGAACCTAGTTAAAACTCTTCTTTTTTTCTCTCTCTCTTTTTTCTTTCCTTTCTTCCCTCCTTCTTTGTTTTCTACCTTCCTTCCTTTTTTTCATTTCTCTTTCTTTCTTTCTTTCTTTCTTTCTTTCTTTCTTTCTTTCTTTCTTTCTTTCTTCCTTCCTTCCTTCCTTCTTTCCTTCCTTTCTTTCTTTCCTTCTTTCTTTTTGACAGAGAATGAATCGATAGGATCACAGAGTAGAAGCAACTTTTCCAAAATCACAGAGTTAATAAAAGGCAGAATTGGTCAGAACACAGAGGTCTTCTGATTCTCTGTCCAGTGCTCTCTCTAATTCCTCATTTGTAACCAACAAGTCTAAATAAACAAGATAGTGGGCTTAGTCCCAACAATGTTCAAGATTGGATTTGCAAATGCAGGGTGATAGCCATTCTTTCTCAATTGCTTCTAAGCCTACTCCTCTATCAAGGAATTTGTCTTGTCCCTGAAATTACATTGCTTCTGCCTAGGCAATTGTTATTAGTTATAAGGTGGGGAGGGCAGAGAGATCCAGATCTTTTGGATTGAGCACTGGGAAATCGTCATTGTCTATCTTTGCATCTGGATGAAATTTCTTCTCCTGCAAGGAAAAAAAGGAGAGAGATGGTATCATTGAATCTTAGATTTACAGGGGACTCACCTTCTGAAACCTTCTAATGCAGTCAAACCAGCCTACTTGGTTTCCCTCAAACATGTCTTGCATTTCCCCATCTCTGCATTTTTGATGTCCCAGACTAAAAATACTCTATTCTTTTTTCCATATATAAAAATTTTACTCATCCTTCAAGATCCCCCCAGTTCAAATTTCTTCTCCTTTGGCAAAAGCATTGCAGTGATCTCTTCATCTTCTAAAATCCTAGAGTACTCATTGTCTGTATTATTTACATGAGAATTAACCATAAGCATTTTTTATTCTGTTTACAAGTTCTGATTGTATTGAATCATTAACTAGCTCTTGAATTATTTTTTTTAATCTTTCACACACTTGTCTCCCCAACTGGGTTGTAAGATCCTTGAGAGCAAAGCTTGTCTTGTAGTTTTTTACATTTTCCATGTCACCCAGGATAATGCTTTACATAGGTTTAATACATTGATGGATCTGTAAATCTTATTGGTCTTAGGATCTTGGCTCTAAAGGTATAAGGGATCTCAGAGGCCATTTATTCAAACTTATCATTTTGCAGATGGGCAGAACGAAATCAAGTGACTTGCCCAGGGGGACACAGGTAGTAAGCATTAGAAATTTGAACCCAGAACCTTTCTGTGTTCCAGAACCTGTGTTCTTTCCGCCATATTCCCGCTGACTCTACTGCAGATTATCCCCCATCCTTTCCTTCTCTTCAGAGGTCATTATCACAACCTATTCTTCATGATCTTCCATAAATCCCCTAAAGAACCCACCCAAGGTGCTAGCAGCCTTCTTCTGTTTCTTTTCATGTTTTCAGGATTGTCATGTAATCAGTCCCAGGCTGTCCATCTACTGTCAAACACTTTTCTGATCCTTTTCTCTCACAGAAGTAGTTATACTTAATAATAATGTGTCTTGAATATGACAGGTACTTAATAACTGTTTATTGATTTGGTTGATAGAGTCAGAGAAACTGAATGTGCTATTTCCATGTTTCACCACCTAGCAGTACCTGGCACAAAGTAGGTAGTGGTACCCATAGTAGGTGCTTGATAAATGCTTGTTAACTGACTGACTTCACTGATACTGTGACACCATAAATACTTTACTAGTCTAGTACTAAAAACACCTATGGACAAATGCACCTATATATAGACATGAACAACCCTTGCATGAAGAGATCATTCCAACACAAGGATAATTTCTATTTCCCAAGTGAATTGAACCTCAGTTTCTTTCTCTGTGCAATGGGAACACTATTACCTACCATATCCAATTCACAATATATAGGAGTGTGCTCTGCAACCACACAGCTCACCATGCACATTGAAGGTTATTATTATTATTCATCTCCCTGAATACTGTTACATAGATCTTTCCATCAAAGATTAATGCACATTTCCTTTGTGTGATAGGTAGACCGATCCATAGGCAATCCCCAAAGTCACCAACCAATAATTCCCTGAGGCCCTGGAAGGTGCCCAAAGCCACCTTCTAGGGCCTCCAAATCAATTACATCTTGTCCAGCCTCAGCCAGGAGTAAGGCAAAGGTATATATGTACAATGGTGCCCCCTCCTAAATGTTGGAGGGGAGCAGCTTTGCTTAGCCTTGGAGTTCATCTATAACATGCAATCGTTCCTTCCTGTTGGCAAGTTTCTAGGGCGCTCCTGCTCTGTGACCATTTGTCCCACAAGGAGAATTCCCTTATCAGGTGCAGGAGAGTCAGACTATTCTGGCAAACCATCCTTCGGTCCTCCCCTAGTCCAAAGCAGCCCTAAAGAAAGTTCTCTCTGTTAAAAATGGCTCAACAGAACCAGGAGAACATTGTACACAGTAACAACAACACTGATCAGCTTTGATGGACTTAGCTCTTCTCAGCAATGAAATGATCTAAGACAATTCCAAAGACTCATGATGGAAAATGCTAACCACATCCAGAGAAAGAACTATGGAGTCTGAGTGCAGATCGAAGCAGACCATTTTCTTTTTTGTTTATTTGTTTTTTCTTTCTCGTGGTTTTTCCCTTTTGTTCTGATTCTTTTTTCACAACATGACCAATATGGAAATATGTTTAATATGATTGTACATGTATAGCCTATATTAGATTGCTTGCCCTCTTGGGGAGGGGAGAAAGAAGAGAGGGAGAAAAAATGGAACTCAGAATCTTTTTTTTTTTTTGGTTTTTAAACTTTCACTGTTTATTTAACTTATAGATATATTCAAGGCTATATGTTCAAAGCAACCTTCCATAGAGTACTACAGACAAATATTCCTATGATTTGCTATTCAGAGACTCCTGGTGTTTCTGATAAGTGGCCTCTGGGGCCCTCCTGCTATGATGTGCTACAGATATTGCCAGGGAAGATAAGATAGTGGGGAATTGAGACAATATTTTGTTTCAAGGATAGACTTGGGTTTTCTCTCTCTCTCTCTCTCTCTCTCTCTCTCTCTCTCTCTCTCTCTCTCACCTTCCCCTCTCCCCATTCCACTCCTTCTTTATTGTCTGTCTTTTCTTTATAGATTCTGTTTTTTTGATTTATTAATTAAATCTAAGCTTTAATTTCTTCTCTATACTTTAATTCATCCCTATGTGAATCACTTGAATGGAGAATTGGAACTCAGAATCTTATAAAAGTGAATGTTGAAAATTATCTTTACACATAATTGGAAAAAATAAAATACTATTAAGTGGGGGGGGAGATAAATAGATAGATTAATAAATAAATAATAAATAAATGAACAAATGAATGAATAAAAGTGGCTCAAAACTGAACATTCTGGTGAGTGCCAAGACTAGAGACATTTTAAATTTTTATATTTTTGTCTTAGATGCTTAGCCCAGTGCATGACACTGAACATTTAATGCTTTTTTTTTCTTTCATTCATTCCAAGTGAAGTTCCATTGGGTTTGAGAAGCCTCTATTCAATAAGTAGGGTGGTTCTTCCATGGTCCATGCCTGGGTTTTGGTGTATGGTAAGGGAAGGACAGGTTGTGGGGTAAAGTTAACTCAGCTGCTTGCAGATCCTCTTCAGAGTGTCCTGGCCCACAGCCCACACCTTAGAAAGTAGGCTTGTGGGCTTGAAGCTGGGGGAAACCTGAGTTTGAATCCCTGCTCTAAAACTTACTGGCTCTTTTTACCCTGGGCAAGTCGTATTCTCCTCTGTCCCAGACTCAGTTTTCTCATCTGTAGAATCATAGTAAAGATACTTTGTGCTGTCTACTAACTCATAGGACTTTTGTAAGGAAAGCACTTTGCAACCTCATCTGCTATTGAAATGTGAGTTCTTATGGGTCAAGTGTGCTCATGACTTGGTTTGTCAGATTTCGGGATGCACCCTGGACATTCTTACTAGTCTGAGCCAGAAATACCTTCTCATCTGTCTTTCCAAGAAGCCCAAGTTCTTTGTTACTCAGAGAGCTGAAAATCAATTGAAGACTTAACTGCTGGGACTCTTTGAAAAAGAACCTTCTAAAATGGCTCAAGGATCTAGTCATTGCCAGGAAAAAAAAAAACAATCATCCTGTTAAGTGCAGGCATGAAAGCCTGAAAGCAGTGAAAATGGAATCCTAGAACAGGAACCCACTCACCCGAGAACTCCTCAAGCTTCATACTTGCCTCCAGGTAAGAAAATACTCCAGGCTTCAAAAGCTGTTCAAAAACAAAAATGGTACCTCTATCCCTGGCCCTTATGAAACTCAAAAGTCTCTGCAGAGATAGTGTTGAGGTTGTACTTGGGCTGGGTTGGTGTGAATGAGACTAAAACCTTCATCATAACTGACTTAATTTGTGCTTTGTGATGATGCTGCTTTTTATTGGCTTGTTTACAACACAGGTGGGAGAGAGTCAGCCATTGTATTGCCCTGGTTAAGAGGCTGTTCTTTTATTCATAAAAAACCTATACGTTTCGTTTTGTTTTGTTTCTTCTTTCTCGTGGTTCATTCCATTGGTTATAATTCTTCTTTGTAACATGACTAATGTGACAATATGTTTAATGTGAATGTATATGTAGAGCCTATATCAGATTGCATGCTGTCTTTGGGAGAGGGGAGGGAGGAAGGGTGTCTTGGGGAGGGGGGAGGGAGGAGAAAGTTTGGAATTCAAAAGCTTGTGGAACTGAATGTTGTAAACTAAAAATAAATAAATATATTTTAAAAACATACAGGTCATGTTTCAGGGCACTAGCTCACCTATTAGGTGGTTACTTATTGCTAGAGTCTCTAAAGTTAATTCCTTGAATAATCCACATGAGTGGGGAAGCCAAGTAAGGATGCAGAGGTGTACAGTGCAAAGAGTGTTGCCAACTGAGACTGGGGACCTGGTTTCAAATCCCACCTCTGATACTCACCAGGAGAAAAGATAACCCCATGTATATTTCAGAAATCTAGCTAAGGTTCAACTTTCTTCCTTGGGCTATGGGTTGATCAACCAGTCCATAATAGCAAAAGTAACTACATTTATATGGCATCTCTGTGAACTTGGGGAAGTTATATTAAATGAATCTCAAAACCTCAGTTTCATTATTTATAAAATGAGAGCATTGGATCAGATGGCCCCTGAGAGTCCTTTCAATTCGAAATCTATAATCTGATTAAGAATTTCTGATTCTAGACAATACAGGTGTCGGGGAGACTCAGACTCACTTCACCTGACTAAGTCTTCAGGTCTCCATATCCATGTGTCTTCTGCCTACAACTAGCTTGATCCTTACCCTTTCACAATCTGACATAGATATTCTACTGGTAACAAGGGATAGGGATTGGTTTTTATGATCTGTGGATTTCCTCACGGTCAGTTGCTGCTCATGGATTCCTGGGTATATTGATCTTGTTTAATTCATTCAGCCACAACAACAATAAAATAATAGCTGACATTTAAATAGTACTTACTATGTGCTAGCCACTGTGCCAAGTGATTTGCAATTGTTATGTCAGTTGATTGAGCTTTTATGGAGTGGCTACTATGCTAAGTAAATATTGTAGGGTTTAAAAAATATCATAAAACACAGTCCCTGTCCTCAAGGCATTTATAATCTGATTTCACTAAGACACTTGGAAAGTATTAAGTGGTAACAAGATAGTGAATACAATTAGGACCGTCCAAAAATGGAATGGTCTGCCCTCTGAGTAATGCTTGGGAGAGATATTAAAAAATAAAAACCCCCACACTGCAAAGTTTAAAAGAGCTTATAACTGCGACTTATTATTATTAATCACTGCTTTGGGTGGGCTCTTTGTGCTGACTCTATTTATTTTTAGTTTTCAATGCTTACTTTTATGAGATTTTGAGTTTTAAATTTTCCCCCTTCCCTTCCCTCCTCCCTCCTTAAGATGACATACAAGCTGATATAGTCTATACATACACAGTTATGTTAAACATATTTCCACGTTAGTCACGTGGTGAAAAACTTACTTAGGGCTGAAGTCTCTAAAGTCCTTGAACAACAAACAGAACAAAAGGGATAAACCATGAGAAAGGGGGAAAAAGATAGAAAGAAAATAGTATGCTTTGAGCTACATTCAGACTCTAAAGTTCTTTCTCTGGGTGTAGATAACATTTTCCATCATGAGTCTTTTGGAATTGTCTTAGATCATTGCATTGCTGAGAAGAGCTAAGTCTGTCAAAGTTGATCATTAAACAATGTTGCTGTTACTCTTACTGTGTACAACGTTTTCCTGGTTCTGCTCAGCATCAGTTCACGTAAGTCTTTCCAGGTTTTTCTGAAATTTGCCTGCTCATCTTTTCTTTTGGAACAATAGTATTCCATTACATTCATAAACCACAACTTGTTCAGCTATTTCCCAATTGATGGGCATCCCCTCAATTTCCAATTCTTGGCCATCACAAAAAGAGCTGCTACAAATATTTTTGTACATATGAGTCCTTTTCCCTTTTTTATGATCTCTTTGGAATACAATCCTAGTAGTGGATCAAAGGGAAGCACAGTTTTATAGTCCTTTGCACATAGTTCCAAAATGATCTCCAGAATGGTTGGATCAGTTCACAATTCCACCAACAATGCATCAGTTGTTTTTTCCTATAAGGTATTTTACATTTTCTTTTATTTTTTTCATTCTTTTGAATTTGTTTGATTGATTCTTGATGTCTCATAGAGTCATTAGCTTCTACTTCCCCAATTCTAACTTTTAAGGAGTTGTTTTCCTCAGTTAGCTTTTGTACTTCCTTTTCCATTTGGTCAATTGTACTTTTTAAAGAGTTGTTTCTTCAGTGGATTTTTGTATCTCCTTTTCCATTTGACCAATTCTACTTTCTAAGCCATTTTTTCCCCAAGCTGTTGACTTTTTTTTCATAATTCTCTTGCATCATTCTCATTTCTTTTCCTATTTTTTCTTCTACCTCTCTTATATGATTTTTAAGCTCCTTTTTGAGCTCTTCCATGAATTCTTCCTTGACTTGAGATTACTTCCTGTTTCTTTCTGTGGGGTTTTGCCCATTGGTATTTGGACATTGTTGTCCTCTGAGTATGGTCCTTGATTTTCCCTGTCACCATAATAATTTTCTATGGTGAGATTTTTTTGTTGTTTTTTCACTCATCTTTTCTGGCCTTTTTCCTTTCTTTTAACTTTGAGCTCTGCTCCCAGGGTAGAAGGGGCACTGTCTCAGGCTTCTTGTGCCAGAGGCTACAGGCCCTGGTTGTTTACCTAGTGCTTCACTGATGTTGCCCTCAGGCCCCTGGGTGAACTTTGTGTCTAGTGCTAGACTGAGGGGGTATTGTGAGGATGGCTGGCACTGCTGGAGGCTATAGGGGTTGGGCAGCTTACCTGGGATCCTAGTGTGGTGTCTAGGGGGTGCTGAGGCTGGTGGGGTATGTCTGCATTTCCCCTGGGCTATGCTGAAGCATGTAGAGGTCTGGCTGTTGGAGGTTGCTTGTTTGCCCCAGGGCTACACAGAAGCTTGTGGCAGGGGCCTGTTTGTTTAGGCACCCTCGAGTTGGCATCTACCCGTTTGCCTGGGGCTACACTGAAGCATGTGGTGGTTCTAGGAGTTGGAGTCTGCCAGTTACCCTGGCTATGCTAGGGCATGTGGGAGGTCTTGGTGTTGGTGTTTGCTCGCTCCACCTCACTGGGACTCAGGATCTCCCACTGGTTTGCTGAAGTGGGCTTGCTGCTGGCTTGCTTGGATGCTCCCTATCCTGGACTTCATTCCTCTTTTACCTGAGTGAGACGGACCTTTTTTTTCCATCTTCCAAGGTATTTTGGGCTCAAAGATTATTTCACCTTGTCTTTTTCTAGTTCTACTGTTTCGTTATTTGTTTTGGGACACTATTTTATGGTTGTCTGGAGGTGAATATGGGAGAGTTACCATGATTTACTGCTTACTCCACCATCATGGCTCCTGGAAGTTGCCTCTGCACCCTCTGGTAATAATTTTATCCCCATTATCTAGGTGAAGAAACTGAGATTCAGAAAGCATAAGCGACTAGTTGTATAGCTAGTATCGGATCCTGGTCAATTCAATTCAATTCAATTAACATTTGTTAAATGTTAAATGTCCAGGCACCCTGCTTGGTGCTGACAAAAACCAAGACTATCCCTGCCCCTTGCATTTTCCTGGAAGATGTAGTATTTATGCAAATAAGAAGATCTTTGGAAATTAGAAGGTGAGACCTATGAAAATCAGGGTGAGTGTGAGATGGGGTGGGGGAGGATTTGGATTGAGAAAGTCTTCACCTAGCAGGTGACACCAAACCTAACTCTGGGAGGAAGATGAGGATTCTGAGAAGGGATGAAGAAGGAGAGATTCCAACACTGTTTAAATGGAGGAATGAGAAAGATTGGAAAGCTGGAGAAACAGAAAGTCCAATTAGGCAGGGACATAGACTGTATCAAGGGAAGTAACATGAAATAGGTTTGCAAAAGGTCAGTTGGAGATAGATTGTGAAGACCCTTAAGTGGCAGACTATGGAATCTGTATTTATCCTAAAAGAAATAGGGAACTGATTGAAGGTTTATGGGCAGGGGAATGTCCTAGTTCCAGGCTTAGGCTGAGTGCATTCATTATTCTTCCGTTGTTGTGACTATAGTGACTATATAGACACAGCCAAAGGCAATTCTGGTAACTAGCTTTCATGGAGTATAGACCAATTACCTCTCAGAATTAGACACTATCCCTGGCAAGACGCACTAACACCATAAACAATAAACTATGCAATTCAATCTTTTGTCCGTCCACTTTCCATTAGTTCCTTCTCTTCAGTGCCAATCTTCCAGACTTAGCTAGTACATGTCTAATGGGAGCAGTGTAGACTGAGGCAGATTCTGAAAAATTAGGACATTACAATGATGTTAATAAATTTAAGCGGAGAGTTGAAATGGATAGTCCAATATACCTAATCGTCAGGGGTTGGGGAAATGTGTGGGCACTGTTTTCCACTTCAAAGGCACGAGGGCAATATTTCGTTTAAAGGCATCTTATTCTGAATCAATTTATGATAGAAAATAAATCAACCTGTAATGTATCATTTAAAAAAATCTAGGTACCCCATTGATATATTTGGTTTTCTCAAAGCAGGGCACAGGGGCAGTATGGAAAAAACACATGGAATTGTCAAAACTTTTATTTTTAATTTGAGACTTTTTAGATGAAAATATTTTTATACTGAATCACACATATGCCTGTATTCTTAAGCAGAAATAAATGAAACATATTAACCTTACTGGTTGATGAGGGTATTAGGTTGGGAATTTTGAAGAACCAGTACAGAGTTTTACATAGTTGAGCTAGCCACAGGACTTACTGAATAACATATAACACATAGACCTACATATACCATATGGACTTACTGAATAATATTTAACACGTGGACATACACATTACATGTAACAGGTGGGCATACATAGAAATATGTATATTCCGGGCCATCCCACTGCCATCTGCAGGCGTGCTATATTTATCTGGTTCCAAGGAAATGAGGGTGAACGTGTATAAATAGCTGCTTTCAGGAAGTCTTTTCTATACAAACAATAAAATGATCGCTTACTAGCCTTCAGATAGTAGGGGTTTTACAGTTTTATACTGAGGTAGACAAGATGAGTAGGAGTCACTTATCAACGCACTTCGAAAAGAAAAGATAAGAAAAGGATATGATGGTAGAATTCCTTGGGTGTCAAGAGCTGCAATCGTGGACATTCACCAGTCTTCCTAAGTGTCACTATCTACACGTCCCACTCCCACCCTCTTCCTTGCCTGGTCTTACTAGCCTATAGCGCTCCCTTCTCCTTTGGGCAATATTGCCATCTAACTGTAGACAACATAGGATAATTCTTCTAGCAAATAACAAAACTGAGGATCATGATCAAAGACAAAAATGAACTCGACAATAGCTTAGAATTCTTTTTCCTGATGGCAATTCTCTCTAGTATGTACCAAAACCCATGACTCTACCAGTGCCTTCAGCATATTTTTGATTCTATTCTTCTATTTGGGATATTGTTAGAAGTTGCTCTGCTAATCGGGTATTTTACATTGACTGGAGCAGAGGTAGGAATTTTTGTAAGATAGATGCATTGTACATGGAAAGCCTGTTCCTATCTATAAGTGTTGAGAGTTGATTGAATCCATTGATCATGCCACCCCACTTAGTTCTATTGACCTTAACCAAGTTAATAGCACCTCTATCGAATCAGTCAATCACAGGCTTCAGACGAAGCGCAAAAAAAGCCTTTAATCAATGTAGAAGTCCTTGAAAGAAATTGAAGTGGAATGATATCATACCAGAAGTGGGCCTGGGTTGATTGAGGGATTTGGTCATGCCCAATGGAGCTTGTAAAATGCTCCAAAGTGGTACCAGGGATTTGAGCATCTAGAAGCTTAGGGTGGAGATCTTTTAGTCAAGCCAAGGGGAGAGGAGGGCAGGGGAGGAAAGGAGCACAGTCTTTAACCTCAGTCTTAATCTTTTCCAACTTTGTCCTACTTCTGGTCAGAGGCAGATCTTATGAGCTTTGAAAGATCTGGAAGTTTTTAGATTTTCCATTAGCATCTCAGTGGCATCCCTCAAAGAACTGACTGTAGTATCTGTACCAGGGAGCCAAAGACAGACTAAATGCAGTGAGTAAAGGCAGATTCAGGGTTCTAAAACAGGAGTTCTCTGGGGTCTATGAATGTAAAAAATATTTTTTATAACTGCATTTCAACACAATCGTGATTCAAGGTATTTTATTTTGTGCATGTAAAAACATTTTTTCTGAGAAGGGATCCAAAGGTTTCACCAAGATTTGTATACAGGGGTCCATGACACCAAAAAGGTTAAGAACCCCTCATCCATGAGCATCCCAGCATAGAAGGTATGCTATACCTAAGAAAACCATCTTGAAACCCAGTTTTTTAAAAATTAAAGGAGCTGTCTATTATCTGTCTCCTTTGCCACATGTGCTCCCTGCCCTGTGTAGTAGGAAGGCGGAATTTATGATCTCAAATATAATCATGTATATGTTTGAATGGTCCGAAATCGCAAGGTGTGAGAGATTCTCTAAGGAGAAAACAACAAGAAATTTATTTAGGCCCCACCGCAGCAAAAACTTGAACCAGCCTCCCCATTCCAACATCTTGACAAAAAGACTCCAGGCCCAGAAAGCCCATTTCACAAGGGCAACCAGGAGGCCACAG
>CM053623.1:395774867-395799723 GCA_028646595.1 Phalanger gymnotis
GCGTCAGCTCTGCCTCACCAGCACTCCTTCCCCAAGAACCCCCATCCAGGACTGGACTTAGATCTTCAGCAGGCTCTTCACTCCTGCTCTGATCTGCCACTTAATTCCTCCCACCAGGTGGGCCTGGGGCCAGAAGCAACTGCAGCTGTAGTTCTGTAGCTGCCCCACCTCCTCTGCCCCAGGGGCAGTGGCTGAACCTCAAACTCCCTGTCCCCAGCAGCTTTTCCCACTAACCTTCTCTTTTGTCTTTGGTGTTTGTGGGTTGAGAAGTCTGGTAACTGCCACAGCTCACTGATTCACGGGGCTAGGGCACACTCCGCCTGGCTCCTGGTCTGGTCGGTCTGCACCACCCACGCTGGGCTCTGCTCTGCTCCCCTCAGCTCCCAGTTCCGTGAGGGATAGACCTTACCCAGAGACCATCCGGGCTGTCCTGGGCTAGTGTCCTGCTTCCCTCTGCTGTTTTGTGGGTTCTGCAGTTCTAGAATTGGTTCAGAGCCATTTTTTATAGTTTTTTGGAGGGACTTAGTGGGGAGCTCATGCTAGTCCCTGCTTTCCAGTTGCCATCTTGGCTCCCCCCCCCCCTCCAAGGAATCTGATTTTTAATTGGATGAAAGATTAGGGACTTTCCAAGTTGGGAGGGGGAGTATGAACAGTTACAATTCTCTGAAATCAGAAAAACAAGGGTCCTATTCCCCTGAAGAGTCTGTAAACAATCAAAGGAACATGGAAATAATAACTGATTGATCAGTACAGGGCCAGTTTTCAGATAAGACATGTGGGCTGCTTGAGGTATACAACTGGGAGAAAGCTCCTTGTATCAATCTTTAGATCTGACTGAGTTTCTGGTCAGCATAACCCATGTCCTTAGTTAAGGGCCTTCAAGCGGCAAGTAGAGGTGGCCCAGCTTCCAAGCCAAACAGGACTAAGGTCAAACAATACAATAAGGTTTTCTCCCAATTTCCACAACTGGATAACATTTTCTCACAAGACAGAATTTGGACTAGAGCCATAATTGAATAGAAAGGGAACTGAGCTAGCTCCATGATGATAAGATAGAGTTAGTGTGTTTCACTCAATTTCCACCATTACTGTCCTAATTCCCTCAATTCTTTCTATTGGGAAGGAGTTAAGGCATTCATCTTCTCCTTCCTGTACTTCCTGCATCTTGTCCTCTCAAAACATCCCAGTTCCTTCAAGTGGCCCTCATCTGACCTAAATTCAAGATTCTTTCTTTAAGGAGCCTTACATATAGTAGGGTATTAATAAATATTTATGTAGGAGATACCATAAACTGATAGTAGAGCAGAAGACATGAGAAGAGGTCATGGCTGCTAAGCCCTTTAAAACATACTTTAGGAAAGATCATTCTTACTCTTGAAATGACTAAATTAATAAAAGTCCAGCTCCATTGCAGTCAAAGGACTACTTGAGCAAGAAATTTTGAAACATATTGAAAGAAAAAGGAGGCAGCTGGTACATGAATCAGAGTCCTGTGGCCTCAGGCATAAGCATACCACAGGGACTGGGAAAGGGCTCAGAAGTTGTTATCAAGGATATTGATGTGGTTGACCTTGTGACTCAGAATTATCACTGCCCAAACCATCCAGTGTTCTCTTTATCCAAGCCTTCAAGCCTGACACCAAGGAATGGATATCGGCACAACCATGGGAGCTGACAACCACCCAATCTTGCTTCAGAGAGGCCTCATTGAGCTGTCTAGCTTTCCTTCTTTCCAATGTATTTAGTGCTGCAAATACTAGTCTAGAGGTTCATTGCTTTTATCTGCTCCTTCAGAGTGAGAGAGATGGAACTATGCCCAAAGGACAACCAAACTATGCATACCCTTCGAGCAGCAATACCACTACTATGTCTGTATTGCAAAGAGATCATAAGAAAAAGAGAAATGGACCTACATGTGCAAAAATATTTATAGCAGGCCTTTTCATGGTGGCAAAATATTGGAAATTGAAGGGATGCCTATGAATTGGGAATGGCTGAACGAACTGTGGTATATGAATGTAATGGAATACTATTGTGCAATAAGAAAGGATGACCAGGTGGATTTCAGAAAAACCTGGAAAGACTTGTACAAACTCGTGCAAAGTGAAATGAGTAGAACCAGGAAAACATTGTACATAGTTTCAGCAACATTGTGTGATGATCAACTATGAATGATTCAGCTCTTGCCGGAAACATAATGATCCAAGACAAGTACAAATGACTCAAGAAGGAAAATGCTATCCACATCCAGATGAAGAGCTGATGGATTCTGAATGCAGATTGAAGCATATTTTTTCACTTACTTTATTCTGTTTCATGATTTTTTTCTTTTTAATCTTTCTTCTTTCACAACTGAATAATATGGAAATATGTTTTACATGATAGCACATGTATAACCTATATCAAATTGCCTACCATTTTGGGAAGAGGGGAGGGAGGGAGAAAAATTTGGAACTCAAAATCTTGTAAAAATGAATGCTAAAAAATTGTCTTGACACATAATTGGGGAAAAAATAAAATTTTTTTTTAAAAGTGAGAGACTCAGAACTATGTCTCAGAACTATGACTCATAGTTGCTGCTTCCTTCTCCCATGGCTCAAGCGCCTTGAAATCTCTCATATGGTAAGAATGTAGACTCTCCCTTGTTCTGGCTCATGCTTTCTCTCTACAACCTTAGGCACTTTTCCCATGCAGATCTTATCCTTGTCAATAGTTGTCATGATTACTTTGGTAACAGACAATCATTATGTTTTGCATGACCTCATATGTGTAATAGGTAGAGGAGCTGGTGGAAGGAGGGAGATAATTTGGAACAGAAAATAAATGAAATTTGAATTTAGGTAATTGACAGTCATAAAGCTATGGTGTTAGATTGCCTATGCAAAGCATATCCCATACTTTCCTTCCTCTACACTAGAATGCTTTAATTCCCAGCTTTGTTCCTGAATTTTTGACCTTAGGGAAATCATTTCACCTCGATGAACCTGTTTCCTAATCTATAAAATGAGGGGATTGGGTAAGATGATCCCTGGTCACTTTTAACTTTAAGCTCTGATGAAATAGATAGAAGATGAAGGAAGTATAAACTTCAAGGTTAAATGCCATCTCTTCCATAATGTCTATTCTGGTCCCCATCTATATTTTAGTTGGTGCCCTATCAACAGTGAAATTGTTATCATCACTGTGGAGTATATTCTGTTTTGCATCTAGACAATTTTCCAATAGAACTTTAGAAGGTGAATATCTGTGCTTTTTTAAGATTACCTTGGTTTTCTTCCATGGAAAGTCAACACAATTGAAAAGGAAGCAGGCATTTGTCAGAACGAAAATCTGATGTCAAGACCAACTAATTCCACATTTCTGATTACCCTAAATTTATTTTGTTGGGATACAGAGGAAAAATAATTGGGCTATAAAACCTAAATCAGTATCCCTTCAGTTCAACTCTAGACCATACAGGTAATCCCAGATCAATTTTCAAATAAGTACATCCTGAAAAAGTATAGGATTCATATAAAGTGAATATTCCATCTAAATGTGGTTCTATATCATGCTACTCTTCGGTCATGTGCTATACCCACTATAGAAATGTGAAGTCATTAGTTTACATTTTATTGACATTTTGGTAGATAACTATTTTACAACTTATTAGAATTAGTTGGCCTTGGTATTAGATTTTTGTTCTGACAAATGCCTCAGGTTCCTTTTGGATTCTGTTGACTTTGCCTAAGTACTTCTTATGCTTTAATATTGAAGAGTTTCTTGCAATTCCCTTTCATTTAAAACAATAGATTTTGGAATCCATTCAGAGGGTCATGGTTTCCACAAGTTTTCCAAATTCCCCTGTGAGACTTGAAGTAAAGAAAACAAGAAACAGCTTCCTTTGAGGGAGACGGAATCCCAAAACACAGTGTTTATTTTGTTTCTCACTTTGAACCTATATAAGGCTCCCACTAATAGTAAAATTATGAGCATCTTTTATGGGATCCAGTGGCCATCATAGTTCACTGACATTCCATATTCCAAAACCTCATCCAATGTTTTGTGGGACAGTGGAATGGGTATTGAACTTAAGGTTAGAAGACCTGGATTCAATCCTGGTTCTAACACTTGGGTGACCATGGACATGTCATTTAACTTGTCCCGGCCTCAGCTGTGAAATGAGGATAATGTTTAATTTTTAAAGTTAATAACTATTTCTATATTTAATTTTTTCTTTTCTTCCTCCCTCCCTCCCATATTCTTCCCTCTTTTCCTCTTTTGTCACACAGTTAGTATCTGAGACTAGATTTGAACTCAGGTCTTCCTAACTCTAGGCCCAGCACTCTATCTGCTGCCCCACTTAGCTGCACCTTTACTCCCTTCCCTCCCCATCTCTGAAGAATTAAAGTTGAAGGACCCTAGAAGGGCAGTGAAGGGGCTCATGGTGGGTATGAGTCACTAAAGAACATAGCTAAGAACAGTGTGGGGGAAGCTGTGTAAAGAATGTGATCAGAAACATGTCTGATCAGAATAGGTGGTCAGGGATAATCGATGGACAGCCAGTGTGTTCCATCGACATTCACGCAATGTATAGAGAACTACAGAAATGCTGGGTAAACCCCTGTGTGGGATTTACAAGAGAAGTGGACAAGAGTCTCCCAGAGGAGAAGGCATGGATGAATTTTTGTTTGCATGGTTGGTGGGAGTGCCCACATTGATCAAGTCATAGAGCCTTTGAAATGTGTGACAAGGAAATGTTGGGAATACAAAGATAAAAATGAAGGGGCCTCTGGTCTCAGAGAGCTTACATTTTGCTAGGGTGACACAGAGTATACACACACACACACACATATACATATATGTATATACGTAAATATAATACAAAGCAGAGTCCTAAGTGGGCAAAGAAAAAGCCAGATGAAGTATTCTAGGAAAATTTCAGGAAGAAAAATATTACCAACTTAGAGGGATCAGAGAAGGCTTCAGTGAAAGAAGTGACACCTGAAATGTGCACTGAAGGAAGATGAGGATTCTGAAAGGCACACATGAGGCACCTTTAGACATTTGTGGAGAGGCAGGAGATGGAATTCTGAATGTTTAGATCAGGGATCAGTAAACCAGTTTCATTTGGCTAGAACAGAGGGTCCAGGAAATGTAGTGATATCAGTCAAATAAGGCTGGAGGGTAGTGGAGAAAATGATTCGAAACCTTAAAGTACTATTACGTGTTCCAGCAGAAAGCGATGGCCATCTCTCTGATGTTAGAGATGGGAGTTTGGTTGGACTGGATGACCTTTAATATCCCTTCCAACTAAGTCCCTGATTACAAGTCAATTTTGTTTACATGTGCTGGGGAGCACAGTAAGCTAACAGGAAAAAAGAAATCACGTGCACTTTCCCCTTCAAATTATTTCATCATTCACTGCCCTCCATTTATCCTTTTCCAATCCTGACTTATTGGAAGGAGCTGAATAAGGACTTGGGAGACCAGCTCTGCCCTCAACTAGCGTACAAAACTGAGGAAGTCAACCTCCCTTTCTACTCATTAGTTTTGTCAATTTCAAAATGAGAGGATTGAACAAAATCAGCTCTAATTCTAGCATTCTAACATTCTATGATATTATGTCTCCATGGCAACCATTACTGATACAGAAATAGGCAAAACCTGCCCAGGTCTTAGAAGTAAATTGCCACAGAAGATGTTGATTGCTCCATCATTCAATGATGATGATAATGCTAATAATAGCTAACGTTTACATAGTACTTTACATATATCATCTTATTTGATGTTCACAACACACCTGAGGCAGGTGCTGTTTTTATCCCCATTTTACAGATGAGGAAAGTAAACTGAGACAGGGTATGTGACTTGGTCACATAGCTAATAAGTGTCAGAATTCAAACTCACTCAAACTGACTCAAAGTACAGTAGTCTAGCCATCATGCTGCCTGGCTCCTCACAATAACTTAGCTGTCTTTTACCTCCACCATAGTCCAGGTCTTCACACTCTCACTTGTCTGGACTATGGCAAAAACCTCCTTACAGGTCTTCCTGGTTCTCCTCTATCCACTCCCATCATTCTTCACAGCTCTGACAGAATAACCTTAATTGTATACACATTTGGTCATGCTACTCCTCCGCTCAAAAATCTTTAAAGGCTCCCTATTGCCTCTGGAATAATTTTCAAACTCCTCTCTGGAATTCAAGGCCCTCTATTATCTGGTACCACTCTACCTTGCCATATTTATCTCATATTACTCCTTTCCAGATACCCCACCCTGAAACAGAGTATTCTCTGCTCTCCCTCTCCCCGCCCCCATCCTCAGCTTTCTTTACTCTATGCCTTTGTTCACCTGTACTGGGCTCTTTTTCTCAACCTATCAAGTATTTACCCACTGTGTTAAAACTCAACACAATTGCCATTTCCTCCAAAGACCCTTCCTTATCTGTCCCTTCTCCTTCTTCTCCCCCTTAGTGGGTAATGACTAAATCTCTACCCTCCAACCTCAGGCCCCACTACAGAACACTCAGTTTTGTGTTATTTGAATGTATTTAGGTAATATTGTGCATTAAAACTCTTTATGTAGGTGTCTTATAAGGGCTTCCAAACTGAGAAGTTCACAAAGAAAAGCTTTCTTGCCTAAATTTTGCATTTCCCCCAATTTCGAGCACTGGGCGCTACAGAAATGGAGTGTGTAATGTGAGACGTCATAGGGTGATCATTACGATAGACTTTTTGGGAGGGGGAAGAGATTATTTTCTTTTTCAAAGAAGGAGAGAAAAGACACACATCTAAAAACCTCTGTCTCTGTGTCTTTTTTTTTTTTTGCCAAGATGCACTTTACTTCTAAAGCATTTTCTTCTTTTATTTCTCAGCTGTCTTAGTCACTCACCTACTTGGTTTAGATCACTCATTCAGGTTACCTAACAACTCTCAGAAAGCAATGGAACGGGAAGTTAATGAATGGACCTGGGGCTAAGCTATTCCTTGGAGCAGCCCAACCCCTCTTAGCCTCCCTCCTCCAGTAAAAGTACCAGCCCCCAACGCCTGATATCGCCCCATCTAGGACAAGCCAATCACTGTGGGAGCTGCACACTCACAAGTTACCTATTTCCTGCCTTAGCCAAAGCTTGGGTAGGTGTGGCCTGGCCCAAGTAATGCTCTTTCTCCCCATTTCCTTCACCCCAACCCTCCCACTTACACCTGCCCTGGGATCCCCTGGGAGACTTAACTCTTCAGTGACTTCCCTCCAGTCCTGTCCACCCCCACCTCATTTTTCGGAGGAGTGATTGCCCTAGGGCTCTTTGGATGCTTAAATTTCCTTAACTGTCTGCTGAGGAATTTATGTGAGGCTGGACTTTATAAAGAAACTTCTTTGGCTTGTGTCCAAACTGGCTTGTTTGTTTTCACGGGAAAGACGGTTTCTGGGAGATGGATGCATAAAACTGGAAATTAAGGTGTGGAGGATACAACGATGTTTGGATGTGGAAGTAATCAGGGCAGACCTTAAGAGTCCTCAGTTAGAGACTTAAAGGAATTCTTTTATAGGGTTGCTAGCTCTGCTCTAAAATATCTTTATTACTTCCCTCCCCACCCAAACAACCAAATTTCCTTTGAAATGCAAATGCTTTTAGATGGGGAAATATCCCAGTACTCACGTAGGCTACAGCCTAAAACTAGGTTTTGAGATTTGAGGCACAAGATGGGACAGTAACATTAGGAGAAAGCAGTTTTGGCTCACAACCTTCTTTCAGCCTAGAATGGTCCCTCTTCTTTCTATTATCCTTTCCCCCACCACCATTCTACTTGCTTCTCAAAGCTCACCTCAAATATCACCTCTTCTAAGAAGTTTTACTAAGTCATCCTAGGCTAAGCAATTCTGAATATGTGTATGTGTATGTGTGTATGCAGGCACACACACTTAATAACTGCTTTTGGATTGGTTGAGCCCTTAAAAGGTTGTGGCAGAAGGTAGTTAGGAGAATTGGAGGAGGGACAGAAAAAGAAATAGTATGTAACTCTTCTTAGAGATGGTAGTGTCATTGCTGGCATGGGAAATGGCTTAAGCAAAAGCATGGAGATGGGAAAAGGAAGTAGTGTAAGTAGTGTAAGGTTGGACCTAGATTGTGGAGAGATTGAATGTCAGGATCAGAAGCTATTTATATTTTAGTTTGGTATCTCAATGAGGAGATACTGAAGACGTTCTAGCAGAGGAATAAGTTGGTCAAAATAATGTATTAGGAATATTATTCAAGCAGAGAGCAAAGGATAGATGGGAGAAGAGATAGACTGGAAGCAAGAAGACCAGTTGGGAAACTGTTATAATAGTCTAGGCAAGAAGAGATAAGAGTTCTGAATAAGGATGATAGCTATATGCAAGGAAAGAAGAGAATGGAAGGGTATGATATTGTAGAGGTTCGATCAAGACGACTTGATAATTCATTGAGTATGGGGATGAGGGATAAGGAAGATTAGAATACAATTCCAGAATAAATTGTGTGAGTGACTCGTAATTGGTTTCCCTCCATCTAGATTTTCTCATCTCCAATTCTTCCTTTAAATAGCTGCCAAATTGATATTCCTAAAGATACATGGCATTCACTGTCAAAAAGCATTAATGGCCTTTAGAATAAAACATAAAATGTTTCTGCTTGGTGTTTAAATCCCTTCATAATCTGGACTCGGGCCACTCCTTAAGGCCAAGTACCTATTATAGTGTTCACATACTCTAAACCAGCCTAACTGGGATGGCAGCTGTTCCTGGTACATGGCATATTTCTTCCCCAACTCCCTTTGTATCTTTACACAGTTTGTCTTTAATGACTGGATTGCTTTCCTTCCTCACTCCTTTGAAACCACTACCTAGCTCCCTTCAAGGCTCAACTCAAATTCTACCTGATCTCCTACCAGCTGTCTGCTGAACATTTATTTCATATATTCTCTATTTTTAATATCTGTGAACATGTTGTATCACCTCAATAGAATGTAAGCTTCTTGAAGACAGGGCTAGTTTACTTCCTGTATTTGTATCCCCAAGACCTGCCACATATTAGACTCTTTTAAAAAATACCATTTTATTTTTTCCAATTACATGTAAATACAGTTTTTAACCTTCATTTAAAAAAATGAGTTCTAAATTTTCTCCCTTCTGTCCCCCTCCTTAAAATGAAAAGCAATATGATGTAGGTTATATATGTGTCATTATGTAAAATATACTTCCACATTAGTCAGTCATATGATGAAAAAAGAAACAGACCAAAAGGAAAAAAAACTTGAAAAAATAAAGTAAAATAGTATGCTTCAATTTGCATTCAGACTATATCAGTTCTTTCTCTGGATATAGATAGCATTTTCCACCATGAGTCCTTTGGAATTGTCTTGGATCATTGTATTTCTGAGAAGAGTTAAGTTAGTCATAGTTGATCATCGCACAATGTTGCTGTACTATGTAGAATGTTCTCCTGGTTCTTCTCATTTCACTTTGCATCAGTTCATGTAAGTCTTTCCAGATTTTACTGAAATCCACCTGCTTGTTATTTCTTATAGCACAATAGTATTCCACATAATAGACTCAATAAATTCTTGTTTATTGATTTAGCTGGTGGGATAATGGTGCCATGAACAGAAATAGAGAAGTTAGAAAAATGAGAAGGTTTAGAGGATAAAGTTGATGAGTTCAGTTTTGGACAAATTGAATTTGAAGTTATCACAGGGAACATCTAGGTGGATGTCCAGTGGGCAGTTGGATGTATGGGAATGGAGCTGTCGAAAGAGGTTAGGGAAGAATAGAGGAGATGTAGACTTGAAAGTCATCTGCATTATAATCTAAGCCATGAGAGTGAATACAATTATCAATGGGGACTTAGAGAAGACAGAAAAATTAGAAGAGAGAGGTGGAAAAGACAACCAAGGATAAAAGCTTGGGAAACATTGAAATTACACAGAAGGAGAAAAAGGAGGACAATGGCAAAAGACGTAGAGGAACAGAGAAGTAAGAGGAAGAAAACGAGAAAACAATGTCACAGAAACCAAGAGAAGTTATCTAGAAGGTATTTAGATGTGTGTGGGTGTGGAGAAGAGCATGTAAAAATGTTTCAGAGAGGTCACAGAGAATAAGGATGGAGTAAAGGCCACTTATTTTCTGGTGATAAAGCTATTGATAATCTTAGAGGGGTTTCAGCGCTGTCTGGAGGACAGAAGACAAATTTCAAGGAGTTTAGGAAAAATTGTGTTGTGTAAAAGTACTGACAACGTAAGCCTCAATAATCTCTTTGATAGAGACAGAAAGGAGAGAACGGAAGGATGATAGCTCGAGGATATAGCAGGGTTCAGTAATAGTTTTTTTTATTTATATTTTTAGAGTAGAACATCTTGCCCTTTTGTACATAGAGGCAAAGGATCAATTAAAGAGAGAGATGGGACAATTGGTGGAATAAGACAAAGAAGGACTTGGGAGTCAACAGAATCAAGGATAGACAGTTTGGCTTAGGAAGTAGAATGACAACTTTATGAGACCAGAGGATAATAAGTATGAATTTATAGGATAGACAATTGAAGCCTCCTGAAAGACGCCATAAACTAAGAAACTAGCCCCTTCAAGGGTGAATTCAAGTCTGGTTCCCGGGAAAGATGTTCTCTTAGTCCAGTTTGGGATCTCAGGAAAGATCTATTTCTTATTTAACTATTGGGCTTGTTAATAGCTTATGAACCAAGGGTGGAACACTTTCTCAAAAAAGGAAACAAGTACTTTCATCTCACTGCCTAAACTGGTACAACGGGAATGTTGTAAGATAATCTGCATGTGAAACAATGGTTCTGCTTGCTTCTAGGTTGATGGGTACCTGGGCAGAGTGATCTGTGGGTAGTTCTCCACCTTTTTGTGGCTGTGGCTACTCTTCCCTTAGGACACATGGTTTTTTTCTTTGACACTCCCTTAGCTCCTCTCCTCTGGGGAATAATTTCCTTTCAAAACTGGAAGCAGGTGATGGTTACTGTTTGACTTGCCCAGCTAATTTTCTTCCAATGCTGTTCCCAATGTATTTTGATGTCAAGAGAGATCCTGGTGAATGGATGCTCTCTATTCTGAGGATTTGTTAAAACAAATTAAGAACTTTCTCTCATAGTTATGAGCCCCCAGCCAGAAATCTCACCCTGGCAGATATAGCAGTTTTAACTATTTCTCACCTGCCTAATTCATTTCCAGTCACCATACCACAATGCTTCATTTAAGCATTAGGTTTTTTAATAACATAAAGATGCAAATAAACATAGACAAAAAAAATCCAATAATCTATAGCTTAGCCACACATTGAGAGAAAACAAGGTTACTTTTTCTTCATAGGATCTGTGGAAAAATAGAAGTTGTAGGTATTTCTTGGGATGATTTTGGCATGGGGAGCTCTACGCTATAGGCTGAAATCAGGACCTCATCATTAGTCAGAGCTTCTGGCCGTTGCCTCCCTCCATACTTCTGTGGGCAACCTCCTCTTGTTCTTCATTATATCAAGGTCAGATGTTACCATTCTTTTCCTCCTTGTGTGGTCACCCAGAACCTTCACTGACACTGTTTCGTATCTTTTTGTTGCTCCCTTCAAAGACCATCCTTTGCTCAGAGTCAAGCCTTTCCTAAAGAGGGCAGAGTGTTCTATCACTTTCCCAAAAGCTACCCCAGCCAGAATCAGCTGTAGATGTGTGCCTCATCCACTAGGCCTTCAGGCTCTTAACATCTTCTGGAGAGGTTGTCACACCTAGATTTAGCAAAACAAAAATTTTAATGTTTTATTAAAAGCTTAACAGTAAGCATCAAAATAATGAACTCAACTTGGTAACTTTTTAAATACTTTAACTTCAAACATGAATCATCACAATGATTTTTAGTTACTCCCTCTAACTCAGGGGCTCTAAATCTGGCATCTGTGAATTTGGAGGGTTTTTTTTATCTTTTTTTCCTACTTAATAGTATTTTTTTCCAATTACATGTAAAGATAGTTTTCAACATTCACTTTTATAGGATTTGGAGTTCCAAATTTTTTTCTCCCTACCTTCCTCCCTTCCCCCCTTCCCAAGACAGCAAGCAATCTGATAGAAGTTGTACATGTACAATCATATTAAACATATTTCTACATTATTCATGCTGTGAAAGAAGCAAAACAAAAAGGAAAAAACATGAGAAAGAACAAAAAAAGAGGAAATAGTATGCTTTGATCTACATTCAGACTCCTTAGCTCTTTCTCCTGATGTTGATAGCATTTTCCATCATGTGTCTTTTGGAATTGTCTTAGTACTTAGAACCTTGTATTTCTGAGAAGAGCTGAGTCTATCAAAGCTAATCATTGCACAATGTTACTATTACTTTCTATGATGTTCTCCTGACTCTCCTCACTTCACTCAGCATCATTTCATGTAAGTCTTTACAGGTTTTTCTGAAATCTGCCTGCTTATCATTTCTTATAGCACTTCTTGAGCCATTTCCCAATTGATGGGTGTCCCTCAGTTTCTAATTCTTTGCCACCACAAAAAGAGATGCTATGAATATTTGTGTACATGTGGATCTTTTCTTCCTTTTTATAATCTCTTTGGGATACAAACCTAGTAGTGGTGTTGCTGGATCAAAGGGTAGCACAGTTTTATAGCCCTCTATAGTTCCAAATTGCTCTCCAGAATGGTTGGATCAGTTGTGAATTTGTTTGGTTTATTTTTTACTATTTTGATAATTTCATTTCTACATAATTTCCTTTGTGATACTATGCATTTTATTTTGTTCATTGAAAAGCATCTGAAAAGAGGTCCATAGGCTTCCTTTGACTGCCAAAGGGGTCTATAACGCATACATATATTAAGAACCCCTTCCTTAACTTCTTACCAGGATTCATATTTATTTGTATTCTTCACATTTGTTAATATTAACTGAATTAGAATCTTCTATTACATTAAACTACCACAATTTATTTAACCATTCCCATATTGTTAGACATTTAGGTAGTTTAATTTTTTTCAGTTACATATAAGGCTGCTGTGAAAAATCTTTTAATAGATTTTTTTAAAAAAACAACAATAAAAACACATTCAGGATATTTTTAACAACAGAATTATTTTATAAAATGAGTATAATTAGTGTGTGTGTGTGTGTATGTGTCCCCTGCCGAACTGTTGTTCAACAAGATTTCGTAAGTTTGTAATTCTAGCTGCAATGAATGTGTACCTTTTCCTGCCCAGACCCCGCTAGCATTGAATTCCATTGGTTTGAATTATTTTCATCATTTTCACAAGCATGGAGTAGTATCTCAGTATTATTTTAACTTCTATCTCGGTATCATTTTAACTTGTACCTCTTTGTAAAGACTTTGACAGTCTTTCGTGTTATTCTTATGAATAAGATACAACTTTGTGGGCTAAAAACAAGATAGTTTTTGTGTGGTGGATTTGGAACTATCCGGTTATATGGCCAGGCCCAAAGAGTGTCAGTCATTAATAGTTTGGTCACTCAGTTTGGGAGGAGGCTTTCAGTAGAGTCCCCTGAGAATCTGCACTTGGTTCTGTATTATTTACTGTTTTTTGGGTAACTTTTAGAGAATATAGAGATAGACTTACCCAATTTTCAGATGACTCAAAATATCAAGAGGGGAAAATGGCAGTCACAGAGAGCCAGCATGGCTTTGCCAAGAACAAGTCATGTCAGATTAACCTTACTTACTTTTATGACAAGGAAACAAGGCTACGGCATTAACCGTTAAAGAGTGGCATTAACACTAAACACCTAGAATTTGGCAGAGCATGACAAAATTTCTTGTGATAGCCTGGTAAAAAAGATGCAAAGGTATAGGCAAAGTGATATTTCAATTAGCTAGATTCTGAACTCATTAAATGATGAGACCCAAAGAGTAATATTTAGTAAACCTGACTGGATGTTCCTAGTAGAGTACTCCAGTGATCTTTTTTTTACCTTGTAACCTTAAAAAAGAATTCAAAGACATAAAATACTTATCAAATTTGGAAATGATTACAAAACTAAGAAAGATGGTTAATGGTTAATGCAAATTGTTCAACACGTTAGATCTGGATCTAATAAGGCTAAAACTAATCATACAAAGTATAATAAGGAGAAATGTAGTGTGTCACACTTTGAAAGTTCCCCTAATATGTCTTTTGTCTCCGTGCTAATACTTAGAACTTTATCTTAGAATGGCATTCCTTTTCTCTTAAATCTGACAGAGAGGTACATACTGCCTTGGGAGAGTACATGTTATGAGCTATGAGTCATTTACACAATAGCCTAAATGAGTTTTAGATATTTTTTCCGAGAATAGTCTTTGATGAAGGGATAGAGTTAGAACGCTGCTAAGCAGGGATAAGCAGAGATGCCTCTGAAATACGAAGATTGAGGACAGTAGTTGAAGACAAAGGCCAGCTCCATAATTTTAGAGCGTTACTTATAAGGTATCATAAAGATCACTTAGTTTCACTTCACCATTGTACATATGAGACTCCAAAAGGGGAAATGATGTGCCCGTGGTGCCATGGTTTTATTAGTGGTCGAATGAAGACTGCAGCCCTGATTTCCAGTGCTCTTTCTACCACTCATGAGTTAGCTCAAAGTTATCTTTGGTCTTAGATGAGAATAAATCAAGTAAAGTCTGAGAAATGGCTGTGGAGTTTCCTATATATTGGCCAAATTCTTTTCATATTCTCTTCTTTCTTAAAAATAGTCAATTAGTTTTTAGTTTTCCACATTTACTTCTACAAGATTTTGAGTTGTAAATTTTCTCCCCTTCCTTCCCTTCTCCCCTCCCTAAGAAGGTGTGCAATCTGATAGAGGCTCTACATTCATGTTTTTTTCTGAGCAGAAGTATGAGGTTTTCTTGGCCCTTAGCATTTTATTTTCTAAAACTCGTTCTTTGACACATTCTGCCTAATTTGTCTCCTAAGGCAGGAAGCTATCGAGCCCTTCCATTTTGCACCTAATTTTTCTGCTCTGGTTTCTTCAGGAGGTTTGTTTTCAGTTGAATGAAAAAGAATAAAAAACACTGGGTATAATAACCCTGAAGCATGTTACTGTGGTATAAGGAGCAGTTTGTTGCAATTGGAGTCAGAAGACTTAGGTTTAAGTCCTGGTCCTGCTATGTACTGCCTTTGTGATTTAGGCAAATCAGGGTAACTTTTTGTGCCTCAGTTTCATCAGTAAAATAGGGAAATAATGGTTATATGCCCTACCTCACCTATCTACCTTATTAGGAGAAAACTGCTTTATAAACCTAAAACTCTTATGAGTTATGATCCCTAATGGGATACCACTAGGCCAAGGAACTGGAGATGCCAAGAAAGATGAGCAAAGTGGGTTGTGTACCTTCTTGAATCTTTCATTGTGACTACGAGAGCAATAGGTATTTGGCTGGCTTGACTATCAATCAGCCTAAATTATTGAAACAGCCTCCTAATTCATCTTCCTGCCTCAAGTCTCTCCTCACTCCAGGACACCTTACACATCGCTGCCAAAGTAATTTTCCTTAACTGAATATCTCACCATATGACTCTCCTACTCATACAACTCCAGGGGCTTCCTGTGTCCATGAGGATAAAATAGAAATTCATTTGTGTAGCTTTTAAAGTTCTATACAACCTGACCTAATCTATCTTTTCAGCCTCCCTGGCTGAAATTGCTCTCAGTTCAGCAATTCAACACACTTCCACGCTGCAGTCTGGCTAAACTGGTCTTCTCTGGGTTTTTTATTCAGCACACTCCATCTCCTTCTCCCATGCGTGGAATGCACTGCATCCTTACTTCTGCCTCCTTACCTCTCTCTCTTTTCCTTTTACATATAGCTCAGGATCCATTTTCTGCATGAAACCTTTTTGAATTCCCAACTGCTAGTTCCCTCTTTCCCAAATTCCCTTTATTTAACTTTTGCTGTTGTTGTTCAGTTATTTCAGTCATGTCTGACTCTTTGTGACCTCGTTTGGGTTTTGTTTTTTGTGTTTTTTGTTTTGGGCAAGGATACTGGAGTGGTTTGTCATTTCCTTTTCCAGCTCATTTTACAGATGAGGAAACTTGAGGCAAACAGGGTTAAGTGACTTGCCCAGGGTCACACAGCTAGTAAGCATCTGCGGCTAAATTTGAATTCTAGAAGAAGAATCTCCCAGATTCCAGACCCAGTACTCTATCTACTGCCATACCTAGCTGCCCTTTGTGTGTGCATGTACATATATACATATGTATATATGTAATATTTATACTTATTGTAAATTAAGTATATTTGTACTACATATTTTATATATATATATCTTATACAAAGTATGTACTTTGTAAAAAGGATATGTTTTCTATTACTATATACAAAACATATATTGATATGTACATAAATATATATTTGTATACACATATATTTTGTGTATATAGTACATATAAATATGTAACATGGAGTAAATATAAATATATATGTAACATATTTCTGTTTATTGACTTTATGCCATATATTTTTATATATGCTTATTATTTCCCTCATTAGAATATAAACTCATTGTTAATAGGGATAGTCTTATACCTCATACTGGTGTTCCTATTGCCTAGCACAGTGCCTGGCTTAGGTGCTTAATAAATACTTGTTGACTGACTGAGTAAGGTTTGGGTGATTTTTATATTTTTCAAAGCCTGAAACATGGCAAATGCTTAACAAGTGCCTATTGAGTTGAATCAAATAATGCAGATACCACAACTTCAAGGGTTAAAAAAGCAAAAGCATCAGGGACAGCTAGGTGGCGTAGTGAGTAGAGCACTGGCCCTGGAGTCAGGAGGACCTGAGTTCAAATCTCGCCTCAGACACTTGACACATGTACTAGCTGTGTGACTTTGGGCAAGTCGCTTAACCCCAATTGCCCTGCCTTCCCCCCTCCAAAAACAAAAAAAGCAAAGGCAAAGGCGGTACCTTCACGGCCTTTCCTCACCCTGATTAACAAGATTAATCATTGACTCCTTACCAAGCCTGTCAGACTTTCCCCCAGTGTATGTGTCCATCTTTAAAATCATCAGCAAGCCTAATCATGCCAGCAATTGAGAAACAGGAAAGGGATTCTCCAACAGGAAGTACCCAAGGAAGCAGTGATGGAATTTGGATAAAGTGGAAAAGAAACCTATTATTTAAATCTCACACCTGTTCACTGACAGACAAGCCCAACCAGGGCACACGTGAATCATCTAGAGGAGACAGGTATCTCAGTAAGACGATGAATCATTCAATATTCCTTCCCCAACACTTGAGCTACCAATGATATCTAGGAAAGATTAATGATTCATCAAGTTGTAGACAGTACTAAGTGACCTGATTATGGTCCTGAAAAGGACCAAAAATGATGGTGATGATGACAAGCAAAAGAAATAAAAATCATATGAGACTACTAGGTCTATAGCCCTGACAGATAGAGAAGGACTCAAATGTAAGTAAAGATATTTATAGTAGCCCTTTTTTTGTGGTAGAAAAGAACAGAAATTGAGGAAGTACCCTTCAGTTAGAGAATTATGGAATTATGGAATACGTATGTGGTAGAATACAACTGTGCTATAAGAAGTGATGAAGGCGATGGTTTTAGGTAAACCTGGGAAGTCTTTCATGAACTGGTACAGAGTGAAGCAAGCAGAATTGGGAGAACAATTTAGATGATAATAGCAATAATGTTAAGACAACAACCTTGAAAGACTTGGATTTTTGGTCAACAAAATGGCCAACCACAATTCCACAGGACTCAAGATGAAACATGCTACCCACCAGCTGATAGAGAGGAGATGGATTCAGAACCTGTCTGTCTATCTATCTATCTATCTATCTATCTATCTATCTATCTATCTACCTACCTCCCTACCTACATTGACTTGGCCTTTAGTCACACAGCTCACGTTGGAGGAAAAGACAAAGATTAGTCAAGAGAGATTCACTGAGTCTCTGGTATGCGCTCAGAAATATATAAAGAATCTTACTCAAATTCGCACAAGACCTGTAAGTGATGCCAGAGGGGAATGGCGTTCGGGTCCCGCCTCCTCCGTGCGTGCCCGCCCCCTCAGGCAAGCAGGCTTGACTAAATACTGATTACACATAGTGTGTATCTATAAACAGACTCCACAGAGCTCTTCTCTGATGCCTCCTTGTGGTGTGGAGGTCATCCTGGACTCACTGGAAACTTCTGTCTGCTTCGAGTATAATACTGAGACTGCTTTCTAAGTACCTCTGTAGCTCGATATAGAGAGTTCCATCACTAGGAGGCTGGCCCCTTGGTGATTAATTCTTTGGCTGTAGCAAGCCAAGAAGTGAAGAACTACGCACAGCTTCCGCCAGTGCTGGGTGTGGTGCACAGAGGAGGCCAAGTGAGCTCAGAATCCATTTGAAATAATCTCTTTCATTATCTTGGTCTTCTCATTGGAGAGAAATACTATCCATATATCCTATCACGGCATTCTTTCTATGAATGAAACCAGAAGATAGAAGGAGGGAACTACTGAATAGAAGGATGGTTCACACACTCTTCTTGGAGAGACAATTAAAGGACTTGGCTGAGATAGTTTTCCTATATATCCAAAGGCAACTGAAAATTTTGTGGGACTTTTGGTCATCTTGTATAATGTGAATGAGTATTTGGAAAAAATAGTCAACTATGAAAATAGCTACTGTTGGTCAGAGAACAAAGAGGTAGGAAATCCTTTGAACTCACTAAGATCCTTTGAATTTAAATCAGTTTATACTTTGGTAATCTGTGACTTCAGTGCAAAGGTGTGAATAGATTGACTGAGGCAGAAGTGTGAATAGGTGAGATCTATTAGTCTAAACCTCATTTACATCAGACTGGCTTTCTAGTTTTCGGAGCAATTTTTGTCATCTCTAAGGACTCATCTCAGTAGTTGGGGTTCTTTGATTTATTGGACATTGCCCTATGTTCCATTGCTTCTTGTTTTTGTGTATCTAATCTGTTTCATTGACCCCCTCCCCCAAAAAATTTTTTAACAAGTACCAAATAGTTTTGCCAGTTGTAGTTTGAGATCTACTATTGCCAGACCTCTCCTTCGCTCCTCCGTTTTCATCTGTCTTGAGATTCTTGAAAGCTATCTGAATTTTGTTATAATTTTGTCTACTTCTATAGAGTAACCCATTGGTAGCTTGATATGGAACTACATCTATACATTTATTTAGGTGGTAGTATTCTTATTGTTGGCACAGCCCAACCAAGAACAATGGATATTTTACAATTATTTAAGAACACATTTTGGTAAAGAATGTTTGATAGTTAACATTCATGTAAGTCTTGAGTGTGTCTGGTAGGTGCGCCCCTATATATTTTATATTAGTTTTGAGACTTCCTGCTGGGTTTGTCAGTAATAAGAAAAGCTGGTAATTTTTTTTTGGCCTTATTTTATATTCTGCTACTTTATTGCCGTTACTGATGCTACTAATTGTTTAATTGTATCTCTAGGATTCCCTGAATAAATCATCACATCATCTCTGGGTGTTAATTTTGTTTCCTATTTGATTACAAGGCAGATAAATCACTCAGTGGATTGGGTGCTTAACTTAGAGTCAGGAAGACCTGAGTTCAAATCTTGCCTCAGTTACTTACTAGCTGTTCGACTCTAGACAAGTCACCTAACCACTGCTTTAGTTTCTTCATCAGTAAATGAAGATGATAACAGCATCTGCCTCCCAGGGTTGTGGTGAGGGTAAAATAAGATTATATTTCCAAAGTACTATGCAAATTTTCAAGTGTTATATAAATACTAGCCAATGTTGTTATTCCTCCTGTTTTTTTTTTCTTATTTTGTTGATGGTAGTCAGCATTTCTAGAACTATATTAAAGCCTATAGGGCAGGGGGTGGGGAACCTGCAGCCTCAAGGCCACATGTGGCCTTCTAGGTCTTCAGGTGTAGCCTTTTGCCTTGAGTCCCGGTTTTACAGAACAAATCCTTTTATTGCTCTAGAGTTTCCCTGTTGCAGATAATTTTGGCTCTTGTTTTTAGATTGAGCTGTGTAGTTTGCCAAATTAAGTAAAAGTCCATTTATTCCTGGGTTTTTGACATGAGATATATTTTGTCAAAAGCTCTTTTTATCTATTGATATTTTAGTTTTTGATTGTTTTGTTATTAATAACCTATTTATAATATTCATAATGTTGAATCAGCCTTGTATTTTTGATAAAAGTTGTAAATCTTTTTATAACAAACCCTTTTCAGTAGCAAAGGGAGTGGACCACCATCACATGTGGGCTCTTTCCATCGTGGTTCAAGGGGAGCTTCTTGAAACAAGCAGAAATGGCACTTAATAATTAAGCAGAAAACCAAGTCAAGAAAAGCAGCTGGACTAGGCTGAGTATATGTGGAAAAGTATGAACTGGTACAGACACTGGTGAAAATGTTAAGGAATCCATCATGATATCTGAAGGGATGGGAGATACCAAAACACGTGAGAAATCTTGGGCCTTAGAAGCCAAAAAAAATGTGATTTATTGATCAATATGTCTGTTTTCACAACAGTACAAATAATCTACTCATAAGAGATGCTTGTTATTACAACGGAACAAACCATCTGTTGCAGATGAAGTTTCCTAGCAGACCCCATTTGACTGAAAGATGTGAAGAATACAACATCCTCATTTGCTAATTGGTTAGGCTGTCTTGTCTCACATGTGTCAAAATCACACACAGTCCTCTGATCATTACTATCAAGTAAAATAAGCAGGTGTCTGCCCAGTCCTGGAGGAGCTCCAGTGCAGGAATCGGGGCTCCACAAAGCTTCCCCCTGTGGAGGTCCTTCAGGTGCTCCTCTTGGCAGTACTGACTCTGTTTGTATCAAGCCCTGTAGCATACTGCAGAAACTTTGGCTGATGTTTGTTCTAACCACCTGCCCAGGAAAAAAAAATCCAAGCAGCTCAACTGTTCTCTAGACCAAGGTAGGCTGCTGGATAGAGCCAGGGACTGCAAATGAACAACTGAATTGGACCCAGAATCAGATAGGAGGGAGTTGGTCTGTGTTTCCTTTGGGAATCTGAGCAACATTCTTGCAACAATCTCAAATTCCTTCCTGATCACAGATACCTGTCTTAACACTAGTAACCTCTTGGTGATTGATGGCTGTCACTTAGAACGTTACACTTCTCCAAACAATCAGAAATGAATAGCACGCAAAGGGCAACAGAGGCACATGACAGACACAAAACGGTTAGTTAGGAGAAGCTGCATAAAGCGTGCCACCAAAAGGATATGTGAATAGAAAAAAAAAAAATACGGACCAGCACAGAGTTGTTTGTTCATCCTTCATTTTCCAGGAGGATCAGTGATGTCATGGTGTTGGGGTAAAATAGTGGATGATGGGTGATGTCTTGGCTCATGCTTGAATTGGATTTAAGAGCAGCAAGGTTGGCAGTCTCCCTGCAAGTTAATCGACGGCCAGCCTTCCCTGCTTTGAAAAACCAGAGGGAAGTTTTGTGTTTCTTACAAATTGAGGTTAAAACTGTTTATCTAATTATAAATCTCTTGCATTTACCCCCATACATGTAATTCAGATTGTATTTCTTAACATGGTGTATTCAAGAGGCAATAATAACCTGTCTCCTCAGAATTGCTGGATTAAATGACTGTAGGAATTTAAATTTGTCCTACCTTGAGCAGCCCAATAGCTAACTGAATTGTAAGGAGACAGAATACCGTGACTTCTGGTCCCTAATAAATGTTAATTTATTCTGAAAAAAAAAGAATCTTGTTCTATCTTTCCATTTATTCAGCATCATCTCTCACTCTCATATATTCTACATTCCAGACAAACTGAATCACTTGCCATTTCCCAAATTTATCTCAAGATCTCTAACTTCTGGGGTCTTGTTTATGCTACCTAGATCTTAAAAGATGGGTAAGATTTTGCCAAGCAAAAGCCCTAAGGGACAGCATTCCTGGAATAGGGAATAGTGTAAACACAGTCTCAGAGGTCTGAAAGAAAGCACAAGGTAGTAGGGATTAGGAAATACATGAGATGAGATTGGAAGATTATGGACAACCCTGAGTATAAGGCCAAAGAGTACCAACTTGATATAGTAAGTAATAGGAAGCTGTTACTCTCTTTATCGGCCAGATTCCTGGAACAAGCTATCTAAACTAATTCCTCCCACTTTCCTCTCCTCCCACTTGGTCCTCGACTTTTTAATCTAACTTCTGACTTCATCATGCAATTGAGACTGCTCTCTCTAAAATTACCAATGATCCACTAATTGACAAATCCAGTGGGGGATTTTTTCTCAGTCTTCTCTGCTGTATTTGATGCCATAGGCCATCCTTTCTTCCTGGATACTCTCTGCTCTCTGAGTTTTTGTAATGTTACTCTCATCTGATTCTTTTCCTCACTATCTGGCCATTTATTTTTGGTCTTCTTTTCTGACTCATTATCCATATCATATCTTCTAACTGTGGGCATACACCAAAGCTTATTCCTGGGCCCTCTTCTCTACTCTGTCTATATCCTCTCTTAGTCACCTCATTGGGGCCCATGGGTTTAATTATCATCTCCTTGAAGATGACTGAAGGATTTATATGTTCAGGCCTACTAGTCATGTATAGATTGAAGACTAAAGAACGAATAGGAATGATGGCGGAGGCAATCTTCTGGAGAAGATGGGAGGAGATGAGATCAATCGATATAAATAGAGAATTTATCTTTGGTCAAGAAGAAGGGCTACCTCTTTATCAAAGTCTAGAGTGAAGGAGAAGATTGTGGAGAACAGTATCAGAAGGATATGAGATGAGAAGGGGAGAAGGAGATTCTGAAATAACCTCAATGTTGTATGAGTTATACTCCTCAGATGAGAAGGTAGAGGGAAGGAGATGCTATGGAATGCTTGAGGAGACAGAATATTTGGAACAGCTATTCTAGTGAATGTAGTAGAAAATTAATTAGTGAAGAGTAGAATTGCCTTGCTGTAGTTGAGATTAAATAACACAAATTTGTGGAGGGACTCAACACAGTTTCATGACTTCCTGTAGCTCTATTCAGCGTGTGTGTGTGTGTGTGTGTGTGTGTGTGTGCGTGTGTGTGTGTGTTTGTGTAGGAGTAAAGGAGACAGAGGGTGGGGGTAATCCAGGATTAGGGTTTGGAAAATGCGAGGATTAAAAATTGTCCAAACTACAATAAAAGAAACTGAGGCAGAGCTCTGAGCTAACGGCACTTTATTAAAGGGTCCGTGGGCTCCTCTAATGAAGTAGACCTCAGAACTGCCTCACGATCTGAGATGCCCTCCTCCTCCAGGTCCTTAGTTTTATACTACTTGATACCCAGGTAATAATGATGGAGTAGACCAAAAATACTGCGTCTTATTGGTAAATAGAACTTGCTCTTAACCCTCCAGGATGGTCCAAGCAAAATACAGAATCCCATTGGTAGACCATCGGGCTAATGAGCAGATCTCAACAGACCTATGTTGACCTTTCAGGAGGTCATACCAAGCCAATGAGCACCCCCATGGGATCACTCTTTGGCCAAGTGCTTGTTATCACCTCCCCATGTTGGGCAATAGAAAGATAAAAAGGAACGGAGGAGTAAGAAAAATAGCTGAGAGACTTTTTATGTAATTGAGTCACCTCTGCCACACTGGGCTTGGTCACCACAGCAAGGAAAACAAAGGTGGAGGTCCTCTAGTTAGCTTCCTACGATTAAGCAAGTGAACTTATAATCTGCAGCTCACCACTCCAAGGTTGAATATCAGAACTTATAATCACTACACCTATGGAATTGAATAATACTGATTAATAGGTGAAGCAACCAAGATAGTTGAGAAAATCCAGGGTTGAATGAATACATTAAGGGGTTGAGATTTGGAAGAGTTGAGATTATACCCAGCATAAGGGTAATATTGCAATATACAGAAGGGTGGAGTGATGGAGGTAATAGTGAGAACAATGAGCCAGGGCTAGGGATCATAAAGTATAGGCAGAGGTGTGCTGGCAAATATTTAACAATGGTCTCTGGGGGGAAAATACATGCATGACACACTCTTAAGTTTAATCTATATTATTAATATTTCTCTATCACTTTCTTAAGACAATAAGCAAAACAATAAATCTCACATTGATTTGTAGTGTTTGCCAGTTTCTGAGGTATAAATTCTTACATTGAAAATTTAACAATCTGTTCTTGTAAGTATAGCCCAATAAGGAAAGATGGAATGATAAAATATTATGATCAGATAAAAGAATTTCAGAGTTTATGGACATGGAAGTAGAATACTTGTGGATGATAGTAATATCCAGGATATGACCATGGCTACATACAAATTGTGTGTAGGCTATGAAAATTGACAGGATTAAGGAAGTAGGAAGTTTAGAGGGCTCAAACTTAACACATCCAAAACAGATGACCCCAAGTCCTCTCCTCTACTGAAATTCCCTGGGGCACCATCATCCTCCCAGTCCCCCAACTTTGCAATCTTGATGCTATACTTGACTCACCCCATGTATTGTTCCGTTACAAAGTCTTGCTATTTCTGCTTCCATGACATTTCTTACATCTGACCCCTTCTCTCCACTCACACAGTCAAAACTCCAGTAAAGTTCTGTAGCATCTCTGCTGATTCTATTGCAGTGGACTCCTAATGGGTCTCCTTGTCTCAAGTCTCTCCCCACTTCAATCCATCCTTCTTGTAAATTTCAAAGTTGAGTTTCCTTAAGCAGAGAATTCTGACCTCACCATTCTCCTACTCACTAGGGGTTGCCTCTAGAAAAAAAGTTGCCTTTAGAATAATTTCTGGAATTCTAGAAGGAATTTCTAGAAGGAATTTCTGTTTGTCTTTTAAAGTTCTTACAACTTGGCCCAGACTATCTTTCCAGCTCATTATCTGCTCTTCCTCTTCTCCTACTCTAGG
>CM053623.1:395800223-395820556 GCA_028646595.1 Phalanger gymnotis
AGAATAATTTCTGGAATTCTAGAAGGAATTTCTAGAAGGAATTTCTGTTTGTCTTTTAAAGTTCTTACGACTTGGCCCAGACTATCTTTCCAGCTCATTATCTGCTCTTCCTCTTCTCCTACTCTAGGATGTAGTCAAATGGACCTCTTCTCTATTCCTCACCCAGCACTCCCATCTCTATTTATGGGCTAGCCATTTCCCACATCTGGGATGAATTCCTTCCTCCCCTTTCCCTCATAAAATTCCTCACTCCCTTTAAGACTCAGCCCAAGCACCACCTTCTACACTAAGCCTTTCCGGCTCCTCCTCATTTGCTGACGTAGTCTCTCCCTAACTACCTGGTATTTAACAAACTTATATTCATTTTGTATTTATTCTGTGCACGTGTGTACATGTGCATTTTGTCTCTCCAAAACCCTGTAAGTTCTTTGAGTAGAGAGATTACTTCCTTTTTATCATAGTGTCGTGAATGGAGAACTGGCCTAAGTCAGAAAGACCTGTGCACTCTATAGTTCTAACCTCTGATTTATACTGGCTGTGTGACCCTGAGCAAATTAGGGAGAGAAGAATAAGTATTTCTTAAGCACCTACTATGTGCCAGGCACTATGCTAAGCATTTTACAAATGTTAATTGATTCGCACAACACCCCTAGGAGGTAGTGTAATGGTAATCGGGGCAAGACTTTTCGCCTTCTCTTTTAGGATGCTAAGGCTATCAAGTGCCTTTAATGAGTCTTGCCTAGGATTTTTTTTGTTTTGGAGTGTTTCTCAGCGCCACACCCTAAATGCTCTATTGGCCCCAGCCCTCAGGGTCCTGAACAGGGTATAAGAGCTCTGAGGTTTGGGGGTACACTCATTGAAAGAGTGTTGGTGACAAGACTCTGGGCGAGCTGTTGAGAAAGCCCCCACCCCCAGCTTTGATAACCCAGATGTTGGTGCATCTCTGGTAGCTATGTATTGCTGTAGATAGACTGGTTTGTGTTATTTGCTCTGTTTATATAATGTATGCTTGTAATTTCTGTTTGTATTTGCCCTGAAGTTCAGGGGGCTGATCTTTTCCTCCTGAACTAAGAAAATGATATATGTATATTTAATTAAACTGAGATTGTTAACCCCTCAAAGTTGCTTTCCTTAGAAAAGCAGATCAAAAAACCTGTATTGGCAGTCCTTCTGGCTGCTGGTGTTGTCGGTCTTGCACCCTCGCAGCAGCTGCTAGCAACATTGTTGTCATAGGTAGGTGCTATTATTCTCCCTATTGTCCCACTAAAGAGGCAGCTGCGTGAAACAGTGGATAGAGTCAGGAAGACCCGAGTTCAAATTTGACCTTAGATACATACTAGCTCTGTGATAGTTTAACTGTCTCTGTTTCCTCACCTGCGGTGAGGAAATTGGGTATCAGAATACCACCTACCAACCAGGGTTGTTGTGAAGATTAAAATGAGATAGTGTTTGTAAAAACTGATTAGCATAGTGCCTGGCACATAGTAGGTACAATATAAGTGCTTATTCCCTTCACCCCCTTCAAAATCGGTTTACCTTTCCATGCTCCAGGCAATTGTCTATGATTCATAAATTGCACAGCCAGTACTAATCTATATTGGTAGAAAGGGTATTTTCACTGGGAATTCCCTATACTGGTGAAATCATAGATCTGGTGAAATCTTCATTGTTCCCAGCACTTAGCACCACAACTAGCCCACGACATGTACTTAATAAGGGCTTCTTGATTAATTTGATTAATCCAAGCAAAGGAATGATAGGATTAGACCTGGTGTATAAGAGAGAGTATTATTGGGACAAGGATATGAAGGATAGATTAGAGATGAAAGAAGTTGTTAAAACTAGGCAAGAGGCCCAAGGGATCTCCTTATACAGGAAGGGGTCCATCGAAGTGGAACTAATATAAGCTTTACAATTACAAGTTAAGGTTTTAGTAAGAGGCCTAATCATGGTCCTTATGTTGTAAGGATCAGATGAAGTAATAATTGTAAAGGGCTTAGTACGGTACTTGGCACATGGTAAGCACTATATTCATTCACATAGACTTTCCTTCTGGAAAGAGAATGCACTGATGAATTGATTTAAGTATTTTTTTGTCTCCTATTTCTGATTTGTAAATCAATAGATTGTTATTCTGGTTAATAAACTGGTCTAATGTGAGTCAAGTTAGTATGAATCAGGTTCCCTAAAGCATGATCACTTCTAGGTAGACTGATACAATCAACCTGCCAAGCCTGCAGCATTGAGGACTAGACCGGACCTGAGATGGCCCCACCAGGACATTTCTGGTACAAGAGGTATTGGTCCAAGAAACCAGTTGGCCCAGTTTGGGAATACCATCATGCAGCTGCCACATCTCCTTCTAATTCTAGGAACCCATTCACATTCATGTAGATTCTCAGAATTGTACAAACCTTAAAGGTTATCTAGGCCAATCCATGCCTGAAGTATCAAATCCTTCTCCAGCCTCCTTAAGAAACAGTCATCTGGCTTTCACATAAAAACTTCTGGTGTGAAAGAAATGTCTTCCAACATACCCATGTATGGGTCCATGGATGGATTTCAGGATAGAAAAAAATTACAATTTTATTTTCATTAACCTCTAAATGAAATTTAGCCTTCCCTTCAATCATCGAAGAGCACCATTCTGAGCTCCACAGGCTTTACCAGACCACCAAAGGGGTCTATGATTCCTCACTTAAGAACTCCTAAAATAAAGTGTTTTTAAAAGTCTCCGAGCTTCTTAATGCCCAATGACTTAAAAAAAACACCTCTACCTTACAATATTTTCTTAACAAAAGCCTAAATTTTATTTTCTAAAACTGAAAAATTACCTGGTGAATGTCTTTGATTTTCTCCATCTCATCAGGATTTTGAATTTCATTATGTTGCAGTGTCTGCTTAGCAAACTCACGGTGGCCTGTCATACAGTTATGCCACCATCTTGTGGTCTCTCAAGATATTGCCACTAATAACTTTTCAATCCATGCTGTATTTTCACAACTAGAAGCAAAAAAAGATTTTGTTCTAGGAAGAGCAGCGCCTGACAAATGTTTAGCTTTTATTAATTGCTACAGACTGCATGAGATTAAGCATAGGGCCAGAAGTTTCCACTCATGTTTCAGATTATTTAGAAGTCCTTGTCCTAGACAGTAAAATGCCTCAGAATTAAGAGAGCAAATTGAATATAATAATTTGCCATGCGGCTATCAGAGCCATATTTTTTCCAGCTTTGATTGGTGACAAGAGAATCCTTACCTCATGATTCTATACTTTTCTAAATTCTTAGAAAATCTCAAGGACAATAGTGCTTTAGGAATTATAGATTAAGAGATGGGGGCAGCTAGGTGGCACAGTGAATACAGCACCAGCCCTGAAGTCAGGAGGACCTAAGTTTAAATCCAGCCTCAGACACTTGACACACTTACTAACTCTGTGACCTTGGTCAAGTCACTTAACCCCAATTGCCCTGCCTTTCCCCCTACAAAAAAAATAAATAAATAAAGATAGCTGGCCCTGAGTGAACTTAAGGGTCATCTAGTCCAACCCCATCATTTTACAGCTGAAGAGACTTTGGCCCAAAGAGGCAAAGAGGCTTGGCTACACTCAGATGGGAGGACAAAGCGAAGGAGCCGGTTCCAAGTTGTTCCTGTTCCAGATCCAGCGCTCTTTCTTACCACACTCATGCATCTGGTTTGATTCTCCTATGGCCTACTTTGGAACAATAGGTCATTAAGTAAATTCACTTTTGTCCAAGCTCAGGGCATCTTCTGAAGTCCTGTGATCTTTACCATTGAATTAGATGAAGTATGTATTCCAGAAAAAGAAAAAAACCCTTCTGGGCTAGCCAGTTCAGCAAAAGGAGACAAGATGTTTCTTTTTTCTATTCGAAATCCCCTTTGGAGCTATTGTGGACAATAGGACAGAAAGCTCTGAATTTCCTCCCAAGCACAAATCTCCTATGTTGGCTTCCCTTTAAATACATCTGTAGTAAAAAGATGGCTGGTGAATAGGCCATATCTGGCTTGCTCTAGGCATTTGAAGTATAAAATTGTCCTCTAATCTGCTTTCCACTTCAGCATTTTGCGGATCAAAGAGCTGATGGTGCATTTCATATGGTGTGATGGGTCAGCCACAAAACTGTCACTCGGGGCCAGCTATCTCTTAATCTATAATTCCTAAAGCACTATTGTCCTTGAGACTTTCTAAGAATTTAGGCAGTTAGGTGGCACAGTGGATAGAGTCCCTACTCTTTAAATTTGAATTAAGTACCTACTATGTGCCAGACACTGTGCTAAGTATTTTACAAATTTACTAATTACTACAAATTTTGTTAAGTTTGTTTTACTACTAATTACTACAAATTTTACAAATTACTACAAATTCAAAACCAGCCTCTAACAATTAACTAGCTGGGTGACTCTTGGCAAGTCACTCAATCTCAGTCTACCTCAATTTTCTCATCTGTAAAAGGGGTGGGAGGGGTGATAATAGCACCTACCTCCTAGGGTTGTTATGAGAATCGAATGAGGTGATATTTGTAAAGCACTTTGTAAGCCTTAAAGTGCTATATAAATGCTGGCTGTTGTTATTAATTTTTGGTTCTGGTAACAAGAATGTATGGAAAGAGGCTAGAAATGGTGACAAGTTACAAAATCACAAAGGTATTACTGAAGTTCTTACAGAAAAAAAAAGGGTCTTAGGCTTCTGCACGTTGCAAAGTGAGCTTCATTCTGTTCTTGGCTTCTAATCGGGGCATATAAGAGCCCCTCTAGATGTGTCTCACACATGCTTTATCTCATTGCTGGGGATTCCAAGGTTCCCTCTGCTTTTTCTTCGGACTTCCTTCGTACTTTATCCCACTGTCCCTTCACTCACCTGGCACCAGGCATTCTCAGGGAAGACAACACCATCCCCTGGTGTTAGAAAAAAAACACAGTAGAAGAAGAGAGGAAGGTCACCCCAGGCATTTCCTCCCAGATTCAGATAAACCTATTGGGATGTGCGCTCTTGGAGAGGTATAGAATGAACAACGAAGCTGAAGTCAGAAACCAGGGTAGTTCTAATGAAGTAAAGTCCCATTCCTGTTGTTATTAGCTACCTGGGTAACCTCAGAGAAGTCACTTAAGCTCTCCAAGTCTCCTTTTTTTTTTCATTCATAAAATTAGGGGTAAAAATGACTGCCTTGCCTACCTTACAGGCTTGTTTGGATATACTCCCTGGTCACAGAGCCCCGAGTCATATTTTCTTATATTCAGATCTTATAAGAAGAATTAGAGGTACATTCCAATGTACAAAATGTACCAAATGCTTTAGTCTGAGAACCTCTGAATTTTATAGCTTGATTATATATATATATATATATATATACATATATGTATGTATATATATACATATATATATAATCTCAGAATTTTATAGCTCATTGGTTCAGTGGCCTGAACCAATTCGTACTCCCCAAAAGAATTGCCCTCCCCCCCCCTCCCATGAGAGATCGCTAGTTGGTACAGCGGTTAGAGCACTAGCTTTAGATTCAAGAAAATGTGAATACAAATCCAGCCTCAGATACTTATGGCCTGTGTCACTTAACCTCTGTCTGCCTCAGTTTCCTCAACTGTAAATTGGGGATAATAAGAGCACCTGCCTCTCAGGGTTGTTGTGAGGACCAAATGAGATATTATTTATAAAGTGATTACTACAGTCCCTGGCACATAGAAGGCACTTAATAGATGCTTGTTCCTTTCCTTCCTTTTCCTTTCCTTTCCTTTCCTTTGCCTTCCTTTCCTTTTCCCTTCCCTTTCTTTTTCTTTCCTTCCTTTTTTTTTCCTTTTCTCCTTCTTTCCTTCACATGGGAACCATTTCAAGATAGTCTCTAGGCAGATGAATACAATCAATACTGAAATCACTTGGGCAAGTTTCCCTCCCTCCCTTCCTTCCTTCCTTCCTTCCTTCTTTCCTTCCTTCCTTCCTTCCTTCCTTCCTTCCTTCCTTCCCTCCTTCCCTCTTTCCTTCTTTCCTTCCTTCAACCATAAACCAGGAACTAGTTTCTACCTGAAGATGTCCAACAAATAGAAATCTAATACCTTTGGAGGCAACAGGAAACATTCTGAATATTAGGAAGCTGTTTTTTTTCTCTTTGATATCAAGCCTAAATTCGCTTATTTGTGACTTCCAATGCTTGCCCCTCATTCTGTCCTCCAGTTCCAAATTGAATAAGCCTAATGTCTTTTCCACTAGACAACCTTTTAATCCTTGATAACAGCTCTTGCTTTCCCTCTGAATTTAAGCTTCCCCAGGCTAAGCATCTCCAATTCTTTCAGTCACTCCCAACATAGCATAGACTCAAAGCCCTTCACAATCCTGGTTACCTTGCTCTGGACCTTCCCCAACTCATTAATGTCCTTCTTCAGTTGCCATGCTCCAAACCGAACACAATATGTCAGATGTGATCTGACCAGCAGAGTAGAGTGGGATGATGACCTCATTGTTCCTGGAAGCTATGCCGTGCAAGTCACAAGAACTTTGGGGGTGCCATATCAAATTATTGACTCGTATTGAGCTTACTATTAAATATACTAAGTCTCCTTGATCATTATAGACCAATTACTGTCTGACCATGTCTCCCCTATGTGTAAGATTTTACATTTTCTTGATTAAATTTTATTTTATTAGATTCTATCCAACATTCTGTACTGTCATGATCTTTTTGGATACTTATTCTGTCACATAAAATGTTAGCAATCTTCAGCTTCTCATCATTTGCGTAGTCTAACATAGAAAGCTGTGATATTATAGAAAAGCTTCGTTTTTCAGGACTGGAATTTCTGGCAATAGGCGGTCTCCATTATGGACACATCCTCTCCTCCTGTCTGGCACATTAATCAACCAATCAACCAATCAATCAAGTATCCATTGAACGACTTCTCACTACCATACTTCTGTCCCATTTCTTTTTCTGTAACTCCCTATATTTGTAATATTTCATGTGAGGAACTTTCATCTCTCTAGCCAGCTTTTAGCAGCTTCCCACCAGTGACACTAAAGGTGAAAAAATAATTAGTATCCTCTGCTAGAGCTCCCACTTCTCCCTATAAGACCCTTGGCCTTCATCATCATCACAGAATTATCTTGCTGTATGGGATGACCCAGTATTCTCCTAAAAAACTCAGAGGAGTGCAAGTACCAAGTTATCAGGCCCAACTTTCATAGGATCATCGAATTTTCTTGCCCCTTCTGTGCCTTAAAGATCATTTCTCTGGAGGCCTGGACTCTCCTCAACTGGCTGAATTTAAGATGTATCTCATCACCTCTTGAAATCCCATTATATCCTTGTCTCACAATTGTCCCTTGAATGACTGTGATCCAGATGTATACTTGCCTGTCTTCCCTTGAGAATGATCCCTCCTTATGTTCTTGGTAGTCTTGAGGTAAGCCAAAACCTTCCCCTTTTCGTATAATTTAAAATGCACTGAATATAGTTTTATTGCATTTCCCATCATTGGCCAGTTTCCCTCTTCAATGGGAACTTAGTTCCCAAAAGGTTGTTGTGGTGGTTTGTTCTTTGTTCTCAAAGAGGACCATGACAGCAGGGAGATGATGACATGACTTGCAATTGAATTTGCTTTGAGGGAGGGATGGTTGTGCAAAGTCACCAGCCTCACTTTCTCCTCCAGCGCCATCTGAGTCCAGTGGCCAGATATTATCAGGATGACTGGAGATGGCCCAGGATGCAGTGGTCCTTGGTCCTTTTAAACTAAGGTCTTTTCAAGTTCTCACTTTGAGTGAGGCAATGCCCATTCAGTGAATAGACTTCTTTAAGAAGTGAGATGTGAAAAAAAAAAAATAAAATAAAATAAAAAAAGAAGTGAGGTGTGTTTGTAGCAGAGGAAAGGCAGCTTTCCTTTAATAATTAAAAAAAAAAATCAAACTGGGAGGGGAAGACTGTCAGATTTGCTGGCCAGAAGAGAAATAGTTACTATTTACCTTCACTTTGAGCCAGGAGGGTCCAAAAAATAGCCATTAAGTGGTGTTGGGCAGGGACCAATTGTTGTCCAGTCAATGAGATCCAGAGTGAATTTGGGCTTAAGGTTTGATCTTTGAGAAAGAAATCTAGCCAGTAAACCTCAAGTTAACTAGATGGGTTTCGGCCATCAAAATTTACCTCCCTTTGGGCAGAACACCCTCAAGTAAGGGCACGACAGGAGAGAGGAGAGTCTCCGAAAGCAAATGCAATGGATTAAGACTAGAGCCCTTTATAAGTGGTTTTACAAGCCAGCATAATCTCCTCACTATCACCCAAGGATGTCTTGTATATCCCTGTTTCTGTAGATGTCCTCAAGCATACGATAACCTCTTCTAGAATGCCATTGCTACTCCTTGCCACCTACTTGAAGTGTATGCATTCTTCACTGCCCAGCTCAACTTCCATGTTTTCAGGGTCCTGTAATCTCTGACATTGACATTAGAATTATGAAGGAAATAGGGAATAGCTCAGAAGCTTATGTAAATGACTCTAAGTCAAAGGCTCATCACTACCCAAACCTTGTGTCCTGCTTTGTGTCTAAGACCTTAGCCTGAAAGGGCCAGGGTCTCCCAATGCATCCTGGGCCATCTCCAGCCATATTGGTGAATATCAGGCTACTGGACCCAGATGGCTCTAGAGGAGAAAGTGAGACTGGTGAACTTGCATAGCCTTCCCTCACTCAAATCAAAGTCTACTGCAAGTCATGTCATCATCCACCTGATGTCATGATCTTCAAGAATAAAAGACAAACAAAACAACAGCAACAGGATCTCAGGTAACATACAACATGGCTCAGTACACATTTCTCCAGTTACAACACAGGAAACATAAAGAGAAAGCTATCCAACAACAAGAAGTCACCAGACACTTCCTATTCCACAGCTGCCTTTCTTCTGCTACAAACACACCTCATCTGGATAAATATCTCCCTCCTTCTAAAACAAACATTCTTGTGACAGCAGCTGAATGAGTAAGCCAAATACCATTTGGGAAGTTCTGCATTTTAGGGCTTTTATTTGATGCCTGTAGACAGACAACCTCCAAAAGGGAAAGAAGCTGGTGAAGTCCTCAGGATTATTATCCAAAGCTGCTGCCTTCCTTACCCTCCTCCCCTATGACTCAACTACCCCATCTTCCTTAGATGTGGCAATTAAACAGTCAGAAAGCACTAGCTGGATTAAAAGAAAATCAATTTCCAGCAGAAATTTCCATAAAACAGACCACCCCTTGTGTTCTTGGGAAACCGCCCTTAAGTTAAGTTAAAAGTTAATGCATGTGATAACTCTGCTGCACAATTAGATGACTATCTGTTTGCTATGATGCCTTGCAAAACTCTAGCAAGTGTATTTGCCTGCAAGCAGGACATATTCTCAAAATTGCAAAACTTTGTTCTATTAGACGTGCCTCGACATTTTATAACAGCGTTTGTGTTATTTTGATGGCAACTGAGAATAGGCCTTGTTGATTTCTGTCCCTGTATTGATTCAGTTTCATCAGCTCACCTCTCAGCTACCAATTGGAACCCTGAAGGAGATCTGCTTTCCAATCTCATGACACTTTGCTTAAAAATCCTTTGTACAGTGTTGGAATGATGTCGGGATTTGTCTTTTTTCTGTGTAATTTTGATGGTCTCCAATGATGTGGTGCAAATGCTAAGTTTCTGTTGATCTCAGCAAGCTCTCAGACTTCACCTACTTTTCCTCTTGAGCTTGGATCTTGGAATCTGAAACTAGTCTTCAAAATGAATGAAAACTCTATTTTAAAAAGAACAGTTTAAGTTCTCTACCATTGTTTATTACCAGCAGGAAGTTAATTAGTGTGAAGAATTAATTTACTCTCAGATTTTTACCTTAACTTTTTCTTTTCTTTTCTCTTTTTGCTGGGGGGAAGGCAGGGCAATTGGGATTAAAGTGACTTGCCGAAGGTCACACAGCTAGTATCGGGTATCTGAGGCCAGATTTGAACTCAGGTCCTCCTGGCTCCAGGGCTGGTGCACTACTCACTGCACCACCTAGCTGCCAATTTACCTTAACTTTTAAAGGTTACTTTGCATTCAAACAATAGGATATTTGCACTGTGCCTATGCTGTACACAAACTAGAAGAGTTTGGGCTTCTCCCCATCCTACCCCATGCATGTTCCTCAGTAATCTCCTTGACCTCCTCCTCCTCAGGCCTTTCATTTAATTCATCAATACATAAGTATTCATTCATTTTGTAAATTTAATATTTTATTTTCCTCCATTACACGTAAAAGAATTTTTTAACATTTGTTTAAAAAGTTTTTTGAGTTCTAAATGCTCTCTCTTCCTACCTCATCGAGCAAACCAATCAATTTGATATAGATTATACATAAGTATTCATGGAAAACATATTTCCATGTTGGTCATGTTGTAGAAGAAAACACAGATACAAAAAAAAACAAGAAAATAAAGAAAAGGAAAAGTATGTTTTGATCTGCATTCAGACTCCATCAGTTCTTTCTCTGGAGATAGGTAACATTTTTTATCATCAATCCTTCAGAATTGTCTTGTATCATTGTATTGCTGAGAATAACTGAGTCATTTACAATTCATCATACAATATTGCTGTTACTGCATACAATATTCTCTTGGTTGTGCTTATTTCACTTTGCATCAGTTCATGTAAGTCTTTACAGATTTTTCTGAGACCATCCTGTTTGTCATTTCTTATGGCATAATAGTATTCCATCACAATCATATACAACTTGTTCAGTCATTCCCCAATTGATGGGCATTCTCTGTTTCAATCCTTTGCCACCACAAAAAGAGCTGTTATAAACACATATCTTTTTTTTATACCTAGAATTGGTATTGCTTGGTCAAAGGGTATGCATGGCTTTATAGCAGTTTGGCCATAGTTCCAATTTACTCTTCAGAATGGTTGAAGCAGTTCACAACTTCACCAACGATGCATTAGTACCCCAATTTTCCCACATCCCTTCCAACAATTGTCATTTCCCTTTTCTGTCATATTGACCAATTTGTTTTGTGTGTCATGGCAGCTCAGAGTTGTTTTAACTTGCATTCCTCTAATCAATAGTGATTTAAAGTATTTTTTTTCATAGGACTATAGATAGGTTTGATTAATTCATTTGAGATCTGCCTGTTCATATCCTTTGACCACTTATCAATTGGAAAATGGCTCTTATTTCTATAAATTTGACTAAGTTGTCTATATATTTGAGATATGAGGTCTTTATCAGAGAAACTTGCTCTGATTTCTTTTCACAGTTATGATTACTAACTATGCATTTCCCTCCATTCTATTTCCCCCCATGTTTGTCCTACTCTCTCTCTCCTTTTACACTGCCCATTTTCAAAAGTGTTTTGCTTCTGACTTTTACCTCCCCCACTCCATCCTCTCTTCTATCAACTCCCTCCCTTCTCTTATCCCATTTCTCTCCTACTTTCCTGTAGGGAAAGATGGATTTCTATACCCAACTGAGTGTGTATGTTATTCACTCTTTGAGCCAGTTCTGATGAGAGTAAGGTTCATATGCTCTCTCTCACCACCCCCCTCTTTCCACTGTAAAAGCTCATTTGCACCTCTTTTATGTCAGATCATTTACCCCATTCTATCATTCCCTTTCTCCTTCTCCTAGTACATTCCTTTTTCTCATCCTTTGATTTTAATTTTTTAGATAATCATCCCATCATATTCAACTCACATCCATTCCCTTTGTCAATGTATACATCTTCTAACTGCCCTACCAATGAGAAAGATTTTAGGAGGTACAAGTACCATTCTTCCATGTAGGAATGTAAACAGTTTAACTTCATTGAATCCCTTATGATTTCTCTTTTCTGTTTATCTTTTTATGCTTCTCTCGAGTCTCATATTTAAAAGTCAAATTTTCTGTCCAGCTCTGGTCTTTTCACCAACAATGCTTGAAAGTCTTCTATTTCATTGAATATCTATTTTCTTTCCCCTGAAAGATTATAATCAGTTTTGCTGGGTAGGTGATTCTTGGTTGTAATCCTAGCTCCTTTGCTCTCTGGAATATTATGTTCCAACCTCTCCAATCCTTTAATGTAGAAGCCGCTAAAGCTTGTGTTATCCTGATTGTGACTCCAGGATACTTTAATTGTTTCTTTCTGGCTGCTTGCAATATTTTCTCTTGATCTAGGAGCTCTGGAATTTTGCTATAATATTCCTGGCAGTTTTCATTTTGGGATCTCTTTCAGGAGTTGATCAGTGGATTCTTTCAATTTCTATTTCATCCTCTGATTCTAGAATATCAGGGCAGTTTTCCTTGATAATTTACTGAAAGATGATGTCTAGGCTCCTTTTTTATCATGGTTTTCAGGAAATCCAATAATTTTAAACATATCTCTCCTGGATCTATCTTCAAGGTCAGTTGTTTTTACAATAAGATATTTCACATTTTCTTCTATTTTTTCACTATTTTGATTTTGTTTTATTGTTTCTTGCTGTCTTCTAAAGTCATTAGCATCTACTTGCCCAATTCTAATTTTTAAGGAACTATTTTCTTCAGTGAGCTTTGTACTTCCTTTTCAGTTTGGTCAATTCTACTTTTTAAGGAGTTCTTTTCTTCAGTTAGTTTTTGTACCTCTTTTTCCAATTCTGCTTTTCAAGGCATTCTTTTCTTCATTGGATTTTTGTGCCTCTTTTACCATTTGCCTATTCTGTTTTTTAAGGTCTTATTTTTTTTTCAGTATGTGCGTGTGTGTGTGTGCGTGTGTGTGTGTGTGTGTGTGCTTCCTTTACCAAGCTGTTGACTCTTTTTTCATGAATTTTTTTTTGCATCGATCTCATTTCTCTTCCTAATTTTTCTTCTACTTCTCTTAGTTGATTTTTAAAATCTTTTTTGAGTTCTTCCATGGCCTGACACCAATTCATATTTTTCCTTGAGGCTTTGGATATAGGAGTTTTGACTTTGTTATCTTGGGTTTGCATTTTGATCTTCCCCGTCACCATAGTAACTTTTTATAGTCAGGATTTTTTCTGCTGTTTGCGCATTTTTCTAGTCTATTTCTTGACTTTTAACTCCATTCTGCAGTGGGGCTCCGCTTCCAGAATGGAAAAGGTACTGTCACAAGCTCCAGGTTTTTTGTGCAGATATTTTCAGAGATAATTCTGGGTACCTGTAAGTTTTCAGTTCTTCCAAAGTGGAATGATCTGTGGAGAGGCATGCTTACTACTTTCCAGGCACATACTCTGGTTTGTGAGCAACCACAAGCATTCTTTCCTGTCCTGGGACTGTGACTAGCTCCTCTTAGGAAACAAGGCCTGGGGTGCCAGTGCTCCTCCTCACTCTGTGACTAAGACCCATAACTGCAACCTGAATTGAAATGTGGACAATGCAACAGAGTCCTGCCCCCCAGTGCCAGCAAAGGGACCCCTGTAATCTCATTCTGACTAGTTGTCCAACCCCCCTTACCATCTGTGGACTGAGAGATCCAGAAACTGCCACTACCATCACTGATTCAGTTGCCCCCTAGGTATGCCCCTGGTTTGTTGGGGCCTGGTCTTCACTGGTATGGCTTGCGCTAGACTGCCCTCCACTCTTACCCTGGTGCAACAGACTTTTCCTGCTGACTTTCTCAGTTGTCTCCAGTTGGAAAATTGTTTCACTTCCTAGTGATCTGTGCTTCATCCTGTACTGTTTAGCATTTTCATCAATGACTTAGATGAAAATATGAATGGGATGCTTTTCAAATTTGCAGATGACTCAAACCTGGTAGGGAGATGACATAGTCAGTTTCGAAATGGTATCAACAGACTAGAATTTTGAGCCAAAACAAAGATAAAATTTAATAGGGATAATAATAGAGTCCTATCATTGGGTTTAAAAGAAATCAGCTTTACAAGTACAAGATGACTATATCACGATTATGGCTAGAAATCATTTCAACCAAAAAAATATGTGGAGGTTTCAGTGGACAGCAAGTGCAATACAGCAACCCCCAAAAAGTAATGCAATCTTAAACTGCATTGAGGTGTGTGTTCATGAATGAGGAAGTGCTAGTCATACTCTATTGTCCCAATTCAACCACATTGGGAATATCATACTCAGTTATAGGAACCACAGTTTAGGAAGGACACTGATGAATAAGCTGGAGAGAACCCAAAGCAGAACATCCAGAAAGTTGAAGGGCTTTGAGGAGAAGGCCTATGAGGATTAGTAGATGAAAGTGAAGGTGTTTAGCCTGGGGAGAAGACTCAGCCATCTTCTTGCATTTGAAAGCTTGACTTATAGAAGAGGGATTGGATCTGCTTTGTCTGGCCCCGGAGGGCAGAAGTAGGAACACTGGGTAGAAATTTCAGAAGGCAGATTTAAGCTTGATATAAGGAAAAACTTTCTAACAATCAGGACTATCTCAAAGTGGAATGGACTGGTCACTAGGGCATAAACTGAGGGCTACATCAGTTATAATGAGAAGGAATTCAGTTCAGGTAAAGGGTAAACTAGATAATCTTGTTGGTCCTTTCAAATTCTGGGATTCTGGACAGTGTGAAAGATGTTTGATGCAGTTATACATTTCTAGGAACTAATTGTATGTAATAAAGACCAAATATTTTGAAGTATCTCTATCATGGTTTAAAAATATATAATATCAGAATTATTAAAATGACATCTATATCATGGCATGCAGTTGAACTTGCCTCTGAGTCCCAGTGCAAGGAGAGTGTAAGATGGCCATTGGATAAAATAATAAATAATCATAATCATAGCTCCTATACATAATATATTATATTATATATTTTTGTATATTATATAATATATTATGTTATATATAATACATAATACTATACATATTACATATATATAATTTATAATACTAGATCATATATAATTAAGTATGTATATGTTGTACAAAGCTTTTCTTACTCATTTCATTTGAGCCTCACAACCACTCTGTTAGGTAGTCACTACAGTTATGATTATACCATTTCCTTCCTACAAATGAGGAAACTAGGGCTTAGAAAAGTTGAATTATGTAGTTACCCAACTAGCAAATGTCAGACACAAGATTCAAACCTAGGTGATCAACAAGCATTTATTATTTGCCTACTGTGGTGCCAGGTCCTTCACTAAGTAGTGGGGGCATAAAGACCTGCAAAAAGAACCCCCCCCCCCAAGACTTCAGTCTAAATTACTCTCAAGTCCTGTGCTTTTATGACTAAACCACATTGCTTCTGATATGACCTCTAAAATAACGTTTCTGATAAAAGTTAGCATGTGAGTGAAAGAAAAAACTAACCCTAGGCCACCATGTTTGAAGTTCAAGGGAGATTCAGGTAGATTTAATTTCCAATCAAATTCAATCCTATAAACATTTAGGAGCTCTACAATCCTGTTTCCGGATGACTCAGGAACTTACACTGTGAGAGGATAAAAAATCTCCTAATTGGCTCCAGAGCCAGGGGAGTTGATGACCCTGCGGGTACATGGAAAGGGTGAAAATAATCCCTTCGTTTCTCTCCTTCTTTCCTGGTTATGAAGACTGGATTGTTCCGAGCTTCATTTGGGAGTTTTGTGGAAGCCTCAGATGGCACAGAAAAAGTTTAGAAATTCAGAAATGCATAAAAGATATGTAAAGTATGATATAATATCAACATAAGATCCACATGAGTAAAGGAGTGATTGCCCTGTCTCTGTCTCTCTCTGTCTCTCTCTCCCTCCACCCGTTATGGTAATTAGGGTGTGACTTTTTTTTTTTTTTTTTTACTGTTTTCTCTCTTGGAATGCTGAGGTAATCAAGTACCTGTGATGAGTCTTGCTTTTCAAGTAATGGCAAGCAAAGTGGACCTTTTGTTGTCTTTGTTTTGGAGTGCTTCTCAGCACTAAGGAATCTTTGATTGAATCAGGAGTCTTTGATGACCTGCTTACGGCAAGGGAAGGCCAAGTTCACATGGGTTTGAGTTGAATGGTCGTGATACCCTTTGACCTTGAAGAAGTATATATAAACACAGAGGTTGGCCTTTTTGCCTTTGGGGACACTCTCATTGGAAGAGTGTTGGTGATTTGGCCAGGAGATTCTGGGTAGCCATTGGAGCCCACCTCCCTCCTACCTACCCCCTGGCTTTGAAAAATCCAGATGTTAGTGCTTTTCTCTCTGGTAACTGTGTATGTGTTGCTATGGATAGATAGAAACCTGTCTGCTGATTTGTGTTATTTTGCTCTGCTTATATAGTTTCTGTTTGTATTTGCTCTGAAGTTCAGGGTGCTGCCTTTCCCCCCTGAACTAAGTGGATGATATATGTATGTTCAATTAAAGTAAATTTGTTAACGCCTTAAAGTTGCTTTCCTTAGAAAAATAGATCTAAGGACCGGTGCTAGAAGTCCTCCTGTGTGCTGGTGTTGTTGCCCTTTAACCTCTGCAGCAGCTGCTAGCAGCATTGTTGTTACACCACCCCCACCCCATTAAAGCCCAAAGGCCTCCACTGGCATGCTAGCTAGGCTGAACCTGTTCTTGTATCGCCAAGCTAGGCAGGCAAGCTAGAGAATTCATTCTCAAAAACTAACAAAATATTGGGGAAGGGTAGAAGCTATAGTTATCTGAATTAACAAGTGATATTACTCCAATGACAATGTACTGGTAAGCTCCCGAATTTCTACTTTGCTTTGTGCTATGAAGATATGGCTCAAATGTCCCTTCAGAAAGGTCTGCCAAGGTCTAAACTCAGCCTTTGGCTCATGCTGTAGCAAACCACATCCCACTCAACACTAAGAAACCATCTCTTCATTACCACTGGCAGGAGGCTCTTCTGTTGCTAAGGGACAGCTCACAATATTTAGCAGTGGAGCACCAAGCGGCAATGACTATCTATAAATTTTACTGAAGTGGCTGCTATTTGTGGCTTTCTTGTATACTAGAAAATGATTTACAGAGGAAATGTTACGAAGTGAGCATGTAAACCATGCATAGTCAATGTGGAAAGTTTCTAGGGCTCACGTAGAAGGAGTAATATGGCTTTCTCAGGCTCCTTGAAATGAAGCCTGGCCTTCAGATTCTGATGTTTCTCATTGGTGAATTAGGAAGGAGAGAAGTGTTTCTTTTATTTATTCTATAAAAGCAGTGGTGTTCAAAGTGTGTTCCCAGGACTTCTGAGGTTCCCTGAGATCCCATCAAGTGACCTTTAAGGCCAAACTATTTTTATAATAATATAAAGTTTTCAAATCTAATAGATAAATATCAATAGATATAAACCACATAAACTAAAGCTCATGGAGTAGGATGGTCCTCAATAATTTTTAAGAAAGTTTGAGAACCACTATCTTAAAGGTAAAGGATCTCAGACTTGGACTGGGCCCTGACCTAAAGGACCATATAATCCTACTAGAAAATTGTGCGGTTTTGTTTTTTACCTTCTTAGTTCGGCTAATTTCTTATTAATTTTGACCATTCTACCCATATTTGCCCCTGTTTAGTATCTTAGCAAAATAACAGGAGCTAAAAAGTACAGAATTTTTTAAAATCTGTAATCTCTGTGAACAAGTGGATTTTAGACTCATGGCCTACAAAGTGGCGTCTGAAATTGCCACAAGAGTTTTCTATAAAACTGAACCACATGGATACTGTAGAGTGTTTGGTAAAAATGCCTCATCTCCGCAACTTACTACTTATATAGTTTTAGGCAAGTTACTTGACCACCCTTGTCCTCAGTTTTTTCTTATGAGGGGGCTGGACAGGATGATATCTGAGGTCCTGACCAACTCTAGATCCGTAAGTTTATAAATGTTATCTACTTGTTATATGAATATGTCCGTAGTAAATGCAAAATATAATTTAAAAGTAGTTATTTTTTTAAAAAAAATTAGAACTCAAACATCCCAATGATGGTTTCAAATCATAAAGTATGAAAGCTGGATGAGAGCTGAGGGATCATTTTGTCTGAGCCCTCATTTTATAGATGAAGAAATCAAGGCTCATAGAGGGCAAATGACTTGTCCAAGATCACCAAACTAGTTAAGGACAGAACCGAACCAGAATCTATATGTTCTAACTTGCAATTAAGCCCTGTTCAAAATAGTCCCCTTCCAAGACTGGGCACTTATTATTTCAATTGCTTCCCCCCAAATGGGTGTGATGGATAGAATTTCACTTCAGGTTTACCTTCAGATTAGGGTCCTGTGTCATATGAGAGAGATAATCAGTTTCATTGCATTATAGGCACACTTTATTTTTGGGCCAAATTATCATTACCAAAGCTTTATATCTCACTTTTTAAAAATTATGCTTGACTCCAAATGACCTTCTGACATTACTAGGAATCAAATCCGCCCTCAAAAAGGCTAAAGTTTGCCTCCATTGAGGAGATCCAAAAGCACGTTGTGTAGCCCAAGACGCAATGTCCACGTGGAATCTTTTTGCTAAGCTTAGAGATTCGTTTTATTGCACGTATTGTGAAAAGCCCTTTTGTGAATTCCCGCAAGGGGACCCAAAGGTTAATTGATGGAGAAAATGGACATCTTGTGCAACATCTTCCAGAAGCTCAGGAATCACTGCCAAGTCTGGTAAGATCAAATATTAGATGTAAAGATAAGTGATTGCCCTCTGAGTTATGAGGCCTGATGTGGTGAAACCATGCCAAGTTATGTGCAATGAGATGTTGCCCGACCTCACTGAACAATAAGTCATAGAAACAAGCAGCAAAAGAGATACCGAGGCAGAGCATGAGGAGGGGGAAGAGGCAGATGCTTTCACTCAAGTAACCAGGGATTAGAGCTGGGAGCACTCTGCAGTGTGGACCTGATGGAGATGGAAGAGGGCTGGGGTGGGGGTGGGGGGAATAGGAGCTCAAGGTCTCATTTTTATAGAGTGTTTTTTTAGGGGGGAGAACAGAACAAATCCTATCCATGTGCCACCTCAGAGTTTGTTTATTAACGTATCCAGATCATCCTAAAGTTAACTGTAAAACTTCCAAGTGGTCATCCCAAAGTTATCTGTCCCTTTTTGATGTTCTTCTGGTGTGGAACTACGAAGGTCTGGAATTTGGCCGGAATTTACGTTTCACCGAAGCAGAACCCTCACAGCAGTGACTAGATGGCTTCTTCTAATTCAGCACACATTGCCAGGATGTGATTTTCGGTTAACGTACAATACAATTTGTAAATTATGCTCCTTTGATCTTTGGAACAGTTTGTACATGACTTCTAAGTTCTTGTGTGCAAACTCATTTCCTGCTAATTGCCTGTTTGTACTGGCTCCTCACAGATTTATGTCCTATGCTCACTAAAAGGGAGGAGAAGGTGATCAAAGCAACTAGAACAAGATATAATTTGAACGTATCCAGATTAACGGATTAGTTGCACAACTATTGGAAAAATCTCTGCTCCAGCCTTGGTATCACTTTTCCCTTACATGGCACTGAGTGAGAACACAGTCGCTGAGCTCTATCCTCTGGATGCCAGGCTAAGTTCCACATCTTTCAGTGTCCAATGATGGTGCAGACCATGCAATGGAAAGTTTTTCCCTCTTCTCCCGACTCTTGACCTACCTAGAGTATCTGGGTCCACCCTTGCAAGAGCTGGAAAACTCCTCCTAGATGCTGTATTGCTGGCCTAGATATGGCTTCTTCTAAACCAAACCTGAGAGCCAAACTGAATTAGCTGATGAACAAAATCTGTTGAAGAGATTACTCCAAGTTCCAAGAGCACTTAAGTAGACTGGTCTGAATTAATTAAATATTTTTCAAGAATAATTCTAATTAGATAAGGTCTTTGTACATACTTTTTTTAAACTTTTACATTTTTCGTCCGTTTTCTTTTATAATATGACTAATAGGGAAATATGTTTTGCCTGACTTCACATACTGATGTATATTGATATCAAATTGCTTGCCTTCTCAAAGAGGACAGTGGGCTGGGAGGGAAGGAGAGAATTTCGGAACTCAAAAATTTCAAAGGGGCAGCTAGGTGGCGCAGCGAGTAGAGCACTGGCTCTGAAGTCAGGAGGACCTGAGTTCAAATATGACCTCAAACACTTGATGTGCAACCTTGGGCAACTTGCCCTGCCTTCCCCCCTCCAAAAAAAAAAAAAAAAAAGGAAGAAGAAAATTTTTAATGAATGTTAAAAAATTTATATGTAATTGGGAAATATTTGATGAAATAAAAATTTTTTTTTAGGAAAATGTCTTTTTGTGTGGGAAGAAAGGCATACAGCTTTGCTGTTCTGGCTTCTTTTCCTCCTTCATACTTTGAAGGGTGGCATGGATTCATTGTTGTGTGCTCTGCTCATCCTTTGGGCTGCACAGGCTTGGAATGTGATTCAATTTCTGGGTGACTCACCTTTGCCTTCAAGATTAACAGCCAACAAGGAA
>CM053623.1:395821056-395858332 GCA_028646595.1 Phalanger gymnotis
AAAAAAAAAGAAATTTTGGCATAAAATCTGCGATGATTATGCAGTGAAATACAGTAATACTTATACTACTCACCTACAGGGTTGTTTTGAGGAAAGTGCCCTATTAACTTTAAAGAAGCACAGAAAGTATTAATTACTGCTAAAGATGGGCCCATAACATCAATTTTCACAATCCGAGCTTATACAAAATCAGAGCCTGGATCTCATTCCCTCTGAATATTCCTAAATTAATTAAAATGTTAAAACACTCACCTGAACTTGAAGGGCTTCCACACCATGTGAGTCCATCAGCCATGTAGCCCAGCAGCGTGTCCTCCAGGGTAAGTAAATTGCCTTGGACTTTGGTGTACTTATGAGCCAGCTCATTGGTTTTGCTCCAAAGGAGAGTCTGAGAAAGAAGAGGCAATTGGTCTATCCCTATCTATCTTGTCCTCCCCACCAGCCAATCCCATGTAAATTACTGGGTTTAGGCCAGATCCCATCTAGATTACTAGGTTTATTAGGTCTGGATCTCTTAGGAAAGATATCGATGAACTACAGTATGTCCAGGGAAGAGTGACTAGGACAGTGAAAGGATCAGATCTCTACATCCTAAGAGGAAGCATATGAACAGTTGGAAATACTGAACTCAGAGAAAACTTAAGGGTATATTATTTTGGTCTTGAAATATATAAAGGGTTGCTTTATGAAAGACTTGTTTCTCTAGAAGGCAGAAACATAACCAATGAGTAGAAGTTATAGAGAAGCAAATTTGGATTCAATTTAAGGAAAAATTTTCTTCGTACCTGTAATATCAATTAAGTTGGGACTTTTTTTTAACTGTTTTAGAATGATAAATTAATTGTGCCTTTGATTGAGCCTTACTAGGTACAAAGGCTCAAGCACAAACCCCTATCTACAAGGCGCTAAGCCTACGTGGGCATAAAGCCCTCAGGGTCCTAAGTGGAATTGCAGAGACCAGAGCCAATAGTATGAGCCTAAGTTCTGGTCACTCAGATGGCATTTGTATATAAGTGTATAAAAAGAGAGAACAAAGCTATTTGCTTGGAGCTCTGAGCCACAGGAGGAGTGGCGTGTGACTCTGGACCAGCCAGTGTTATGAGCTCCCTGGTTCCTGAACTCAGATATTGGTTTCTTGGTAGCTATGAATTGTATATTGGCCTGTTTATAATGTATGTTTGTAATTTGTTTGTATTTGCTCTGAAGTTCAGGGTGCTGGCTTTTTCCCCTGAACTAAGTGAATGATATTTGTATGTTGGATTGAAATAAGATTGTCAACCCCTCTCTGTGCCTCAGTTTCCTCTCTATGAGAAGAACAATAGCATCTACCTTACAGGGTTGTTGTGGCGATCAAATTAGATAATATTTGTAAAGCACTTTACAAATCTTAAAGTACTGCATAAATATTATTATCGTCGTTGTTATTTGACAAAATTATTTGTAAAATTGGGCAACCGCTGTTTCGTGCCCCCTCTACTGGTAATTGATTGTATTGCCCTGGGTGACTCAGTTTCCCCTCTGAGTCTGAGTTTTTTCACCTATAAAATGAGGAGTTGGACCAAATGATCTCTACTGTCTAATTTTCCTCTAAAATTCTGCGAGAATAGAAGTGATTAAAAAACTTGCCCAAGACCACGTGGGTAGTTAAGGGGCAGAAGGGGTGTTAGGACCCAGATCTCCTACCTCCTATTTAAGTTTTCTGCAACAGTAGTGAGGCTGTGGTTGGAGAAGAACTTTATGGAATCCTCCAAATTCCCCTTTATCACAAGAGGAAGTTAGGAAAGATTTACACAGTTTTAAGGGAGAGAATCATACCAGATGGACAGTTGTGGGCCCTAGAAGGGTATAATACACCAAAGTTAATACATTTGGATCTCTTCTCTTGAGCTTAGAATGGAAGTGTGGCACAATGCATAGACCTGGGTAAAAAATTAATAGCTATGTGGCCTTGGACATATCTTAACCTCGTAATGATTTAGGCGACTCCCTAAGACTTGGCTTCTATGTCATAGATGGTCATAGTATATTGGTCAGGGATGTTTCCATAGAAGGAACTCTCTAAACAAGAAAATCACAGATCCTTCCAAGTTAGATATTTTCCTGAACCTAATCCCAGAGTGAAGGAGTTTGGCCTGGAGAACTATCTATTATACTTCTCTTAGTCAGGAAAATAGGAATCCTAAATCCTTTCTGTGAGTTAACCTTGAAGATGAGGAGTATCCATTTCTCCTTTTCAAACAATAATAAAGGTAGCGCACATTTAAATGGTGCTTTTAAACTTTCCAGTGCATTTTTCTCACAACCATCCTGTCAGTGACAGTGAACATACTGTTATACCTGTTTTATAAATGAAGAAACTGAGGTTGAGACAGGCCAAGTCCCTTGTCTAAGGTCATACATTGGATAAATGACTAATCAAAAGGTTGATACAAGGACAGCCCTAGGAAAAAGCATGAAGTGGGTGGAATTTGTCTTTCAGTTTTCTTTCCTGTTTTAGTGACACTCTTCCAGGTACTCAACAAGAACTTTTCATCATTTGAAACTTGCCCTCCCTGACATTGTTCCCCAAACTGTCTTCAGCCCTCCATCATGAAATTTATTTGCCTCTAATCTTGTCTCCACTGTGTCTTTGTGGCTTCCAAAACCTACCTGAGTGGAGGTGATAAAGTTTACGCTGATGGGAGAGGACTAGATGACCCAACTGCTCTTCAAATAGTCCTCCTTCCTTTCCCAACAGACCTACATGCATCTGAATGCATTCTAGAGAAAGTCACCCTCTCCTCATGGTCTAATGCTAATGCTTGGAATTTTAGGCCAAGGAGTGGGATGAGTTCCTTCTAGGATGATTATGGGAATAAATCCTGGAAAATGGAGTCTCGTGCCAACCCTCAAATCACAGGTAGTTATAACTGCTTTCTCTGATACTTAGTAGGATCCCATGTCACTATAAAATGACAAGTATACAAATATTGACTGAGCATTTATTGTGTGGGAGGCACAGGTCTGGATGTTGAGGCTAGCCCTAGAAGTATAAAATATGATTCCTCATGGAGTTAAAAATCTACCTGGAGGGAAAAAAACAAAACAAATGCGAACGGGGAGGTAATTAACAATAAATCAAAAGAGAGATGCAAACACTAAATGCTAAGGGACTTCAGAGGAGGGAGAGATGGTGGTGGTCTAGGGTAGACAAGGGGAACATCACAGAGGAATAGAGAGCCTATAGCTAGGACCTGAAGCAGAGGAAAGATGACTGTTAGAAATTTTAAAGAATTCTGTGGCCAGGAATTAGAGAGATAATTTAGAGAGGCTGTCCTCCCTCCAACATTAATTAAGCCCCTACTGCATATAAGTATTAAGGAAGTCAAAAAGAAGCCACCCCAGGCCTAATTAATGCTTTGTCCTTCTCTGTGGGAGGCAGCATGGTTTAACAAAATCTCCTTGGACTTGGGAGATGGGTTCAAACCTTGAGACTAACACCAGCTAAAAGCAACCTTTAGCTCAGTTCCCTCCTCTACAAAACAAAGGTTATTTCTCCTGCTTACCCCAGAAGAACTTTGAAAGCCTTAAGGCATTATACAAATGTGTGTTATTATTATTATTAGATAAGACATTGTCTCTCCCCTGAAGGTATTTAAGCTCTAGTGGGGTGATAAGATATATATAGAAATGGTAATATCTAGACCAGATCATGAGATTATTTTTCTACTGCAGTTTCTCACTGAAATGGTACCATAAATCAATGTGGTTTTCTCCATACTACAACTCATATTTATTTCCCTGGTGGGAGAAAAATGTCTCCCACAGATGGACATTATTACATGCCTTATAAGATCATATCATGGAAGTCCCTGCTGCTCTGGAGGCCCAGGGTATCCACCCCAATCCTTGTTTAGCACAAAGTAGCCTGTCCTATGAAAGGTAAGCATGGTCTTGGGGATGTCTCCTATGCACATCAGTGATGTTGGCTTTTTTTAGTGGCTGAGTATTAAGATTTCTTTTAAAAAAATGACCTCATTAATAATGTGAGAAGTACAGGGTGTTCCTAAAGTCTGGACACATAGGCAAAAATGCATATTTTCAAGAAATGAAATGATTGAAATTTTCAAAAACATTTTATTTAATTGGAATATTAACAAATAACATCTTCAACTTCAAATAATATCGTGTGATTTCATATTCATATTCCAAGAATGAATGTGCTAAAATTGACGGCAATATGGAGTTATTGAGTTATTGCATTGAGTTCACTTGAATCTTGCAAAGTGCATCAACCTTTGCATCACAAATGATGGAAATCATATTGAAGATGTCATTTGTTAATATTCCAATTAAAATATTGTCGAAAATTTCATTCATTTCATTTCTTGAAAATATGCATTTTTGCCTATGTGTCTAGACTTTAGGAACACCCTGTAGATCTGACCAGAGTGACTCAGGGTACAAATATGTGTCTATGAAGTGCAAACAGTGACTTACCTTATTACATTGTATAGGATGAGCAGCCAGCTCCATCAGTGCCTGATAATCTTGTTCTGTAATGTTGCATGGGTTCTTGGAAATGAATGCATTTTTAAAAGTTTCCCATATTTTTAGACAATCTTTTCTGTAGAAAAAGAAAGAAAATGTCTTTGTATAGGGCCCAAATATTTAGAATAATAATATTCAGGTCTTTAACATCAACCATCAGCAGTGGGTTTAAATGTCCATTACTTATTTGTTGAATAAATACTTAGGTAAAACTGGAGATTTATGGAGATCTAACTTTTCTCAAGGAGAAAATCAGTCAGGTTTGTATTGACTTTTGTGGTATAACAATAACTCATTAATAAGGCACTTTGATCTTTATAGAGTACTTTCCTTCCAAAAATACTGCAAAATAATTAGTATGAGAATGATTTATCTCCATTTTAGAGATGGGGCAGCTAGGTAGTACAGTAGAGTGCTAAGCTTGGAGTCAGGAAGACTTATTTTCTGAGTTCAAATATGACCTTAGACACTTACTAGCTGTATCACCCTGCGCAAGTCACTTGACTCTATTTACTTCTGTTTTACTAGCTGTATTACCCTGGGCAAGTCACTTAACTCTACTTCCGTTTCTTCATCTGTAAAATGAGCTGGAGAACGAAATGGCAAACCGCTTCAGTATCTTTGCCAAGAAAACCCCAAATAGGATCATAAAGCATTGATCACAACTAAACAACAACAACGAAATTTCATGGATGAGGAAAATGATTCTCAAGGATCCAAGGTGACTTGTCCAAGGTCATGCAGTTAGAGGGTCATGCAGTCAGAGCCAGGATATAGTGTAAAGAGTATTGGATTTGGAGTCAGTAAACTTGGGTTCCAATCCAGATCAAGAATAAGTGCTAGGGGAGGCCCAGCTCAACTATGAATGTCATAGTGCATTTTAATCTTTTTATCTCCCTTTCCTAGGCCAGTGCCTTGAATGTAGCATTTAATAGATGCTCATTGGATTTAAATGAAGAACTCCCCTGATAAACCCAGGCCAGCTTTCCCCATGCAGTGCCCCCTACACTTTAAACCTATCTCTTAACCTTTTATTCTCCTGTCAAAGTTTACTGGGTTCATTTATTCCTAGGTTCCTATTTCCAAGCTAGTTTTTTTGGGGGAAAAGTCCTCATAAATTAATCAAAACTTCAGTCTGAGAAGTGGTTGAATGTGTGACGATAACAATCTCTGTGGTACAGTAAAAAGTGTACTATTTTTGGACTCAGAGCACCTGCGCTCAAATTCTATATCCTAGACTTTTGGGCAAATTATTTAACCTTTGTGCCTTAGTTACTCATTTGTAAAATGAGGGGGTTACAAAAAGTCACTAAACTGTGTATCCCCTTTGACCAATGATACTACTACTAGACCTATACTCACTTTGTGATCAAAGAAAGAAGAAAAGGATCCATATGTACAAAAATATTTACAGTAGATCTTGCTGTGGTAGAAAAAAACCTGGAAACTAAAGGGGTTTCCACCTATTGGTGGAAGTATCTCAACAAATTATCTCACATAAATGAAATGGAATATTATTGTGTCATAAGAAACAAGTTAACAGATAGTTTCAGAGAAAATTAGGAAGACCAGTATGAACTGATGCAGTGAAGTAGACAGAACCAGAACAATCTATATGACAATATTGTTATAAAGAAAGACAATTTTTAATGATCTTTGGACTGGAAAGGCAGAATAAAAGTGGCTAATAAGGAAAAAAAGAAAAATAAGTTTCAAAGAAGAGTATCAATGCAATGATAGCCACAATTCCAAAGGACCAGTTATGATACATGCTACCCACCTCTTGACAGAGGGGTGATGGAATGAAAACCAGAAAGGAGAAACCTCTTTCTCCAGGTCAAACAACTAGTTAGAAGCAGAGCCAGGACCAAAGCCCTGGTTTCCTGACTCCCAGTCCAGTGGCCTTCCTAGTATTCTACATTACCTCTGGGAGCATTTGTATGTAACTGAAACATTCTGGAGACAGGCTACCTTTGCCCCAAGAAATGGATCACTAATGGATTCTGCATAGTAGCAGATGATGGGGGAAGATATTATTTGGGTCTTGGAATGGGGAAGATTTTTACCATATAGGTAACTGCCTGATTGGACTATGAGTTGCATTTATCTATGAGAGTATTATGGAACAATAGAAATTTTCCCCCACCTGATTCACATAAACTCTAAGGGAACAAAAAAACTGGCTTCTATAGTCCAATCCTTGCCGGACATGACACTTTGTCCCCAAACCCTGTCTGAATCCTACAAGCATGCATGTAAACTAAAGACAAGGAAGAGAGTTCAAAAGCTGCCCAGAGAGGTTAGATTAATAGCTACATGGAGAATAAGGCCTTGAATTTGTTTTTTTTTTAAATTTATTTTTTATTTTTAGTTTACAAAACTCAGTTCCACAAGTTTTTGGGTTCCATATTTTCTCCCCCTTTCCCCCACAAGATGACATGTAATCAGATATAGGTTCTACATGTACTTTTGCATTGAACTTATTTACATAATGGTTCAGTTGTAAAGAAGAATTATAACCAATGGAATGAAACATGAGAAAGAATAAACAAAACCAAAAAAGAAGGGAAAAAAGGAGAGCAAATAGTTTGCCTCAATCTGCATTCAGATTCCATAGCTTAGCTTTTTCCATCATGAGTCTTTTGGAGCTGTCTTTGAACCTTGCATTGATGAGAAAAGCCAAGTCTACCAAAGTTAGTCCTTACAGATACCCTGTATCTGTAATCATGTATAGTATTCTCCTGGTTCTGCTCCCCTTACTCAGCATCAGTTCATATAAGTCTTTCCAGGTGGTAATGAAGTCCGTCTTCTCCTCATTTCTTATAACATAATAGTATTCCATTACATTCATATGTCATAGTTTGTTTAGCCATTCCCCAATTGTTGGGCATCCTCTTGATTTCCAATCCTTTGCTACTACAAAAAGAGCTGCTATAAATATTTTTGTACATGCTGGTCGATTTCCCACTTGTGTGATCACTTTAGGATACAGCCCTAGAAGTGGTATTGCTGGGTCAGAGTATGGATATTTTTTAGCCCTTTGGGCATAGTTCCAAATTGCTCTCCAGTATGGCTGGATCAGTTCACAACTCCACCAACAATGTAACGGTGTTCCAATTTTCCCCACATCCTCTCCAGCATTTATCATTTTCCTGTTTTGTCACGTTAGCCAATCTGACAGGACCTAAGAGCTGTTTTGATTTGCATTTCTCTAATCGATAGTGATTTAGAGCATTTTTTCATATGCCTATAGATATCTTTAATTTCTCCCTCTGAAAACTGCCTGTTCATATCCTTTGACCGTTTCTCAATTGGGGAATGACGTGTATTCCTATAAATTTGGCTCAGTTTCCTGTATATTTTAGATATGAGGCCTTTAGGAGAGACACTGGTTGTATAGATTTTCTTCCAACTTTCTGCTTCCTTCCTAATCTTTGTTGCATTGGCTTTGTTTATACAAAAACTTTTCAATTTAACATAATCAAAATTATCCACTTTGCATTTTGTAATGCTCTCCATTTCTTCTTTGGTCATGAATTCTTCCCTTTCTCATAAATCTGACAGGTAAACTATTCCTTGCTCTCCCAAATTGCTTATAATATCAGCCTTTATTCCTGAATCATTTTGACTTTATTTTGGTATACGGTGTAAGATATTGGTCTATGCCCAGTTTCTGCCATACTATTTTCCAGTTTTCCCAGCAGTTTTTGTGAAATAGTGAGTTCTTAGCCCAGAAGCTGGATTCTTTGGGTTTATCAAAGAGTAGATTGCTATAGTCGTTGACTACTGTGTCTTGTGTACCTAACCTATTCCACTGATCCATGACTCTGTTTCTTAGCCAGTACCAGGTAGTTTTGATGACTGCTGCTCTATAGTACAGTTTAATATCTGGTATGGCTAGGCCACCTTCCCTAGCATTTCTTTTCATTAATTCCCTTGATATTCTGGACCTTTTGTTCTTCCAGATGAATTTTGTTATTTTATACAGCTCTGCAAAATAATTTTTGGGTAGCTTGATTGGTATGGCACTGAATAAGTAAATTGATTTAGGTAAAATTGTCATTTTTGTTTTATTAGCTCAAAGGCCTGGAATTCTTCAAGGAAAGTACCTGCCTTCAGGAACAAAGAATAACCTGTTGTCACCATTTTACTTACTACTGTTATTCGGAGTTTGAAATACACGCTAAAGTATGTGCAAGGTTATCATATGAGATGGGATTGCAGGACCACAAGACAAGTCACAGGAACCAGACCTGAGACGAAGAGCACCATACCCCCAGGAAGCCACGGGGCAGGGCAAAGACTCATTAGCTACATGCTTGACTAAGGCTGTCTCCCCTTTACTAACCTGTAACATAGTGTCATCAGTGGCCAGTTGGCTCTTGGAGACTTCAAGTTTGTATCTGTTCGCATTTTCCCCATCCTTAAACCTAACTTATGAGGCAGTAAGGTGACTCAGTGGATACAACATTGGGCTTGGAGTCAAGAGGAATCATCTTCATGAGTTCAAATCTCACCCCAGACACTTTCTGGCTGTGTGATCCAGGGCAAGTCACTGTTTGCCTTAGTTTCTCATCTGTGAAATGAGCTGGAGAAGGAAATGGCAAACCCTACCATTATCTCTGCCAAGAAAACTCCAAGAGGGGGTCACAAAGAGTTGGATACGAGTGAAAACTATTAAATTAAATATATATAAATATAAATTATATTAAATTAAAATTAGATATAACTGGAATGATAAAAGGAAGATATGATAGTCCCTGTCCTTTTACAAGCCAGGGACACACCCCTTCATTTTGCTCCTGTTCCCTCTGCTTTGTCAAGAACAGATCAACCTTAGTGGCAAGAAAACTGAAGGTTGGTAGGAATTCCTTAGGACAACTTCATAAATTCCCCTGGAATCTCAGGAGATGTTAAGAAACGAGTGTTTGTGAAAGAAGAGACTTTTTTTGCCTAGATTACTGGCGAGTGTTGATAGAGGCTGTCATTGGCATGAAGTTGTATAACTAAAATTGGCTACAAATAAAGGTAGATTTCTTTCCTCTTTGCAGTGCTCTGTCCTAGAACATCCTGCTTGGCAAAACACCTGGGCACTGAAGTCAGAGAAGTGTTGCAGATAAAAAGGAGGTGAGTGGCTTAGGGCCTTTCTGAAACGAGAGACTCAATTGTGTAGATCTGAACTTCATAGTTTTTTCAGTACAAACATGTTTCATCTTGTGTTGGGTCCAGGTAAGTAAAATGAAGGGGTGGAACTATATGATTTGCTCATCTGTCTGGAGCACAGATCAAACACTATTCTCCTCCCCAGAGGCTTCCCTGAGATCCCAACCCACCAAGGTCTCACCCTCCTCTAAACTCTAGCACATTTATAGGGGACTCCTTTAGATTGTGAGATTACAAACTCCTTAAGAGCTAAGACCCTGGCACACTTCTTATCCTCCTGTAGGTGCTAGCCTAATTCAATTTTGGTGATGAATTCTCATTAAGTAGTACCTGAGTGGGTGGTTGATTGGTTGATTAGGTAACAAATCACAAAGTTAACTTGGCCTATGTATATATAGGACAGAGCAAAGAGTACCAGGTTTGGAGGTGCAGGACTAGGGTTTGCATGCCAGCTGTGTTACTATCAGTGTGACCTTGGGCATGTCTCTTAACTTTGGCAGGCCTCAATTTCTTCATTTGAAAAAAAAGCTAAATTAGATGACCTCAGATTTCCCTTCCACTTCTAATCTACGAGTCTGTGAATTCAGCCTATCTAGCCATTGTTTGAGGTTGTTGTTTGTTCTTTGTACTGGAAGAGATCAATGACATGAAGTTGGGGTCAAGGTATGGTGTGTTTGACTGTGACTGATGAGTCTAATACCAGCTCTGCAGACCTGAAGCATATTATGTGGCTTATCAATTAATGGATTGAGCAACAAATATTTATTAAAACACTACAGATACTGAGTACTAGGGAAGATGCAGTTCCTGGCCTTATGAAGTTCATAATCGATAGGGGGGTGACATACTAAGCAGAGGACCATAATGAATAATAATGCATAATAGATGGTAATCCTCTGAGTCAGAAGTATGATTCATTTATGTGACCTTGCCCTAGTTTTCTATCCTCTCTGAGCCTCAGTTTCCATATCTGTAAAATGAGAGGTTGGACTAGATGACTCCTAGGTCTAAGACCTTATGATTCTATGATCTTTCTGTTAACAAGTTACAAAGCAAAATGTTATGTGAAGTCCAAGGGTCAAAGTAGGCTGCATGAAGGATATCATATTGGATATGGCCTTGGAGAAGAAGCATAAATTCAACAAGTGAAGAAATGTAAGGAGAACGTTCCATATCCAAGGAACAGGATGAGCAAAGGCCCATGAGCAAGAAAAGCCATCTCCTTTTTGCGTCAAGAATCTCCTTGATTGTGTCTTTGATGTTTCTCCTATTCACTTCTGGAACCCATTCATGGTCCACCTACAGAGCTGGATGTCCTTGGGAGGAAAAAGAGTCTAATTGCACAGCAAATGGTTTGTTTTTAAGGGGAAATTCAAACACTCTTGAGAGAAGTAGTAATACATTGGCTTAAATGTATACAAAGATGTAAATGAATGATAACAGACCTTTGCCTGAAAGCAGATTTTGAGAAGGGGGAAGAAAACATAAAGATGCCGAGTGTATAGCAGGAATTAGAGTGGGGAGGAGAGAAACTGGGGACATACTTCTCATTTTTCCTGGACCCATTCGTATTTCACCAAAGGGCGAATGTGGCACAACTGATATGGAAATATGTTCAACATGATTGCACATGTACAACCTACACCAGATTTGCTTGCTTGAGAAGGGGAGAGGAGAGGGAGGGGAGAGAGAAGGAAAGGAGAGAGAAAACTTTGGAACTCAAAATCTAATAAAAACAAATATTCAAAATTATCTTTACATGTAATTGGAAATAGGAAAGAAGTGAAAGTTATAGCAGTCAATTTTATCACTTGCTAGAATAAAAAGACTAGTGGAAGAGATTATTAAAGCTAATGATGAAAACAAGACCTGGGAACTGCAGGAGAATTCATAAATCACTTACCTCCCTCAGTTTTTCCATCTGTAAAATAGAATTGAATTAGGTAATCTTTAAGGCCTCTCGCAGCTCTAATAGCCAATTCAGTTCAGTTGAGTTCAACAAATACTTATTAAGTTCTAATATGTGCTGAGTATTATCTTATGCATCTCAGAGACAGAAAGTTTAGTAACATTTGGATCCCTGTCATCATAGCATGATGCAATAACCTCCCAGGGTTATTGTGAAGGTAAATTGAGAAAATACATGTAAAATGCTTTGCAAACTTTAAAGTGCTACATAAGTATTATTATTATTATTTCCATACCTCTTCTTGATCTTCAAAATGGCCAAGCTAATGAAAGCGAGTTTTAACATAAGCAATAAGATCAGAATAAAATTATTTTCCCAACTTGACACTTCTTCTTTGGACCCTCATGAGGACCCAGCCTTTCCTCTTGTGGTAGCAATTTAGATTTGAAGATCTTTCCTACCCATTAATAGGCCATGTGACCAGCTTATGTGGTAGGAGGAGCTTCCTGACAGGAAAAGGAAATTATGTGACAGAAAATGCAGAGAGAGAGAGAGAGAGAGAGAGAGCAGTTATGGCTGCTGATGGCTGCTAATGGCTGCCATCATGATAGTTAGAACTGAACAGACTGACTTACCTATACTGTAAGTTTGTTTTTGGGAAGACACCAGCAGGGGATCAGAGAAGTTTTGGGATGGTGAGGCTCCATGTTGTGATATCACGTTTTAAGTTCCTTGCTGTTATGATAAAGTGGGCTAACTGGCTGTGGGAGCTGAACATTTGGTTGTGGGATATGGTTCTCTGGCGTCTGAATAAATGGTTTACTTCTTCTACCTTCTATATGGAGAGTTTCTCATACTTTGTGATATAGAACTACCTAGGCATATTCATGATTATTGTTGATATTGCCTTATTGAAACACCTCTCCTTGGTTGTTCTTGTTCTGGCTCTAACTTTGATGCATGACATCCCCTCCAACACCAAACCAATCACATTAGAAACAATAATGGATTTTAATCTGTCAGCAAGAAGGGGAGATCTTCCAGGATAGCTAAAGGACCATCTCTTCCCCTCTTCCTCTGGAAAGCCTCATGTTCAGACACAGCCCTTTGGCCATGTCACTGTGACATGGTACCTAGCACTTCAACAAGAATTCATTGTACTTTGATCTTGAAAAAGCTCTGCACAGATTTAAAATTCTTCTAATGCTATAAAAGTTTATTTTATCCCTTTTTCCAGGAGTTCATAATTCACTCATTCGTTCACTAATATTTTTTGAGAGACCTAATACCTGTAAGACCCTGTAGGGATCTAGGTAAGAGCTGTGGAAGCTACAAAGAAGACTGAGATATGGCTTCTGTCCTCAGAAGATTTTCAACTGGTCAGGAAGACAAGAGGCAAATACAAATGACTATTATAGAAATCAGAATGCGGAAATGCAAAGAGAAGGACAGAGGGCTTTGTTATTTCAGGAGATAGAGACATCACTTTTGTCTGGGGGGAATGAGGAAAACTTGGAGAAATGACATTTAAAGTAGGAGCAGGGGAAACTTGAAGTTTGGAAAAGAATAACAGGCAAAGGTAACAGGGTAAGTAAAGGCAGTAAGGTAGGAAAGCATGGGGCATATCTGGAGAAAAGGTGATTTAGGTTGCCTAGAGTGTCAGATAAAACAAGGAAATGTAATAACATACTTATCAAACCTTAAAGTTTGCAAAGGGCTAGCCTTGGAATACCACTGTGAGGTAGACATCGCAAGTATTATAATCCCTACTTGACAAGAGAGACTGAGGCTCACAGAGATTGAGAGATTTGCCTATATAACTAGTAAGTATCACAGCTGGCATGTGGATTCAGTTTTCTCTTGATTCCAAATCCAATACTCTTCCCACAACACTATTTTACTTCTCCTTAGTCATGGGAATAGTCCAATGCAACAAGTATTTATTAAACACCTACTATTTACAAGGCACTGTAACAAGAATACAAAGACAAAACCAAAAAAGCATTCCTACCATCAAGGAGCTAAAATTCTACTGGGATGACATATTTAAACAAATATATGTATGATATTTATTTTTTATTATATAATTTGTATTGTTTGTGCGTATACACATATATACATGCATAATTATTTGAGAATGGATAGAACACCACATACGATGAGGGAGATGAAGATAGTCTTCCAGTAGAAGGTGGAATATGAAATGAATCATGAAGGAAACCGGAGATTTTAAGAGACAGAAATGAGAAGGGACTGCATTCCACTTATGAGGCACAGCCTGGATAGAAGCTTGGAGGCAGGAGATTGAATGCCAGGTTCAGAGAACAGCTTGAGAGGAAGGTAATGTGGAATAAGAAGAAGAAGAATGGCTAACACTTACACAGCATTTTAAGATTTGCAAAGGACTTTACAGACACTATCTTATTCGATCTTCACAATAATCCTGCTAAATGGGGTTAAGTGTCTGGCCTGAGGTCACAGAGGTAGGAAGTGTCTGAGGTGGGATCAGAATCCAGATTTTCTTGACACCACATCTGGCATTCTATCCATGATGCCATACTGCTTTATAATCAAACCGAATCAAATCATAGAATCAAAGATCACAGATTTAGAGTGAGAGTTTATCTGGTCTCAAGGATGCTGAAAGGATCATCTAACACCTTTATTTTATAGACGAAGACACCAAGGCCCTCTGAAGTTAAATGACTGGCCCGGGGTCCCATGATGAATTTAAATCCAGATCCTCTGAATCTAAACCCAGTATGTTTTCTATTATAACATTCTACATCTCAAATCAAATTAAATCAACCTGGAGTATTGGGAGAGAGATGAGGATGAGAAAGAGGAGTCACATTTAAGAGGGCTTTGAATACCACACAAAAAGTGATTTTTTTTAACCAAGTAAGCAATGGGGATCCATTAAATGTTTGAGCAGATATGAAGGGATAATTGAAGGAGAGAAAGACTAGAGGCAGGGAAGCCCCAACCATGTGCAATCAATTCAAGCTATTAACATCATAGCATTAACCTCGTTGGTAACTGTGAAAAGACTGTTTCTTAACACATCTAGTATGATGCTACCTTATTATAAATGTAAGCTAAGCAATGCAAGGGACAGAGCAACACTTAACAGCATTTTGCTTATGGAAACTCCACAATGGAATGTAGTTGTTGTTCAGTTGTGTCTGACTCTTTGTGACCCCTTTGGGGGTTTTCTTGGCAAAGGTACTAAAGTGGTTTGCCATTTCCTTCTCTGATGGATCACCAATTCATAGGCAAACAGAAGTTTAAGTGACTTATCTAAGGTCATACAGCTAGGAAGTTTCTGATTTGAACTCAGGTCTTCTTGACTCTAAGTTCAATGCTCTATCCATTGTACCACCTAGTCTTGGAGCAGGGTATTTTTCCTTCTATTCATCATTCAGCCTCAGGTTCCTTCTTTACTCTTTCTTTTCCTCCCCTGAAATCTCCTCCCACACAAACATGTGAATATACTATCAAAAGTCCTTTCTGTGTACATTCTATTATTTCTTGATTACCACTGAGAAAACATTTTAAAAAAGGTATTTTAATCTATAACTTGAAGAACTAGAGGGAAAAATTAATCTTATCCACAGCAGGCAGTGTTCAGATCAGAATGAAATCAACATTAAGTGCCACAAGAAGTCTGGAGTGAAATTCTTCTGAATTTAATTAGCATAATAAAGACATGACATTTGATTTGATAAATAATACCCTTCTTCACCAGGACCCCACCGCCACAACTATTAAAGTCCCTACTGCCAGACACATCTCATGCCAAGCTTAAAATTTTGTAATTTGTCCTAGAGATAATAGGATGACACAGAAGTCTCAAGGAAAGAAACGTTATGGTCACCTGTGTGTTAGGGAAGTACAGAAGGAGAGTTTGTAATTCTCTGGCCTTTGCTCACACAAGGACATGCGGCTGAAGACAAAAGAGGAGAGGGCTTACTGATGGGGAACACTCCTCTGTTATTTCAAACACACACACACACACATCCCACTCCTCTGTCCTGAGGGAGAAACATATGGTGTAAGTGGAGACAAAGGTTAACGTAAACAGTCCAACTGGTTTAAATTCAATGGGGGCAGGTCAGCCAAGTCAATATAATAAAAATGAATATGCTACCTAAATTAACTTACATTTTTGGTATCATGCTAATCAAACTGCCTAAGGATTATTTTATAGAACTAGAAAAAATAATAACAAAAGTCACCTTGAGAATGAAAAGATAAAGAACATCAAGGGAATTAATGAAAGAAAGTAGGAAGGAATCTGGCCTAACAATACCAGATCTTAAACCATACTACAAGGAAACAGTAATCATTGAAACAATTTGGTAATGGGCAAGGAACAAAGAAACTGATTGGTGGAAAAGAAACCAATGAGCACAGTAGCCTAGTGTTTGATAGACCCAAAGATCCCAACTATCGGGACAAGAACTCACTATTCACCGAAAACTGTTGGGAAAACTAGGTGATACACTGGACTTGGAATCGGGAAGATTCATCTTCATCAGTTTAAATCCAGCCTCAGATACTTTCTAGCTGTGTGACCCTGGACAAGTCACTTAACCTTGTTTACCTCAGTTTCCTCATCTATAAAAATGAGCTGGAGAAGGAGATGGCAAACTACTCCAGTATCTCTGCCAAGACACTGGACACTTGAAAAACGACTGAAGGACAGCAACATGGGCCAACATCTTACACCTTTTACCAAGATAAAATCCAAATGAATACATAACCTAAGGGGTGACGGCATAAACAAGTCAGAGGTACAAGGAAGAAATTACCTTTCAGATCTATGAATAAGGAAAGAATTGATGATCAAATAAGAAATAGAGGGGATCTGTGCTTAGCACAGTGCCCAGCACATAGTAGGTGCTTATTAAATGCTAGTTGTGGCTGACTTATCACCTTAGGTAAAATGGAAAAATTTTATTACAAAATATTTTAAAGTTTTTCCACAAAAAAGTCTAAAATTAGAAGATTATCAAGTAAATGAGGAAGGGAAGATCTTAGCAGCCAAGCTTTCTGATGAAGGTCTCATTACTAAGCTATATAATAGGGAACAGATTTAAATTTGTAAGAATAAAAGCAATTTCCCAGTTGGTAAATAGTAAGAGGATTTGAACAGGCATCTTTCAGAGGAAGAAATCTAAGCTAACTAAGCCACATGAAAAATTGGTCTAAATCATTAATAATCAAAGAAATTCAGGTTAAGGAAGGGAGGGAGGGAGGAAAGAAGAAAGAAAAAAGGGAAGAGAGAAAGAGGAAGGGAAAGGAAAGAAAAACAAAAGGAAGAAGTGAAGAGAGAAAAAAGGAGATGGAGGAAGAAAGAGGAAGAAAGGAAGAGAAGGAAGGGGGAAAGGAAGGAAACAAGAGAGAGGAATGAAAGGAGGAAAAAGAAAGGAAGAAGGCAGAATAAGGAAGACAAGAACAAAGAACGAAACATTTATATTACCTACATGGACAACAGGAAGAAAGAAAGAAGAAAAATGTATGTGACTTATTCTTATATCAGTCAAAATTTATGAGGCATCTTGATAGGTGGATTAGAGGAGAAGTTTTTAGCAGCTGTTGTCCTTAGAGTATCAAGTTTTAGTTCCTGTAATTAAATTCAATAGGCTCTTAAAAGGACTTCTTGTTGTGACTCTTAACTCCCTTCCAGTATTCTTGTACCTCTTCTTGGAAACAACAGCAGGATTACAGGCAGAGAAATAGAGTGACCAGGAAACTTAACCCCAGTCCTTATTTCTTCTCCCAGCCCCCTCATTACTTTTCTCTTTCTTCACCTCTACTACTAGTGGGGAAAGTGAAGAAAGGCAACGGAGTGGAGGTGGGGTGGATTGGAGGGTATATACCCTCAGAACAGAATGAGAAAAGTTAATCCACTGAACCTGGACTAGAATGTTCTCATGCATGCCTCTCAAATATGGTGATAATGTCCCCTTACTTATTATATTGGTGTTGAGGGACTGAAGATTGATTTTTCTAAGGTCAGGCCTGACCATATCACACTCCTCCTCCCATTTAATAAATTCCAGAAGCTCCTATTGCCTCCAGGATCAAATCTAAATTCCCCTGTTTGGCTTTTAAAGTCCTTCATAACCAAGCCCCAAAGAAGACATTGCATCTCCCAACTCCTTAATTTTTCACAGACTGTCCTCCACCTGGAATTCCCTCACTCCTCATCTCGATCTCCTGCTTTCCAGACTTCCTTCCCCAGCAAAAATTCCACCTTCTACAAGAAACCTTTCCTGGTCCATCTTATTGCCAGTGCCTTCCTTCTGTTGACTATCTCCAGTTTATCCTGTATACATCTTGTTTATATGTAGCTGTTGGCATAGTTTTATTTTGTCTCCATTATACTTGTGAGCTCTTTGAGAACAGAGACTGTTTTGTTTTGGGGTTTTTTTGTCTTTCTTTGTAACCCTAGCACTTAGCACAATGCCTGGAATATAGTAGGTGCTTATTAAATGCTTGTTGACTGACTGACTGAACCAAATCCACAGACCAAATCTGATGTGAAAAGAGGACTCAGAGAATTTTACATGCAGTCAGAAGACTGCATGTAAAGACTGGGAACAGAGTCCCGGATCAAATCATTCTCTGATGTAATAATCTCCGAGAATACATTGTCTCTGAGAGTTCAGATTTTCTCTTCTGTAAAATGAGAAATAGGTATCTCCTACAAACCTCATTCGGTTGTTGTGAGAATACAATGAGATAACCTCTAACTGAAATTTAGCATTTCCTACAAGTATTTAAAAAACATTATCCTCAGAGGGGAATGCATGACACAAAAAAGATTAAGAATCCCTAATCAAAACAATGGATACCTAGAGTACTCTTTTTACATAGATTTCAAATAATACACACCTATATATTTTTGCATATATGTGATGGTGTAATGGAACTGAATAACTTGAAGAAGAGTGACCAGGACAGAGAACGTGGAGACTATGACCTCCCTAATCCCAGACATGACTCATGTTGAGTTTGTGGCCCTTTAAATGTGCCTCAACATCTCTTTGTACCAGAAAGAGCACTGAACATCAGGCAATAGACTTGGTTTCTAGACTTAACTCTTATCCTTACTACCTAAGACTTAGGTCCTAAATTAACCTGAGAAAAATCACTTAATGGCCCTGGGCCTCAATTTCTCCATCTGTAGAATGGGTGATGCTATGTAGTGAGAGGCAGCATGGTGTAATGAACAGAAGGCTTGCCTCAGAGTCAGAAAGACATAGATTCCTGCTTTTGACACACGTTGGATGTGGGGCCATGAGCGAGTCACTTAACCTCTCAGTGGATTAAACCATTCTCTAACATTATAAATTGTAGAAGAGCTACAGTTCCTGCGTCAAAGCATGGAATTTCCATACTGGGAATTATTACCCAGACTGATGAGACCACAAGTCTGGACCAAAAACAATCCCCCCCCCCAGAACTGAGCCAAATTTATAGGAATACAAGTCCTTCCCCAATTGAGAAATGGTCAAAGGATATGAACAGGCCGTTTTCAGAGGGAGAAATTAAAGATATCTATAGGCATATGAAAAAAGGCTCTAAATCACTATTGATTAGAGAAATGCAAATCAAAACAACACTTAGGTACCATATCTCTTCTGTCAGATTGCCTAAAGTGACAAAACAGGAAAATGATAAATGCTGGAGAGGTTGTGGGGAAAATTGGAACACTGTTACATTGTTGGTGGAGTTGTGAACTGATCCAGCCATACTGGAGAGCAATTTGGAACTATGCCCAAAAGGCTACAAAAATGTACATACCCTTTGACCCAGCAATACCACTTCTAGAGCTGAACCCCAAAGAGATCACATAAGTGGAAAAGGGACCTGTATGTACAAAATTATTTATAGCAGCAATTTTTGTGTTAGCAAAGAATTGGAAATCAAGGGGATGCACATCAATTGGGGGATAGCTAAACAAGTTGTGGTATATGAATGTAATAGAATACTGTTGTCCTATAAGAAATGGGGAACATATGGACTTCATAATAACCTGGAAAGACTTATATGAACTGATGCTGAGTAAGGGGAGCAGAACCAGGAGAACATTGTACACAACCACAGTCATATTGCTTCTGTGATGACTAACTTTGATAGACTTGGCTCTTCTCAGCAATACAAGGTTCAAAGACAGCTCCAAAGAACTTGTGGAAAGAGCTATCTACATCCAGAGAAAGAAATATGGAGTCTGAATGCAAATTGAGGCAAACTATTTGCTCTCTCTTGTCTTTCCTCCTCTTTTTTGGTTTTGTTTCTTCTTTCTCAAGATTCATCCCATTGGTCATAATTCTTTTTTACAACTTGACTATCGTGTAAATAAGTTTAATTCGAAGGTGCCGTATTTCCCCACATATAAGACTCACCTTAATTTTGGAGCCCGAAATTTGAAAAAAAAATGTATTACATAAAGTTGTTGAACTCAAGTTTTATTTATCATAAAATTCATACAACTCTTCATCACTTTCAAAACTTCCATCCATTAGCTTGTCCTCATCTGTGTTTGATGACGAATCACTGTCTTCATACATTGCTTTGTCCCCAGTTCCATCTATGGCATTTGAAATACCACACTTCTTAAATGACTTGACAACAATCTCAATCTTGATATTACCCCAGGATCTTTTCACCTAGGTACAAATTTCTCCTATAGTTGGTTTCTTTACTTTTCCTACTGGTGTCAAATAATCCCCAGAAGACTTCATCCATTGGTTCCACTCATCTCTCATGGCAGCTGTATGAAAATCTTTTCTGAGCCATTTCTGGGCAGAATGTGGCAAAACATAACCTAATATACTGGTAACAGATGCAAAACAATGAGCACAAAGACAACAAGAGCAAAAAAGCAGGAAATGCAAGTAAAAAAATCTACAACCACTGTATAAAATGCACCCAGTTTTTAGACCCCAAATTTTTTTTTAAAAAAGGTGCATCTTATACATGGAGGAATACGGTATATGTAGAACACACACACACACACACACTCACACACACACACACACACACACATCTCAATATATCAGATTCCATGCTGTCTTGGGGGGGAAGAGGGAGGAAAGGGAGGGGAGGGAAATTTGGAACTCAAAAACTTGTAGAACTAAGTGTTGTAAACTAAAGATAAAAAATCTAATTAAAAAAAAAACTTGAAAAAAAAAAGCAAATCCCCCCCCACATGCTGTGCAAACTTATTGTAAGGAAAGTGACTTATAAGTCTTAAGGTGTTATAGAAACATGTTTATTAGTGTTATTACTCTGATTATTTTCTGGAAAGCTCAAAGTTATATTGTGCACGTAACCTGTGAGATAGGATTTTAGGACCTAATCCTCTGGGCCCATGACCTGCCTCTTGACCCTCAGCTCCATTTAGGAACTGGATCTAGGAGTTCTGAGGCTTTGAGTGCATATATGAGTGTTGAGTTCTCCTTTCCCTTCATCCCTTCTCTTCCCTTAAAGGAACCTTGCAAGACAAGTCTGACCGTGAACCTACGGCGAACCAGGCCACCCATGTGAAGATGCCAGGAACAAGCAGTGGTGAAAGGCTTATGACTAAACCACAAATAATTTGAAAACATACATGCCTGGAGCATTGCTGGCTCTTCAGGCAAGTTTCTGGATAAAGGATGGAATGACTTTTGATCTTTCAAACCTTTTAAATTAGCAGAATTTCCCCTATAGACTAAAAGGTCAGATTGAGTCCTACTTCCTTACCGTGTCCTCAGGTTGCTGATAAAGCAGACTAAGCAATTTTTGTGATAGAGCTGTGGAGCATTCTCTCCCCCATCAGTCTTTTCCCATTTCTTGCCTCTCTCATCCCTCCTACCCCTACTCTTTTCCCTATATCTTTACTTTCATAATTTCTCATTCACCCTTACCCCATGGCCACACACACACACACACACACACACACACACACACACACACACACACACCTGCTTTCTCTTTTGTCTCCAGATGCCACAAAGATATGAAGGCATGACTGGGAGGGGCTGCCTGATTGGGCCAAATGAAAAGCATTCTCAGGAGACTGTAAGCCATCTACCAAAGCAGACCAGTCCTAAGAAGGAAAGGAAGAACAGGAGAAATTTTCTGACTGGCTTAGGAGTTTAGAGCAAGCAAGAGTAGCCGCCTTCGGGAAATGGGAGAATAGCACCCTGGCAGGTAAAAATGGGTGGGGAGACTACCCCTACAGTGGTTATCAGGTGTGTCTGAGGACTAGTTATTACCTACTAGTAAGACCCTAAGCAGCACCAAGCAGTAGTCTGAGGCTTCTGTAGGGTCTATCCCCAATGTCCGTTGGCTGTAGTCCAGAGTTTCTGGGGCATCAGTGCACACTCTGCAGTCTCAGCCCGTAGCTTGGACCTTCCAACGCTGAATCAGTGGCACTGAAGCAATGTTATTTTCTTCAAGATTTAACAACTGGCTTTCAAAAACAAATGTCCGCTCTGCACACTTCAAAGTTAAATCTGCATTATTTAATGTTTCCTCCATCACTTTCTTAAGTTGACAATCAACAAAATCGTAAATCCCACCCTGATTTGTAGTGTTTGCTGATTTCCAAAGCATAAATGCTCATGATGAAAACTGAACAATCAGATCTTGAGAGCTAGTTAAATCTGGCTCCAGAACTCCAGCGTTCTCCATTCTTAATTGTTCCAAACTCCCTAACACCAGACGGAAAATTTCTCCTATTTTTCCCTTCTTCCTTAGGTCTGATCCTTGTGCACAGACGTATGTTTGATGAGGAAGATCCCAGTCCTCCTGAATCCCCTATCATGGGTTGGCTTCCCCATCAATCAGCATCAGGGCTCTAATTTGATATAATAACCAAATAAAGTCAATAGGCAATATGGCAGCAGCTGCTGATAGATAGCTCAGCCAGCCCATGATGACAGTGGTAGAAAGGAGTGGGAAAAGTCTTCCTCTTAGGATCCTAGAATCCTTCCCTCTTAGGATCACAGAATTTATGAAAGATTCTAGAAATCATCTGCTTCAACATCCTTATTTTGTACATGAGAAAACAGGAGCTCAGAAGGTATATATCACTTTTCCAGGAATGCACAATGAATAAATACAGCCATGTAAGCTTCATTCCTTTCATTCTTGATTTTAAATGCCCAGTAACTATTTCTGGGACCTCCAAGCATTTCTGCAGATAGCACTGGGTTGAGATGAAGCAAACTTCACAGATCTAGAATTTCTGTCAGTCATAGGATCACAGAATCTTAGAGCTGGAAGGGATCTCAGAAAGCATCTAGTCCAAGCTATACCCCAACAAGTAATTTCCTCTACAACAGCGAATCCAGATCCAGTCTTTTTCCAATAATACCCTATTCAATGCAATAGGAAATAAATTCTTTTGTGCCAGTGCACATAAGAAAAGAAATTAAAGGATTAATTAACTCCTCTTGCCCCTTTGACAAGCTCCTCACATGCCAGGTCGGGAACTCACGTCTACAAAATCCATGAATAAGAGGTGGACACTCAGTCTCTCTGCCAGAAGAAACCCAGGGGTGGAGAACTCATTGCCCAAAAGATGACCCTGAGCTTCCTTCACATCACAGGACCTAAAAGAATCTATGTTAATACAAAATGGCAGCTAGGTGTTACAGTGGATAGAACTCTGGGCCTGGAGACAGGAAGACTCAAGTTCAAATCCGACCTCAAACATTTAGCTGTGTGAGCCTGGGCAAATCACTTAACCTCTGTTTGCCTCAATTTCCTCAGCTGTAAAAATATGTAAAAATAATAGGGGATAGTAATAAAATAAAATAATTAATTAAAAACTTTAAAACAATAAAGGGATAATAACAGTACCTACCTCCCAGGGTTGTTGTGAGGATCTGTGCAAAACCCTTAGCACAGTGGATGATGTATAGTAGGCACTATATAAAATACTAATTCAAAATGATCCCTAAACCAAGTCAATAAGCCAAAATACTTTGGTGTGTTTCCTCTCTCCCCTACTCCCATCATTTCCCCATATGAAACAATTACTTTTCCAAGCCTTAGTCAATAAAGCAATTTGACCTTCGTATCTTGTTGGTTCCCAAATCCTCTCCCCCTTGCCCACAACCCAAAGCATTCTGTGTAGCTATTGCATTCTTTTTGTGGCATTTGATATTATCGCTTCCTTCAGGGTGTCTTTGCCAGGAAAGTAAGTTTCTTGTTTCCTCAAGTTTGTACCATCTACAAGACATTTTACTTCAGGTGTGCACTGCCACCTTGTGGGACTGATGAGAAGCTGATGGGAATCCACAGCCTCAGAGCTTTCTATTCAATGTTTCATTGACTCCAAGGCAACTGACTTTACCTTCAAAGACATCCATTCCAGAAAAGCTGTTGAATATGGGGCATGGGATTTGGAGCCACAAAAGACTTTAAGGGTCTTCTAGTCCAACTTCATTTTTTCTTTCTTTTTTAATTGATGCCTTTTATTTTTTACAGCAATTATTCCCTAATATAGTGTCCCACTGAACCTGTCTTTGCAACAAAGGAAAACAGTGAAGTGAAAATAATCAATACAAAAACCACTTCTGCTAGCATATGCAATATTCTGTGTGGCCTACTTCTCAACCAACAAGAGGGAAATATGTTTCATCATCTTTTTTCCATGACCACAAATTGATTATTGAAACTAATCTGAGTGCATAAGTATTGTTTTCCTATACAATTTATAATCGCTGCACATATCATCTTGGTTCTGCTTATTTGATTGCATCAGTTCATGTAGCTTCCCATTTTCCTCTGAATTCCTTATTTGTCTTCTCTTATAGTATAGTAATGGTCACATTCAGATGTCACAATTTGTCCTGTCAAAACCCAGTCAATGGGCATTTTCCTTCCTGTTTTTGCTGCCACAAAAAAGTGCTGCTATGAATGTTTTACCAGCCCCATGGTTGGTAAAGTGGATAAAGTGCCAGACCTGAAGTCAGGAAGACCTGAGTTCAAATCCAGCCTCAGATGCTTACTAGTTGTGTGACCCTTGGCAAGTTACTTAATATCTGCTTGCCTCTGTTTCCTCAACTATAAAATGAGGATAATAATAGCACCTACCTCTAAGGGTTTTTGTGAGGGCTAGATGAGATATTTGCAAAGTGCCTAATACAAATGTTAGTGATGATGATGATGATGATGAAGAAGCAGAAGAAGCAGAAGCAGAAGAAGCAGAAGAAGAAGAAGCAGAAGAAGGAGAAGCAGAAGAAGAAGAAAGAGAAGAAGAAGAAGAAGCAGAAGAAGAAGAAAGAGAAGAAGAAGAGAAGAAGAAGAAGAAGAAAGAGAAGAAGAAGAAGCAGAAGCAGAAGCAGAAGCAGAAGCAGAAGAAGAAGAAGAAGAAGAAGAAGAAGAAGAAGAAGAAGAAGAAGAAGAAGAAGAAGAAGAAGAAGAAGAAGAAGAAACAACTACCAACAGCTAGGACATTTCATGCCTTCCAATTCCAAATATAGCATACTTTCCCTTATACCACACTGATCAAAGTACCATGGGGGAAAAGAGGAGAAGGGACATACACATGTGCAAATCATACATCCTTTCTGCATTTCTTTCCAAATCCCAAAATTTGTATCAGGTGAAATCAAGGTAAAATAAACACCCAGGATTGTCCTGAAGGAGAAAAAATAAAAGGTCAACCTTCAGGGTTGTATGTGGGGAAGGCAAATCGGTTAACAAACATTTATTAAATGCTTACTCCATGCCAGGCCCTCAGTGCTGGAAATGTAAATACAAGTAGAAAAAGACAGTCCCTGCCTTCAAGGAGGTTACATTCTAATGAGGGAAGATAACACATAAAAGGAAAATTAAAAGGAGAGAGAGGTGAGGACTTGGGACAGGGGACAATCCATTAAGGGGGCATTGAAGGAAAGTCTGGAGTACAGTGTAGAGTGAAATGAAGACATAGCTACCTGAGTGCCCTCCTTAAATGGAGGTTCTGGGAGGAGCCGTCCAAACAGAAGGAGAGGCCTCAGGGGCAGAGGGTTCTTAGAACAGGTGAATTCCAGGGTGAGACTGAGTTTCCAGGAGGAAGAGACTTGTGGGGCATGGTAGAGAAAGTCTGGAGAGCAGCCTGGAGAAGAAAGCTGTTAATATGGGATAATTTCTCTACATGAGTAAGGGGACAGAATTAGAATCAAAGAAGAGTAGAGAATTCCCTGTCAATGGAATTATTCAAATGGATGGAGGCTGATCACTTCTTAGGGGTGTTCTTGGTGTTTGGGTATTCTATGACTTCTGGAGTTCCATACAAAAATATTCCATGCAGAAGTTCCATTCTGTAATTCAGTCTGAGGTAGAAGGGATGATGATAACTGAAGACAGGGAGATTTAACAGTTCGCCTCTTATTTTGCTTCTATTTCTCTGTCAAGGGAAATCATCTTTGGATTGGAAAAAAACCACAAAAATGGCTAAGAGGGAGTTGAGTTGATACCCAAGGTGAGCAGGGAGACAGTAAGAGTGTGCCTGCCTGCCCTTGATGTCACCAGACCCAGATGAACGTAGCCCAGGATACTAGCAGATGTAATTACTGAGATGCTATCGCTGGTCTTTGAAAGATGGGGGAAAATAGGAGGGATACTTCAGAATTGGGTCAGAATAAATGTCCATCCTGTTGTTCAAAAACTAGAAAAGCACAGAATCTGCACTGTATAAACTAGTAATGGTGACTTCAATTACTGCCAAAGATTCGATGGCAGGGATCTGCGGCTGGCCATGTGCATTCAAAAGTTTTGCTCAATGACTTTGATAAAGACACAGATGGCAAAATTATTAAATTTGCAGATGACACCAACCTTGGAGAGGTCACTTCCAATCAGATTACAAAATCAAGATCAAAAACCACAACTACAAACTAGAATGTTGAATGATATTTAATAGGGATAAATGCAAAGTCTTGACAGGGATAGTTTTATTCTGTGTCCAAAGGAAATAAGAAACATTATTTTTGGAACATTTTTGGTCATCTTGTATGGTGAAACTTATTTGCAAAAACATGCTATCCTACAGGTTGCTTCAAGTCAGAATATTGAAGAATTTTCTAAATGAGATCTATAACCAATGGAAAAAAATTTGATTTAAAAAAAATGTATATTGACTTATAAAAAAAACAAGGATATAAAAACGTCCTTTTTTTTCTAGGCTGTGAGATACAGTTGGATACAGAACCCATAGAGCTGGTCTAATAGTGCATTTATCTTGAACAGACAGTAAAGATAGGCAATGAAGTAGACCCAGAATAGAGGAGGAGAGCACGTTAGAATGACTTTGGAAAATTGTACAGTCTTCTTAACTATGTTCAGCTTCTTTCTAAAATAAAAACCCATCATTTTAACAGCAATGCTCATTCAGTTTTGGTACATAACTGTCAGTCACAGAATGCTACATGAAAAATTAAAGTGAAGGATGTCCAAAGTGCAATACAGATGTGAGCGGGCTACCATACATTACCAAAAAATAATTGCCCAAGAGAAGCAACATAGAGGATATGCTCTGAAAAAATGAGTGCTGGGAAGCAGTATGGTGGAGTTTGGGGGCTTGATCCTGGCCCTGTCACATGCTACCGACATGATCATGGGAAAGTCACTAAACTCTTAGTTTCTTTACATAAAAAACGAGGCTGCCAGACCAGACTAGTGACCTCTAAGGTGACTTTCAGCATTATCCTATGTTTCTGCCTTCTCAAGGGGTGAGAGGGGGAGGATTTGGAACTTAAGTTTTTTTAAATGAATGTTACAATTTTTTAAAATTTTTAATTAGGAAATATTTAATGAAATTAATAAAGATGTATTTTAAAAAGTTAAAGGTGCAATATTAGAATGACCAACAAGATTTGAGATGTACAAAGAAATCTCCTAGTTTGCCACACGTGGTTTCCTGTATTGTGTATGTATCATGTCAGTGTTAGGCCAGCCCTAATTTAAAAGCTCCCTTAAATTTGTTACACCTGGACAGCATTGCTCTCTGAGGAGACAGCTGTCTCTTAGCAGTCATGAAAACCCTTACTTTTTGTTCTATGTATAACAAAGAATTTTCCAGTACCCCTCCCTACCTCCCACCCACAACTTACAATTCTATAGCAAATTGATCAGTTCAAATAACTGGAGCAAGAGAAAGAACACAACTGAACAAGACATTTTCATTGGCTGAGTCTAGCTTGTTCTCCATTACCTTCAGTATTTTCATTTAGCACTCACCCCTTGATTTATTCATCCATCCATTCATCCAATAATTAACCTAACACTAGTAGGTACCATTATGGATATGAACAAAAAAGTAATCTCTGCCCGTTAACAGGCTATAATTTCATTGGCAAAACCAGATTGACACACCAATAAGAGAAATAAGAATTGTATGATAGTATATAATTTAGTGCCAAATAATTTAAGTAACTAAGGCTGCATAATGTAGTAGGAAGAGCTTTTTATTTAGAATAAGTTCAAATCTTAGATCTTCCACTTTTTAACTGTGTGACTGTGAGCAAACCACTTAACTCTGTAAACCTCAGTTTCCTTTTCAGTGTGATGAATGGATTGGATTAGATAATCTTTAGGGTCTTTTCCAGCTCTAAACCTTATGATACTTTAACCTTCTGTATTGGTAAGCAAAATGGGCTCCTTAGCACTTAGTGCCCTTGAAGAGTTTGGCTTTTGTTTGCTTTGAGTGTATTTCATTGAGCCTTACTAGGTGCTAAGCCCCAGGCCCAAACCCCTATTAGGTGTGAAACATATGTGGGTGTGGATTGGTGACTGGGGTGGGGCCCAAGGTGGGGCTGGCTAACCCCCATTAGGTGTTAACCTAATCTATGTGGATATGAACCTCCCAGGGTCCTAAGGGGAGGGGCCAACTCAAGAACCAATCATTCAGACGACGCTTGATGATGTCAAAAACTCTATAAGAGGAGAGAAGACAGCTTGGAGATTGAGTTTTTTTGGAACCAGAGACAGCTACAGCCGAAGCTGAAGATAAAGCTGAAGCAAAGACGCAGGAGCTGCTGGTAGCAGGGCTGACATGTGTGGACTGAGGAGTGCTGAGCAAGGGCTTGAGGCCAGTGGGTAATCTTCTTACCGGAGGGAGGAAGCATGAATATGATTTGGTTTAATGCCATCATGTTTTTCTGTGGCCTCCTGGTTACTCTTGTGAAGCGGACTTATTGGGCTTGGAAGCTTTTGACCAAGATATCAAAATGGGGATGCTGGTTCGTGGGTCTGCTACTTTGGAGCTTGAATAAATGCTTTAATTCTTCTGCCTTCTACTTAGGGAATTCCTTATATCTTGCGGTTCTGAACCATCCAGACATATATATGATTCTCTTTGAAATCATAAATTCTGACTTCATACTACAACTTCATTCATAAAAATCATTTTTTTCGAGTTGTAGAGGATTGAGCTAGAGTATATCCCATCTATAAATTCAATGTTTTATGGAGACTTAGGTTTCTGTTAATATTGCATAAACATTTTTATCAAGTTAGTGGAGGACTGCTAGATATATGCTCCAAGGAGGTCAATGATAAGGCCTCACAGACAAAAAAAAATATTTATAGCAGCACTTCTAGGGATAGAAAAAACTGAAGCAAAACAGAGCTAAACAAACTATGGCATATGAATATAATGGGGTGTTACTGTGCTGTAAAAAAATGATTGACATGATAAACACAGAAAAGCATGAGAAGATTTATATGAATTGATGCAAAGGAAGCAAAGCTAGGAAAACAATATCCACAATGACTACAGCAAGATAAATGGGCAGAACAACAACTAAACAATAGGAAATAATATTGTGAAATTATAAAGTAAAAGCTTGGCTCCAAAGAAGAGCCGTGACAAGACATCTTTCCCTACTCCTTTGCAGAGGTGGAGGTCTGCAGATTTGGAACACTACATATAATGTCAGATTTTTTTTTGAGGTAATAATTGCTTTGCTAATTTTTTTTCTTATTCCACTTTTTTTAAAAAAATTCTTTGTTGTAAGAGTTAGCTTTCTGAGAGAAAGAGGGAAGGGATACAAGGCAAAATGTAGGCAGTATAAACACAAGAGGGATGGATAAAAAGATATTTTAAAACCACATACATAATCTCTACAGCAGTATAAATCATAAAATACCATCAATATCAAGGTAATTAAAGTTGAATGCTACAAAATCGTAATGACCTAACTTTTCCCCAAAAAAGAAACATAAAAAGATACTTCCCTTACTTCTTCATAGAGGTGGAGGACCATAGATGTAAAACACTGGATGCACATCAGATTTTTTAAAATATGTTGTTTAGTTTTGTGGAGCTTCTTCCTCTTTAAAAATCCCAAGAGCTTACTCTCTTAAAGGGCTGGGGTGCAAGATACAGTGAAAAGTGTAAGTGCTATAAAACCAGTATCTCAATAAAAACTCAGGTTTTTAAAAAATTAATGAAGTATTTGGGTCTTGTGAAGCCTCTTCAGCTTCAAGAGCCTTTGGAAAGAACACTGGACCTTAAGTAAGAAGAACAGAACTGTGTTCAATGCCTGGTTTCATCAATTACTAGTGACTTTGGGGAAAATGATTTGGCCTCTCTGGGCTTCCATTTTTGATTTGCAAATTGGAGAGGAAAGAGTGACATGACCAGCATTGCGCATTAGGAGGATCCGATCAGCAGCGATTTGAAGGATGAATTGAAACAGGGAGAAACTGGAGGCAAGAAGATCACTTAGGAGCTTATGACAGTAATCTAGGTAAGAAAACACAAGAGCATGAAACAGAACGGTAGGCCAGCAAAGCGTGCCAAGTACTTAATAATACCTGCTGAGCGACCAATTGGAAAGGAGGGGATAGATGCCACAGGCAAAAACCCATAGAAGGTGGCATCCAATTGCACCTGGAATAACAGAGAAGAGCCAAAGACGACTCACAGAAGTAGGGGAGGTGACAGAAAAGGCAGATTTGAGATGGAAAATAAGAAATTCGATTTTGAATGTGTTGAGTTTGAGGTGGAAAACATCCAGGTGCTGATGCACGGAAGACAATTGAAATCTGATTGGAGCCCTAGGCAAAAGGAGATGATAAGAGATTTTATCTTCACAGAAGTGATCATTGAGAGTATGAATGAGATTATCAAGGGAGAGAATGAGACAGTAGAAAAAAGAAGTATGAAGAATGCCCACAATTGAGAGGCTAGGAGAGGAGATGGGAAGTGTCACAAAGACAGCAGTACTGTAAGTTGAGCACAATATCACAGAAGTCAAGGGAGGAGAGAGTATCAGGGATGGAGTAGGCAACAGGGTCAAATGCTGCAGAATGGTCAAGGAAGAAAACGATGAAGACTGGAGGAGTTGGTGATAAGGAGCTCATAGTAACCTTGGAAAGAACAGTTTCAGCAGAGTGGTGGGTAGAAAAGCCACAGTAGAAAGGTATATAAAAGAAAACAAAAAACTAATGATCTCTGACCTAAAATGGAAAGTCACTTTGGTACCCCATGGTCACTAGTGCTGCTCTGTGATGAATTTCTCAGGCTTTGAACGCTGCTTGCCTACACCTAAGGTAACTGTTTGATCCTTGGTACCTCAACTCACTTTCTTGAACTCAACCTCTTGCTTGCAAGGACCTGCTAGACCCCTCCTGACTACATAGACTTCTGGTCCTGGCCCCTTCTTGGCAACCCCACCCTACTGCCACCCATATCCCAGTGTGATTTTTCCACATGGAGGAAAGAGAAAGAAATGAAGAAGAGATAATTCCAGGTTTCCTTATGTGACTATTATGTAAAGCATGCTTTAAATTTAAGAATGCTTTTTACTTGCTGAGTGAGGGGAGCAGAACCAGGAGAACATTGTACACGATTACAGACACACAGTATCTGTGATGACTAACTCTGATAGACTTGGCTTTTCTCAGCAATACAAGGTTCTAAGACAGCTCCAAAATATTCATGATGGAAAAAGCTATCCACATCCAGAGTAAGAATTATGGAGTCTGAATGCAGAGTGAAGCAAACTATTTGCTCTCTTTTTTTCACTCTTTTTTGGTTTTGTTTCTTTTTCTCAGAGTTCACTCCATTGGTTATAATTCTTCTTTACAACCTGACTATTGTGTAAATAAGTTTAATGTGAAGGTATATGTAGAACCTATATCGGATTACATGCCATCTTGGGGGGCAGAGAGAGGAGAGGGGAGGGGAGAAAATTTCAAACTCAAAAACTTGTGGAACCGAGTGTTGTAAACTAAAAATAAAAAAAATTAAAAAGAATACTTTTCACTTAATTCAATTCAAAAAGTAAATTAAATGCCTGTTGTGTGTGATATATTATGTTCAGTGATATAAGGAGAAAAAGGAATTAAAAAAAAAAACACCAACAACACAGTTCCTGCCCTCAAGGAGCTTATAACTTTATAGGGGTGAGGTAGGAGTGATTAGATATGTACATATATATATATATATATATACATATGTGTGTATATATACACACACACACACACACACACACACACAAAGGAAGATGCTGGGTGGAGAAGATTTAGTGCTGAACTTGGAGTTAGGAGGACTTGAGTGTGAAGCCTGTGTCAGATGCTTACTAGTCATGGGACTCTGAGTAAGCCCCTCAACGTGTCTCTTAGGAATAATAATATCGCCTACCTCAGGAGGTTGTTGTAATGCTCAAGTGAGACAATAACATACATAAAGCACTTTGCAAACCGTAAGGTACCACCAAAAAGGAGCTTTTAATTATTGTTGCAAGCTAGAATGGGATAATAGGAGGGAGCAATCCAACCCAGTAAGAGACCATATACTGCAGCAAAGTTTAAGGAGAAAGAGATCACTCTCAGCAGGAGGGGAGAAATTAGCTGGTTTTACAGATAAAGTGGCATTTGAGCTGGGCCTTGAAGGAAGAAAAAGATTTCAGCAGACAGAAGGGAGAGTGTTTGCTGGGCATGGCCCCTGCGAATACCCGCAGAACACAAGACTGGGAAACAGTAACACTGTAGCAGTCTAGTGATTTGACTGGAGTGAGCCAAGGAAGAATGAAGAAAAGGGTGGAAAGAATGTTCGGAGTCAGATTAAAGAACCTGGCCTTAAATACCAGCTTAATTAGCTTTTGGTTTTTTTAGCTAAGATTCATTGGCAAACCCCTGGAGACTTCTAATTCAGGAAGTATAGTTTAATGAATCCATGCCACCTACTCCCGTAGTGGCTGCCATATAAATCTCCTCCTGTGTCCTTCTGAGAAATATACTAACCAGCGTATAACCACAGTGAAATCTGTACAGATTATATCCGCCTCTGCCCTCTGCTCAGGATGGTTGAAAGACCTTAAGACTGTCCTGGAAGTTTGTTGTTGAGTCATTTCAGTCATGTCAGACTCTTCGTGACCCCATTTAGGGTTTTCTTAGCAGAGATACAGGAGTGGTTTGCCATTTCCTCCTCCAGCTCATTTTACAGAGCAAACAGTATTAAGTGACTTGACCGGGGTCATACAGCTAGTAATTGTCTAAGGCCAGATTTGAACTCAGGAAGATAAGTCTTCTCGATTCTAAGCCCAGTGTTCTATCTACAGCTGCTGTCCAGGAAGTTTAGCAGAGACTAAAACCTACCTTGAAGGACCAAGATCTCCTTTCTACCCTACCCTCAATTATCCTGGGAAGAGGGACCACATTCAGAATGTCAGGAACAGTTAAGGGAACATGAGGGTAAAACATTGCACATAATGCATGTAACTCATTAGAACGAGTTCCTCGAGAGCAGGGGTTTGGTTTATTTCTTTTATTTTTTTGCCTTTCTTTGTATCTTCAGTATTCAGCCCAGTGTCTGGCACACAGTAGATGTTATAAATGACTAAAGGTAGCCAGTCAATCAAATGTCAGATTTTTTTCAATGGATTGATAGGTACTGAAATTTTTCTTCTTTTTCTTTAGAAGTTCTTTGTTATAATGGATGGTTCTCTGAGAGAGAGAAATTTAAGATATAAATTAAGAATTTAATTATTTAGATGTTTAGATTTATTAGATATGTATTTAGATATATTAGATATTTAGATAGATAAATATTAAGAATAAATTAAGAAAATTAAGATATAAAAACAAAAGATATCAACAAAATCTAAAACAAAAAAAATTAAAACAAAGAAACAAAAAAAAATGTCAGGAGACCTGTGCCAGGCATTCTGGGACAGTCATGAGCAATTCTGGGTGAATTCCACACTTTACTTTAGGTTTTACTCTCTTGGTAGATTGGACTACTTAAGAAAAAATAATTAAGGAGGTGGGAAAAAAAAAGATCAGAAAACAAGAATAGGAAACAGGATAAATCTTAAACAGAAAGAGAAAAAATGCTAAGACAGGAAACCAGGAAAATACAGAACAAATGTGAATAGAAAGCCTCTAGGGATGCGAACCTGGGGACATGGAATGCAAAGGGAGGAAAGAGAGTAGGAAGAAAAGAACTAAGGAGAAGAGAAAAATCAGACTGCATTGGTGGCAGGAATTTGGTAATGCTGTAATCCTTCGGTTCAGCCACATCTTTGAGGAAACTACACCTTGACGTCTCAAAACAAGAAAGAAGTTGCACTGAAAATGTAATCAATTGCTTTGATCCAGGCCTCAAAGATTCCTTTGTAATTTTAACTCAGTTTCATATGCTGGTTTCAACTCTGCTCTGCCCTTGATGTCTCCCTACAGAGCTGTAATTACCACTAACTTCCTACTTAGTTTTTTTTTTTTTTCCTGGAGAATTTCGTCTGAGAAATCAACATTTCTTCCAGGGAATTAGGTTAGTCAGTGAAACAACTTCTGATGAATTCCACCTACTTTTTCAAAGCCCAAAGACAGAAATCATTTTTTAATATTAAAGAGATCTAAATAAGGGTAGAGTATGTTTGGATGAGATCAAAACAAATCCTCCCCAACCCTTCTTAAGGTCACATATGTCAGGGCCAGGTTTTCTGATTCCAAGTCCAAATTCCCTATATGTATTTAACATGGTTCAAGAAAAATTCGACTCTTCCTCATAATTACAAGTCCCTATATCTTAGTTATAATGAGCGCATCTCTCATTCTCTTTCCGGGCTTCGATGAACCAATTTTTCATTGTCTTTAGCAAAAGAATCTCAGATTCTAGTCCCTGCCCCACCATTTACACTTACAGTAACAGTAAGTTATTCCCTCCTCTGAACCTCAGCTTTCTCATCTGCAGTATGAAACAACTGGACTTGGAGGTTCCTAAAGCTCCTTTTCAATGTGCTGGAGGCAGATCCTGAGAAGTGACTGTCACACTCTTAGTGCGACCACTAAGAAATTGCCATGGTACAATTCAGGGTTTGATTTCTTACTTTGTTGATTGTTTTGATTTTGAGAAAATGATGGAGGAAATATTAATAAAACAGTTTAAACTTTGTTTTCATTCACTGGAATAGTTGACACAAAGTCCTAATTTTATCTGTGATTTGGTTTTCACTCATTCAGACCTTTTTTTTTCCTGAGGTCATCTTGTTTGCATTGACTTGTCTTTTGTATTCTTTTACAAAGAATCCATCCCTCAGGACGCCCATGGCAAGAAGAATTCCTGACCACTGGAAGTGTTCCTGTGGATTTATTATTTCTGGAGGAATCTCTTTCCAGAGAATGTGCACTCTGTTATGTTGTGATATTCAAGGCATTCCTGAGATGAGCCTGTGTTTGGAGAAATTATTCCAGAAGGGAACTAAGTAACTTGCCTTGTAGAAATTTGCAAAAAAAAAAAACAAACCACAAATGAATATTTTGCATTTCAATTTATGCTTCAAATTCATTAGCTCATTTGCTAATGAGGTGGGTAATGAAAATATTGTTAATACCCTTTGTGAGGTGTTTAGAGATCAAGGTCAACCCAGGTAGCAGGTGAAAGAACAGAGACTCTAACAGGGCCCTTAAAGATCATAGGAATATTAAATCACAGATTTCAAGTTGATAGAGACCTCAGAGACCATCTAGTTCTACTCTACCATTTTACAGATGAGAAAATTGAGGACCACAAAGGTTAAACTACTTGCCCAAAGTCACAGAGGTGGTGTCAGGGGTGAGATATGAATCTAGGTCCTCTTACTAGCGTTCTTTCCAGCGATCTATGAAGCAGGACAAGTCACTGATGATATATCATGCACGCGAGCACGCTCACACACACACACACACATGCACATACCGCACTTCACTTAGAGCCAGTAATATAGCAGAATGAAGAGCAACATGTAAAGTGGAAGCAGACTTGGGCTCAGTGCTGTAAAAACCCCTGTTTGGCCTCCACATCTGACACCGATGAGCCGTGTGACCGTGTCTTGGTAACCTCAGATTCTTCATCTGTAAAATGGGTATAACAATGCCTACTGTACGTACCACACCCCTGTCAAATGAAATAAAATACATAAAGCACTTTGCAGACTTTAGAATTTATGGTGGTACCACCATCCTTCCGACGGGTGCATCGAGCAATATTTGCAGTAGCAAGAATGATCAAAGAGAGACCTCCCCATTCTCCTGGGCTAGTCTACCTTAGGAAAAAAAAAACAGCCTTTGTGAGATGGCCGATCAAGGGGTCGTGGAAAAGATCAAACAAAGATAACTGACCTATCCAGGAAATGAATCTGAAGCCGCGACGTCACTGACCCATGCTCCAACTCAGGAGTGGCCAACCCAGCGTCCCAAGACTAGATATGACTCTTCAGACCTTGATGTGGGACCCTTGAAGCAAGCATGAAGGGTGGCCACTGGGAATGAATTGGGTCTGTTATTAAAAGCAATATTACAATGAGACAGAAGAGGGCGCTCTAACCAACCAGTATTCAAGAAAAATGCTTTGCCAGTTAAATGAGTTCAGCACCAAAATGAAAGGGGAAAAGTGCCTGTGCTTTTTTTCTGTGACACGAGTGAATTCTACATTCCCACCTTTGATTAGTTTGGTCAACCTTCCTCTAAATATTTAGTTAATGAAGCCATTTTCCCATTACTCCCCTGTTTCCTTCTTCCTTCCCCCTCCATCTGCCATCCCTAAACCCTTCTTACTATTACTATAAATCCACAGATTCATGAGTGGGAAGGGATTCAAGAAATAAATTAGTTTAGACTAACTGCTCCATTCACCCTGTGCCTTCTCAGACCAAAACATCCTTCCCTGGACACTATTCCCTTGCATGTGTTGGCTCTTCCATTAGAATATAAGCTCCTTTAAGATGGTGGCTGGAAAGCAAGGACTTGCATAAGCTCCCCACCAGGTCCCCTCCAAAAACCTATAAAAAATGGCTCTGAACAAATTCTAGAACTGCAGAACCCACAAAATAGCAGAGGGAAGCAGGGATCCAGCCCGGGACAACCTAGATGGTGGCTGGATGAGGTCTATCGCCCTCGGAGCTGGGGGCAGAGGAGAGTGGAGCCCAGCGTGGGTGGTGGCAGGACCAATCAGACCAGGAGCCAGGTGGGACCTACCCTAGCACCCTGAATCAGTGAGCTGTGGCAGTTACCAGACTTCTCAACCCACAAACACCAAAGACAACAGCGAAAACGCTCTCAGATTCAGACTCAGCCTTTGGAATCTTTCTTTGGTGACAAAGAAGACCAAAATATACAGCCAGAAGAAATCAACAAAGTCAAAGAGCCTACATCAAAAGCCTCCAAAAACATAAACTGGTTTTAGGCCAAATC
>CM053623.1:395858832-395905251 GCA_028646595.1 Phalanger gymnotis
ATATGTGTATATATATATATATATACATATGTGTATGTGTGTATATATATATATACATATGTGTGTATGTATATATATAGTGTGTATATATACATATATAGATAGACAAAGGGCACAGGGTGAGTTGAATATGAAGGGATGATATCTAAAAAAATAAAATCAAATTAAGGGATGAGAGAGGAATATATTGAGAAGGGAGAAAGGGAGAGATAGAATGGGGTAAATTATCTCGCATAAAAGTGGCAAGAAAAAAGCAGTTCTATAGGAAGGGAAGAGGGGGCAGGTGAGGAGGAATGAGTAAATCTTGCTCTCACCAAATTTGACCTCAGGAGGGAATACCATACACACTCAGTTGGGTATCTTACCCCACAGGAAAGGAGGAAGAAGATTAAAAAAGGGGGGACAATAGAAGGGAGGGCAGATAGGGGGAGGAGGTAATCAAAAACAAACATTTTCAAAAAGGGACAGGGTCAAGGGAGAAAATTCAATACAGGGGGATAGGTTAGGAAGGAGCAAAACAGAGTTAGTCTTTAACAATACAAGTATTGTGGAAGGGTTTTATATAAGGATACGCATGTGGCCTATGTTGAATTGTTTGCCATCTTAGGGAGGGTGGGCTGGAAGGGAAGAGGGGAGAGAATTTGGAACTCAAAGTTTTAAAAACAGATGTTCAAAAACAAACAAAAAAAAGGTTTTTGCATGCAACTAGGAAATAAGATACACAGGCAATGGGGCATAGAAATTTATCTTGCACTACAAGAGAAGAAGGGAAAAGGGGATGGGAGGAGAGTGGGGTGACAGAATGGAGGGCTGACTAGGGAATGGGGCAACCAGAATATTTGCCATCTTGGAGTGGGCAGGAGGGTAGAAATGGGGAGAAAATTTGTAATTCAAACTCTTGCGAAAATCAATGCTGAAAACTAAATATATTAACGAAATTAAAGAAAAAAATAAAAAAAATATAAACTCCTTGAGGTCAGAGGCTGTCTTGTTTTGTATTTCTATCCCCAGCAATAAGCATAGCTCTTGGTAAATGGTTTTGAATAAATCCTTTTTTTCATTCATTCATTCCTAAGCCAGGAATCTTTTCTCTAGCATCCAGCTTCTGTTTACATACTTCCTGCAACAGGGGACTCACTACTTAACAAGGAAACTTTTTCGTTGGGGATAGCTCTAATTATTAGGGAGTTGTTATACTGGGTTAGAACCTTTTACCCTGTAATTTCCATTTCTTACCCTTTGGGGCCAAACAAAACAAATCTAATCCATCTTCCCTGTGACAACCCCTCCAGAAACACCTCTGTCATACAGTCCATCTCTTCTCTTCAGCACTTCAGCAAATATTTTCATTTATTTCCTCATATGACATAATTTCCACACCCCTCATTATCGTTGTCTCTTTCTTCTGGCTTAGTTCCAGTTTGTCAGTTACTCTTTTTGCATCTTTAAAATGGAAATATGTAATAGCCATGGTGCTCACCATAGGCAGGAGCCCACGTGGAACTGAGCTGAGCATCGATGGTCTCTCCAGGTCCATGTGCCCAGCACTGAAGCACTATGGGAAGATAAAGCAATCCCTTAATCCTTGTGAGTGTAGCAGAAGGAGGTTGCTGTGTCAAAGACAATTAGCCACTGAACCAAGAAGACCAATTCAGGAGATTTTAAAAGGTTGAATACCTACTCTCACCCACTCTTTTCTTGAGCCTGTGTCCAAGAATTCTCTTTGGGACTTCCCATGGCAGGGCAGGGGAACAGGTCTTGCTCCCAGAAGCTATGAGAGGGATTTACATATGACAACCAACATGTATGCTACCTCAGCCGACCCAAGTCTTTGATACAAAGCAGCCTAACCTTAAACAATGATTCTCAGGATGGCTGAGGAAAATCCTGAATGCATTACTTTACTGATAAAATATAAGCTCCTTGAGGGCAGGCACTGCCTTTTTTTTTTCCTTTGTATTCTCCCTTGAATCATCAGTGCATAGCATAGTGGTTACCAGGTGCTTAATAACTGCTTATTAATTGACAGATTGATGTTTAGAACACTTGCTGGGTGGGGGCAGACTCCATCCTGTAGAAAGAGAAATTGGGTCCAAATCCATATCTAAGTGAAAGTATAAACCAAAGGGTAGGCCAGACCATTGAGGTGGAAAATGTCTTTTAAATATGTATATATTTTTATTTATTTTTATTTTTCAACATTCACTCCTTTTTAAAAATATTTTTTATTTATTTTTAGTTTTCAACATTCACTTCTGTAAGATTTGGAGTTTTAAATTTTCTCCCTCTCCCTTCCATCTTCCCTCCCCAGGACCACGTGCGATCTGATACAGGCTATACATGTACAATCATATTAAAGATATTTCCACATTAGTTATGTTGGAAGTGGAAAATCTGAGTTGGAGATTTCCAACAAAGGAGGTCTACATTTGAAGGCACAGTGTTAGAAAAAAGATTATTTGTCAGACATAGCCACAGGCAGCCCCCACAACCCATTCTGAAGGTATGTCCTTAATTGTAGTGAGCGTAGTCCCTTCCTCATCAGCTCTACGTAGACTCAATCTCGAAGGGTTCACAACGTAATGGAAGGAACACCAGGTACCCAAAAAACTGACTCAGTTATAGAGTAAGATCAGTGCAAAATGCCAGGAGAAAATGCTCTAGAAGGAATTTGAGGAGGGGTGAATTTAGGAAATAGATGGCTAGGTGGCACAGTAGAAAGAGTACTTAGCCTGAAGTCAAGAAGATTCATCTTCCTGAGTTCGAATCTGGCCTCAGACATTTACCAGCTTTGTGATTCTGGGCAAGTCACCTAACCCTGTTTGCCTCAGTTTCCTCATCTGTAAAATGAGCTGGAGAAGGACATGGCAAACCACTGCAGTATCTTTGCCAAAAAAACCCCAAATGGAGTCACAAAGAGCTGGATGCAACTAAATAATGACTGAACAACAAGAAATTTAGGGAAGAAAGTTGAGGAAGGTAATTTTTAGCTCATAGGGAAGGTTTCATTCACGGAGAGGGTGGAATGTGGATTGGGCCTTGAAGGAAGAGGGGAAGGGAGGAAAGGACTCTATTCTAGGAATAGGACGAGGCAAAGTCAAGAGACATCAGGATATAGACGGAGCCAAGAAGTAACTCCATCTGACTAAAATGTAAAGTAGGAGAAGTAACGAAAGATAAGTCTGGGCAAGATTCTTGTTTGGGGGAAGAGAGGATAAAGGATTCTAAGAAAAAAAAAGAGAAGTGATATCAGTGAAATTAATAAGAATAAGAAAGCAAGGAAACAAGCATTTATTAAATACTTACTATATGCCAGGCTCTGGCCTAAGCATTTTACAAATATAATCTCATCTGATCCTCACAGTAACCCTGGGAGGTAGGTGCTATTATTATCCACATTTTATAGTAGAAGAAATTGAGACTGACTCAAGTTAAGTGACTTGCCCAGGAGCATACAGCTAGTAAGTGTCTGAGGCTGGATTTTAACTCAGGTCTTCCTGACTCCAGGTCTAGCACTCTGTTTAATACTCTACCTCAATGCCTTTCAATTATTATGTGGAATAGAACTTGTGATGTATAAACTAAAGATACCACCTTTTTCTGGTTATGCAAAGATAAACAGCTGGAATTCGCTTTTCACAATCTGGGAAATTTGGCAGAGGCTTATGGAGCATGAGCGAATTCCTATCAGAACTGCAAAAAGTTTTTTAAAAGTATGCTAAAAAAGATGGGATCAAGGGGAGAGAACCTCAGTTCTCCTTTCAAGAGATCGGAGTTGTGAGACCCATTAAAAAGTGATTTAAAGATGTCTGTCATAGGAAGAAGGAAAGAGAAAAATGGATATTTCTGCCTGAAAAAGTGATTAAGGAAAAACCAAGATAAAAAACAAAGATGAAGAATTTCTAGCAGACATAGCAAGAAAGGTAAATTTATACAGAAGAAGTCAAGGAGATTCAGAAAGAGAGGGCCAGTTGAAATATAGTTTAAATGCAGTTTGAAAAATATTAGAAAAGATCTATTTATTGTTCATGTTTTCTAGTGGATTTTTTTTAACAGAAAAGGATCTTGCATTTTGTCAAAAGCTTTTTCTGCATTTATTGATAATATTAATCATTTTTTGGTGTTCTTAGTAATGTGGTTAATTATAATTTCCCTAATATGGAACCAACTGAGCATTCCTGCAATAAATCCAACCTGGTCATAGTGTACAATCTTTTTAAATGTTTCTGTAACCCTTTTGCTAATATTGTATTTAAATTTTTGCATCAAAGCAAATTAAAGATATTAGTCTATATTGGTCTTTGAAAATCTTAAGAACTCAGGGAAATGAAATGGTCAACCATGATAGGAATGTGACCTCTCTCTTGTCAGAGGAGTGATAGAGTGTGTTCACAGAATAAACATATATTTTTGGACATGGACAATGTGGCAATTTGTTTTGCTTGATTATGCAATTTATTACAAGGGTTTTGTTTTTCTTTTCTGCAGTAGAGGGAGTTGGAAAGTAGAAAAAAATGAATGCTTGTTAATTGAAAAAATAAAATTCAATTTGAAAAATTAATGCCAGTATAGATCTAGTGAAAAGGGGAATTGTTTTTTTCAGCAGCTGCAATGCTTGCCTTCCAGAGGGATTCTAACTCACAAGATGGTTTTATAAGTCTGGAGGAGATTGTGTAGGATGGACACTGCGGGAAAGAGAAATTAACAGAGGGTTATCATGACAGCAGCTCCAAATTCAGTTCCCATCCAAGGAGAGCTGATGGGCTTTCAAGTGCTTCGGATTTCTCTATTTGTTTGTGGGCTCTGGTGAGTCCATAGCATCTTATGCATTTTGTCTAGGACAAAATAAAAGCAATTTCACACCTTCCCCTTCTTCCCCCTCAAAAAAAAAGGGAAGGGAGAGAGGAAATAAGCAGAGAACAATATTGTAAAAGATTGGGATAGAGAAAACCATCCAGGAGGAGGGGGTGGCTGATATGATCAGAAAGGTACAGATAGTTCAAGAAGAAAGAGAACTGATGAAAAGCCAATAGATATAATGGCGAATGAGTTTGTTGGCAGCCTTAGAGAGAGCAATTTTAGTAGAGTGAAGGGATTGGAAGAGAGATTACAGCAGAATGAGAAGTGAGTAGGAGGTGAGGGGGCAATGATCACAGAACAAACAATCTCTAAAGGGTCAAAATTGCAAGTGACCCACAGGGCAATGGAAAGACAAAAATGGTGGATGTAAGTGGGCCGCAGCCTATTACCAATGATGATTTGCAGATAAAAAGAGTCATAAAATCTATCAACAAGGACAGGACAGAAATATCATGGGAGGGAAGGATAACAAATACAGAGCCTCCATATTACCCTGGTATCTATTGCATTTGTTAAAAGAACTAAAGGAAGGTGCCCAGTATCTTTCATAGATTCTCTTTGGAGAATTTATAGACTGATATAGGCATGAATGATACCCAATAAACTCATGTATGACTACTTTGATATATGAAAGTATAAAGGCTAACCTGCCCTGTTTTTCTTCTTGTTCTTTTTCTGCTTCTCTGACAAACTCCTTTTCACTTTCCTTTGCTAAGTCAACATCCACCCCCTGCCTTTTATAGTAGGTGTGCCCAAGGCTCTTTCTTGGGCCCACATCTTGTCTTTTTTTCCCCACTCTCCCTAAATAAGCTCAATAAATGCCATAGACTCAATAATCATTTCTATGCCTTTGGCTCTCAGACAAGGGTCTAATCTCTGCTGAATTCCATATTATGACCTGCCAGTGGATATAGCTTGGGCATCTTTCTCAAAGTCAACGTGTCCAAAACTGACCCCATTTTCTTGCCTGATAACCCCAATTCTCCTCCAAATTTTTCTGTTTCTCTTAAGGACACTAGCATTTTTCCACTAACCTCAACTAATATCAACAGAAGCCTCTTTCAACTCTTCACTCTTCCTCACCCCCCATAAGCAGTTGTTGCCAAATTTTGTCAACTCTTTGTCCACATCTTTTTTCTTATCCATTCCCTTTTCGCTACTTAGACAGCTACCATCCTAATTGAAGCTTTCATCACCTTGCCTTCATGAAATCTCAGAGTTGGAAGGAAGCTCAGAAATCATTTAATACAACTGACTGCAACACATGGTAATCATACAACTTTTGTTTGAAGACCTCTGGGGTAGAAGCAATATCTGCTATGTAGGCTAGGTTAGTTTCTCCTTAAAACACATTGAAACTATCTTCAAGATGTAATGGATGAGGAAGAAGAGGCAAGAGTGTCCCTCCACATGCTACCCTACATCCTCAGCCCAGATTCCATTGCTGGTACTGCTCTTGGTCCATCACCACCATATTGCAAAAAAAAAAAAGTCCGAAAAAGATGCTAAGGGAAATAAAATTAAGGCCAAGGAAGAACCACAGAAGATGTTGGCACAGTTATCTGCTAGGCACGTCTCTAGAAATTCAGAGCCTAAACCCAAAGAAGAGACAAGCCCAAAGAGAAAAGGGAAAAGACCGAAGCCTGTATAGATTCTAACAACTCTACAGAAAAAGATGCCAGAACAGATCAGGAATAGGAAACTGAAAGTACTAGAAATGTGAAGTAAATTGTGTGAATTTTTAATAACTATATTTCTGATGACTTTACAGTTTGAAATACTGTTTTTTCTATCACATTTTATAAAAAAGCAGAATTTCATTTTACTTTTTTTTTCTTAAAGTTACATTGTGAATACACTAAACACTTTATAGTTCTGAAGGGACTGAACAGATGTCACAGATAGGATGTCTTAGAATCTGTATTGAAATTGGTAGGGATTTCTTCTCCTCTCAGTTTTTGAGAGGACATCTCTTAAATACAAAGAGATACTTCTCTGGCATTTACACATATGGAGTACATATGAGATGCATTGGTGTAAAATACTGGTGTGAACAGCTTGTCTAGTGGAGCTGGGAATGGGTAACTTCAAAAATGTGTACTTTTCCTTCCCTGGCTGCCATTAGCATCCACTTTACTCCTTCAAAGACAAAGGACACTTCTCCACCTCCCTCCCTTTCCCAGCCCTCCCCGACTGTCTTTCAGGCAATCTGGATTTCAATAGTAGCTTCCCCAAATGAGATCACTTCCCCAGAACAGTTTTTATTCCTTTTGTATTGGAGATCATGTTTCCAATCAAGAATTCTGCAGTTTTTATTTCATTTCCTCAAAGTCAGAGTAGGCTTGTAAAAAGTTTTATTTGCTCAATGCCCAAGTGTTTACCCTCATTCTAAGCATTCCCATAGTATAAAGTACAAAATGAAGATTCTTTATTGGCTTTTATAATGATCACGTTTTTTGGTAATCCATGGAGAATGGGAGTTTGAAATTTGTATACTTGTGGCAATTGTAGCTCTTATCTTACCTGAATTACCATGATTTTTTAAATAACAAGTGTCTTTATTAAAGCTCGATACATTTTGTCTTCGGGTGGGGATAGTGGGACTTTGAGAGGGCAGTTCCTGAGGAATCAGAAGCCCATCCCTCTGTCCAGCAGAACAGTTTAAACAATGCAAACATTCAGCTGAATCAATATTTGTTGAAAATACTCTCCCTGATATGACTAAGAAAATCTCCTTATGTTAACTGTTAGAACCATAAGGCATTTTCTCCCATTAGAATGTCAAACCTGAATTACCAAACCGGCCTCCAACAACTCAGGGGATGGGAAACCCATTGCCTCTCAAGGGACCCCGTTCTACTTTTGTTATAGGAGAGTTCAAATTGTTAAGAAATTTTTTCCTTATGTCAATATAAATACATTTGCCTCTTTAAAACTTCCACCCATTTCTCTAAGTTCTGTCCTCTAGAGCAACAAAAAAGTCTTCTCCCAGCATGATGGTCTTTCAAGTACTTAAAGACAATTATCATAGCCAGTTTGAGGCTTCTAATCCTTTTAAGCCAAACAGCCGTTCTTTCAAGTAATCCACGCAAGAGCATGATCTTAAAGTCCTCCACCACGTTGCCTGCCTTCCTCTGTGTGCTCTCTAATTTACCAATGTCCTTCTCAAAATGTATTGCCCCAAAGTGAATACAATACCCCGGATGTGATCTGACCAGGGCAAAGCCTATGAGATTATCACTGCCTCATTCATAGAGCTTATGCCTAAAATCAGAGTAGCTTTCTTGGTTGCTACATCACCGTACTCGTTGTTACTGGGTTTGCAGTCTATTCAAACTCGCAGATCTTTTTTAGATGGGCTGCTACATAGTCATACTGCAAATGATACTAAGTTGATTTTTGGAATCCCCAAAGTTATTCCTTTTAAATTCAATTTTGGTAGATGGATCCCAATGTTCTAGCCTGAGAAGATCTTTTTGAATCCTGATTCTAGTTGTTCAGAGCATCAGCTTTCCCTCCCAGCTTTGTAATAACCTTCACACTGGATATGCATAACATCTATGCTTTCATCCAAGTCATTGATAAAAATGTCAAATAGCACAGTTGCATACAGATTCCTGGGGGCACTTCACTGGAGACCTTATGCCAAGTTGACTGAACCATTAATGACTATTTGTTAGATGGGGGTGATTTCAGAAAAACATGGTAATGCCTATATGATCTGACGCAAACTGAACTGAAAAGAACCTGATAATCGTTGTACACAGAAACAGCAATGTTGTATTGATGACCAACTGTGAAAGACTTATCTACTTTGATAAACACAATGACCCAAGACAATCTCAAAAAACTCATGATGAAAAAATGCTATCCACTTCCAGAGTACTGACGAACTCTAAGTGGAAATTGAAATATAATATTCTTTCCTTCTTTTTCCTACTGTTTAAAAAATATGACCAATATGGAAATATTTTGCATGATTTCATATATATATATATATAATTGATATCATATTGCTTGCCTTCTCAGTGGGTATGTGAAGGAATGGGAGGGAGAGAGAGAATTTGGAGCTCAAAATTTGAAAAGAAAAGAAATGTTAAAAATAAATGAGTAATAATTTTAAAAAACCAAACACCATTCATTGTGTCCAGTCATTCAACCAATTTGTACCCAAATTGTGCTATTATTTAGCCCATATCTTTGCATCTTTTCCACAAGCATAGTCAAAATTTTATTAAATGCTTTACTAAAAATCTAGATAAACTCTATTGACAGCATCCATTCTCCTGATCTAGGGGAAAAGAAAATAAGACATGCTGTTTGTTATTATGTATATATGTATCTAATGACATGCTGCATTTCTTCAGTAGAATATAAGTACCTTATGGGCAGAAACTATTTTTGTTTTGTCTCTTATATGATACAGTGTTTTGTATTTATTAGGTGTGTAAGAGATGGTTGTTGCATTAGACTGGACTGGACTGGACTAGAAAATTCCACATTGGCTCTTCATGACCACTGTGGCCTTCTCTAAATCACTTCTTGTTGGTGTTGTTCTGTTGTTTTCACTCATGTCCCACTCTTTGTGACCCCATTTGGGGTTTTCTTGGCATAGATACTGGAATGGTTTGCCATTTCCTTCTCCAGCTTGTTTTACAGGTGAGGAAACTGAGGCAAACAGGGTTAAGTGACTTTCCTAGGATCACACAGTCAGTAAGTGTCTGAGGATGGACTTGAGCTCAGCTCTTCCTGACCCCAGGTCCTGTACTCTATCCACTGTGCCACCTTGCTGCCCCACTCTAAATCCCTATCATTTGATTAATGTTATAGAATGCTTTCAGGAATTTAGGTCAAGTTCCCTGGCTTCTGGACTGAAAACTCAGAACAATATTTGGCTTTATCCAATTGTGCAGCACTCCTTTAATTCTCCATGACCTTTCAAAGATGGCTCAATATTCATATCCATCAGTTCTTTTAAGTCTCCAAGGATGTAGTTCCATTGTGAGTCTCTAACTTACCTTTCAATACTTATGTTACATTCTCTTCTTCACGTACTCCATGTTCTGTGAGTTCTGGGCCAGGGGACTTGAATTCCATCAAGAATAGTGAGATAACCCTCTTATTAGTACTTTGCTTATCTTGGGTACCAACTCCCTAATAGCCACCTCTTGCCTAGGCTCCTAAATGTTCTCCCTTTGTACAGTCTGTCCCCTCTCCATTTTATCCTATACACAGATAGAAGATAATTTTTTTGCAGTCATGAAAAAAAAAACACTTCCATGTTAGTCATGGTATGAAAGAAAATACAGACGAAAAAAAGAAAAGTAAAGTAAAGAAAAAGTATGCTTCGATCTGCACGAAATAATTTTTCTTAAAGCACGTATGTGGCCATATCACTTCTCAGCTCAAGGATCTTCAGTGGTTCCATATACCACTAGGATAAAGTACAAATCTTATTCCATTCTAATCCAATAAGCATTTATTAAACACCACTATGTGCAAGGCACTGTATGAGGCTCTAATGATACAAAGACAAAACAAAACAGCCCTTGCCGTCAAGAAACTTGCATTCCATTGAAGAGATATAAGAAATAAATAGATAAGTATATATGATATTTCAAGAAGGGAAATAGTCCTAACAAACAGAGGTATCGGGAAAGACTTCCCAGAAGAGATGGCACATGAACTGAGCCTTGACAGATGCTAGATTTTCTAAAGGGCAGCAGTAAAGAAACAGTGCATTCAACAGTCTGTGCAAAGCATAGAGATAAGAGATGAACACTGACTTAGGAGAAAAACAAGTGGCCTGGTTTGGTTGGACAGAGAGGGCATAAAAGGGAGTGGTGTACAACATTCCAGGAAAGGTGGGCTTCAGGCCAATTCTAAAAGGCTTTAGATGACAAGCTAAATAATGTAAATTCCAGACAAGGCATCCTCTGTCTTTTGATTGTCCTTGCATAAAAATCGGGGTAAAGGAAGGCAAAAACAGAAGGGTTAGATGTGACTACCTGTTTATAATGAAATGATAGTTTATTCTAAAAAAGCATTACTCACATCAAGTATCTGCCATCACAAAGGGAAGAAATCCATTCCAGAAACAGGAAACACAGTGAACAAAGGCCTGGAAATGGAACGGGGCAAGAATAGGGGACAATAAGATCTATAAAAGTCATGCCTTAATACAGTTTCTGAATAAGTGAAATGCAGTAACATGAGATGTCAGAAAATTAAGCTGGAGCTGGATTGGGGGATGAGAGAGCGAGAGATTAGGAGGGGCTGAATGTCAGAATGAAGAAATTATACTTTATTCAATAGGTCATAGGGAGCCATTGAATATTTTTTAACAGAGAAGTAATCTAACCAAAACAGTACATTAAATAATTTAAGTATCATAGTAAAAGACTAAAGAGGATAGACTACAGATAGGAAGGCAAGCCAGGAGGCCTTTCCTAGTACTTCTAGCTACCAGTGCCTGTGACTCTAAGGTTACTTTATGTCTGTTTTGTATGTAGCTTGTACATATACATATATATATACATATATATGTGCACGTGTGTGTATTACATACACATAATATATATGCATATATACACACCTATATATGTATAGATTATTTCTCCAGTTAGAACGTAAGCTCCTTGAGGGAAGAAACTATCTTCTCTTTTGCTTAAAATGGTCTGAGAAGTAAAAAAAAGTCCCTAAACTGGGGTAGTTGCAGTTGGAGTAGAAGAAAGGAGAATAGATACCAGAGGTATTTCAGAGGAAAAATCAACAAGATGTAGTACGTGATTGATTGGATGTAGGCAAAGGTGATTGAATTGGGAAAAGTCAGTCAAAAAGCATTAATTAAGTACCTACTATATGCCAGACACTATGCTAAGCTCTAGGGATACAACAAAAGGCAAAAGGTGAGGTCCCTACCCTTGAGGAGCTTATACATCAATGAGGGAGAAGACATGCAAACATATATGTATAAACAAGCTATATACAGGATCAATAGGAAGTAATCGATAGAAAGGTGCTAGAATTAAGAGAGATTGAGAAAGGCTTCTTGCAGAAGGACATTGATGTTTGGAGCCTGGCATAAATTTTTTATACCAATAACTCCTAGACCTCTATAGCCACCCCTAGTCTTTCCGCTGAGTTCCAGTACCAAATCACAAACCACCTAGTCAAGTGTCTTTATTAAGTGCCAGCCAGATGCCAGGCACTGGAGGTACAGAGACAAAAAACAGCCCCTGCTCTCAGGGAGCTCGCAATCTAATGAGGGAGACAAGAGGCAAACAATTCTGCACTACTAAGATATATACAGGGCAAAGTGGAGATAAACTCAGAAGGAAGGCACTAAGATGAAGATGAATTGGGAAAGACTTCTTGTAGATGAGACCTGAAGGAAGTCAGAGAAGCTGGGAGGCAGGGATGAGGAAGGAGAGAGTCCCAGGAATGAGGGACGGCAAGGAGGCCCATGTCGCTGGCTCAAGTGGTATGTAGAGGAGTATAAGGACAAGGTTAAGGTGAGGAAAAGTAGGAACAGAAGAGGAGTTTTATTTTGGGTTCTTGACTCCTCTTTCTTATTCACCCCACATAGCCAATAAGTTACCAAATATGGTGATTTCTCTCCGTACCATGTGCTTTCTCGCATATATCCCACGAAAGAAACTAAAAAGGTACCCAATGTACAATGGAGGTCAGATATACATAGTCATTTATTTCCCCCACACAAAAGTACATAACACACGAAAGCTGAATAAGCATGCGTTGATAATTAACTCATTATTCCTCTTTTACTTTCCTGGAGGCGGACACTTACACATCAAAAAATGAAGCATTTTTGTGGGACTGTCAAATAACCATTTCGCCTTTATGTTGGCTCTGCAGTTTCTGAACCACTCCACAAAGGTGCAAATCTTCTAGCGAAGCAGTAAGTGGTTGGGCCCATCTTTCGGGTAGCAGTCATTTTCTCTAAGAAAAGGGTAATTGCAGAAAGCTCCTGCTGCTTCCGGCTAAGGGACTTGAGCGCCAAATCTCAAACTCAACAAGTGGTCTCTAAGACTGGAAACATCCATCTCAGGATTGCTGTTCGGTCACCTATCTATGCTCAGGGGAAGAAATACGAAGCAGAGGACCTTGACAAAAGTCCTGACAAAAATCTAGGTCCTTAAGATTTCAACCGAGGCTCAACTAAATGAGCATGTGCAAGTAGCCACTATAGGTTGGGGAGAGGAGTGGAAGAAGAATTCCTCATACCCCTCCTCACAGAGTTCCTACATACTTAGTATATGGGAAGGGAAAGAATAGGAACAGAAAATGTTTCTCCCTTTTAAGTCCACTAAGTGGATAGCTCTTCCTAGCTCAGTAGCTAATCCCTGTTTTATATGTCTCATTTCCCATGCTGCCGTCACGGAGGCCAAAGAATCTCTGTATGAGCCCAAAGAGCCAAATCCTTCAGTGCTGGAGTCCACTGAGTGGACAGCTCTTCCTAGCTCATCTCTTTCTGTGCTTCCTCCCCCATCCCTGCTACTCTAATGGAAGCCAAAGAATTACTATATTACCCTCAAAGGGCCAGATCCTTCAGTGCTGGGTCACGGAATTTGTGATATGCCAGAAGTAGCCAGAGAAGCTCAGTTCAGCTTCACACGTGCTCCATCGAAGGATTTGCAGCTATCTCCGTTACACTTATAAATTCCTCATTTGAATAGTTTTCTAAATGTAGACATCTTTCAATTTAATTATTGAGCGTCTCCCGTCCCTTGCAAGGCTGACTTCGCTTTTAGAATTTTAGTTTATGGAATCCTGCTAATCTTTCCTCTGAATCTTTTGAAATCGATTCCTCTAAATCTAGAGTACATGTCAGATAGTGCCTACATTTTCTTTCCTATACTAGAGGGGGAAGTACCTCATATAGTTCATGGCACATATTAGGGAGGTGGTATGATAAAGTGGAAAAGGATTGACTCTGGAATCAGAGGATGTGGGTTCAAATTTCACCTCTGATGCCTACTTACTTGTGCTTCTGTGGGCAAGTTAACAACCTCCTCCGGTCACCTAATCTATGAAGTGTAAATCTGCAAATGTGAGGAAGCTGGACAAAATGGCATCTGGAGACCCTTCAAGCCCAAGACATATGGTGGTAGTAAATGCTAATTGAATTGAATTGCTTCAGGTTGGATCTGATACTAGGGATGCTATGAAAGGGTCTCAGCTTCCTAGGAGTTATAGGACCTCAGTCTGTGGCCCACAAATCTGATCTCTAAAAACTATCAGTATTCTGATATGTACTGAAATGTGGTGATCCATGCCCAGCCCAGTAACAAAGGTGTCTGGTTCACTGCCTCCACGAGGTTTGAAACTTCATCCTGATGGGGAAGAGTTCTTTCCATAAGGTATAATTGTGTTCCCTAAGGGTCAGTTTGTAGAAGAGTACATATAATTTGGTTGGTTTTGGTGGAGGATAGTATTGCCCTACTGCTATATCTAAAACATCTATTTCTACCGTAAAAAGTCACTTGGCATGTGTAAAGATTAAGAGCTGGGCAAAAGAAAATTATTTTGTTAGAGCTTCAAAGAAAGTTTGGCAAATGAGAAGGCATGGCTCTTCAATGGCAGGTAGAATCTGGATTGAATAATAAAGCATGACAATGGGGGAATTTGTTTTGCTTGACTATGCATATTAGTTACAAGGGTTTCTCTCTCTCTCTCTCTCTCCCCTCCCCCCCTCCCTCCCTCTTTTTTAATAGTCAAGGGAGAGAGGAGAAAAAAAATGCATTTAACTGAAAAAATTTTAGTTTAAAGAAAAAAAATTAAAGGCATGAACTGCAGGCAGCGTCCTGTGGCTCCGAGTATGTGCTGTGAGCTCTCAAGGCTTGAAGGGACTTGTCAGCAAAGGACAATATGATCCTGATGGGGATCCATCTGGATACATTATAAAGGGATTGTGATCCCAAAGAAACTTCTCAGGTTAAACATATACTTAAGCTTGGCATATAATTTAGTAGACAGAAGTGAGGTAAAGTTATTCAGTCATGGGTAACATGCTGCATCTGATGCTGAGACCAAGTTTTATCAAAATTGATCTGGAAAGCAGGTCTCCAAAGATATCCTTCATCATTTGTTGACATATTGCCAAGTGCATTGTCATTCAAATGGCATCACAGTGTATCCATAAGGCCCTAATCAGATCCATGATGTGGTCTTCTTCTTACCACAACCACCACCTGCAAGAGTTGGACCAAGTTTTGTTTCCATGATCCCAAGAAGGCAGTGAGATACAACAGAAAAAAAGCTGAATACTATTTTCACTTTCTTTATCTTTTTCTTGATTTTTTTTCCTTTTGGTCTATTTCTTATTTTACAACATGATTGATAGGGAAATGTGTTTTACATGATTGCACATATATGAACTATTTAAAATTCTTACCTTTTTAGGGGTGGGGGAAGGGAGGGAGAAAGGGAGAAAATCTAGAATTCAAAATCTTTTTAACGTGAGTTTTTAAAATTATCTTTACATGTAATTGGGGAAAATAAAATACTATTAAAAACAAAATTAAAAAAGGAAGAAAGAATGCTGAATCTGGATTCAGAGGACCTGGGCTGGGGCCCTGACATTGATGCTTGCTACTTGTTTGTCTTTGAATGAGTTATTATACATATATATATGTGTGTATATATGTATATATATAATGTGTGTATATTTATGTGTATATATAATATGTGTATATTTATGTATATATATAATGTGTATATATTTATGTATATACATATATCATCTATTTTTTTCTATATTTTAGTAAGTTATCTCTTGATTGTTGTTGTATAACCTGCAAGATAAGATAGTCAGACTAGATAACCTCCAAGGCCCCTCCAGTTCTAGATTTGTGATCTAAGACCATTGCCCTTTTGCTCGGTCCTCTAAAACCACACAAATCAAATCCATTTTCTCTTTTGTATGACAGACCTTCTAATGTTTAAAGACTGATAGATACGTGATTTTTTGCAACACTTTGCCTTTCTCAAAGTAGAGCTGATATGAAATGATACAGGCTCTGTCAGTCACAGTCTCTGCAGCTAATGGTTTTACTTACTTTTTTTTCACTCTGATAAAGGAATGGAAGGAGATGTTTGTTGCTGAGTGTCCATAGGACAAAAGATTACATTAATAAAACATTTTAAAAAAAAGATTGATGTTATTTCCCCCCATTCCATCCCATCCTATAAAATATTTTCCTCTCCAGTCCAAACATTCCTAGTTCCTTCCTATGGCACAATCCCTATGTCTCTCATTACCTTAACCACCCTTCTCTGGATATGTTCCAGCTCATTGGTGTTTCCCAAAACTGAACATAATAGTCTAGATGTGGCCTGGCCAGGACATTTCTGCCTTCATTCTAAAAATGATTTTTTTGTCATTTAGTCATTTTTCAATCATGTTCAACTCTTCATGACCCCTTTTGGAATTTCCTTGCCAAAAATGCTAGAGCAGTTTGCCATTTCCTACTCCAGCTCATTTTACAAATAAGGAATTGAGGCAAACAGGGTTAAGTGACTTGCCCAGGGTCACACAGCTAGTAAGTATCTTAGGCTAGATTTGAGCTCAGCTCTTTTAGATTCCAGGTCTGGTATTCTCTGCACTGTGCCATCTAGCTACCCTCTAAAAACAATTACATTTTCATTTATAACTTAAGGTTGCATTCTAATGAGGAATTAAGAATAAAAAGGACTTTCAAGATACCAATGTGAAAAATCCTAGGACAGTCCAGGGTTCCTGAAAATATATCAGATTATACACGTAGATAATTATATACTTATAATGTAATAGTTATATCATTATATAAAATATGTGTATATATAACTTTTGACTGATCCCATAAGAGCAAGGCATTTTATTGAAAGAGACTGAGTCCAAAAATTAAATTTTTTGACTACCATTTCCAGCCATGGAACAAACCAGTAATCACTGATAACAAAGATTTGTAAAATGTCAATATCGTGGTCATTGGAACAGACAATGTAAGTAAGACCCAGAAGCAATTGAACATAGTAGCTTAGTGTTCAACAAACCCAACATCTACAACTGAGATAAAGACTCCCTTTTCAACATGAAATCAAGATTCTAGAAGTAATATTAGGAAAATATATACCAGCAATACTACGGCCAGGCATATTCATCAAGGTGGTTAAAGACAGAGTGAAAGGTCCCTCATATTTATAGCAGTGTTTTTTTGTAGTAACAAAGAACTAGAAGAAAAATAGGTCCTCATCAACCAGGGAAATGGCTGAACAAATTTCGAAGCATGAATGTCATACAATATTATTGCACCATAAAAAATGATCAATAGAATTCAGAGAAACTCGACATTTGAGTGACCTGATGCTATGTTGAATAAAGCAAAACTGGGAAGACAAATTACGTGATGACTATAATCACGAAAAGGAAAGCAGCACTAAAAAGACTTTAGGGTTCTGATCAACATATAGACCAACCCTGACCATAACAGACTGATGGGGAAGTGTGCCTCCCAATCCTTGCCAGAGAAGTGGTGGGTTGTAACTGTGGAATATAGGATATTTTTTCATATGTGGACAAATGTGTTGATTTGTTTTGCTTAACTGTACTTCTTTGCTACAAAGGAGGGTTTGGTTGAGAAAATGGGATGTTATTTTTTTAAAAAGCACCAATAAAACAATCCCCACCCCCAAAGAGTGTCAACATCTCTCCTGAACTACTAGCACTATTCTCCTCAGTTGGCAAGGCTTGTGATGAAAAACAGGTGTTATCATCAATCATCAACAAAATTCTCAAATCTTTTTGAATCCAGGCCATCCTGACGGAACTAGTCTCAGGCTAGCGAGCAATAACCTCATGGAGAGAGCTTTGACCTTGGGCACTCATTCCAGGTTTTTGTGACACATCAGATCTTTGACATAAAGGTTATTCAGCACAAAGCAGGAGGGAAAAACTGTAGTGGAAAAAGCCAGGTAAAAGAAGGAAGAAGGCAGCTACCATCTCTACAGAGCAGGACTTTAAAGCATCTAGTTCATGGGCCACAGCGAAAGTTGGCCTGATGAAGACGTGCATAAATTTGGAGGCAACAAAGGACATAACATACCAGCTGTCACTTCCAATAGCATCACCTGTCTGCCAACTGGACACGCAGTACTCCACCAAAAATGTCACCTTCACCAACCTTTATCTCATTTCATTATGATCTAATTGATTCTCAAGATCGCCATCTCCCTGCCACATAAAATCACCATGAGTCTCAACGACTTGGCTTAAAGTATAGTTAGTAAAACTATAGTCACCTTGGGATCTTGAATCTCCTTATCAGATGAAGCCCCTTCACTATGTCTATCTCCCCTACCCACTTCCACTTTGACTGAGAATTGATGACTGCCTCATTTCTCAATTAAGGTGGTTAGAGGTAGGCATGTTCAAGATATGCTGTGGAACCAGCTTAGAAATTGCTGATGGGGAGTAAGAGAAAGGTCAAGAGAAAAAAGGCAGAATTGTGCCTTACTGACTCAGGGACACAACTGACTACTTGGATGAATTATTGCAGCCTAAAGCTGATTTGGCCAGAAAAGAGGAGAGGAAGCTGGCACCCAAAGTCTTAGGTAGATGTTAGCTGAGGTTAAGAGAAGGTAGTTTAATGTGGAAATGTTTTGCGCAACTTCATCTATATAATAAATATCATATTGCTTGTTTTCTCAAGGGGTGGGGGAGGAGTAGGAGAAAGGGAGAGGATTTGGAACTCAAATTTTTTAAATTAATGTTAAAAAAATCTTAAATGTAATTAGGAAATATTTTTTAAAAATATATTAAAGAGAGAGGGTGGGAGGAAGGGAAGGATAGAGAGAGAGAGAGAGAGAGAGAGAGAGAGAGAGAGAGAAAGAAAGAATCAGCATTCCCACCATTCTATTTTCAGATAAAGCTAGAAGGATGTGCTTCTAAGGACCAAAGAGGAAATGACATGTTTTGCTATGGCAAAGACTGATTTTCTTTGACTGTGGAGCTGGGAGAAAGTAGCTAGGTACACATCACACACTAACTGAAAGAGCTGACCCTGCCAGAGTGGGCAGTTAGTTATCCCCCCAACCCTCAGGGTTGCAAGGATGGTTCTGATGGTCTTAGTGGAAAATCCCAGAATAAGATGAGTATCCAGCTGGAGGCTTCCCCTCTCTCCCTTGGCCCTGTTCAAAATGATCAAGAGGGAGTTCCCAATTTTAGTGAGCGCTTTCTCATCTGACAATGTATTTGCTGGTCATGCATGAGTTTTCTTGAAAACCTGCAATGCATGCCCTGCTCTGTCTCATAATAGGCCTTTGCTGACTTCAATGCCCAGCTCAAAAACCACCTTCTATATGAGGCCCTCCCTACTCTTACAGCTATTAGTGGCCTCCATCCCTAAACTAGTATAAAAAAAATGAATGTTACACATATTTATGTATGTGTTGTCATAGAATGGAAACATCTCTTTCATTTTTGTCTTTGTGCCCATGGAAGGCATTTAATAGATGCCTAGGGGTGGGGTTTAATTTTCATGTTTACTTCTGACACCAGACAAAAATGTTTAATTCTTAACACCAATAAGGAGCATTTTTATATACACAGCAGAATACACACACACACACACACACACACACACACACACCAGGGATAGAAGGATTACTTTGAGATCAATGTGGCCAGACAAAATAATAACAGTGTGGTGGTGTCGGTTGCAGTGGCGGGTCCCTGGCCTTGTCTCAGCTGTTCGGTTTCAAAACCTTGTCAGTAGATCTTCAAGAAATTGTCACTGCAAACTCACTGTGTAGGCCTTGGACCTCCTGGACCCCCAATCCTATGAGAAGTCTGAAAAACATATTTCCCCTCTCTGATCTGCAAAAACCTATTCCTTTTTCTCCCTAGACCCTAGGCTTCCCCCATATGCCTGTTTGTTTTTCATATTTAAAGAGTTCCCTTGATTTCTGTCCAGTCAATCCAGAAAGAGGATCAGAAGGGGCATGCTGGGTGAGCATTCACACCTCAGAAATCAGAATGAATGTACAAATCAGGGCTTGATTTATTATTGGTTGTCTAGACTTAAGAAAGCAAAAGAGAAAATGTTATAATGCAGATTTACCTTAAAACTGTGTTGTTATGTACATTTTCCCAGAGTATTTACCATCACACTCCTGATTGTATATAAAACAGGGAATCTATTTTATAACTTTTGCTTTAAAGACATTATATAATAAATTCCATACATTACTTTCAAAAATGTCTTGCTTATTTGAGTTTCCTTCTGTATTTCTTTCTGTTCTCTTTTGTGTATTTTTTTTAAGTTTCAGTGGCTCTTTTTTTAAATCACAATTACTAACCCCACCTTTCCTTTCTGAGAGCCCCGCTATTAAAAACTAAGAGAAAGAAAAAAAAAGCTTTTTACCAAATCATCATGAAATGCAAGGGGGCATTTCACTCATAGTCAAGCAAAATGAATCCACACAATAATCATGTCCAAAGACACACATCCCTTTCTATGCCCTGAGTCCGTCACCTCTCTTTCAGGAAATGTGTAGTACACTTCAGCATAGTATCCCTGCAGGTGTGGCCAGTCATTGCTTTGATCAGACTTTTTAAGTCTTCCAAGGTTGTTTTTCTTTACTGTGTTGTGTCTTTGTACAAACTGGTTCTGCTCTAAGATATTCTTGTTGATTAATTGACTGGCTCCCCGAAGGGATTTCATTGTCACTTCCTCAAATAGCAGCTTCAGTATCTTTAAGTAGAGAGAGGGGAACAATCACTACACTTTGTATAACCAACTGTTCCTGAATTACATCTCACCTGAGAGAGACTTGTGTGGATGGAGGAGCAGACTCCTACGCAACACCTCAGTCAAGGAATAAAAACCTAGAGGGAGGCACGCTCTTGACCCAAATCAGAGACTGCCAATGTAAGACTTAATCTTTTTAATTGGATTATCTAAGACTAGTGGGGAGTGGTTATCCCAGCTGGAAAGGATTCTGAACTGCCTAGAGGAGCCTAGTTCCACTAAGGCATTAGGGTTGTTCTGCTTAGCTCAGGAATTACCAATTAATACATCAACCAATAATTATTTATTAAGTACTTACTCTGTGCCAGGCAACATACTAAGCCCCGGGAATGCACTTTTTCTTAAAAGTGAGAATAGTCCCTGCCCTCAAGAAGCTTACAGCCTAATGGGAGAGATAATATTTACCTAAATAGGTATAGTCAATATACATATAAAGTAGATAGGGAGGCACTAGAAGCTAGAGACACTAGGAAAGGCCTCCTACCGAAGGTGGCATGGAAGCTGAGTCTTACAGGATGCCACAGGTTCTAAGAGGCAGAAGTGAGAAGAGGACATTCTAGCATTCCAGAGCTGGGTAGGTTCATAGAGCTAAAGCTGGGTGGTGAGAGAGGGGAGAATCCCAGAGACCATCCAGTCCAATCCTTGTATTTTATTTCTCTAAATTACATTATATTTTATTTTCAACTGACATTTATTTTCTCTTTCTCTCACCCCTTCCTCAAGTTTAAAAGAAAAAAATTAAAGCAAAATCCTTATAATAAATGTGCATAGTCAAGCAAAACAAATTTCCGCATTGTCCATGTTCAAAAACCATGTATCTCTCTCCGCATCTTGACTCCATCACCTCTCTGTTAGGAGGTGTGTAGTGTAATTCATCATTAGTTCTCTGGAATCATTAACTCTTGCATCTTAAGTCATTTGACCAAGGTCGCCCAGATGTTAAGTAGTAGAGCCAAGATTCCAACCCAGATTCAATTATTCTGAATCCACCATATTGTTTCTAAATCATCTAAATCTGCTATAGGTTAGGGAGGAAGCACTATATGGTCTCATAAACACTGAATGTAGAATTAGGAGACCTAGCTTTGGCAGTCACCCAACGTGTGACTTCAGACAAATAAGTTATTTAACCCCTCTGGGCCTCAGTTTCCTTGTCTATGAAATGAGAAAGTTAAGTTATGGGCTATCTACGGTTTATCCCAATGCTTAAGAGTCTTATGAGGAAATGTTCCACCAACAGAACAGGAAGAGGGCTCCTCTTTGGACCCAGATGGATGTAACCTCCCCTGTGACCTCATGTTTATGTCTGTCCAATTGATTTTCTCGGGTCAGTGTCTAGGCAGGGGTTGGGAACTTGTGGCCTGGAGGCCATATGTGGGTGTCCAGGGAAACTGTCCCAAGGGCCCTGACGCCATGGACTAACTGGTGCAGATAATTAGATTTTTCCCAATGTTATGTAGTACTAAAATCATAGGATTATAGGATAGAGTTTTCTAAGCGTTTATTAAGCACTTAACTATGTGGTAGTAACTGTGATAAGCCCTAGGGAAACAGATACAAGCAAACAGATACTGTTCCTGCACTATAGCAGCTTACATCCTAATGGAGAAAGACAACACATAATGGGCAGTTGGAAAACGGGGTGATGTGGCACACAGCAATATAGCATGGTGAACAGTTGGAGAGTTAGGGCTGGAACCAACCTTAGAAGTCACTGAGTTCAATTCCCTGGTGTTATAGATTAGTAAACTGAGGCACAGAGGGATTAAGTGATTTGTCCTGGGTAAGATGATCAATTGGAGCCTGAGGGAGACGAGATACAAATTTAGGTCTTCCTGCCTCCAAGTCCAGTGTTCTCTCCATTACACCACACTGCCTCCAGTCAACCAGGTAAAGAAGACCCTGCTTTTCAGCTCTTTTTGTGGTGGCAAAGACTTGTTAATCAAGGGGACGCCTATCAATTGGGGAATGGCTGAACAAGTTATGGTATATGAATGTAATGGAATACGATTGTACTATAAGAAATGAGGAGCAGACGAACTTCAGAAAAACCTGGAAAGACTTAATATGATCTGATGCTGAGGGAGGGGAACAGAACCAGGAGAAAATTGTACACAATTACAGACACATTGTATCTGTGATGACACACACAGCGATAGACTTGGCTCCTCTTGGCAATGCAAGGTTCTAAGACAACTCCAAAAGGCTCGCATTGGAAAAAGCTATCCACATTCAGAGAAAGAATTACAGAGTGTGGATGCAGATTGAAGCAAACTATTTTCTCTCTCTCTCTCTCTCTCTCTCTCTCTCTCTCTCTCTCACTCTCTCTCTCTCTTTTGTTTTATTTTGTTTCTTCTTCCTCATGGTTCATTCCATTGGTTATAATTCTTCTTTACAACATGACTAATGTGAAAATATGTTTAATGTGAAGGTATATGTAGAACCTATATCAGAGTGCATGCTGTCTTGGGCAGAGGAGGGGGAAGGAGAAAATTTGGAAATCAAAAGCTTGTGGAACTGAATGTTGTAAACTAAAAATTAATTGATTAATTTTAAAATGAAGAAGACCCTGCTTTCTATAACAATTGCTCATATTTGTTTGGGATGGAAGGTGATACTCTAAGGCTCCCTCCGCTTCCTAGTGGACAGAGGTGCATAAGCGCCTTCCACGTATGGTTTTTCTTGATTGCAGGAGCCCTGGAAGCATTTTGACAATACCAGCTAATCTCATGTTACTTCCCCACTGCTCTGAGCACTTTGATTAGTGTTAACTGTGTAAAATACAGGCAGCTGAGTGGATAGAGCACTGGGCTTGGAGTCAGGAAAACAAAAGTCCAATCTGATCTTGGACACTTACTAGCTGTGTGATCCTGGGCAAGTCACTTAACCCTGTTTGCCTCAGTTTCCTCATCTGTAAAATGAACTGGAGAGGAAAACGTCAAACTTCTCCCATATCTTTGCCAAGAAAATCCCAAATAGAGTCATACAGAGTTGGACACAACTGAAAAAAAAAATTTTGGAGGCAGCTAGGTAGCTCAGTGGATACAATACTGGGCCCTGAGTCAGAAGAATCTGAGTTCAGGTCTAGCTTCAGACACATATTAGCTATGTGACCCTGAACAAGACACTTCACCTCTGTTTACTTTAATCCACTAGAGAAGGAAATGGAAAACTACTCCAGTATCTTTTCCAAGAAAATCCCACATGGACGACTATTGGCATACAGGGTCATGGAGATTTGGATGCAACTGAAGGACTGAATCCCAACAACAAAAAAAATGGGAACACACTCAAGGACAAAGTGACCAAACTTCAGTATGTGTACATCATTTTCAACTCCACCCACACATGTACACTGTGAACACAAACACGGTGTTGGACAACAACCCAAAATGAAGTGATTCTCCTTCTTGCCCCTCTGTCCCCATCCCACACCTCCGTCAAGCTTCTCGATGCCACATGAAAGGCGAATCCATGACTCACAACTCAGAATTACAGCTTTCAAGCTAGAAAGGACCTTAGAAAGAATCTCAGCCAACACTCTCATTTTACAGGTGAGGAAACTGAGGCCCAGAGGTGAAGGCCCAAGTTCATAGAGTCAGTAAGTTGCAGAGCTAGGTTTTGAACTCAGGTCTTCTGTTGATAGTGTGCAGTTAGGATTGGAAGAGCAGTGGTTTCCATGAGTAAAATCTAGAATTGTCTCATCCCCTAAGCAGGCATGCCTTATCACACTGGCACACACCTCCCTCTGCCCTCCTTCCCTCCACCTTCAGTCCGATTGACAAGAATTTATAACGTCCAGTGCAGAATTCTAAGCGTTTGAGGTGCCTGCCTCCCCTCCTCCTTTCCAGCTGATCCCAGACAGTAGGCTGATTGTTCAAAGAAGTTTGCACTGTTCCTTTGCCAGAGCTGTTTGCCTGAGGTTCTGCCAATGGCTAAAAGCAGGGTCCCCCTACTTACCTCAGCTCTGGGTTTACTATTCTGGTATAAATGAAGCATCTCCCCAGAATGATTTCTTTCAAATTGTCTGTGGATCCTCTTCCCTTCCACTGTGGCAGCTCAGCTGGTGGGTCCCTCCTGCGGGTCAAGATCACAGCAGCAAAGACCACAACAGCCCCAAGAATTAGGATGACTGCGAGTCCCAGCAGGAGGCACCTACATTTCTGATTCCAGTGTGAGCTTCTTTCTCTGACCATGGTGAGGAAAAGAAAGGTGAGTGAAGCAGAGGGAACCTGGTTGTCCCCAAGACTCTGGCAGCAAGAGGGGGAAGGAGGGATTAAGCAATTTGGCCAGTGTGAAACTTCACCCCTGCCTTATCTCTCCTATGTTCCTCTTCCCTTCTCTCCAGCCCCTCCCCTCCTTCCTTTAAAGGATCTGGCTTACTGGCCAACAACCCTGGTCTAAACAAACAGGAGTCAAGAATTCCCACAATCATAAGCAAACTGAATGAGTCTCCTCCTCCTCCTTTTTTTTTCTTAAAACACCACTGAACCTCAAGAAAGGTCAACAGCGAATGGCAAGAGAGACTGAAAGTTCACATTGATCCTAGCTCTGACTCACTTTCTAGAGCAGTGCCAAAACAGATGGTATTTCTAGGAGCAAGAGGAGAACCAGGCTCATAAAATCTTACATTGGAGGAACTTAGGGTGCTTGGCAAAGATTATCCTCCTCATTTCACAGCAGGGGCAAAGCAAAGGATTATTGCATTAAGATTAGAACTCAGGAAGCCCACCTGCTGGCCCAGTTCCTTATCCAGTCCACCCTGCTTCTTCCTTCCTTCTTCAGTTCCTGTTCCTAAATTTTCATTTTTCAAGTGTCACTTCTCCTTTGCCATAGAATCCTCATCACCACCAGTTAGTCATCAGATATTCTCAAAAAATACAGCCCCACAAATGATGTTTGATTTTTCACACCTAGGCACATGAAAGATATTCTACTTGCTGGAAGAAGCGGCACCTTCAAATTCTAATTCAACAAGTATTTGTTAGTCACTCTGCGTTTTTATGCCCGGTATCTTATACATAGCCAGTACTTAATAAGTGTTATATTGAATTGCTTAGGCCAATTCAAGCAACATGGGACCTAATTAAATATTTAAATTCTTGTGGGATCACATTGATTTGAAAGTTCTCTCCAATCACGCATATTGAAAGTACAAAAAGAAATTTAAAACATGGTCCTTGCCCTGTTCGATGAATTCGAACCGGCATAGACCTGTACTTCATTTCTCATACATTCATCATTAATCTTTCACCGCTGTTATCTGAATACTTGAGGATCTATGATTTCATCCTTGTGGGAGCATTCACCCAAGCAGATAGTAGCCCCTCTGGGACTGAGTAAAGTATCTTTAAGAGTTGCTATGGGGTACAGAATTTCACCACCTATTCTGTGGTCATTCTGGTTGTGAGCCTTTCCAACAGAGCTTGACTAAATTGTCGTAGGACAGTTATATTTCAACTGACTACCTGACTGTAAGCCATTCTATCTTGATGGGACCTAGCAGAACTGAGATTCCATTGACAGAACTTTCGAGAATCCACAGTTTGCTCCCACTGTGATGAGGCGGTAGAGGAAAACTTTCAAACTAGTTAGTTGCTTTAAAGCAAGAAGTAGGTTGAGATTCATTGTCTGCTTATGGTGGAGAAGATCATGGCTTATGCTTGTTTAGGCCTGCTTGTTGCAGGCCCAGCCTAAGTCCTCTGAAAGAAAAGGAGATTGGGAAGAAGGGGAGAGACATAGAAGAACTATTTCTCTTATATAATTTAACTGGGAAAAGAATCTTCTATAGCAATAAAATCACAGGTTTAAAGTTGGAAGGAACAGACCTCAGAGATCAATGATCCAAACGCTCATTTTACAGTTGAGGAAACAGGCCCAGAGATATGAAGTGACTTGCCCAAGTCACATAAGCTGATAATCAGAGGAGCCAGAATCAGAGCCTAAAAGGGGAAGGAAAAAGGGGGAAATTTCAACATTTTGAGAGGTATCACTTCTTGTACCAGCATAATCACAGGTAATTTAGTTCCTTGAAACAGCTGTAAAAATATCCAGACAAAAAAATAAATAAATAAAATGAAAAAAAAAATAGTAAGTACCTACTATACACCAGAGACTGTGCCTTTCTTGTATCCCCAGTTCTTAACCTAGTGCCTAGCACATAGTAGGTGCTTAATGAATGCTTAATGAGTTGTTGCACGTAGTAGATCTTAATAAATGCTCGTTAGTTGACTGTACAGGTCTCTGGGGCTATAAGTTCAAAGAATGAAACAATCCCTACTCAAAAAGGAACTTATATTCTATTGGAGACAAGAAGTACATATTCTAATACTGTTAAGTTGAAGATGAGATACCCACATTTCTTTTCCAAGGAGTTTCCTATACTGGTAAAATCACATGTTCAGTTCCTAATCCCTGTGAACCAGTTGACATGGATGTAAATACTAAAGAAAAACAGTCCCTGCCCTCAAGGAAACTCTATGCCACTTTCGATGTCTTAGGTGAACAGAAAAATAAACAGACTATATACAAAGTAAATACAAAATGATCAGGCTGGGGAGACTTTAAACCCTCTGAGGAGTTAGGAAGGACTTTTTGAAATACTTGGCACTTGACCTAAGCCTTGAAGAGAGGTAGAAGTCTGGGTCTAAGACCAAGAGCATGGATCTATCATTTAGCTAAATGTGGGAGGAGACGACCTCCCTGCCTCAAGTCTCTCTAGACCACAGTTCATCTTCCCCTCAGCCATCAAAGTGATCTTCCTAAAGCACAAGCCTGACCCATATCACTGTTCAAGAAATTCCATTGGCTTCCTGTTACTTCCAAGACCAAACCGAAAATCCTCTCTTTGGCTTTTATAGCCTCTCAGAGCCTAGCTCTTTCCTACATTTCGAATCTTTTCTCATTTGACTCCCCTCCACATACTCTATGATCCAATAAACAGCATAAGAAAAGATAAGAGAGTAGGAATCAGTATGTTGTGTTTGGGATAAAAGGCAAAGATGATGGGAAAAGCACTCTTCCTGGACTCAGAAGAACCAACTTAGAATCCTACCTCTGTTGCTTATTAGCTGTGGAACAAGCTGTTTATCTTTTCGAGTCTCGATGCACACATTTGTAAAACAAGAATAAAGCGTACACCTACAACAGGAATTGGAGAGAAGGCACTTTGCAAACACTAAAGACCTTAGCTATGGCAATGAGATCTATTATTTGTGTAACTGTGGAATTAGAGGATCTTTCCTAACACAGAAGACCCAGAGTATACATCTCCAGTTACTGAGTGCTGAATAAAAAATGCAATTGTGCTATGCTAAGACAGCATCTCTTGCAGCATTACTGACCAGGATCCATCAACCTATTATTTAGCTCAGAGCCTGGCATGCAACAAGAGTTTGTTGACTTGACTATTAAATACCGACCATGTTTCATGACTCAGTAATAGGTTCTTTGGGGAACAAAAAAATTGATTGTGTTTTTCTCTGAAAGGTTTTCTCTACAGCTACCAGTAAGACCCAGTGGTGGTTCTGTGCTAAGTGAAAAATGGACGATCTCTAGCTCTAATTGAACTCTATGAAACACTGACCCTTCTCTCCCCCCAACCTCCAGAAACACGAGCATCTTTGTATTCATCTTCTTAATCAATTTGGTAGAAGAATAGAGGCCCCTACTCCACACTCTAGACACATAACTTCTACTAGGATGCAGAGGTTAGACCACTGGGCTTGGAATCAGGAAGATTTATCTTTGTGAGTTCAAATCTGGTCTCAGACACTAGCTGTGTGACCCTGAACAAGTCACTTAAACCTGTTTGCCTCGATTTCCTCAACTGTAAAATGAGCTGGAGAAGGAAATGGCAAACCAGCCCAGTAACTTTGCCAAGAAAACCCCAAATGGGGTCACAAAGTGTAGGAGACGACTGAAAAAAAAAAGACTGAACGACAACAATAAAGGATGACAGGAAGTAGGCTTGTGATGTACAGGCAGCTCATTCAGTATTGTGAATTGAAGAGTAAATGGTTGCTGGCAGTGTCGGGGAATATTTCACACACACTCTTTGGGCAGATGTTTGCTTCTCAGATGTTCTGAACTTTAACTACAGAACTGAGTCAGTGATGAGTAAATATTTCTGTCGCTTCCTCAGGCTATGTTCTTCCAGCTTTTGAAATACGTTCTTTATCATGCCCTTAGAGACAAAGTCCAGGAGAATTAAAAACTTTACATCAGGCCATGCTCTATAGCATCATGCTCTAAACCTGGGGTCCTTAATCTAGAGTCTATGAATTTGTTTTTATATATATGCATATATATGTATATGTATATATGCATATATACATGCATGTATATATGTATGTATGTACATACACACACATAAAAACACTAGTTCATGGAATACAGATTAAGAACCTCTGAACTAGAAAATGATGCTATACAGCAGTGTTCATTTATATATGTAAGTTGTTCTTTAGCCATTTTTCAGTTGTATACTCCTCTTCATGACCCCATTTGGGGTTTTCTTGCCTAAGATACTGGAGTCCTTTGCCATTTCCTTCTCCACCTCATTTAACAGATGAAGAACTAAAGCAAACGGGGTTAAGTGACTTGCACAGGGTCTCATAGCTAATTAGTGTCTGAGCCAGATTTGAACTCAGGAAGAGTAGTCTTCCTGACTCCAGGCCCACCTAGCTGCCCGCATTTATGTATACATATATACTTGTATATGTACGTCTATATAGACACATACATATGTACTTATACATATAGAAATAAATTTCAATATAATTGGTTTTCTTTGTAAGTTTATGTATTTTATTTTATGCTTTTAAAAACGTTGTTCTGCTGACCCAACCATTTTGGAGAGCAATTTGGAGCTATGCGCAAAGGGCTATAAAACTGTGCATGCTGTTTGACTCAGCAATACCACTTCTAGGTCTGTATCCTAAAGAGATGTTAAAAACGGGAAAAAAGACTCACACATACAGAAATATTCATAGCAGCTCTTTTTGTGGCAGCAAAGAATTAAAATTTGAGAGTATGCCCACAAGTTGTGGAATGGCTGAACAAGTTGTGGTATATGAATGTAATAGAATGCTATTGTTCCATAAGAAATGGTAAACAGGCAGATTTCATAAAAACCTGGAAAGACTTACATGAACTGATGTTGAGTGAAGTGAGCAGAACCAGGACAACATTGTACACAGTAAAGATAACATTGTGCCGTGACACCTTTGATAGACTTAGCTCTTTTCAGCAATGCAATGATCTAAGACAGTTCCAAAAGACTCAAGATGGAAAATGCTATCCACCTCCAGAGAAAGAACTATGCAGTCTGAATACAGATTGAAGCATACTATTTTGTTTTCTTTCTTTTTTTTTCCTTTCTTGTGGTCTTTCCCTTTTGTTCTTTCTTCTTTCACATGACTAATGTGGAAATATGTTTAATATGATTGTACATGTATAACTTGTGTCAGATTGAATGCCATCATGGAGAGGAAGGATGGAAGGGAGGGAAGAAATTTTTAACTCAAAATCTTATAAAAGTGAATGTTAACACAAAAAAAAATTTAAAAATTCAAAAAAAATTGTTCTAAAAGGGAGTCCATAGGCTTCACCAGACTGCCAAAAGGGGCCATTATTAAAAAAAATTAAGAGCCCCCACTCTAGCCTAGGTCATACCATCTACTTATATTTTACTTCTGAAGGGGCAGCATTGCCTATTGGAAAGACCTCTGGTCTTGGAGTCGAGGAACTTGAATTCAAATCTTAGCTTGCCAATTTACCTGGGCCCAGTATGACCTTGGGCAAGTGTCTAAGTCTTAATTTTTTCCTCTGTAAATAGGAGTAATAATACTTTAGAGACATATGGATTGATGTGATAAAAGTAAACTTTGGAGTCAGAAAGACCTGTGTTCAAATACAACCTCAGAAGCATACTGGCTCTGTGACCCTAAGCAAGTCAAGCTGATTCTCATAGCTTTCAGACTGGATGTTACAGTCACCACTGATCAGTTGTCTCTCCACCCAGACTCTACCGCCCTGATAAAATTACAGGTCCAGATTAAAAGAATAAAAAATAAAAAAGTTACCTACTTCACTGGGTTGTTGTGAGGAGAGTGTTTTAGAAATGTGAACCATTCTTTGGCATTCTGCAGTGTCTCATACTTGGCCTTGCAAGTAGACCAAGTGACCACCTATAATATAATATAGGTGGCTGGGAAGGCTCTATTCTCTACCCCAACTCCCCCAGACTTCCCATAAAGGGTAGCTATTATTATCCCCATTTTACAGATGGAGAAACTCAGGTAAATGGAGTTTGTGATTTACCCAGGGTCACACAGCTAATAAGTGTCTGAGGCTGGATTTGAACTCAGGACTTTCTGACCCTAGGTCCAACACTCTATCTCCTGCACCACCTCAAGCCTGGACTGTGAAGAAATCATCAATGAAAATGTCAAAATCTTGGAATTGGAGGATAAAGTGTAGGTAGAACCCACCGGTCACCTCCTAGGAGGAACCCCAAATGGGGAAGTTCTGGGAACATCATAACTGAGATCCAGCTTTCATTTTAAAGAAAAAATATTACAAGCATTTAGAAAGAAAGAGTCTAAGTACCAATCAGGATCACAGTTGCATCCTAGTGGCTTCTACTGTAGAAAGGACATCTAAGAACATAGTATTCCAAAGGGCAAATTCCAAAAGACAAATTCTGAGGATAACTTAAAACTGCAAAGTGGAATATAATACCACAGGGGGAAAAACAGACTTTTCATTGAATTAGAGGACTTTCAAGCATCCCTGATGAGCTGAGTGGGAACTCCAAAATATAAACAAAAGAGGAAAAAGAAACCCAGAAATGTAAATTATTTGAACAATTGGAAAGGGAAGTATGGTGTTGTCTTGCTAATATTACCATGGGGAAGGAGAAATTGTGCCCCCTCGGAACCTTAAAGTCTTCAAAGAGTTAATTCAACAAGGAAACAGGTGGTGAGGGTGAGGAGGTAGGGAGGAGGCAGGAAAGTATCAATGAGGGAACAGTCAAAAGCAAAACAAACTTACTAATCCCAAAGGAAATATTAAAATACAAGAGGAAAGGAAAGAAAATACCAGGAAATATTGACTGGGGGATGAGTGAACAATTTGTGATCCGTGTCCGTGAAGGTAATGAAATAGTATTGTGCTGTAAGGAATGACGATTTCAGAGTACATTGGGCAGTAGGAACTCATGTGAAGTGAAGTGAGCAGAACCAAAAGAAAAATTTCTACATGGACAACATTTTAAAAAAAATCAAACTTTGAAAGACCCAAGGACTCTGGTCAAAGTAATGACTAGCTATGGATCCAGAGAACCCATCACGAAGCACACCATCTCTCTTTTTTTTCCTTAATATAAACTCCTTAAAGTCAGGGACTATCTTTTTTGCTAGTATTTATATCACCAGCACTTATAGTAAGCACTTAATGCATTTTAATTTTTTAAGGGGGGTGACAGGAAAGAAAAAGAGGAGTTAGTAATAGTGATGCCAAAAAAAAGAGGATCACTGAAACATTTTTTAAAGAATGTTCTTGCTTTATTTTTTCTCAATTACATATAAAAAGTTCCAAATTCCTCCCCTCACTTCCTCCCCTCTCCCTTCCTTGAGAAGACAAGCACTCTGATTTAGATTATACATGTTCAGTCATGCAGAACATAGGAAACATTTTTTAGTGAACAGAAGAGCATAGAAGGAAGTTCAGAAGGAAACTCAGACAAGCACTGCAGTTTTGAAAGTAACTTTTTAAATAGATATATATGTATGTATATACATATTGATGTATATTCGAGGGTGGGGAAACCTGAGGCCTCGAAGCCACATGTGGCCGTCTAGGTCCCCAAGTGTGGCCCTTTGATTGAATCCAAACTTCACAGAACAAATCCCTTTAATAAAAGGATGTGCTCAGTAAAACTTGGACTCAGTCAAAAGGCTGAACCCAAGAACCTAGAAGGTCACATGTGGCCTCAAGGCAACAGGCTCCCCACACCTGGATATGATATTATATAATAATTTATTTTATAGATAAATAGATATGTATGCGTATATATGTATATATTTATGTATATGTAACATGATATGATAACTTATTTTTATAGATAGATATAGATGAACAGATGTATGTGTGTGTGTATATATACATGTATATATATATATATACATATTTAAGAAGCAAAAGGTATGAAATAGAGATTCACGGTTTTATATATAATCCTCTTTTGGTGTTACACTGTGTTTATAGAAATGTATGTTTTATTATTGTTAAAGTTCAGAATATGAAATAAAACTTAAATCAAAAAATAAAAGATATTTATATGTTTATATATAATCCTCTTGATTTTTTCCACTTTTTTGTAGAAATGTTCTTTTTCTGGTATTTAAGGTCAATTTTAAAAAAGAAGTAAGAAAAATAAACTATCTGTCATTTACTTACCACATACATAAGAAAATACAAGATAATTTTGTGATGAAGACCTTGGCAGCTGGGGAATTCAGGAAAGGCCTTGTGTAAAGCTTAAACTGATCCCAAGGGAGAAAAGAGCATCATTGAGTCCGGAAATAAAAGAGCAGAATGGGAATGATGGGAGTTCCCTAGTGATGTGTATATGCTCAATTCTGTCACTGAAAAGAAGATCTAGTACCTAGCTCACAGATGTGTGAGGAAAGTGATACAAACACACACACACACACATATACACATACATACATGTATATGTATGTGTATATGCATTGTATGGATATGTATGCGTATGTGTGTATAGGAATACATACATACCTATATACATATACATACTATAAATATACATACTATATAACCACATAGATATATAGAATTTTAGTTATGTATACATATGTATATATGTACATATATACATATATGAAGCTTTATATGTATGCATGTATTAGATATACATGTGTATACTATAAATGTACATAATATAGAACTAGATATATAGAATTTTAGTTATGTATACATATGTATATATGTGCATATATACATATATGAAGCTTTATATGTATGCATGTATTAGATATACATGTGTATACTATAAATGTACATAATATAGAACTAAATATATAGAATTTCAGTTACATAGTTATACACATATAAAGCCTTATATGCATGAATATTATATATATCATATGTGATATATGCACAAATGTACATAATATATAACTATATAGATAGGTAGATTTTTAGTTACATAGTTATACATATATAAGGTTTTATATGTGTGCATATATTACATCTCTTAACACGATTTGAGCTCCTAGATTAGTTATACGTATTATATATATATATACATATAGTATTTATAACATTAGCAAATATTAAGCATTACTTCAGAGCTTTAGCAGATCCTTGACATTGTGAACATGGTTACTCCTTCCAGAACCTGTCAATATCTTTCATGCTGTGTGATTCTTGTCCTTATCTTCCCTAAAATCCTACAGGAAAGAGTTCCTCAGCTCCTTTCATCAATAACATGACCATCTTTGTACCTGCTCCAGTCCTTTCTTATCAGTAGTCATGCACTTTGTGTGTGTGTATGTACATACACACACACACACACATATCAAGTTAAGTAAAGTCAGCAGGTAATTATTAAGCACTTTCAGTGTGCTGGGCACTATACTAAATGCTTGGGATACAAAAAAACGACAACAGACAGTCCCTGCCCTCAAGAAGCTCACAGTCTAATGGGGAGACAACATGGGAACAACTATGTACATACAAGATATATGGGATAAATTGGACTTCATCACAGAGGAAAGGCACTAGCATTGAGGAACATCAAGAAAGGTTTCCTTTAGAAGGTGGTGTTTTAGCTGGGACTTGAGGGAAGCCGAGAGGTGGAGGCAATGGAGGAGAGGATTCTAGGCATGGGGGACAGACTGTGATAATGCACAGAGCTGAGAGATGGAGTGCATATATAGAGGGTGTCCCAAAAGTCTTAGTGCAGTTTGAAGCTGTTCACTTAGTGTAGTATAAATGTACAGGGAAGTCAAGTTAAAACAGCCTGTTGAGTTCATAGGATCATAGATTTAGAGCTATAAGGGACCTCAGAGGGCATCTTGTCCAACCCCTTCACTTTACAAATGAGGAAACTGAGGATCAAAGAGGTCAAGGGATTTGCCCAATACATAGTGAGTGTCAGAGGCAGAATCTGAATCCAGGTCCTCTGACTCTGAATATATTGCTTCTTCCGCTGTACCACCTGCCTCCTTTCCCAGAATAGATTACCTTGTCAAGGAATTAAGCATGAGCCTCAGCAGTAGTAGAAGCAATAAATCAATGATGGGCATTAATGTGGTCCAAAGATCAAATTAAGGAATTTACTAACCAACCTAGCAGCAAATCCTGATCACCAAAACCTGTCGAGGTGAAGGAACAAAAGAGTTATAAGCTCCAAACAGCGATTCAAAAGGCACCTGGAGACCCGCAGGGCAGGGTCAGGAAAAGCATGATGGGAGAAGGAGTTGTTGCTTTGAGATCTTACTATTTGCCTCAAGTCCAAGACAGGGTGGGTAGCATGCTAGCCACATCAGCTCTAGGCTGCTCAGCCATAGGCAATGAAGCTGTGGGCTCAGAGAGAAATGGTGATTCAGAACCAAAAGATGCAGCCAAGTTCCCATAGCTTAGGCAAGAAACAATGAGGTTCTTTGCTCTGCTGACTTGTTAGGAATTGAGGGGATTTGCTTACTTGAAGATTGAAGGTCATAGGCTGGCCTTTATTTGGACCTACCTGTGCCCTTTGGAATGACTCACAAGCTTTCCCTTTGATTCAGTTGGGAGTATACATACCATACATAATATCTAGGAGGTCACCTGAAGTTGTTGCACATTTCTTAAGAGAGAATGACAAAGAGCAGCAGAAATGGGGAGACCGTGTGTGTGTGTGTGTGTGTGTGTGTGTGTGTGTGTGTGTGTGTGTGTAACTAGAAACTTACTTTGCAGACTTCATAATTTTGCCAAAGGGTGGCCAGCTCTGGTCCAATGCTAAGTATGCGGATTGTGTTCCATGGTACTTCTCATGTAAATGTAAAGAATGAATGAATTTTGCCTATGTACACTAGAGGAAACTGGAAGACATTTTCCTCTTCCTTCACTTCATCCCCTCTGCAGATTTTCACTTCAAGTTTTGAAAACTCTGTATAATCCACACCTCTCTGATGCTTTCTCATAGTGTGACCCTGAGGTCTCCAAGACAGAGCAAAATCTTTGACAAATGCCACCAAGTTGGAGAGCCTTTGAGTATGTCATTTGAGGACTAAAGCTAAATTCAGATCATCACAAGATGAGCCACAGGACAAATTAGTGAGCCATAGTCACTCTTGAAGACTGGCCACTATATTATAGACAGGTAATTTACAAAGGTGGAAAAAGTATCCGCATTAACAAAATCACAGATCCTTGAAGTATTAAAATATAACAAGTAGCACTGATACCGGGCTTGGGACTGGACCTATATTGGTGAAGGAAGATGCTAGGGAGAAATTTCTTTTATCAGTGCAAGTCAACACCTCCTCTGGAACTTACAGTCTTGGGTAGCTGACCCAGGCACTGATTGGTTAAGTGACTGCCCAGGACCACACAGTACTACATATGTGTCACAGGCAAATCTGAACAGAATCCAATATGGACTCAGACACTTACTAGCTTGTGACTCTGGGTAAATCATTTAACTTCTGTTTGCCTCAGTTTCCTCATCTGTAAAATGGAGATAATATTAATGCCTACCTCACAGTGTTGCTGTGAGAATCTAATGAGATAATATGTGTAAAGTACTTAACACAGTGTCTGACACATAGTAGGTGCTATATAGATGTTACCTATCATCATTATGACACTTAGCACAGTGCTTAACACATAGTAGGTGCTATATAGATGCTAGCTATCATCATTATTATGACACTTAGCACAGTGCTTAACACATAGTAGGTGCTATATAGATGTTAGCTATCATCATTATTATGACACTTAGCACAGTGCCTAGCACGCTGTAGGTGCTATATAAACTGTTAATTGTTATTATTATTATTAAATGTTGTATTAACACAAGAATTTAAAACTTACAAATGCTAATATTAACCAAACTAAGTGACCAAAAACCAGAAGTGATAAAGGAGAAAGATGGTCCTAACCATAACCTAAACATAATTTTCACCTTTACCCATGAGAATCCTGAGTTCTGGATCATAAAGACATCTTCCACTAAATGTGGTACATGACAAGACAAATAATTTGCCAGTATTCTGAGTTAAAAACCAGGCTTAGACACTTATTAATTGTGACCCTGGGCAAGTCACTTAACCTCTGTCTACCTCAGTCTCTTCAACAGTAAAATGGGGACGATAATAACTCCAACCTCCCACTGTTGCTGTGAGGATAAAGTGAAATAATATTTGTAAAAATCACTTAGCACAGTGCATGGCACATCGTAGGCTCTATATAAATGTTCATTTCCTTCTCTTCCCCTCTACTAATATGGCCAACATGTGGACGGTAATCATTGGATTTCTTTCCAGCTACCACACTTTAGACATTTAAGATCAGAATTTCCTGAGCAAATAATCTTATAAATAGTATGCTTGGTTTATTTTGTGTGATTTTTTTCCGTTCTTATTTTCTTACGAAGAGAATAAAAATCAAATAACTCTACCAGGGAAAAAGACATATTCTTAACAATTCAGGAGGCAACTTTGTGAAGCTTTTTGAAACTACAGTTTTTTTACATCACGCTAAGCAATACAGAAAGAATTTAGTGAACTGTGAAAATGTAAAAAGAGATTACTGAACACCCCTCACTAATTGGTCATTGGCCGTAGGGTTTTTTTAAGTTTTGTTGATCATTTTTGACCATCACAGTCATTTCCCAGTATAATCCCTGACTCATCTCACCCCCACACCTCACATGATTGAACCCTCCCTTGTGACAAAGCAAAAGTGAGCCAATACAATGGACAAACTGATTACATCTGACAGAATGTGCATTTCATCTCTGTCAACCCCTATCACTATCAAGAGAAGGTAAGTGTTTCATCATCTGTTCTCTGGGACCAAGGCTGGTTATTGCAAGGAATTTGAGCTTATGTTGCGGCTTTGTTTTTTGTGTTTTGACTTTTTGTAACCTGCAAAGTTCTACTTCCTTCAATAACTGATATAAATTAAAGGTCAGGCACAAATGCTTTCTATTTCAAATTGACTGTTTAGAAACAAAGACTTCTTTGAAGATTGCAGTGTGAGTAGAAGTTAAAAGAGAAGGGGAAATTAGGACAGTTTCATTTCTATGGGTTTCTTTATTTTTTACTAAAGAACTCTGAGTTCTGCCTCCATTTAAGCCCTTACTATGGAATAAACAATGATAATAATAAACTAGCATTTTTATAAAGTTGCAAAGTTTGCAAAATGTTTACCCCAAATCATCTCATTTTGTATTCAAAACAACCCTGGGGGGTGGTGTTATTATTATTTCTATTTTAGAGATGAGGACACAGAGGCAAGCAGTGGTTAAGTAACTTCCCAAGGTCACATGGTTCGTGAGTGTATGGGACATGGATAGAGTATCTCTACTGGCGCCATACCTCATTGAGTCTCTGAGAGGTCAGCTTCTTACTTCCTGGACGGTTGTGATGTGGGAAGGAAGGAATTTGGACAGAATGTGGAGCAGCATGCCTAGACATTTTGTAAATGGTCTCATTTGGCAAAGAGAAGTTTATTCGCTTGGTACAGAGGCATTCACAAAGCCCTTTAGCCTCTAGCCTCTTGGCAACTGTGGTCTTGCGGGAGCTCAGGGGCTCTTTTGCTAATAGCAACCAGAAAACGTAGTGAAACCTATGAGTTTGTGAGTACAGATGATCTATACGGTAGCTGAACATATAGCACTTCAGAGCTTGGAGTCTGCACCATATTGATGGCTCCAGGAGCAAGGAGTGATTTCAGGACCCTTTCTGAACTTTAGCTGAGAAAAGGACTCATCCAGCAGTGATGCTGCCTTTAGTTTTGAACTTGGTGGGACTGATGCTATGTAGGAGTTAAGCTAAGGTTTGAGCCTCCTTCCCCACTAGGCAGAAACCAGGGTTGTGTAGGGGTGTATATTGCCCTTGAGATGTTGGGAGTAAATGTCAATCCTTCTGTTCTTGCTGTAAAAGCTAATTGATACTAAGTGGTTAAATGAAGTTAAGGGTTCTAGTCATTGGTCCCTAACAATTGGGGGGGGAACATAATCAGTTGGAGACTTGAATCAATGATAATAAAAGAAAAGACACACCTTAGCCTCTCAGCCCAAGAAATCTGAGGAACAAGTACAGGAGCAAGGGACTCTGGGAGAGGAAGCCAGAGAATACTTGGAATTTTTTTTTGGAGGGAGAAGGCAGGGCAGTTGGGGTTAAGTGACTTGCCCAAAGTCACACAGCTAGTAAGTGTGTCAAGTGTCTGAGGCCAGATTTGAACTCAGGTCCTCCTGACTCCAGGGCCGGTGCCCTACTCACCTAGCTGCCCCAATACTTGTAATAATGGCATGAAAGTTCAAAGGGTTCAGAGAAAAGATAGGTAGGACCCCATGATCTGAGCCTCAGAGAGAAGTGAGATCCCCAGGAACAAAAGCCTGATGAGGCCATTGCACGAATCCATTGAGGAAGAAAAAAAGGAGGCAGCTGAAGAGACTAATGGAGCTGTGATGGAGGTTCGAAAATAATTGCAAATTTTAAAAAAGGACATATGCAAGAAATTGATTTGGGAGCAGGTGATTCAGGAAGAGTCTAAAAGAGCAAAATAGTATTGGGAGAATAGTGTCAGAGGCACTAAATCTCAGAATGAACTGAAGGAGTGACAAAGGTGAAGGAAAGGCCTTTTGAGTTATATCAGGGGAGTGAGGGAGGGAAAATAAGATCAGAAAAGGGAGATGGAGCAATAGTAATGAATGATGAGCTTTCTCTACCAATGAAGATAATCTTCCTACCAGCAAAGGTTAAAAAACAAAAACCTCTAAAAACTAGATGAAGAGAAGTGAGGCGGGCGGTGGTAACAGAATTCCTAGCTGGAATGGTGATGTGAAGGGATCTAGACAAGGACCCAATCACTCTTACCTATCCAACTCTATTTCATAATACAGGGAGCCTGTAAAGGAACTATTTCACCTGATCATTTCCACCCTCCTCCCAACAGGTGAATCTGGGAAGAGAATAAGGGAAGGGCCCGCTTGTTTGCAAAATGCAGAAATTGATTCTACAGATAATTAGATAAAGGGGGAGGAGGAAAGAGGGAAACGTCAGGGGTGGGAATTGTTCTCCTGACTGATGTCACCATTGGTTCAGTTTTTACAGGAGCTCCTAGACCAATCCTGCTCCATCTCTGTTTCTGGTCACTAGTTTGAAGACCCAACGCCTTGACCCCCATCTCCATTCCAAGGTCTCAATCTCAGCCCACAACTATTGTCTGATTCTGTCTATACCACGCAGAGCCTCAGTACTAAGGTCAGAAGCTACACGTAGCAAATATCTCCCAAAGAGGGAGTGAGAGCTCTCAATCTCTGCTCCCAGGTATGTGCAAGAAATGAAGTGATGGGGCACAGTGGAGTCAGGAGAACCTGAGTTCAAATTTGGCTTCAGACCCTTTACTAGCTGTGTGACCCTGGGCAAGTCACTTAATCCCAATTGTGAAGAAGGAGGAGAAGGAGGAGGAGGAATGGAGTGGAATGATGGACCATCAACATGGAAAGACTTGGATGGGATATTGAACTGGTGATCTCTCTCCAGATTGAAAACCCAGAAACAGAAAAGACAAAAGAGCTAAGTTGAAAAACAGTGTTCATGTCCTGTCTCCCAATCTTTTGTATGATTTTATCACCATATTGAATTGAAGCTCCTGCCTTCAAGGTCCTGCAGGCTCAGGGCTTCTCCAGTCCCCAAAACAGATGGCAGATCTACTTCACTCTTTTATCACTATAGATATAAAAACCTACACTTGACTAAAAATAAATAAATAAACAGCATAAGTATAGCATGTGGGAGACATGGCTAGACAATAGCCCCTGTGAAGAAGTTCTGGGAATTTTAGTAGAATGAAGGCTCAGTCTGACTCAACAGTTCACTATGGCAACCAAAAAAAATCGATTCTAGGATTCTAGGCTGTGTTAGGGGAACCAGTGTCCAGAAGAAGAGAGGTCCTAATTCTTCTCTGCTCTGCTCTAGTGAGATCCTGTCTGGAATTCTAGCTCAGTTCTAAGCACTGCATTTTAAGAAGGGTGCCAGTAAGTGTGAACAGGGACAAAAGATGACTAGGACTCTGAGAGTTCTGGAGAATGTGCCGTTGGACAAATGGATATGGAAACCATTGGTTTAAACAAGAGAAGGCTTAGGGGAAATGTGATAGCAGTCTTCAAGTATTTGAAGGGCAGGCATGTGGAAAGGGCATTAGACTTTTTTTTTCTGGCCTTTAGAAGCAGAACTTTGTGCAATGAGTGGTGAGGGTGAAGAAGTAAAATTAGGTCTGATGTCAAGGAAAACTTCCTATTGGAAATATTCCAAGATGGGATGAACTAACTTAACAGACAGATATTCCAACAATTATCCATTCCTGCCTCCCCCACCTTTCCTAGATTGCCTGCTTTGGACAGAGGATTCCTTGCTTCCTTCTCAGTCTACATCTCATCCTGGCCCTATATGTTTGGTGACAAAGGCAATCTAAATCCTTTTACATAAGAAAATGGCTTGGCAAAACATGGTTCTAAACCTTTTTTCTATGTTTTGCATTTTTATTTGCTAGAATTCTTAACAGCATAATTTATTAAATGTGGATTTGAAGGATTATAAATTATAATGGCATTATAGGATAGATAATAAATGTTTATTGATTTGACTTGATTGAAATTGAGTTTTGATGTAGTTCTAATTGTGGGGTGTTTGGGTGCCAGGAAAGATTAGTACCTCTGGTGTGAGGGCTGCTGAGCCTGTTACAGGACTGCTTTCCACTTTTGGTGTCCACCTGCCACCCAACTCTTGCCTGTAGCTCCAAGAAGCTGTAAGATGTGCAGTGGCCACACCCCAGTAAACCATTTCAGCAGATGGAATAAACCAGGTTGAGGGTAACCAGCAGACCTCAAACCCATTGGTGAGTTGAGGTGTCTACCCCAAGCACATGAAGACTTCCCCCAGCAGAATGGGGGGATGTGAACAATCTCTTCCAATGGGCCATAAAGGTAGCTGAAGCAGGCATTGTGGAATGCTTGGAGCCTGGTCAGACATCAAAGACGCCAAGGTCATCCATTCCATTCTGAGCCATTCCAGTTGTCTTGACTTTTGTCTTGTCACCGGACTTTAGTGACTTTGGGAGAGAAAGTAAGGCCAATGACTTTGTGGAACTCTACCTCACTTAAGTCTATTTTATGTGCAAGTCAAAAGGCATCACCCACCATTTTGCCCCCTGCTTCGAAGTCCTATGGTGACGGGCAAGTGATGAAGCAACAGATGTGGATACTGTACCAGTTGATATCAATAGTACATCAGTTAGACTGTACTTTAAGCATATGACAGGGGACTGGCCAATGAGCCCAGGCCTTAAGAGCATAGGGAGAGTGTCTCTGATGCCATGCCCCATGTCAAAGAGACTGAAGAGCCTGCTCCCTGGAAAGTTGTGACGATATCAGATAGAAGAGTTGTAGACAGACTTCAGGACATGTGTAGATAGACATTCTGTAACTGCTTCCAGTGTGTTAACCATGTGCTGAATAGGTGAAACCAAGTGTGTATTTGAAAGGCACTAGTCAATCATTAGAGTATAGCATCCCGTATCTTGCAGCCAAGGCATATAGAGAAGATAGTAAAGACATGGAAAAATCTCAGACTTTACTAATAATACTTAAAACTTTTTAAGAGTGACTGAGAAGTCATTACTTATATACTCACTTTCTCAACTACATAAATTTTTTTATGCACACATCAAGGACCTCTTCAACAAGGATGTTTGTAGGAAACAGGCAGGCTTTTCCAGGTGATATTCCCTGGGAAATCACACCTTTAACATCACAACCTTGACTGAAAGACAGGGGGAATACAAGATCAAACTCTCATTATGTTTTTAAAGATACTATATAAACATAAATATAACATGTGATAAAAAAAAACAGAGGTACCAAACTCCTGACAGACAAAACTTGCAAGTGCAGAGCCAAATCAGATTAAAATGTAATTAGGAAATATTTAACAAAATAAATCAAAATACAACATAAACAATGTTAATGTGTGGCTTTCCAAGTCAATAAGCAAACTGAAAAGATCAGTTTCTATTTGAGTTTGATGCCACTGAAATAAAATATAAGTGCATAGGGAAATTATAAAATGGACAGCTTTGGTGGCGTACCAGATCGAGCGCAGGACTTGGAGTCATGAAGAGCTCGGTTCAAATCCTACCACAAACTTTTTTTTTATCAGCTATTTGACTTCTGGGCAGGTTACTTTATATCAGTCTGCCTCAGTTTCCTCATCTGTAAAATTCAGATGATAATAGCATCTACCTTATTGGGGTGTTATGAGGATCCCCAGGAGGTGGGGGGAGGAAGCATTTGCAATAGAATCTAAAGAATGCATAGAAATGCAATAGTTGGAGGTGGAGAAGAACATTCCAGCCATTGGGAATAAAGGTCATGGAGGCAGGAGAATGCATATGTGTTGAGGAAGACAGACTGTATCCTATTTTGGGCTGGAACATACAGTGCTGGCGTGAAGCAATGAGGCGGGAGAGGCAGGAGAGTGTCAGATTATGGAAGGCCTTAATTGCCAGGCAGAGGAATTAGAATCCAACATATACTTCTCCCAACAGACACTTGTGTCCGATATTAATAATGAAGACCAACATTTATTTCTTTGATCTAAGCCTTTCTTATTCCTTCCATACCTCCATCAAAAACAAATTGCTTCTGGCCTAGTTGTGTTTCAGTGGGGATAATACATAACATGAAACAAAATGAACCCTTTCTATTAAAAGGACTTAACTACTGTTTGCTCTCCTGACTCCCGTAGGGGCCCCCAGCAAAAGAAAAGGGAATAATGTACATTGAACAAACAATTCTGAACATTAATTCAAAGCTTTCTTACCAGTTGCAACATGCTCTTTTATCCCTTAGAAAAGGGTAAGTAAATAAACAATCCTGAGTGGGTTGGTGGAATGGACAGTATCCAAAGTGAATAGAAGTACTGGTTTAGAACATTAGAAGGAATAAAGGGGAAAGAATCATGCATTCTTTGAGGTACATGGGCGGTAATAGATGTCAGGCTTAAGCAAAGAGTCTGTACTTCCTGCTTAATACCCATAAGCAAATTCTTTCGCAGTAGGACTAAAATACTAATCATCAACCATTTAAATTTGTTTGTGAGTATCTCAGAACAAAAACGAATGCAGGAACTCTGAAGCCCAGGATGTTAGTTTTGGAAGGGTCCTGTGAGATCATCCTGTGTGACATCCTCCAGTTCCAGAGGATGGGACTATGTGGGCTAGTGGAAAGCAGAGCCATAAGCTGGGGGCTTTGTCCTAGCTACAGTTACAGAGAGGTGGAGATTAAGACACATCACAATACAGTCTTCTCAGTCTGCTCAGAGGGCAGCCACACAACTGCCATCCTCAGAGCTCTCTCACCCAGTGACTGCCTCCTCCTTTTCCCTTATTCCTAGGGGTGAGGGCTGAGACCCCTCCCCCATCCCAGCTGCTCCCATAGTGAAACTGTCCTCTGTTCTGTAAGGCCTGATATCCCAATTAACTTTGTCTCCAGCAGAGTTTGGTTCTCTGATGGAAGGAATATTTCTAAACCCAAAGGACACTGTTGGAATGTATCCAAACCATGATCCTCATCGTCCTCATTCGCTTCCCACAAGGAGTCCCTGGCCCAAGCTCCTGGACCTCTGGGCTGTGGTAAGTGTGCTTATCTTGCTTAGAACCAGGACTTCCTGTCACTTTCTGGCTGTTTCTTATCCTACCATCCCACCCCCTTTCTAGCTTTCCTTGATGCATTATTTTTCCATTTGAATGTCAGGTCCTTGAGGGCAGAAATTCTTTTACTTATTTGTGATTTGTATCTTCCTCACTTACCACAGTGCCTAGTATACAGAATACACTGGATAAATGCCTTTTCATTCATTCTTTCATTCGTCACTCATTCATTCCATGGGCTACCAAAGGCCATGTCTGAGAGTCTCTGCTCTCCCTGACACCATGACTCCTCATCTTCATCTCAACCATTTTCTGCCCTGCCCCTGATGCTGTTGCTGATCAGCCTTCCAAGCAGAACTGACAGAAACCATACCTGGACAAAGCTAAGCCTCAATGGGACCTCATCTTCACCCAGACCATTTAAAGGCCTGTATATGCCATCTACTCCCTTTTCCATCTCTTTTTCCTAAAAATTGTAATAACATCACCACTATCCTTAACATATGTGTAACAGTATGTTAACGGGTGACTCTATTTTTCTTCCCCCTACTCCCACCCCATCTTTATGATGGCAGCTAGGTGGTACAGTACATAGAGTGCTGGGCCTGGAGTTAGAAAGACTCATTTTCCTAACTTCAAATCTGGTCTCACATAGTAGCTGTTTGAACCCAGTAAAGTCACTTAACCCTGTTTGCCTCAGTTTCCTCATCTGTAAAATGAACTGGAGAAGGAAATGGCAAACCACTCCAGTGTCTTTGCCAAGAAAACCCATAATGGGGTCACGGAGTGCGACAAGACTGAAAACAACTAAGCAACAGCAAACAACAACATCTTTATGACTTTTCTGACCTAGACCGTAACTCCCTTTTTTGGTCACCACATCCCATATATGTGGTTTTCCCCATGACAATGTAAGATCCTTAAAGACAAGGACTCTCTTTTTTTTTGTATTTGTATCTCTAGCATTTAGCACAGTGCCTGGCCCATAGTTAACTATTTAACAAATATTTTATTTATCTACCTATCTTTTTATTCATTCATTCATATGGCAGAAAGACTGCACGCTTATATTTATGTCCATAGGATCAGAGATGTAAAGCTGAAAGAGGTCTCAAAAAGGATATAGTCCAAAGCCCTATAGATGAAAAATATGAGGCCCAGGTGGCTGGGCGAATTACCCCAGGTCACACAAATAAATGGCACGTTTTTGTTGTTTAGTCCTTTTCAGTTGTGTTCAACTCTTCACCATCCCATCTGGGGTTTCCTAGGCAAAGATAATGGAGTGGTTTGCCATTTCCTTCTCCAGCTCATTTTACAGATGAGGAAACTGAGGCAAGCAGGGTTAAGTGAATTGCCCAGGTCACACAGCTAGTAAGTGTCTGAGGCCGGATTTGAACTCAGGAAGATGAGTCTTCCTGACTCCAGGCCTGGCACTCTATTCTCTGTGCCACTTAACTGTCCATAATAAGTGGCAGAACTGGGATACAAACCTGTGTCCTTGGTCTGACTCTCTAGCCGGACCAAGCTGTCTCTATCATACCACACTAATCCCAAACGAAGCAGAACAGCCTCAAAGTCAAGCATTCCAAGGATATTGGCTCCTAGGAACAGTGTTGCCTGCTAGCCTGGTTTCCCTACTTTAAAAATCCCAGGAGTGTAGCTGAAGGAGGGAGCAGGCTGAATAACAATGTTCTTCCTGGAACACTGTTCCATCTTTAATGATTTTGCAGATCATGTTCAGCTGCTCTGAGTCTATTTTTAAAACCTGCAAGATGATGTTATGAGAAGAACTAAA
>CM053623.1:395905751-395940469 GCA_028646595.1 Phalanger gymnotis
TATTATTGTGATATCAGGATGTAGTTGCAAAGAGGAAGGAGCTTAAAGTCAGAAGCCCTCAGCTGTCTTAGCTTGCTACTTACCAGGTTTGTGACTTGACATGTCACTTAATTTCTCTGCAAGTTGAGGTTAGCAGAGAAGCCATTAATTATTTGAAATGGTTGCCTAATCTACCTGATGATATTACATAGGTGAGCCATAGTTTGAAGACAAAAGGGCATCTTCTCATGGAATGTGGCATGCCTTTTCACACTGTGTGGTGGTAGGGGTTGTGGGGTTCCTTACTGTTAGCTTCTCCCTCATTGTTCTACTCCAGGTAAGCTCAGAGAAACCCATCTGTGGAGTGGAGCCCAGTTCAGTGACTAAAAAGTAGCTCCCCTCTGTGGGAGCAGAATGGGAGTGATTAAAAAGACTAAAGATACTCACATTCCAAATATGGAGATGGGGTAGAGGAGGGAGAGTAAAATTCCTATCCCTCTCTCCACCAGCAGTTCAGCAGGAGAACTTTCTATCTCTTATAAACACACCTTCACAGATAGGCCATTATAAAAGTTCAAAGAACATATCTAAGTTTCAATGGGCAAAAGTTTTCTGTATTGTGCCAATCTTCTCTTCTTAACTGAGACATAGCTATGTCTTGGTGTCATTGGACATAGAGGTTCCTTCAAAATCGGTCGTTTTTGTTTTTCCATCGTTTGTTTTTCCAGATGTATTTCACCTTCTCCCCTTCAAGCACTACAATCCTTCCAAATTGGCCTATATACCAAGGAAAGGATCCATTTATGCAAAAAATATTACAGAAGCTCTTTTTGTGGTAGCAAAGGACTGGTCCCTAAGGGGGTGCCCATCAATTGGGGAATGGCTGAACAATTATGACATATGATGATAGTGCCCTCAATGCAAAAAGATAAATTTGGAGGAGGGAGGAATTTATGAAGAAGAAAAGTTTAATTTTAGACATGTTGAATTTAAAGTCGCTATGGGGCATACAAATGTTTGTAGAACTAGAGTTAAGGAGCAAATGAGCTCAACAAAAGAAAGGGCATAGAAAGAAGAGAGTCCAAGATCAAGCCCTGAAGAACACCTAGGATTAGGAAGTTGGCCACAGATGATGACCCAGAGAAGGAGAATATTGAGAAGGAGCAGTCAGAGTGGCGGGAGGAGAATCAAGAAACAACGACTTGGAAGCTGAATGAAGAAAGAGTATCAAGAAAAATAGGGTTGTCAGCATTGCCAAGTTTCTAAGAGGTCAGGGCAGTTAGATGGTGCAGTGAGTAGAGCACCAGCCCTGGGGTCAGGAGGACCTGAATTCAAATCCGGCCTCAGACACTTGACACACTTACTGACCTTGGGCAAGTCACTTAACCCCAATTGTCCTGCCCTCCCCTCTCCAAAAATAAAAAATTTTCCAAGTGGTCAAGGAGAATTACTTCCAGCAGCAATTGTTTTCTTTGGTCACTGTATCCTTTGAATTTAACATCCAATACCTGGACAGAGGTGGAGAGAGAAGAAAGACAAGCATGAGAATGAATGAGTGAGTGAGTGGAAAAAAAGCATCCAAAGAAGAATGAGAATTGAGGGTTAGCAATTGAGAAATCATTTGTCTCTAGGAGAGAGCAGATTCAAGAAAGGGCTGTGATTAGAAACCAGATTTGCGAGAGTTTGATAAGTGATTAGGAAGCGAGGAAGTAGAAACAACAGGTTAGGATGAACACAAAGATGGCTCTTGGTTGCTGGCTTGGAAAGGGTGGACAAAGATGATAGCTTTAGTGGATGGGGGTCAAGTGAAAGATTTTTATATTTTCGATCATATATTTTTTCAGTCAGCAAAATCTGCCCTCTCACCCTCCCCCCCAACCCAGGATTAAGGGGCAGCTAATGGACGAGTACTAAAGAAAAACAAACCCTATTACAAACATATATTGTCAATCAAAACAAATTTCCACATTGGCCATGTCTAAAAAAGTTGTTTGTCCCATTCTGCATTGAGTCCTTCACCTCTATCAAAAGGAGGATAGCAGAAATTAAAGATATCTATAGTCATATGATTAGAGAAATGCAAATCAAAAAACTGTATCTTCTCTGACAGATTGGCTAACATGACAAAACAGGAAAATGATAAATGCTGGAGAGGATGTGGGAAAATTGGAACATTGTTACATTGTTGGTGGGGTTGTGAACTGATCCAGCCATTCTGGAGAGCAGTTTGGAACTATGCCCACAGGACTATAAAAATGTGCATACCTTCCAGGGTTATATCCCAAAGAGATCATACAAGTGGGAAAGGAATATGTACGTACAAAAATATTTATAGTAGCTATTTTTGTGTTGGCAAAGAATTGGAAATCAAGGAGATACCCATCAATTAGGGAAAGGCTAAACAAATTGTGGTATATGAATGTAATGGAATACTATTGTGCTATAAGAAATGAGGAGCAGATGGACTTCATTGTAACCTGGAATGATGCATATGAACTAATGCTGAGTGAGGGGAGCAGAACTAGGAGATCTTTATACACGATTACAGACACCCAGCACCTGTAAGGACTAACTTTGATAGACCTGACTCCTCTCATCAATGCAAGGTTCAAAGACAGCTTCAAAAGACTCATGATAGAAACATTCGGAGAAAGAATTTTGGAGTCTGGAAGTAGATTGAGGCAAACTTTTTGTTCTCTTTTTTTTCCTTCTTTTTTGGTTTCACTTCTCCTTTCTCATGATTCATTCCATTCAATTATAAATTCTTCATTACAACTGGACTATTATGTAAATAAGTTCAATGTGAAGGTATATGTAGAACCTACATTGGATTACATGCCATCCTGGGAGGTTGGGGGAAGAAGTGGGAGGGAGAGAAAATTTGGAACCTAAGAACTTGTGGAACCAAGTATTGTAAACTAAAAATAAAAAATAAATTTATTAAAAAAAAAGGAGGATAGCATGTTTTATCATTAGTCTTCTGGAATACCGGTTGGTCTTTATGTTGATAAAAGTTCCTAATTCTTTCAAAGTTGTTTGCCTTTACCAAATTGCTGTCACTGTATAAATTTTTCTCTCAGTTCTGTTCACTTCACTTGGTATCAGATTATACAAATCTTCCCAGGTTTCTCTGAAACCACACCCCCTTCATCTTTTCTCATAAGACTGTAGTATTCCATCATATCTATATACTGTAATTTGTTCATCAGTTTTCCAGTTTATGGCACTCCCTCAGATTTCCATTCTTTGTTACCTCAAAAGAGCTAAAAATAGTTTTCTCCCTCCTCAGTTAGTTTGTTTTGCCTGGAACTGATCCCTCCCTTAATCTAACATCTCCCTAATTCTGCTTCTACTTTTCTCCCATTTCCTTCCTATTTCCCTATTGAATGAAATGTAGTTCTGTACCCAACTGTATGTGTGTGTACTCTTCGTAAGGGAAGGATATTTTTGAAAAAATAACAGAGATCTAGTCATGTTTATAGGTCCAAGGAATGAATTAATTTGGCATAACTTATTCTTGAAGCCAAGAAGAGCTTTTGTCCTATCAGCATGCCCAGCTCTCCCTGCCCGTTATTGTTCCATTCATCTTTCTTTGTAACATTTCTAGATGTTCTCTAACCATCCCTTTTGATAACATATTCTAAAATTCTTCCAGGAATCTAAGTTCACTGGTCCACAGTTTGCAGACTCCATTATTTTCTCTTTGAAAGTTGGGGCATTTGTCCTTTTCTGGTCTTGCAGCAACATTTCTATTTCCTAAAAGCTTTCAAAGATCCCTATCAGTGGCTCAGTTGTCACATCTGCTGATTCTTTCAGTACCTTGGGCGTGGTTATGTGAATTCCTCAAGGAATGTCCTTACTATTTCACTATGTAGCATGGGTGTCAACGTTATGCTAGCCATTTTGGTCCTATCCAAAGATCATTCTCTGCAGGGAAAAAACATATCAAGTAAGAATAGAGCTTTAACTTCTCTAAGTCAAGTATAAGCCACCAAGTGGCATCAGTGAGCAAGGCGGTCTGAGCTGTCCTTTGTGCCCTGAGCCAGAAGCCCTGTCTGAACATGCTTGGGAATTCCCTCATCCCTCTTTTCATAGAGTTATGGTTTTCTTTTCAAAATCACAGTACCAATATGACTGCCTCAACCTTGTTCATTTTGGGGACTTTTTTTTAATAGACTTAAATTTTACTGTTTGCCCTAGTCTCAGGTTCTTTGTTAGGTATGCCAAATATAATTTCAGCCTTCCCATTTTGCCCCTCAGTGAGTCTGAACTTTGACTAACAAGCTCCCAGCTTAATTCAATTAGATATCTCTACATCTTTCATCTCTGAAAAGGAAGCTCTACCTCACCATACATCCCATCCTTTCACCTAGATACATGAACACTAATTAAAATACAACAGAGAATTGGAATTTATGTTAGCCAATGTTTTTATCACAGGTTAAAAGCATTTGAAAGATAAACATTTAAGGGAAACGTGGATTACAAACATGATGGAATTAACTAGCTCCAGAGAGATTTGCTTTCTCTGGGTTGGAGAAATGGAATTAAGAAGAAGGAAGAGAAGAACATTTACCATCTCACTCCTTACTTACTCTGGGTCAGCAACATACAGATCTCCTACAGATCCTTGGTCTTGATTCTCAGCAACAGTCTCCAAATGTGATCTTTCCCAACCTCTCCTCCAGCTTAGCATGGCATCTGTACAATTAGCTTCAATTACCTTCTCCCATCCTCCCATTTGCCATTTCTTCCTGGTTCTTCTACCCACAAACCCCTTCCAAAAGAGTAGGGATGGGTGGAAGGGTTAGCTTATGAAGTTAGGTCAGCCCATTCCATGAAAGGGTGAGTACCTGCCTCCAATTCTCTTGAACTGAATCCTGTGGGTTTCCTAGTAACCTAAGCAGTGGTTCTATCCTTTCTTTGATATTCTCTTTTCCCACAAACCACATTTTTATTATCCTTAACTTTCCTCACCAGCCTCAGGTCACACCTGCCCTAACTTTCATCTTTTGTCCATATCTTATGGAAGTTTAAGTTGGGGTATGATGGTTGACCTAAAGAACCCTGGAGAATTAAATAAACTGAAACAATTAGCAACTTAAATAAATTTGCAGGATATAAAAGAAATGCACAGAAATCAATAGCATTTCTGTATTTTACCAATAAAATCCAACAGGAAAAGATAGGAAGAGGAATTGCATTTAATATAGCTATGAAAGTTTGAAATACTTAAGAGACTACCTGCTAGGATACATTTAAGAACTAGATGAACACAACTACAACCCTCATTACACAAATAAAGACAAATCTTAACAATTGGAGACATAACTATTATTTGCCCATGGGTAGACTAAGCCAATATAATAAAAACTACAATACTACTCAAGTTAATTTACTTTTTCAATGCCATACCAATCAAACTGCCACAAGATTACAGAGCTGGAAAAATGACAAAGTTCATCTGAAAGAATAAAAGGTCAAAAAAATATGCAAAATTCATCTGGAAATGTCTCTATATTAATTTAGGCAGCTAAAACTTCCGTGATTTAGCAGAGGTTCCCAAATTTATTTAGCCTACCACCCCCTTTCAAAAGAAAATTACACAGCGCCAGTCTGGAAATCTTTCTTTAGCCCTTTAATTTCTTTTTTGAATTTGCATTATTTCAAAAAAATGTAATTTTTTAAAATGATGCATCTTAAATTTAATAATTCATTGTAAATTTGTAGGGTTTTTTCCCACATTGAAATTTTGATGACGCGATATTGTGTAATGTAACCTTATAGTACCATATTGTAAACATGTCATTACATGCACATATTCCTGCCAATGCATGTTGGATTTCCCAACAATGCCACTACATGCTAGCCTGCCAACATTTGGTTGTTAAGACCTGTTGGTGGACTTGACCACCAATTGGTTATAACTTGGCATTTTGTGTGTTTATTTGACATATAACAATCACTACAACTTATCTCTGTTACACAACAGATTAAACATGTATGAATGTTTTTCAAAATTCTTTCTTTATGCTTTCACCACCCCCTTATTTTTATTCAATGCCCCCCAGTTGCACCTGAGGCTACTATTGCCTACCCTGGATCATTCCAGCTCCCCCCATCGGGTGATATAGCCCACTTTGGGAACCTCTGATTTAGAGAGAAAACAGTTGGATGGTGGAGCGGTAATACAAAGCTACAGGCTATTGTCACTTCCAAATAACTTACTATCTTATGTGAAAAGGAAATGAATGGTTGTGGGCAGGGGCCCAATCCAGCCCTAAAGTTTTCTTTCACGAGCGGATCACTCTCAGAAAATCTCTTATTTCATTAAGAAGTTAAAGTTGAATTCCTGAAGCCAGTGCCAAGGAAAGAAAAAACACAAGGCTCAGGTTCCATTTTCCTCCAAAAAGAGATGGGAATCTTTGTTGCGTTGACGCTGCTGCTCTGAAAATACAAAAAGAAAGAAATAGTCACAGGTCAACTGCTGTAGAAAAGCCCACGCTACCTCTATTCCCAACTGCAGGGAGAGGTTGGCCAACAGGGACTCTGTTCTGAGGACAGGCTTGGACCTTGGAACTTTTAAAGCACAAGATGAAATAAACACCAACAGAAATCTATTAGCTGAGGAATCTAATGCTGCCATTGAAATACTTCTGTTGAGTTGACCTGGCTCTGTCTGTGAATGCCTGGTGCCTCAGCTACAGGAAACAAGGCAGAGCCCACCCTCAGCTTTTACTTGTACACCATCTACCTTCTCATTTATGTGACAAATACTTGCACAGGACTATTTTGCTTTATACAATATATGTGTTATATAAACTTATTTTTTCCCAATTTAAAATACATTTTGGAAAATATTTTCATAAAGTGAATAATTCTTTTGTGAACTGAACTCATCTTAGCAAATAGAGATGTATATTGTCATTTTCAAGATTTTCACATAGCATGTGACAGGATCATAGATTTAGAACTGAAAGATACCCCAGAGGTCATCTAGTCCAATCCCAATTTTATAGATGAGGAATCTAAAGGCTGAAGAATGACCTGCCAGGTAGGCATGGTGGTCTTGATTTTCCAGTACATATGCCATGAAGCTTCTGTAAAGCCATTTTAATCTTTGTTCCTCCATTTCCTTCACTACCTTACATCATGCAAAGCCTCACGTGTGGTCAGAGGGTAAGAGCTAGAAGTGACTTTAGAGATCATCAGGTCCAGCGGCCTCATCTTACAGATATGGAAACTGGGACCAGAGAAGCTGACTCTCCCAAAGGCTCACGGATGGTAAGAAGCAGAGTAGAAATTTGAACTCAAGTCTCCAGATGCCAAACCCAGCTCTAGGTCCACGGCACCATGCTCGTGGTTTATTATTGTTGTTGCCGTTGCTATTCTTAAGGAAACGAGAAAAACAGATCCAAGTCTTGCTTCAATTAAAAAAGTATAACAATATCTAATGTTTTTATATCATCTTAAGGTTTCTAAAACACATTATATCTAGGTACATATGTGTATGCATACATACAACATGTATATGCATGTGTATATATTAGGTATATATACTATTATATTAATACCTAATACTGTATATTAGATATATGTGTATGTATACACATTGTGCAGTATATTTATATGTATATATACATGTATATATAGTGTTTTCTCTTTGCCAAGAAAACTCCAAATAAGGTCAGTGAGAGTTGGACATGATTGAAATGACTGCACAATAACAACAAAATGGGCAGCTAGTATTGGGCTTGGAGTCAGGAAGACTCATCTTCCCGAGTTCAAATCCGGCCTCAGATACTTATTAGCTGTGTGATCCTACAGGCAAGTCACTTAGCCCTGTTTGCCTCAGTTTCCTCATCTGTAAAATGAGCTGGAAAAGGCAATAGCAAACCACTCCAGTATCTCTGCCAAGAAAACTCCAAATGGGATCATGAAGAGTTGGACACGACTGAACAACAACAAATATACGCAAACACACACATATACACACTTGTGCGTACGCGCACACACACACATACACACACACACAATTACAAATATTACTATCCTCATTTTACAACTGAAGACACTGAGGCACAGAGAGTTAAAAGCATTTGCCCACCATCACTCATCCAGTAAATGTCAGAAGTGGAATTCACACCCAGATCTCCTGACTCCAGGCACAGTGCTCTTCCTGCTTCATCATGCAAAAGTACTGTGTAAGTAAACCCTAAATTATAGCTTTTCTAGGCAGGTGTGGTGCTGGTTAGGGGTCAGATGATGACTTACAAATTAAAGACGCAGTCAGGGTGGGCAGTATAGTCCAGGCACTTTAGGAGCTTCACAGGTCTGTAAGAAGAAATCATTCTAATTTTATATAAAGTTTCTATTTCACAATGACCCAAGACAATTTCAAAGGACTCATGATGAAAAATGCTATCCAACTGGAGAATTGATGAACTCAGTGTAATCTGAAGCATAATTTTTTTTCACTTGACTTTTCTTGCTTTTTTTTGGCAACAAGGCAAAGGTTTTGCATGATTTCACTTGTATATTGACATATATTACCTGCCTTCTCAGTGGGTGGGGTGAGGGGTAGAGGAAGAAAGAGAATTTGGAACTCACAATTTTAAAAAATCAATGTTTTCAATAAATATTTTTTCTTTTTGCCCTGAATGTAACCTCCTCCTGGCTGCAGCAGACTGTTACCTTTCCTTCCCAAATGTCTTTTCTGGGTTCCAATTTTCTCACAACTGACCACCTGAGGGCCTCAGAGAACCACAGAACCTTAGAACTGAAAGGGGCCTTGGAGATCCCCTAAGAGCCGCCTTCTGCCTGAAGTCTGAATTCTGTCTAGTCATGCTGAATGTGCCAGCTTTGGCCTGAATACTTCCAGCCGGTCTCACCGTTTGACCATTACCTCTTCAGACAGCTCCACCCATTAGATTGATCCCTGTACCTTCTACCCATTGTCCAGACATGTTGGAGCCAGCTCTCCTCTACTGTTAAATTTTCAATGTGCACATTTACACCTCGTAAATCAGCAAACCCCACAAATTGGGGGTCGATTTATTATTTTGTTGATTGTCTAGACATGAGGAAGCATGGAGAAAATCTTAATAATGTAAATTCAAGTGTGTCACTCATACATTTGGGGGAAGGGGCAGCTAGTTAAACATTTACCAGCACACTCATACCACTAATCTTAGTTCTGTCTGGGCAAACTACAATGAATAAATCATATCCTTTTTTACTATGAATGCCCTTCAGATATTTAAGGGTGCCTATCACATATATCCTTCTGTCTTATCTTCTCTGGGCTAAAAATGCCCAGGAGTTCCCTGTGATGTGGTCTCAAGACACCCTGCCATTCTAAAATCACACTTAACCCTTCTCTGGATATGTTCCAGCTTGGCACAGTCCATGATGCAATGTGGTATTCCATTGTTACCCTGAAGGGAGGAGGAGAGCAGCCATTTGAGCCTGGATTTCTCCATTTAACCTTCTCTACTCTTTAATTCCTGCTGCCAGCCACTGGATATTCAGGAACCTCTTCTCCCCGAGAGGAGGCAGAGGTGAGAGAGCTCTCAGAGCCTTAGCAGGATATGATGTAGGATACTTTATTTTAGGGTTTTTTTTTTTAGGTCCTTAAGGATGACATTTATTTTAGTCTATCAAGTTAAGGGGAAAAAAAACTTGTCCTTAAAATGAACGCGTTTGTCACTTATTACTCCTTTGTTTTTCATCACTAAGGCTTTAGAAGGAAACAGTAATAGCTAGAATTTCTACAGCAGGTTAAGGTTTGGAAAATGCTTTGCAAATAACAGTTTAAAGGAGGGAAAGCAGCTTAAAGGGTTAATAATAATACCTAACCTATCTCACTTTCAAGTTTGCGAAGCACTTTAACAACAAGCATTTATTAAGTGAATACTTCATGCCAGGCACTGTGGATACAAAGACAAAATCTTAAAGAGGGTATATTTTATTGAGGGAAAGCAACATATACATAACTAGGTGGCCCAGTGGATAGGGAATGGGACTTGGATTCGGGAAGACCTAAATTCAAATCCTGCCTCAGACACTTACTAGCTATGGGGCTCTGGGCAAGTCATTTAATCTTCATCGTCTCAGTTTCCTTATCTACAAAATGAGGAAGAATAATAGCACCTCTCTTTGTAGTGTTGTTATGAGGATGAAAAGGATTTAATACATGTAAAAACACTTAGTAAACATTCAAGCCCTATGTAAATGGTAGCCATTATCATTATTATCTCCAAGTACATTTACATAAAAACACATACAAAGTAATTTGTGAATCAAGGGCACAGGTATAATATGAAGAGAGACTAAATTAAAAATAGAACAGGGATTCCAGTGGGCACAATGGCCAGATGGGATGGGAACATGGATAGGTATGAATGAGAGTTCAGGAAAAAGTGGGGATGAAAAAAGAGATTTGGCCTGGCTCACCTTACAGCTCAGAAGGTCAAGGATACTAATGGCAGCCATAGGGGAGTAGATTGTCACACCCTTCATAGTTACAAAGGTAATGTTGATTTGATTATCACCCCCTGAGAAAGATGTGGAAAGGGTGGTAGGATACAGGTACCAGAGTCTTGTCTTTGGCATTGCCAAATAGTCAATACATTGTCTTTTTTTGATCCTTGCAAGGAGGCTTTCTGTGAGGGAGGTCTTGTTATGATCCCCATTTTACAGAAGAAACCTGAGTCTTAGGTTGAGTGACTTGCTCAAGGTCATACAGCTACTAAGTGTCTACAGCGGTACTAGAATCAAGGTCTTCCTGATGCCAAAACCAGAGCTTTATCAGCAACCCCCCTTTCTGTCAGTCAACATATTGTCCCAAAGAGTCATTTAACTTCTAAAGAGTTGCTAGTATGGTAAAAGAGCCCTGAGATTGGAATCAGAAGCTTGTGCCACCCTGTGATTTTGTGCGAGTGACTTTCCTCTTTTTGGGCCTCTGCTTTTTCCTCTGTAAAATGATGGAGATGGACTAAATCAAGAGATGTCAAACTTTTTTTTTTGGTCATGATCCCATTTGGCAGTCTGGTGAAATCTATGGACCTTTCTCAGAATAATGTTTTTGAATATACAATAAAATACACAGGATGACAAAGGAAATCAATTATATTGAAATACAATTATCAAAATTGTTTTTAAAGTTCATGGACACAAATTTAATGAATTAGATGATCTTTAAGGTCTCTTCTTGGGGCAGGTAGGTGGTGCAGCGAGTAGAGCACCTGGCCTGGACTCAGGAAGACCAAAACCTGAGCTCAAATCCCACCCCAGACACTAGCTGTGTGACCCTGACCAAGTCACTTAACCCTGTTTGTGCTCAGTTTCCTCATCTGTAAAATGAGCTGGAGAACGAAATGGAAAAACCAGTCCAGTATCTTCGCTGACAAAACCCCAAAAGGGTTCATGAAGAGTTGGACTGAAAATGACTAAACATCACTGAGATCTCTTCCATATGTATTTAAATACCATGATCTCATTTTATTATGGAGGACCTGCTGTGGACTGTTGCTATGTGTTGTAGAGATACAAAGAAAGTCTTGTAAAAGACTTGATTATCAAGGAAATCCTTACCTAGTTAAGGGGACAGGCCTAATACACATAAAATGATTAAATGCAAAGCTGTAGAGTACTAAGTGAAATGGTTTAATAAAGGGCAAAGAGCTGGCTTAGATTACTCAGAGAAGGCTTCATAGGAAATAAAATAATAATAAAACAAGCCTGAGAGGGTCTACTATTACCACCATTTTACACATAAGGAAATCAAGAAGTAAAGCAATATGGTTGAGATCACATATAATAAGCATCTGAGGAAGAATTTGAACCCAGTTCTTCCTGACTCCAAGTCTGCCATGTTGCCTCTCATTCAATTCCATCATGATGGTGTTATCTGATTCTTCTTCTTAATGATGTAATGCTGGTAGATATCTTGCACTGAGAACCAGAGACATTGGGGAGGGACATGGAATATGATGAGGGAGTTGAGTACATGGGGCAGGAAAGAGGGAGGGGCCTTGACAGAAATATTCCCTTCAGTAGCAAAAGTTCTTGGACTATGGAATATTGACTTCCACACCCAGTAACAAACCATCAGGCAAATTAACTTAGTATCTTATGTTATCATATCTTAGCTAATACAACCTTGGACCAGATATGAACATCCCTGTAAATATCCACCAAACAGATTCCATTTACCTGTAATCATTAATGCATTCATATTTAAACTCCATGTTTTTGAGTCTCTTTTCCAGTATTTTCACACTGCCTTCCCCACAGGATTCTCTGTAAAATAAAATTTCAATTATTAAGGACCTTCTCCTGACTATTGGACCAACTTGATTATACATCTGTCTTGGGATGATTCATTACCACAAACTGTAATAATCAGTGGTGACCCCACTCTGGGTAATAGGAAACTGGCTATAACCATTTTTGTCATGAGCCCCTCTTTCATAGGCTGGTGAAATCTATGGATTCTTCTCCAAATAATATTTAAAAAATACATATAATAAAATACATAAGACTATAAAGGAAATCAATCATGTTGAAATATTGTTATCAAAATATATTTTTTAAAAAGTTCATGGACCCAAAGTTGTCACTAGGATTTCCCTTATGCCACAGCAGGGATGTGAAAAGAACATGACCAATGTGCTACTATTAAAACCTACATGTTTCTTGTAGATTTGGAACTCATGGTGGTTGTTGGAAAATCTTCATTGATTCACAGGATGTGTCCCAGTGCATTGTTGGAGGGAACCAAGACCAACCAAAGTTGTAGCAGGTCCTGGGAGCAATGTCATCCTTAGGGAAGGATTCTTCCTCTAGTGCTAGGTGATTTTGGAAAGAGATCAGACTGAGGCAGAGTCACTGATGTGAAGAGCTTTCTCAATCCCCAATAAGGCTGTGAACACTGAGAGTTCAGAAATGTTTCTCCTCCCAGCACCTAGCAGAGTGTTATGTATTTGGGAAGAACTTCTAAAAAAGTTTCTTGACCGGTGTTGTAAACCTGTTCCCCCTGCTTCTCAAAGTACTTCTGACTCTAAACCCAATACTCTTTCTAATCTATACCATGATGTTTCTGCTACTGATTTTTGACTAACTCTGTATTAAATGAATCACCACCATCAAGAGCATTTATATGTTAAATCTGACTTCGTACATTTTGTTGTGATAGGTATTAGTACTAGTCAAAGTAATAATAAATTCATTTTATCCTGACAGTTGCCTGAAAGTTAGTTAAACAGATACAATTCTTGCCATCAGAACATTGAGAGTTTAAAATAAATTTTAAGAAAAAACAGAGATGTAAAGAAATAATGTGCTGAACAGACAGATGAGCTCCTTGTATGGAAATTTAATATCTCCCCATGTAGTACATAAGATAGTAAGAGGTGAAAGTCACCATGCATAAGGTTTTCCAGCCCACATTGGAGTGGAGAAAGGATTGGATTTGCAGGAAGAAAATCTGGATTGGAGTCCTAATACCTGTATAACCTTGGACAACTCATTTGAACTCTCTGGGTCTCAGTTTCTTTTTCTATAGAATGAGAGGAATGCACTAGAATTCTAAGGTTACTCCTAGTTCTAAAATTATTATCCTTTAAACCTGAATGGATTTATGTGGGATAAGAGATTCATTTTGTCTCCTGTGAAAGTATACTACCGAGAGAATTAGAAAAAGTATTCACACCTTGCAGTTAGGAGGAAAAATGGCATGAAGGAAGCAGGATTTCAAAAAAAAAAAGTGTTTGAATTAAGAAGGGGAAAAGGTTTTTAAGCTTAAATCAAGATTAGAAAAATAGCTCCATCAATGTATAGGCATTATATTGAGGACAGGTAACCACTACCCCAAATTTATCATCATAAAATGCCTTTCAAAGTACGCTAAGTCCAAGGTAAAAAACTTCAATAGGACAAGAGGGCCTTTTCTGCAACATTTGAAGTGATCAAAGAAATAGATTCAGAAGGAAATCACAGGCCAGCCTCCTCATTTTACAGATGGGGAAACTAGGCCTAGGAAAATTAAGTGACTTGCCTAAGGTCACTCAGATAATAAGCATTAGAGATAACTAACTCAACAGTCAGTGTTCTTTCTACTATGCCTAGAAGAATTTTCTTTCCTACCTTTCAGTCTCACATTTTAGAGATAGATAAGAAAACCATCTAGGGCTTTACCCTTTAGTTTCCCAAAACACTAGTCTAATGTGTGCTTCCTCTTGTTGGCCCCTAACTTGCCCTGTTTCAGTACCTTTTACACTTTTTCTCCATTCATCTCTTTCGGCAGTTCTTTTACAAAATTATTCTCACTTTCTCTCTCCCCCATCCCATGGGGAGTAGTGTGAGCAAGTGAGAGAAATAAGGATGGGATGAGGGAAAAAGGAAAAGGAAAAAGCACCATTGAGGTTTTGTTTTTTTTTTTTAATTTAAAGAACAGAAGGAAAACTAGAAAGAATCACAGAGAAGCTTTGTCAGGTTTGGAAAGCTACAGTTTGAATTTATTATGTACTTAACAAGAAAACCAGGCTCTACATGACAGAAATCTTCATTGGGGGGGGTAATAATTTCTTAATCTGTTCTACTGTGAATATGGAAATGTCCATTTTATTTGGAGTTTGTGATATTTGAAATAAAAATTTTAAAATTTTAAAGTTCTCATTTACATGCAAATCTCACAGCAAAACTCTAGAAGCCTCAACAAATCTGAGTTATAATGGTGTAGTGTTCTCTATAACTAAATGAATTTACATTTTAGGAAATTCCTTTTAAAGTTTCAGCTCCAAATTTACATCCCCATTCACCTTCTGGATTTGGTTGGAAGTAGTCACCTCAACATTTGAAAGCCCTCTAGGTTGCAAGCCCCAAGCAAGGCTCCCACTCCTTCCAGCTCCCAGCTTTGGGGAAGGATTTCCAGAACTGCTTCAAAAACTTAAGGCATCTTGGCTTCCCACAATAGCGTCTACTGGCGAGGAGTTGGTAGACCATCAACCAGCTCAGCAGGGTGGGGCAGGACATGAGTATAATGGAGAGGTAAGAGGGCCAAGAATATGGGATGCAAACCAAGTGACCCATCCTCCCAGCTAATGTGGCCCATACTGTTGAGGTCTAGGGATGCTGGGAACCCCGAAATTCAAGGGCAAATGACGCGAGTCCAGCCTTGAATGAATTCAACCAAAGTCTTCTTTCAGTCAAACACAAAGTTTATTAGAACATAGAACACCCAGTTGGGGTGGGTAAGATTTTAAGAATCTGGGCTATTGGCCATATTTTAAGAATCTGGGCCGGATTGAATCTGAACATTGACAGACTCTTAAGGAATCTGAGCAATTTAATCGGGGGGGGGGGGGGGAGACACAAGATGGATCTTTTATACAGAAGACTGGGAACAGAGAAGTGGTCTAGATGGAAATAGGAAGTGGCATTCTAGGGTGGGGCCAGGCACAAAGAGGGCCATAATGAAAGGGCAGTTAATTAACTAGGAAGGGCCAGGTGCCCCAGACAAATTCCAGAGATTTGGCCAAGTGGGAAAGTTTAAGAAAAGTTTAGGAGGGGGGTCCCCAGGGCCATACCGTATCAACACCATTCCTTTACTGAGAGCTTCATGTCTGCAACTACTACTTTGTGTGGAGGAAATGGACAAAACCTGTGGGCTGTGAATTTAGGGAACCATCTTCTCTCCCCCTTTCAATGTTTAAAAGTAACTTTAGAGGTCAAAGAAAACACAGCCTTCAGGGAAAAAGGAAAACTAACTCAGATTCCATGTCACCTCAGGTCCCACCTAGACATTTTGATGAAAATAAATTCCTGCCCTACCTGGATGGCCAGATAAGATTAGGTACCCATTGAAGGGGTCCTTAAGGTGTTGAAGTGGATAGAGAGTAGGCCTGGAATCTGGAAGACTCATCTTCCTGAGTTCAAATATAGCTGTTTGACCCTGGGCAAGTCACTTAACCCTGTTTTCCTCAGTTTCCTCATCTGTAAAATGAACTGGAAAAGAAATGTCAAACCATTCCAGTATCTTGGCCAACAAAACTCCAAGTAGGGTCACAAAAAGTCAGACATGATTGAAATGACTTGAACACAAAAAACTCCTACTAGAATGAACCAGATAGGAAGAATTACTCTTCAAGAGGAAATTAGGATTTCTACACTGAGGAATTCCCTAATACCTGGTCCTTCACAAGAGTCAGGTGGTCACCATCCTCAAGAGCTAAGAGTCTCTCCTCTGGCCCTGACTACCAAACAATCTCAATAGTATCCTAGGCAAGGGAGAATACTGCTGAACCTTCTCCTTCAACTTTTGAAGGTAGAGGGGGAAAGATCACACAGGGACTGTGGTATGGATGGTCCTGTTGGACTACAAGCTGGGAGAAATGGTGGGAGGAGTTTTGTTTCCACAGGATAGTGATAGCAGATGCTAAGTCAGGTGACTGGTTCTAATCAGAGCTGTGATTTAGCCAAAACCAGGCTTCTGATCCACTGAAAGATTAGAAGCTTGTAAGCATGCTTAACCAGTGGTTTGAGGAAGGCATGACATAGGCTGTCAGGGAGTTGCATCTGGCCAATGAAGAGCCAGGCAGGAGATTCGAATTGGGAGTCAATAAAAGGACTAGCATTTGTCTGAGTCCTTGAACTCTCCTGTACTGCATTCAGGGGACATACCCATTTATTCAGAACGAATAAATGTAAAATATAGTTAAAACCTTCCTGGCTTTCCAACGAGCATTGTTTATTCCTAGGCAGCATAAGTATATTTATAACATAGCTATGCTGTGGTAGGAACATGCTGCCCCTTCCTCTCATGTGACTGTACCTAACAAATGAGTGACCAGCAAGAAACCCAAAGAATCAAAATAACTTGCCCAAGGTCACACAGGTAGTTAAGTGGAAGAGCAGGATTCAAATCCAGCTTCTTAGATTCCAACTTCAGACTCTTTTGGTTATATCACACCATCTTTATCCCTGCGCCTTCCCATAGAACCAAAGTCTTTGTTTTTATTTGTCTAATGTTTGACTACAAACCTGGGTAACCTGCCACTTTAGATGGAGCGAACTTTTTTTTGACATATACTTTTAAATAGCTTGTTTACTGGCTTAGTACACTTAGTTTTTAAATAATTACTCACTTTGAATAAATAAAGTCTTAACTTACAAATATGGTCCTCCAATCTCATGCATGATCCAGATCTCAAATTGTGTGACTTTATCTCTTTGGAAGTTGGGGATCTCATAATCTGCAAAAAAACTCAAAGAAAGAAAGAAAATCTTAAACTCTCAAAGCGTCCTTTTCATTTCAGGTACCAACTCATTTATATACTATTTTTTCAATTAAGTTAAATTAATATACTTTACTTTTAAAAAATGTTCTATTCCATGTACTTTTGATTGGAAAATAATTACTATAGTCTTAACAAAGGGTTGAAGCTTATTTAAAGCCACCTGCTTTGAACATGGTTTTAATGAGATCTGTGAAAATCTCTTAAAAATGCTGAGCAATATTATTCTTAAACATAACAAAATGAAGGAATAGTGATTGTTTTCCATACTTAAGCTGCACAGTACCTACAATCATAGATGAGAAGTGTTATTTTAAAAAGTGTTATGAGAGAAATATTTCCTTTGTGAGTTCATGTGGATAGGTAAGTATTGCTGAAATTTATCCACCACAACATACATATTAAAGAGGTAAAAATCTAGGTTTTATTAGGTTTAGTCACAGGTTCAGAGGAGAAGAAAAATAATCCCTGAACAGAAATTAGGATTTTCTGACAAGTTTTTATGGAGAAAATTATGTCAGAGAGACAGAGAACTAACTTTTTATGTGTTGCAATTTCATATATTCTTTCAGGCTATAGAAATTTTTTTTTGATTTCGTAAACCCATGTTTCCTTCAATCGTCATAAAAGTTGAGCAAATTTAGTTGAGCAGAGTCATATACTTCCCCTCTGGAAACAAACTCTATAGATAAACAAAGTCAGGTTATAGATTAAACGATGAGTTGGCAAAATCTTACACTCTTAAACTCTAAGGCTATATTTTAAAGAAGTCATTATGGGTTAATTGAGAGGAAAGAAATTACATGTCAGTAAGATTTAATATCAGGGAAATTCTTCCACAAATAAAATATTTGGGGGGAGATTTTAAAGATATTGTATTCCCTTCTTCCTCTCATTTGGTTTCTTAACTCAGGAATATCAAAAGTCTTCCTTTAATACTATTACTCAGAAAAGACTAATATTAATAGAAGACAGACTTGTAGTTAACCAAAAGTTTCAGGAAGAATGGCCCTGAGCCCTGAATAACAAAAATTCCTAAAAGGAAACCCAAAATCCCAATAACAGAAGGAATTTAGAGATAATCTAGTCCAACCCCTGCCAGATAGATGGTTTCCTTCTATAATGAGCTAAGAATGGTTTTTACATTTTGAAATAAAATGTTTCTTAATGTTTAAAAATTCTTGGATACCTCCAGGGATAGAGAACTCACTACCTAAAAAGTCAATCCATTCCATTTTTAACAGCTCTAATTTTTAGAAAATCCTTCTTTAAATTTAGCCAACATCTGTGTCCTTGAGAACCTCCACTTACTGATCTTATATGATTCTACCCCCCAGTACAATTTAGAATGTGTAATACATTAAAAAAAAATTATTAGCAGGGTACCTAGCATATAGTAGTCATTTAATAAATGCTTGTTGGCTTGACTATTTTTAATGTTTTAAATGTTTCCAATCCTTTTTCCATGTCTTTGTTTTAATTATTTGAAGATCATACTCCTACGGGCAGCTAGGTGGTACAGTGAGTAGAGCACTGGCCCTGGAGTCAGGAGGACCTGAGTTCAAATTAGACCTCAGACACTTGACACACTTATTCTGTGACCTTGGGCAAGTCACCTAACCCCAATTGCCTTGCCTTCTCCCCTCCAAAAAAAAAAGATCATACTCCTATACACCCTAAATTTTCTTATTTAGTCTTCCAGTTTCTGGAATTAATCCTTATAGTTTTATAGCCCCTAAAAAAATTCTGGCCTTTCTCCTTGGGACTTGCTCCAGTTATTAATACTCCTTAAAAATAATTACCCAGAAATTACCTAGACTTTCAAGATATAGCCCAACCAAAACAGAGTGGAGTTGGATCTGTCATCAGCCTTTTATTGAACACAATACTCTTATTAAAGTGGTCTAAGTTCACTTTTTTTTAAAGTATCTTATACCACACTATGACTTGTATAAGTAATATTTTCTCCAAATTATACTTATGTTACTGATTTTTGAAATCTAAATTATGATTTTACATTTAAGCCTATAAAAATTCATATCTTAATGACTGGATTATTTTATTCCATCAGAATTTGGGGGGGGGGTTGCAAATAATACGAGATGTTTATAAATGATCTCAAAATGGTGTGATTTTTAGCACCCTCCCCCATAATCACGGAAGAGCATTTTGAGCCATTTTGTATTTTCCTTTCTTGCATGGGTTGCCATGGCCATTCATCATCAAGGAGCTGACCTACTTGGAGATTAACCTTTCCATGCCTCAGCAAGGCTGGTTGCCAGGACGGTATTCAGAGTCTCTACAGCTTGCAGCAGCTTGCCAGCTTTCACATGCCTTTGGCGTAATCTTCAAGAGGAAGGGCCACTTCAGCACCACAATGAAGCTTGTTGGAGGAGGGGACAACCTGCCTATAACACTCTGAGTACTACAGGCGTGGCAAGTACCAGTGCTCCAGTTTGTTGCCAAATCTATCAGCTGGGCTTGTTAACTTCAGTATTTCCAGAAACCATGACTTTATTAGGGTGAACGCTTCCTCCACCAGACCTGCCGCAGCTTGTACTTCACTGGCCCAGGCATAGAGAGCCTATGATCACCTCCACCTTCCCATGAACCAATGGAACAGCACATAAGAAAAGATTAGCTGTGGTTTCTTTTTCTAAATCCATGAACTCTTCCACCTTGCCCCCTCCGAATACATCCTCCATCCCCCAGGGGTGGGGACCTGTGGCAGGTTCACCGCCCCTCAAAAGGCCACATTTAAGGACCTCAAGGGCCACATTTGAGGCTGCAAGTTCCCCACCCCTGTACTAGCCCATAGACCCATAACCCAAACTCCCTAAAGCTTTTCACTATGAAAAATGCCACTGTTATAGGAAGAATATTTACCAAGTAGTTACCAACCCCTGTTTCCAGAACTCTTTGTCAGTTTGGAGCAGGGGTCATCCCTGCTCTCTGAGCTGTTTCACTGTTCTTGTGCTATCTGGATTTGCAAAGTTTTTCATTTGCATTGCAAGGATTTGGTTTGCAGGTAGTGGTTCACAATTCACCTTTTTTTTCTTTTCCATCAACATTTTGATAGATACTACTCTGATATATTATATAGTATTAGTTATTTTCTACTTACCCCTCCACTGGATAGGCTCCAGATGGCTCTGAACCATTCAACATAACATGCATTACCCCTGAGCTATCATGCGCATACTGTGAAAGAAAAACAAATATTTTTTTAAAAAAATCAAATAATTAACAACTGATAAATAAAGCACTTAGGAGAAATCAGAATTTTTTTAAGTGGATGTGTTTGGGAGTAGAAGAGATTATGACCTCCCTAGGGATAAGGACAATCTTTTGCTTCTTTTTGTATCCCCAGTATTTACCATGGTCCCTGGCACATAGTAAGTGCTTAATAAATGTTTATTGACAGAAAACAAGTGAAAGCCAATTACAAAATAGAATTGGTTTGGTGTGGGAATCAAGAAAACCAATTACGTTCTATCACAACAACAATGACTCCATCTTGTGCTTCCACATATATTCTCCTCCATCTTGTTTTTCTGCAAATCATTTATGGGAAACTAGATGGTATCAGCCATCTGTTGTCTCTTAGCCTCATAAATGTAGGTGGATACAATTAATCAACGTCTCTTAATTTGAGGAAAAGCAAGACCAGGAAATTTACTTGTCCCTCTCCCAACTAGACCAAAACTTACTCTTTCCCACTCCCAACTTGGAAAGCCTCCTAACCCTTCCTCCAATTAGAAATCAGATTACCTAATTTTGTATCCTGGCTAATCATTTTCTTATAATTAATTCATTTTCTTTGATTAATTGTTTTTAATACATAAAAATAGGACTCTGCATTCAGGGTCTTTGGATGGCCCGGGCAGTTCCTTGACCCATTTGTTATGCCTGTTTTGCTAATAAATTATATAGCTCAGGTTGTTTCCTCAGTTATTATTAATTAACCATCACATAGAGGGGAGATGCCAGTGATTCATTTTAGGACATGTATGTATTGTCTATCCCAATAGTTACGGAAACCAAACTTTTACACTCACCCCAAACTCTTAGGATGGAGGTAGACATTTTATAGTGGCATTTAGGGCTGCCCTTACATATGAGTGGAGTAACCAGCTGATGATATGACACTGTTTGCAAAGAGTTTTCCTCACAACTACAATTTTGCCAGTAGAATGTAAATTCCTTGAAAGCAAGGACTGCTTTCTCTGCCTTTGTATTCCCAGAGTTTAACACAGTTCCAGGCACATAGTACATATTTAATGAGTCATTGTTGAATTGAATTGAATCACTGTGTAACGTAGGAATAAATGCTTGTTGATGGATAGGAAATAAAGTATCCCTAATTTTATTGATAAAAATGCTGAGGCACAAAGATTAAAGGACTTATCCAAGGTCACAAAGCTAAGAAGGGAAGGTGGGAATTAAACCCAAATCTTTCTGATTCCAAATTTACTGTCATTTCCACTTTGCCATGTATCAGCAGGAATTCATTTATCCATTGTTCTCAACTGTCACCAAGTGGAGAGCAAGGGCCTTGAAAGGGCCTTGGGTATGTGTTTTGATTGGGAATAAAGTTGACAATCACCCTAGCAGAAGGAATTAGGCAAAGGATTTGAGGATACTGCATACCTGGGGTTGGGGGCAGGGAAGCATACAGCAAAAGGAAATAAAGTGAGATAAGGAAACAGAGAACTAAAGGGTCATAAAAGACCAACTTCAGGGACTTTAGGAATTTTCAGAGGACTGGCTTTCAGGACGTATAACGTGAGTGCCATTCTCTGGCATTTCACAGCCACAGCAGCAGCAGGTACTGTTCAGGGTGGGAGCTGGGGAAGGGAAAGTGGGGACTCCATTAGAAAACCACCCTTTTAATCTCACAGCACAAGGCCCAGGTGCTTATTACACAGCTTCAAAAAGACAATGAAGGCCCTGTCAAAGCAATTTGCTGCAACTGCCTGCCTTGCTGAGCTCCTTAAAATAAGATTCTGACATGTTGTCTTTCCTCATCCTGTTTATAAACACTGAGCCCAGCCTTAGCTCTCCTTAATTCTGGCTTTCAGTAAGCAAGCTAGCTATCCTGGGGGGTGGCGAGATGGTGTGTGGAGATGTTAAAGGGGGAATTCCCTTCCTAGACCTGTAACACTGGAATGTTTTTGGCTTTTCCCAAGTGACTCATTTCCTGATGCTGCTTCCCCAGGGCAATGTCTTCAAAACAGTATTTTGGCTTTGTCTCTTATCTCTGAATTATGTCACTTGATGTGTTAGACCACATCCCATCACAGAGGATTATCCCCTACCCAGACAAGCTATGCCAGGGGATCTCCACAAGAAAGCTGGTTTGGAGTAACCTCAGTAGCTGCTCTGGCTCTCAGTCATTCTGCAATGTAAGCTTAGAGCATGAACTCTCCTGAATTGCATAGCTGAGCCTCTGCATACTAGAAGCAACTACTGTGTGTTTGTGTGTGTGTGTGTGTGTGTGTGTTTTCTTACATAAACAATTCCAGCTTTTAGGACTACCACTTCCAAACTCCAGGCTTATGAGGAGATTATATCATCTTCTAAAATTCTCTCTCTATTCCCTTTCACCCCATTCTCTTGAGTTTCTTTAGACTTCCTAAATGGGTCCTGATAATTTCCCTAATAATGGGCTCCTTCTAATTCAGGAGTTCTATAGGCTTATTGCCTCATGAGCAGAGGTTCCCAAACTTTCTCAGTTCATGGCACCCTCCCTTAGTGTCTCAGTTCATTTTTTCACAGTACCCTTAGGCCGAAAGAAATACCCAATGCTTCTGTTAATTAAGCAGTTAGGTCCAAACAATTAAATAGGCAGCTAGGTGGCACAGTGGATAGAGACTTGGGCCTGGAGTCAGAAAGACCCAAGTTTAAATGCCACCTCAGATAAGTTTGGGTGAGTCACGTAATGTTTACCTCAGTTTCCTCAGCTGTAAAATGGATATAAAAATAGCATCTACCTCCCACAGTTGTTGTGGGACCAAAGGAGATGATATCTGTCAAGTACTTAGCATATCATTATTATTACTGTTATTGCTATCCTAGCGATGTAGTAGTCATTTGAGAAAGATAATACATATAAATTGAAAGAAAAACTATTTTGTTTTATTCTTAAATAATCACAATTACTTACTAATGGGATGAGTGCACCTGTTGGGCACTGTACAATTTCTCAACCCTTGAAATCAAACTGGACACTCCCGCCTTCATTGCCTGCCTTTGCAAAGATATGACATAACGAGTGAAATTAGGTTTCACTGAGGAGCTTTAGCAGATATTCATCCTCATGATTATTGATTGTTTCTCTAGAAACTTTATAGAGATCATTAAATGAGAAATATTCTTTATTTCCAAGTTATATATGAACAGACAAGGCATAGTTCAGCTGACCTAAGAATACCTGATGAAATCACCTATCTACCCCACCCTGGGGGGGAAAAAAAAGGAAAACCATGAAAAAAAAACAACCTTATCTGCAGCAGTTCAGCACACAGCTTGTAAACTGTGGCTTTATGAGTCTTTATTTGTCAGACCTGTGATTTTACTGATGGAAGGAACTCCCAAACTCCCTCTACCAAAGCAGAGGGGCACCTTCTCTGCATGCTTGGGGCACTGAGAGGTTAAGTGACTTGGCCAGAGAAGCAGCAGCTGAATCCGGATCTTCCAAGATGCAAAGGCCAACCCTCATTCCACTCCTCTTTGCTGTCTCTCTCTCTATTTGGTTTCAAACACTATTAGAGCCATCTGTCCCATCTGGACTCCCATAGCTAAGCGTTTACCTGTGAGGATGCTCTCTTCCAGAAGGAGTCCACAGCATTGTTCTCACAGTCTTCTACTGTAGGGCAGGATTGATAATCAAAATCTAAGAAAAATCAAGTGTTTTATTGATTTGTTTTATCACAAAAGAATGAAGCAAATAGATGGGCTAACTAGAATACATTAGAGATTTGTGAAATGAGTAGAGGAATGGAGCTGCACAGTAACAGCTTCATAGAACAATAGACTTCAGGTTTGGAAATGACTTCAAAAGACCACCTGTCTTCATGCTCATATCTTCAGCATGTGTATTATTGCCATTTATAAAAGAGGCACAGAATGAGTGACAAAACTGCTCAAGGTCTTATGGCTATAAGGCTACCACTAGAATCTTTGATCTCTTAGTGAAAAAAAAAATCACTTCCTCCACTGACTTCTCATGGTCAAGGGTTTGGATTTTAAACCTGAATCTTAATGATAATAACAGCTAGCATTTATATATCACGCCATGCCAAGCACTGTGCTAAGCACTTTACAATTATTATTTCATTTCACAACAACTCAGGGGAGTAGGCGCTGCTATTATCTCCATCATACAGTTGAGGAAATTGAGACAGATTCAGGTTAAGCAACTTGCCCAGGCTTACACAGTTAGTAAATATCTGAGGTCAAATTTGAACTCAGGCCTTCCTGACCCAAGGCCTAATGTTCTTCTCACTGCAATACCTAGTTACTAGTGTATTGACCTATTCAGTACCATCCAGTTTTGTATAAAAGACCATTAGCAACTACTTCTAAATAAAATTTATTTTTCATTTTTAGGAGGGGGTAGATAAGGAACATAAGGAACTCCCAGGGTAGAAACTCCCTCCACCAATTTGTTTCACTTCCAGAGAGCTGTCTGGGGTGCTGAGACATCAAATGACTTGAGCATGGTTGCATGGCTACTACTTGTTAGAAACAGGTCTTAAAACGTAAGTTTTCCTCTTAGGCCAGGCTTTAGGCTCTCTGTTTGTGCCTCCTCTGTTCGTGTATAATTTAGAAATAAGTACTATTTCTCATTTAATGACACCTGTAGAATTCACTAACTACGTAGTTCATTTCCCTCTAAATGCTACTAATGGAATAATGTAGTTTCTGATCTTAAGAGAGAAAAAAAAAAGTCCCACTTATTCTAACCTCCATCCAAGCTCCCACAATTTGGTTAGTTTGAACAGCTTGAAATAGTAGAAAGAGTACTGACTTTAGAGTCAGAAGACATAGATTAAAATCTAAACTTCACCCATTAATATCTATGTAACTTTGGAAAATTGATAATAATAATAGCAACCACCATTTATATAACACTTTGTGGTTTATAAAAGTTTGCAAATAACTCATTTGATGCTCTGACGCTGTGAAGTGAGGTAGGTGCTAGTTTTATGCCCATTTTACAGATGAGGAAACTGAAGCTGAGGGGTTAAGTGGCTTGCCCAGGGTTACACAGCTAGTGAGTGTCTGAGATGAACTTGAATTGGGGTCTTCCTTGACCCCAATCTGAACGACATCTACTACGGGACATGTCCTATATGGGAACCTCAGCTTCTTCATGTGTAAATTGGAGAGGCTGAACCACTAGATGAACACTTAAAGTCTCTTCCCAGTTCTAAATTCTATCATCTTCAGCTAGAGATTACAATCCCATTCTTTCTTTTATATTTGAATGGGGAAAATGGACGAATAACGTTAATGTTATAATTTATAACTGATATTGATACTATGAAGAATTGTAGCCTAGAAGCTTGACGAGAGGGCACAAGTCAACACAATTATCCTAGGATAATAGGGAATCAGAAACCCAGGTCTCTAAGTCTAGAACAAACTTACGATTGGCTTCTCCTCCTTGGTTCTCCTTTGCATGACAAAGTAATCTTACCTGAGCCGTTTTCTTCTCGACACCAACTCATGAGGTCTCCTACTCTGCCATATAGCACATCAGATATAGGCATCAGCCGGCGAGTGTTATCAGCATAAGCAATAACAAGGTAGTAGTTATTTTCCCAAAACAATGACTAGAGACAAAAATATTAAAATGCCATGGAAAAAAAATCTGTCAATTTTTTTTAAGCGTATAAATCGTGCAAGTTTTGTGTAGGAACCAAAAGAGTTGCATTTTATCTCACTTTCATTTCTAACTTTCTTGGTGACAAAGATTGGTGCTAGCTTATTTTAAACACTATTTCCCCCTTGGAAAAGGGTATGGATTTTATTTAATTAAATAAATGGAATTTATTTAATTCTTTATCTTAACAGATATTTTGAAAAATTAATGAAACCGTCAACCAATTATATAAAATTCATACAAATTTAACTTTTCTGAATTGTAGTGGCTTATATTCACGTAACAGGGACTGGCCAATGAGTCCAGTCTGTATGAACATGTGTAGAGTGCTCAGCTTACACATTCTCCATGGGAACTTGGGAGCTTGTGGAGACGTTTTGTAACTGGGTCTGGTCTGCTAACAAGTTTAAGAGAAGTCTTTTTGATTGGCTATGGGGATGAAAATGGGTTTCATTCAAAAAGCATTAATCATCGCAGTCCTTTTTTGGTCTGATTCTATCCTAACTGCCTGCCTTCTGGTCAGAGAAGAGAGTAGAAAGAGAAGCCTCTGGCCCTTCCCATCCAAGGCCAGAATGTAGCCTATAAATACAGGCCTTAGGTTGTTTACATTGATGTTAGTTTAGCTCTTTCCTACATTCTAGGTTTTATGGCCAGCCAGTCCAACATCAAGGTCCTAAGGTGAGAACCAACCTTTGACCCGCAGCCCATCTCTAGGTTAGACAGGAATGGATCCAGTATGGCAGTTGGGTATGAACTTGGTGAGTCTCTATCTCCCAGGTGTTGGGGGAGGAGAAAATGTCCTTCAGGTCTTCTTCATCTATGTTAATTAATTAAATGGAACTAAAGCATTAATCACTGGGCAGCTGAGGGGCATGGTGGGGGTGGGGGAAGAGTCTAAGGGGGCACACCAAAATTCAGACTCACCAAGTTGTAATTAAACTTTTTCCATTCGTGATCTTCTTGGTGTTGCATGGCCTGAGGGCATGGGCATTACAAAGTATGCTTGCTTTGGGTTCAGAACCAAGGCTGCAGTGAAGTTGCACAATGCAACACGGGCAAGAAAACCCCTCAGTTTCATTAGGAGTTTGACTTTTAATTAATTCTTAGTCATTGTGTATTCAGAAAATCTTATTGCTGCCAAATTTTTTGAGACCCCATATGGGGTTACAGCCCCCAGTTTAAGAAGTGCTCTACAATGTAGAGAACTACTCAGGGATACTCCTGGAACTCTGAGGTCCTAGCATGGAGCAATCATTACATTCATATAGCACTAGTAAGATTTACAAAATCCTTTTCTCTTACAATAGGGCTTTGCTCAATTTTATGTGTTCCAACTTTGAAAGACTTAAAATCTTTGATCAACATAATAACCAATCATGATTCCAGAACACATGAGAATTCCACGCCTCTCCTGACAGAAACAACGTACTCAATATACAGAATGAGACCTACATGTTTGGATATAGCCAAATAGTGGAAACTAGTTTTCTTTGACTATCCATATTTGCTACAGGGATTCTCTTTTTTTTTTTCCATTGAGGGGTAGGGGTGGGAGTGGGTGGGAAACAAATGCTTGTTCATTGAAAACAATTAAAACAGTTTTCATCATTTCCCCAATCAATTTGGTTACAAGTTATGGGCCTTGATTTATAGGCTACTTCCCTTAAAGATACTAATCTACCCTGGGGCAGGACAGAGGAAACCCCTTTGATAAGTACCCAGCGGTTGAGGCTGCCCTCAGGATGATTTGAGATTTGAGTATGTGGGATGGACTTTTTTTTTTTTTTGACTCTAGTAAAAAATGTACTCACCCCCTACTTCACCCCCATAGACATGGATCATGGAACTGTAGTAGTTCCTGACTAATCCATGTCTATAAGTCTCTCTTTTTTTCCCCCACATGCTTTCTTTTCCTTAGACCTTCCTCCCCTTTTTCTCCTCTCCCTTTCCCTTTCTTTTCCCTCCCCACCCCTAGCCCAGTATGGCCACTTGAAAGAGCAATACATGACCCAAACAGCATGTATTTGTCTAGGTGACCTGAGGTTCTTATTACCTAATTTCTGACCACCTTTTGCCTCTCTCTAGCTTTTCCTGAGCACAAGTTAAAAGTTAGTTTCTAAAAATGGACCTTCCACTCATTGTGCTCTCTGTAATCCCAGATTTAAAAGTTTCCAAGCAACTAGGAGTTCCTGAGTTCAATCCTTTGGCCATGAGTCTCCCAAAGGTAGATTTCTTCAACTGTCTTTTACAGAGGAAGAAAAGACCACCAAGGGGGGAACAACCTTCAGTTGAACGACCAAAGCCATGCTGTGGGACAAGATATATGGAGCATACTGTAAGAAATGGGAGGAGGAGTTTTGTTTCTGCAGAACTGAAGGTGTACTTGCTCCCCTCCCCCATCCCAGCTTTAGGAGAAACCAGGCCTCAGGTCAGTCAGGTGAAAGGTCAGAGGCTTGTACACATGCTTAAATGAGCCATTTGAGGAAAGTATGACCTAAGCAGTCATGGGAACTAGAGAGGCCAAACCGATTGAACCAGTTCAAGCTTATCAAGGGCCTTGTCTTGGTCAAGAGTCCAGGCCTACTGATTTGCATAATTTGCATATGTTAAAGAGGGAAGGTAGGGGAAATAAAGAATGTAGATTAATCCTAAACTCAGACAAGGAAAATCTAATTAACTTCACTTTTGCTTCTGTATCCTTATTTTCCTACCTATATAAACTGTATAACCTAGGGAAACTATGTAAAAAGTAAAGAATGTAAACTAACCATAACTATAGCAGGAGTGGAGGCAATGGTCCCGTGTCTGTTCCTGTCTGTCGTCATCCCTGTCCCCCCCGCCCCGTCGTCCCTCCTCTCCCCCAATCCAGAGCGTAATAAAAGCCTTCTTCTGCCCACTCTGGTCCTGAGTTCTTTGGGTGAGAATGGGCAAATCACATGATCTTCCCAAGGTCATGCCACCAGGAAAGCAATTAGTTTCAGAAGCACCTCTCAGGCTAATTTCCTGACCTTGCCTTGGGGAGTCCTGTGATCCCCACTGCAGTGTTAAGAGGACTACCGCTCGGGATTTTGCTGTGGAACCCTGTGGTCTGCACAGCTTTCTTAAGGGGACATCACTTGGGACTTCCGGCCCTGTCTCGGGAGCCTTGTGATCTTACCGCTGTTCTAAAGGGCCATCACTTGGGTCCTCCTTAGGGTCTGACCCCTAGGAGCCCTGTGATCCCCACAGATCAAGGGGGCTACCACTTGGCCTTCTTTTGGGAGTCCTGTGGTCTGCACAGCCTTCCTTAGGGATTATCACAGAGTTCTTCCTCAGGACTTTGGCCCTGCCTAGGAAGTCCAGTGATCCCCAAAACCACATTTCTCACAATTTGGGGAAGTCCAGTGATCCCCAAAACTGCATTTCTCACAATTTGGGGAAGTCCAGTGATCCCCAAAACCGTGTTTCTCACAATACTGACCCAGTACTGTAGTAAAGGGAAATTATATATTTAGCAGCCTCCCAAAGTGTGTTTACCCGGGGGGAGAGTTTAATGGGCTATTCGAATGTTTTTATTTGTTTGAAGGCTCCTGTGAATCCTTCTTGTCTTATCCATTTTCTATGGTGGGCTGTCCTATGCACTTAGCACAGTGTGTGGCACACAGTAGGTACTTAATAAATTTTTTTTATTGATTAATTGTTAATCAAGTTGTACGTTGAGATCCTGTGTGGTAGTTGGTAATCCTATCACCCACATTTGGGGAAACCTAGACATAAACCATAACCAGACAATCTTGGTCCCTACCATAAAACTCCGGGGTAGGAGTATAAATCAAAGAGAGAAAATGATCTTTTGGGGTCAGATCCCCAGGATTACACCTGGTTCATGTGAACCCAGAACCCTTGAGGGGACTCTTGGCTATGGTTTATAGTCATAACCACCATGAGGTCCTTAACAAAAGAGATAGACTGACCCAAGATGCTAAAAACAGTGAGCCTTTAACAAGGTACGCTTTAACTCCAGAATGGAAGGTATGAGTCCCAATATGAAATACCTCAGGGTGGGCTAAGGCCATCAAGGATATACCCAGGGGGCCAAGAATTCACAAACACACTAAGAAAGATGACTGCAACCTCAGTGGAAAAGAGAGCTGACAAACATGGAAGAGGCTGCCCTTTGGTGGGGAAACACTGAAGCTCTGCCAAGTTCCTGTCACTCCTTCTAGGCTGATGGGTTGGAAAGGTGGGTGCTCTGTCACTTTAGATTTCAGAGCAACTCATGACACACTATAGCTCTGCCTAAATGCTGAGACAGTACCATACATTGTAACAGTGGGGAAATTAGTAAGTCCTAGACGTTTTACAGTGAGAGGTGTGGTCTCTCTCCGATGTGTCTGGTTTCCCACCTATGACATCATAGGCAGAAAGACACTAGGAATTGACCAGAAGCACTGGGCATGGAAGTTTCCAGAAAAGGGAACGAATGCTGGGAGAAGGAGGAATATGTAATACAGAGATAGCTTGTCAAGACAAAGGCTATAGGTTTTTCTGGCCTATCACTGGTAGATAGTGGAGCTATTAATACATCCATTTTACCGATAAGGAAACTGAGTCTTGGAAAGGTTAAGTGCCTTGCTTAAGGTCGTACCGCTAGTCAGTGGCTGAGTTGGGATGGGAACCCAGGTCTCCTTGTCTCCTGAATCCTGAATTTTATCCACTATGCCATGTTGCCTCACACACCATTATATTATAGTACATTTCTGCTAGCCTTGTTCCACACAAGCCCATATTGCAAGGGTATTACCATCATTATGCACTGGGAATGACCTGAAATGTTTATACCTAAAATTTCTTTAGAATGCGTAGTTCTTTTCAGTCAGACAAAGGATGAAGTTTTTCTGTTTTTTTCTTCCAGTGGTAGTAATGAATAATGTCAGGCTAATACTAGGACACAGGAGAGGATGAACTGACTTCCCCCAATAACAAGGAATTTGGGTGTGGACATCCCACTCCTTAGGAGGGGGTGGAAATTTCCATATACTGACTGGCTTGTGCAGGCACATTCCTCTCCTCCAAGAGTAGGGTGAGAAGAATCTGATTCATTAACACTAACGACAGACAACAATCTTATATTGGAAAGATGATTGTTCATATAAGGGAGTACCTTGTTTGGACTTTGAAGAGGTTAAAGGTCACAGGGGAGAGAGATGCAGAGGCAAACATCCTGAAGGTGTTCCTGTTCTTTGACAGAATCTGAAGGGCCACACTTGAGGACCTAGAGGGCCACATGTGGCCTCCAGGCCACAGGTTCCCCACCCCCGTACCTTAGAAAAGCCATAATAATTCCTGACTAACTCCAGGTTTTAGAGAAGGGAAGATGCTTTATAATTCCTGTTCTTAAGTTGCCATTTGAGTTAATGCCTTTGCTAAGAACTGAGTCTACTAGCTTATCGTTAGGAGGAAGCACTCCAATGGGACATCATAAATATGGTATTAGGAATATAAGTACCTGGAAAATTACTTCTAGAATCTTCTAGAACCCCTCTGGAGATTCAGCCTCTTAGTGCCAGTGTGAGTTGGGGGAGTGAGACCAGAGAAGACGCTACGTTACAGTTTTGAGTTTAGGGCATCACTTAGCGGGGAGAAGTATCAAGTAATGGCAAGCTTACATCTCCTACCATACTATGCGGCAAGCATAAGTCTGTCAGACCAGGGCTTTATTTCCTAAGAGCTTGAAACTTGGGCACGGGGGATATTTCATAAGAGCCAAAAGATCAAAATGCTGAGAAAAGGAAGCTTTCTCTCCGGACTAGGCTAGGGAATCTGAAGGAAGCTAGGCACAGAACCGTTTAGAGAATGCATGCAGAGAATATTTGCAAAATGTTCCCATTTCTTTTTTTTTGTTCCAATGAAACATCTTTTGCTGATGTTTATTCTATTGTTTGCCTAGGTTTCTGTTAGAACAGGAATAGCTGGGTAGCTCAACCTGAGCTGATTTTTAGGGCTCTCCGTTTCACACTGTGGTGGAACCCCAAGCCTTGTGGAGTGCCCTCACTGGAAAACACTCCCCACAAATATGAACCCAAGTCTATGATGGGCTAGCGCTGACTGGCCCGCAGGCGATAAGCGACAAGTTCTGATGCTTTAGCATATACACGTGTCTAAATAGAAGGAGGGTAATCAGAGGGACCTCTTCATGTAATTAAGAGAATACCTTATCTCTGGGAATGGAGTGTCTCGACAGGTTAATAAAAAGGTCGTAGTCTGAAGGCAGCACAGAGCACGGATCCTTGTGGAGCACAGATTTAAAGGCTTCCCATATGGCTGAGCAGTTTTTATCACTGTAAGGGAAAAAACAAGCAATGGTATTGATTCATTATTTCAAAAGATCCATGACTTCAATCCAATTCAAGAAATACTTTTTAAGCACCTACTATGTGCTTAACAAGCTGTTATAAAACTGTACTGTTAACAAAGATTAAAAAAAAATGTCCCAGCCCACAAGGAGTTTACGTTTGACAGAAACTTAAGTTCTGTTGTCAGGCAGTAATATATGCACAGAAAAGTAAATACACAATATATGCAAAGTACAAAATAATTACAAGAGGGAGGGGGAAGAGACTGGATGGCTAAGTGGTGTAATGGATAGAGCAGTGGGTCTGGAGTCAGGAAGCTCTAAGTTTACATCTGGGCTCAGATACCTACTAATTAGATATGTGACCCTGGGCACGCAACTCTTAACCTCTGTCTGCCTCAGTTTTTCAACTAAAAGGGGAGATAATAAGAGCATCTACCTTACAGGGTTGTTGTAAGGATAAAATGAGATGATATTTGCAAAGCAGCTGGCACATAGCAAGCACTATATAGATGCTTGTTCCCTTCCTTCTCCCTACAGAAATGCTCTCCACCAGTATAGATCACAATTCCTTAGTAGTCAGTCCATAAGCATTTACATTGTGCCAGGCACTATGCTAAGACCTGGGAGAACAAAAAGAAGGGAGAAAAATAGCTCCCTGCCCTCAAGAAGTTTATGTTCTAATGGGGGAGACAACTATGAAAATAACTAGTTAGATAAGACACTTGTTAGAGTAGATGGAGGGTTAGCTCAGAGAGAAAAGTGAGATTTGAGTTGACTCTTAAAGAAAGCCAGGAAAACAAAAAGGCTGAGAGATAAGGAAGAAGAGCGATGCAACCCAGAGAGCACAGCAGAAGAGAAGTTTCTTACAAAGCAGTTTTGGCTAAGGTCTGGTTGGGCATAAAGGCAGGGAGAATACTTAATAGTATTCTAAAATTGTCATGGTAAGGAAAGAATGTCTTAGTCATTATTCAGCTTAGTCATTATTACCAGATCAAAGAAAACTACCTCTTTATCAGTCAGCTAATTAGTATTGGTTAAGCTCCTACAAAAAGCCTTATAGGGTAGGATTAAGAGAAGGGAGTGAATTCCTGGAATTATTTTAGATCCTAAGAGTTTTCTTGGAGGAAGGGAGGTACTGAAAAAGACTTTCGGTACCTGTCAAAGGACAAGGAATATAATAGCAAATATAGGACAAAATGTTTTGTTTTATTCTCCCAAAAGTCCACTTTCAGCAGATTCTGACAGGAACATAATGAGTTCTGTTTTGGAGATGCCTATAGTACCTATATACTACATGTAGTATGTGTATAGTATATACTGTATATAGCATATATACTACATATTGTATATCCTGTAAGTACTTGTATATACCCATATGCCTATAATACCTAGTCTGGAGATGCCTATAGTACCTATATACTATATGTAGTATGTATACAATATATACTGTATATAGCATATATATTACATCTTGTATATCCTGTAAGGCTCTATATGTACCAATATGCCTGTAACACCTAGAGTTTGGAAACACCTGTAGTGTCTATACGTACCTATATGCCTACAATACCTATGTACTATACTTAGTATATATGTAGCACATGTAGCATATACCATAATACCCATATGCCTATAGTTTAAAATTTCCAAGAAACAGGTGACATGGGATTGGAGCTGAGAAAAAGAACTAAGGTCATATGTATAGATATAAGAATTATCTGCACAGGGGCGGAGCCAAGATGGTGGCTGGAAAGCAGGGACTAGCATGAGCTTCCTGCCAAGTCCCTCCAAAAACTTATAAAAAATGGCTTTGAACCAATTCTAGGACCGCAGAACCCACAGGGTAGCAGAGGGAAGCAGGGTTCTAGCCCAGGACAGCCTGGATAGTCTCTGAGTAAGGTCTACCTGCACGGAGCTGGGAGCAGAGGGGAGTGGAGCTGAGGGGAGCAGAGCCCAGCATGGGCAGTGCGGACCAATGAGACCAGGAGCCGGGGGAGCGTGCCCTAGCACCCTGAATCAGTGAGCTGCAGCAGTTACCAGACTTCTCATCCCACAAACACCAAAGACAACATAGAAGGTTAGTGGGGAAAGCTGCTGGGGACAGAGTGACAAAAGGAGGTTGCAGTTCAGCCACTGTCCCTGGGCAGCGGAGGTGGGGCACCTACAGAACTACAACTGCAGTTGCTTCTGGTTTCTGGCCCCAGGCCCACCTGGT
>CM053623.1:395940969-395963019 GCA_028646595.1 Phalanger gymnotis
AGTCTCTTCACTCCTGCTCTGATCAACCACTTAATTCCTCCCACCAGGTGGGCCTGGGGCCAGAAGCAACTGCAGCTGTAGTTCTGTAGCTGCCCCACCTCTGCTGCCCCAGGGACAGTGGCTGAACTGCAACCTCCTTTTGTCACTCTGTCCCCAGCAGCTTTCCCCACTAACCTTCTATGTTGTCTTTGGTATTTGTGGGTTGAGAAGTCTGGTTACTGTTGCATCTCACTGATTCAGGACACTAGGGCACGCTCCACCTGGCTCCTGGTCTGGTTGGTCTGTGCAGCCCACGCTGGGCTCTGCTCTGCTCAGTTCTGCTCCACTCCCAGCTCTGTGCCTGATAGACCTCACCCAGAGACCATCCAGGCTGTCCTGGGCTGGAGCCCTGCTTCCCTCTGCTATTTTGTGGGTTCTGCAGTTCTAGAATTGGTTCAAAGCCATTTTTTATAGGTTTTTGGAGGGACTTGGCAGGGAGCTCACACTAGTCCCTGCTTTCCAGCCGCCATCTTGGCTCTGCCGCCCATATGGCCAATTTTTAATAAACTTTGTTTTTCTTTGGCTGAGAATGCTTGAGTTTAATTCATTCGGCAGGGACTGACATGTCGGTATTTTGTGGTCTCTAGCACCCCTCAACCACAAACCTCATCACTACCGTCAGCAAAACTTAAAACTGCAAACCTGTCCTGCTTCATTTGATATTCTCTTTTACTTTCATTAAGCAGAAAGCCTTTGAATGAATAAAAAAAAAAAGCATTTGCTAAGCACTTACTATATCACAATCACTTTCCTAAGCACAGGAAGCAAGGGATAACTTGCATCGCTCTTTAAAAATTTTTTAATCTAGCATTTATGATGCACTGGAAAGAGTAGACAGAAGGAGGAATTAGAAAAATTGGGGTTCTAGGCTTCACCTCTCCCAACCTTGATCTTATTTTTAAAATGGTAATAATTTCTAAAATGGTAGTAACTAAGCTGGTTGTCTCAGACTTCTTGAGAAGATCATTGCTTCTCTCTCCTGAGATCCAGTGGTTCATCACCAGTTGCTTATTGAACATTTCAAATTGTATTTCTCATGGGCATCTCAAGCTTGACAAGCCTGAAACACAACTGAAACCTCTCCTGTCAACATCCATCTCTCTTCTGAACTTCCTGTTTCCATTGAGTGAGTCCTCATTCTCCCCATTTCACAGTCTTCTGTTATTCTTGCCTCCTTTATGCCATCCTACCCATCCATTCATTTGCTCCTCACTCTATCTATCCATATCTTCTTTCTAGCTCTAGGATATCTCAGTCCACCCCTTTTTCTTTACCCACCCTAATAGAAGCCCTTATCACCTCTTATCTGGATAGCTCTAGAATACATACTTGCTCTCCCTGGGAATAGAAGTGTCAACACAGTAGTTCTTCAGCTGGAAAGATAGCTGCAGTACTTTTGTTGTGGTCTTACATCTTCCAATTCCAGTCTTTTTGAAGCACCTCACCCCTATCAGAGATAGAGGCATCAGCAGTAACAGCAACACCGGTGGTGGATGTTGGGGGCAGGGAGGAGAGAGGAATATCTGGTCCTTCCCTGGCATTGGCCCAGGAGCTCCTCCCTGCTCCACCTCACTCCACTGGAGGACATCCAGATCTCTTAGTTGAAACCACTTGGGGGAGGGAGGACTTAGTCACTAGCAGAGATCCTGCCTTTGCCTCTAAGGCCCTTGTCTGTGATTTCTCTTGTTCATTGCAGAGGTCCTACAGTTCTGTAGCCCTCTTTTATATTTCTTGCCTCTCCTGAGATTTCAGCTCTCTCTCCCCACTCCTTCAGGGCAATGAGAGAAGGGGACTACTAAGTGACATGAAGGCAGTCCGTTGAATAGAGTGTTTAATTTGTAGTCAGAAGACCTGTGTTTGAATCCTACCTCAGATACCACTGAATAGGTTCTCCCATCCTAATTTTCCCCATTTATAAAATGAGGATAATAATAGGACTTACCTAAGAGTGTTGTTGGGTCAAATAAAAATGCATAAAATGCTTTGCAAACCTTAAAGCCCTTAGATAAATACTGCTTTTATTTCCCCAGGGCAGTCACAGCTCCTATGGCCCTTGGATCAGAAACCTTGGATGATTCCCATGTTTCAACAATCTGGCTAGCAGCTTCTGTGGGGGTGTAAGATCCACCCACAGCCAGCACCCAGAAAGCTGCCAACAGCACAGGTTCTTTTGATCTGCTCAACTAAGGAAAGCAAGGTGAAGGGGTTGACAAACTTACTTCAATTCAGCATACAAATATCATTCACTTAGTTCAGGGGAAGAGAACAGCACACTGAACTTCAGAGCAAATTACAAAGTACAAACATCAGCAGACAGACCCAATACAGATTCATAGTTACCAACATCTAGGTTCAGATCACACATGCGACTCACCCAGGTGACCTAGAATCGTCACAAAGAGGTGGACTTAAACCCACATGATCTAAGAGCCTCTGCTGTCCCAGACATGTAAACTAGGCCCTCCCTGGAGTTAGTCACACCTTTGGCCCCACCTTAGTTGCCAATCCACACCCATATAGGTTTTACACCTAATCGGGGTTTGGGCCTGGGGCTTAGCACTTAGTAAGACTCAATGGAATACACTGAATTACTCAACCAAACAAAAGCCAAACTCTTCAAGGGCACTTGTTGAACTAAGTGCTAAGGAGCACATTTTGCTTACCCACACATCCTGTCCCACAGGCATCCAGCTATACTCTAATTACTTTCTTCAATAGAAGAATATACTGGAAAAGCCACTGAATTGAGAGCACAGGAGACTTAGGTTCAAGCCCCCAGATCTGGCATTTAATAGTTCTGTGATCATGACCAAATCACTTTGCCTCTTTGTGGCTCTTTCCTGGTCTGTAAAATGAGGAAGCTGGGCTTGAGAATCTCCCAACTCTGGCATTCTGTGATTCCATTCTACTCCATGCCTCCTCCAGACAAACTGGTTTATCACTCCTCTGGAACAAGCCTTAGTGTCTTTGCTCATAACACTTTGCCATGCCCTTATCTGTTCTTTTGCTAAAGTGGGAAACTTATTTATTAACACATTATTAACATCAAAATAAAGTTTGATATAGGAGTTTTTGCTAAGCTTTGGTTAACTCCAAATTTCAATTTCAAGGAGCTCCCCATTCCACCTTTTCTATAAGGCCTGAATTGATCATTTTCTAACTTGAACTCATATAGCAATTGTTATCCTTTATTTTTCACTAGGTATTTAAATGTGTGACAGTGTTGGTGCCTTCAAATGCTAGTTAAAATATCATAATCGTATTTGACTTTTTTATGCATTTTCCTTGTATCCCTAACTATATCAGAAGGTCTTTAAGGGCAGGGATGATATCTTTATGATTCTTTGTACCCTTCCTGGGGTCTGGCACATAGACTATGCATAAATGCTTGCCTCGAGCGTGCACACACACACAATACATAAGACTAAAAGAGGCAATGTGGAACAGTAGGTAGAGGGTTAACCTTGGAATCAAGAAGCTCAGTCTAGTTCTGCCTCTAACTCATATTAACTGTGCAACCCCAGGAAAATCATTTAACCTCTCAGAGCACTGAACAATTATCCATAAATTACCAGAGAGCTGCCAGTCTGCTTTGGTGGAAGGAGCATCTACACTAGGAGTTTCTCATATTTATTGCAACACAGTCCCCAGCCCCTCCTCTTGTTTAAGGAAAAAAAAAAAACTAGAACATTATTTTCCAAAGTGCAGAATCAAAACAGAACGGTAATTCAAGTGAGATGATAGTTCTATGTGAAAACTTTTTCTTTTATGTTCCCAACTTTTTTCTTTATTTCGTTCTGATGAAACATTTATATTTGCAAAATATTTCATAGTCTTTTTTACTTTCTTTGCAGCTCAGTACAACTCTATACAATAGGTCAATGTTACTCTTTTTCTTTGTTGGTCAATTATTAAGCTATATTTTTGCATTGTTACCATATCTCCCCATGTATAAGACATACCTTAATTTTGGGTCCTGAAATTTGAAAAAAAATGTATTACATAAAGTTATCAAACTCAAGTTTTATTCATCTGCTCATAGCTTTCAGGCATTTTTGGGCAACTCTGGTGCGTGTACGCATGTTTAGTCCATTCCATTTCATGAACCTGAAGCACCAATTGTATCCTCCTTTGAAATCAGTAATTTCTTTTTCATCAGCAATTCTTCTTGCCTCATGCTGAACCATCTTTGTGGACACAGGACTTTCAATTGCCCTTTGTTCTTCAATCCATATCTCCAATTACCTCTCTAAATCAGGCCATTTTGCTGACTTGCCTCTCATGGCCTTCTGCTGTGGCATTTTTAGTAGGGTTTCCTCTTCCCAGTCAGTCTTGGATTATTTTCTCAGTTGGAGGAGGAGCAAACGTTCAGCAGCATGATTTCCATTCACCTTGCAAACTAGACCACTTTTAACTTGAATTCAGCACTGTACGAAAATCTTTTCTGAGCCATTTCTGGGCAGAACGTGGCAAAATGTAACCTAATACACTGGTAACAAATGGGAAACAAGGAGAGCAAAGACAACAAGCTCGAATAAGCAGGAAATGCAAGTAAAAAAAATCTACAACCTCTGCATAAGACTCACCCAGTTTTTAGACCCCAAATTTTTTTGAAAAAGGATGTGTTTTGTACATGGGGAAATATGGTAAGTCATTTTTTTATGTTTGACTCTTCATAACCCCATTTGGGTTGTTTTGTTTTGTTTTGGGCAAAGATGCTGAAATGGTTTGTTATTTCCTTCTCCAGCTCATTTTACAGATGAGGAAACTAAGGCAAACAGGGTTAAGTGACTTGTCCAGGGTCACACAACTGGTAGGTGTCTGAGGCCAGATTTGAGCTCAGGAAGATGTCTTCCTGATTCCAGGACCATTGCTCTGTCCACTGTGTCACCTAGCTGCACATTATGCTCTATAATCGTGTTCAGTTGGAGAATTGGAAGGAATCTTAGAAGTCGTCTGGTCATTTCTCCTCATTTTATAGATGATAAAGTGAGCCACCCCACCCCCCAAATAAACTTGTCTAATGTCACAGAGAGTACATTACATTGGGAAAAGTATCTTGTCTTTGATGTTTATCATCTGCTTGACCTTAGACATGTCACTTAACCTCTTGGGCCTTGGTTTCCTCATGAAAGGAGTAGGTTGGCCCAGATGACCTCTTAGGTTCCTTCTAACTCCAGATGTATGATCTTATAATACATTACCAGAGTCAGGATTGGAATTTAGATGTCCTGAAGATGAAAGGTACACTGTATAAGAAGTCAAAGGTTGCTTTTCTGAAAAGACAGTTTTATTTTTTCCTGAGAATTAGGTCTTTGCTTAGATTATTGAGTCATAATCTTTCTGCCAGTCAGTTACCAATTCAGTAACAGGCACCACTAACAATTTGAACCACTAATGGGGCCAGGGAATAGGACACTAACTCCTCTTCTTCACTAAGAAGACTTTTGTGGCCTGGAGCTGTGAATGTGATGACTGGGTTCAGCCCTTGGGGAGTCTTACTGCTTCAAAGAAGGGTCGTACTCCTTTTTCTCACACGCTTTGGCTTAACACACCTCTCCTCCCCTCAAAAGGAAAATTACTTATAACTTAGGTTTGGCTCATGACTAAGTTCTTTCCAAAGGGAGATTAGAAATAGCCTCAATTTACAATATGAATCAGTTGTCAACAGCTATTTATTTCCTTTTTGCATGCTTTCACAGTCATACTTAAAGCAGGATACAGTAACTTACATTCTTCTGAAAGATTGATGCTTAAAATTGCAAGACTTGATGCAGTTTGCAGGTATTTTGCATTTCTTTGCACCATCTAAACCAGGGCTGTCCCAAATGTGGCCTGTGTACCACAAGGGACCCACAATGTGATTTATGTGCCACCTACAAGCATGGAAATTTACATAAATGCTTTTGTAAAGGAAGCTGAGCTACCACAGAGCTCTCACTAAAATGGCAAATCAAAATATATTGTCTATTGTTTCAATAAAAACCTAAGGCTGGACAGCCCTGGTCTAAACAGTTTCCTCCAGGTCCATGTCTTCTGACAAACAGCGTTCTTCACTTTGTAGGTGATCCTTTGCAGAAACTCTCAGCGACCACCAACTAGGGACACAAGATTTTGAGACTTATCAGATTTATAAGACTTCCTCCAAGGCTGGTTCCATCTCAGCAACGCTGTTTGGACAGAAACACAAAGCAAAAAAACCCAAAAAAACAAAGGCAACCAGGAGCTCTAAGGCCTACTCAATTCAAGTCACCTAGTGGGGAGAGCAGCCCATCCTTTACCTTCAAAGGAAAGTTTCTAACGTTCCTTACGTGATTTGCATGCAGAAAGAGAATGGAGACCATGGTCAGGGTTGCTCTTTTTTTTTTTTTTTTTTGCAGGGGGAAGGCAGGGCAATTGGGGTTAAGTGACTTGCCCAAGGTCACACAGTTAGTGTGTCAAGTGTCTAAGGTCGGATTTGAACTCAGGTCCTCCTGCACCACCTAGCTGCCCCAGGGTTGCTCGTTTTTAAAGGTACACTGAGTCAGTGACTCTTCACAGCTCAATACCAACAGGAGGATTGTTTCATCATTCCAGAGGAAGGGGGTTAGGGTTGGGGAAAGAACAAGTACTTATTAGCCAGCTACTCTGTGCCCAGCCTTACATTAAGGGCTTTCCAAACATTATCTCATTTCATCTTCATTTAATCAAATTGGGTCTGCATTTTCAGTGCTGTGACAACATATGTGGTGGACCTGAAGCAGATAGGGCAGATCTGCTCATGCTCAATGGGTTATGCACCAATTATAATGCATGTTCCAATCCCCATGAGAAAAGGGGGTGAAAGGTTGATATGCTTGACTATAATTAACCTAGAAATTGTAAAGCTACACAAAGAAACTAAAATGGAGAAATGAAGGTTATTGGGGAGGGAAAAACAAGATCCTTTAAAATATTATTCAGGCAAAATATTTTTTAAAGAAATATCTTGGGTTTTTCAGATTGACTTTCTACTCCAGTGAGTCCTAATATTGCATCTCTAGTCATCTCAAAGAACTTAATGAAAGTCTCCTCGAAATCTGCAAGTCTAATTTTAATTTATCTGCATTGCTTTTTAAAGTAAACATCTCTTAACATCAGTGTGACCTTGGGTAAGTCACTTGACCCCTGTGGGCCTTACTTCCCACATTCATAAAATGAAAGTTGTACTGGATGAACTTAGAGATCACCTCCAACAATAAAAGTATTATCTGTAATTTTCAGGCTATAAGAGAATTAGAGTGGGGGGCTGGCAGGGAATGTTACTGAGTCAAATGATGATAGGGTTCAAAATGTTTAGGAATCACTGGGAATTGATTTTTTAGAGAAATGACCAATTCTCTTTTTCAATGTAATTGGGTAGACACGAGCCAATGGATGTCATTTTCAAACAGCTGGAGAACTTGTTGTTCTTATGTGCAAGAATGAAGCAATCGGCAGCTAGGTTTCATCATAAAAGTGACTGGAAGCCTGATAACTTTCAGGAAGCGTGTTTTCCTGGAGATACTTATTGCGTAAAGCTGTCTCAATGACTAGACAAACTCTGCCTTTGAATCAAAACAATGTCGAATACCTCTTATGCTTTGTTGTATGTAATTACATAATAATTCCTTTGATTTGAAGGTAGAAGACAGTATCAATATGGATTATCATTAGAAAGGGAAAAGGAACCAACGGGAATGAATAATTGTTTAAATGGAATGTGGTCCAATTGGTATTTTTAAAGTGAACCACTGTGGGAAATATTTGTTGTTATTGCTGTGGTTGTTTCTGTTGCTGCTGTGGTCCAGATCTGTGATTTCATTGGCCAAAGGAGCTCCCTTTGCCAATACAACTGCTTAGCAACTTCTACTCTTCAACAAAGAATTTTGAAAGACTTAGGTCTACAGGTCTAATAGTAAGGCATGCTTATGTAACAGCAAAGTTACAGAATGAGGAATACATTTTTGGACATTGACAATCTGGGAATTTATTTTACTTGACTAAGCATATTTCTTATAAGTTTTTTTTTAAATTTCTTTTCCAGTGGGGAGAGGGGAAAAATGGAAGAGAGAAAAACTAAATGCTTGTCAACTTAAAAAAAAGTTAATGCACAGAAGACAATGAGTTACCAAAAAACCACAAACATCTCATATCCTTAGAGAGTTTCCTGAGGCCCTGAGAAGTTAAATCAGTCAACCAGTTAAGAATTTATAAAGTGGTTAATAAGTTGTACTAAGGGATGGGGATACAAAGAAAAGTAAAATCATTCTCTGTTCTCAAGAAGCTTACATTTCGAAGGGGAGGGGTGGAGCATGTAAATAACTAGGCATATATAAGATATATGTACTGATGCTGTGGGATATTCTCTCAAAATTAGGTATTTTCCATTCAGCTATCTAAGGAGTATCCATGAGGGTCAAGGAAATCTTTTCTAATGTTATCAGCCCAATTCTGGTATGCTTCCTGTCCACTCTGTTAGCCACTAGTAATTATCACCTCAGTTTCATTGAACCAGTTAACATCAATTAGCTTAAACAAAGAGATATTTTCTTCAAAGATATAACACGAATAGACACACAAACATTTCCCAGCACCACCACATGGGACACACTCTCCCCCCATGCCACCGGTTCCCTGGGAAGAATGATCTCAGACAATTCAGTGTACCCCCACAGGTTCACTTCCAAAATGACATGACCGATGGATGTATCGATGAGCCTTTACCTCTGCTACTGCTGAAATGGGTCACACAAGTCACTTCATTCCTCACTGTCTGACTTCTAGCCCATCCTAAAATGGCCTCTGCTTTCCGACTTTCTGTGGCTCAAGCTCCTGACCTTTCAAAGCTCGTAAGATCAAAACTGTCTCCAACCTCCTTCACTAAAAAAAAGAGTATATACTACAGAGACAGAAACAACAGCAGTACAAAAGAATATATATAACCCTGGGCAAGTCACTTATTTTCTATTTGCCTCAGTTTCCTCATCTGTAAAATGGGGATAATAACAGCACCTACTTCCAAGGGTTATTTTAAGTATAAAATTACACAACATTTGTAAAGTGAACTGCAGACCTTAAAGCAGCCCATAATGCTAGCTATTATTATTATTATGTAAGACTGAGAAATACTTTAATACTTCAAGAGCTTTTAGTTTCTTTGTCAATTAATATAGAAAACAACTCTTCTTTTGCTTAATAGATGGTATTTAAGAATTTCTATGTCCAAAAAAGAATTCACCCCCCTGTGAACAACCTAGTCATAATAATTCTTCCCAGCTTAACCAAGGTTGTTGATGGTCTCCAAACATACTGTCCATCACCAGACCCATGCTTGAAGCCTTTCCAACTTATCAGGACCTAGCAGAGTTTGTGTTCTGCTGATCAAGCCACTGAATATCAGAGTGGGATAGACTCATGCACCTATGTCCACATCGACAGTGTTCAAACCATCTTCCCACCAATGCTTCCACCATTCTTTGAAAGTGGGATGCTATCAAAGGATTAGACATGTTTCACAGAGCACCTTATTGGAGAATTTATGCAATAGCTAATGCAGTAGTCAGTGCTGTTTTAGGAGAAGAGAAAGAAGGAAAGACAAGCAAGGAAATAAAGTGGTGGCTGATTGTTGAGCTGAACTTTGTGGCAAATTTAGATCTGGGTTATAGGATATAGGATTTTACAGTAGGAAGTTCCTTTAGAGAAGCCAAGCAACCCATATATAACCTCTCTTTGTGGTAGCAAAGAACTAAAGGGATGCCTATTAATTGGGGGATGGCTAAATTAATTTTTGTATGTGAATGTAAACGTATACTGTTCTGCCATAAAAAAAGAAGAAAGCGTTAGTTTCAGAGAGAACTGGGAAGACTAGTATGAAGTGATGAAGAGTAAAGTGAATAGCACTAGGAAAACAATACAATGACAGCAACATTGTAATGATGACTTTGAAATATTTAAGAACTCTGAGCAATGTAATGACCAGCCATGACTCCAGAGGACTAATGATAATGCATAAAAGTACCCACACCAGGACAGAGAAGTGATGGACTCCAAGGTGCAGAATGAAACATACCTTTTTTTTTTTTTAATATGGTCAATGTGAGATTTTTCTTTTTGCTTGACTATGCATGTTTTATTAGCAGGCTTTTGTTTTATCTATTTCCAATAGGGGAGGAGAAAAGCAGGAGCAAAAGAACAGAACATTTTGCTAATTGAAAAAATAAATAAATTTAAAAGTTGGGACTATTTTCTTCTTTAATTTTGGTTCTACATGGAAGGTACTTAAAATGCTTATGAACCAAATTAAACAGGTGCCTCCATCTATGTTTATAGTCTACCACCTCTTGTCATAGAAGAGGGAAATTTGTTTCACTTCCATCCTTCTGGTGTCAAGATGGAGAGAATTTTTTTTATTAATTTAAAGAAATTAATGGTGGTTTTTTTTTTTTAAAGAAAAGTCAAGCAACTGTTAAAAGCCTGAAAGTCTAGGGGGAAAAAACACCACAACTCTTCCCTTTATCATCACCTCTCTCCACTCCTTTGACCTGGTCTCAGAGAAAGAAGGAACCCTTCCATTTGCCTAAGGCTAACACCTCTACTTATGTCCTCCATCCAAGTCCTCACTGTTTTCTTTAATATTTTGCCTCAGTTCAATAATTCCCTTTCTCTCTCATGTTCAAACTTGCACTATCTACAGCAGCAGTTCCCAAACTTTTTGGTCTCCCAACCCCTTTACATTCTTAAAAACTATTGAGGATCCACTTCACACACCCCACCCCACCCCCAAGAGGTGGTTTCCATACCAAGGGGTACAGAAAAATAATATACAGAGATTATTTTGGCACATTTGATAGAGTGGGTATTAGAGAGGGGAGCGACTGTGATTGCAGCCAGCATGACCCCAATTGGGGCATTACTAAAATGACCCAAGAGAGAAGTAATGAGAGCCTGAACTAAAGTGATAATGATATGATTAGAAAGAAGGGGATAGAAGATGCTATGAAGATAGAAATAGTGAGTTAGGCAATTGTTTTTTTATGGGTGTAAGGGAAGGGGAAGAGTCTAAGATGAGTCTGAGATTATGAACCAGAGTACCTAGGAGGACTTCAAGAGAAAAAGAGAAATTAGGAGGGACAGGTTTCAAGCGGAAAGAGGAGCCATGAGTTCCATTTTGGACATGCTGCGTTTTAGGTGCTGGAGGGATATTCAGTAGAGTTGTCCAGTAGGAAGCTGGCGATATAGATTTGGAGTATGTGAGAAGGATTAGAACCTAACATAGACTTGGCATGCATATAGATGATACCAGAATCATGGAAGTAAATGTAGGCAGATAACATAGAGAGAGAAAAGATTACCTAGGACCGATCTTTGTAGAATAGCCATGTTTAGAGGGCAGAAGCTAAATGATGATGCAACAGAGGAGACTCAAAAGGAATTACAATCACTCTCCTCTCCAATACCCACTCCGTAAAGGGTGCCAAAATAATCTCTGTATATTATTCTTCCTTATCCATGCTCGAAAACCTTTAGTGGCTTCTGATTCCTTCTAAGATAATGTGCAAACTCCTCAGCCTGGAAATTCATGCTGTTTATAATGCCTTTAATCTATTTAATCTATCTTCTTATTTTAAAGTTATTTCATACTATCTTTTCCATAGAGACAGCTAGGTAGTGTGCTGGGTCTGGACCTGGAAATAGTTCAATTCGGCCTCTGACACTAGCTGTGTGATCCTAGGCAAATCACCCAACCTCTGTTTGCTTCAGCTTCCTCAACTGTAAAATAGGGATAACAGCACCTACCTCACAGGGTTGTGAGAATCCAATAAGATAATATTTGTAAAGTATAGTGTATGGCACATCATAGGTTACCATCAGCTGTTAGTGTTCTCTTACCCAAAAGCCTCTGCATTAATTTACTGGTGTACTGTGTTGTGGAATCTAAGCAACTTATAGGGATCCTCTCTGTCTCTGTGTCTATGTCTCTCTGTCTCTGTCTCTCTCTCTCATTAGGAACAGTGTTCAGTAGAACATCTTCCTTGATTTGAATTGTTTGTTTCTACTAAACTACCTTCAATCCAGGCACAGACTTCTCTGACTAAAAAGACTTATAAAAACAGTTTCAAGTTCTCCCCCAGTGGACCTTGTTATTTGGGTTAATTATGCCCCGCTAGGCCTCGTTGTAGAGTGGAATTCCCTCAGCTCCCCCACTCCCCAAAAGCACAGACTAAATTTTTAAATAAAAGTAATACACTATTGTTCTTAAATTCCTGGGGGGGGGTCCTTTTTTCTGACACCTTGTTAAATCATAAAACTCTATATAAATGGATGCTATCATTATTAATATTTTGTTTAATTTGCTCCTTTTTATTCTTTTTAATAGAGTACTATGCTTCAAACAGCACTTTAACAGGAAAGATTGAGGTAGGTTTAGGAAGAGAATTCTGATGACAGCTGCCAAAAGACAAGTTTAAGGATTACCAAAATATTTACTCTGGGTTAAAGGGATATTGAGGAACTCTTCAACCCAGAGGTCGCAAGATCCTCTGGGAGAATATTTCTTTCCACCTTGGTTGATTTGGCTGGTTTATTTGGATGGTTACCAAGTGGGTAGCAATGCCAAGGAAGAAAGGGAGATACACACATATATATGACTTTATATATCCTTAAGGCAACACTGTTGTTGTTCAGTTGTTTCAGTTATGTCTGACTTTGTGTGACCATATTTGGGGTTTTCTTGGCAAGTGGTTTGCTGGGGCAAATAGGGTTAAGTGACTTAGACAGGGTCACGCAGCTAGCAAGTGTCTGAGGTTGGATTTGAACCAAGATCATCCTGACTCCAGGCTTAGCTCTCTATCCATTGTACCACCTAGCTTCTCCTAAGGCAACTACAAGGCAAAAGGAACATATCCAGTGATAATGCTTAGCTAGTTTCCTTTTTTTGGAGGTTAAATAAGAGGAGTTAAATGTCTGCTGATTTGGGGAGAGAGTATTTTAACCTTGGGGTTAGAACATGTTAACTTTGGGGTCTCAGAAGTTACAAAGGTAAGACTTGTTCCAATGTGATAATGCATTTCTCTGAGATTAGTCTTATCTGAATATCCTGATGAGGCAGGAAGTCTCTAAGATAGTAGAGGTCTCCTTCAATATAGAAATCAGTAAAGCTTATCTTGTCCTTGCCAGGTTCAGTGTCTCCATCTACACGCTCTGTACTTCTGTTTCTTTGATTTCTAAGATTATTATTTGTGGGAAGATATTTCTCCAAAACTCATGTCTACCTTCTATACTCATACTTTCAAAGAAGTCCTGGATCTATTAATGAGGATGTGTTCTTTTTAATTTTTTTTCTTTCTTTCTTTTTCTATTTATTCTATTTTTTCCCCTCCCTTTATTCCTCTCCTTTTTTTCCTTCTTCTTCTCAGGTTCCATTTTTAATGTATTGTGCCTTCGTATGTATGCAATTCAGTAAATATGTAAGTATCCAAGATGTGGAAGACACAATACTGGGAATAGATAGATGGAAAATTACGATTCCTGTCTTAAAAGAGCTTATATTCAAGTAGAGAAGAGATGACATGTACACCAATAAGTATGATACAAAGGAGAATGTGATTTGGGGTTAAGGATAGATCCAGAGGAAAAATGTTCTAGAAAAGTTTGAGGAATTATCACTTTTAGCTGGGAGGTAAGGCTCAGAGGAGGAAGAATCTGGGGAGACTTCATGAGGTATGGAGTACATATGATGACTTTTGGAGAAAGAAAGGACTTTGTAGGCGGAGACAGGAAAAGGTGTGTATTTCAGGCATAGAAGATGAATGCAAGTAGAGTAAATCAGCAAGTCCCACAATAATTTTAGTCAAATTTGTCTGAATCATGGACTGTGGTCTATGTGGTGGCAGAATCACAGAATCTTAGAGTTGCACAGATCTTTAGGTAGCTTTTAACCTGTAATCTAAACTATTATTCTGGTTATCTTTACCATTTTAGTGAGGACAGTAGTATATGTCTAATAAGGTTGGAAATGTAGGTTGGGGCCATATTACAGAGGGCTAAAGAGCCCATATTTTCAAAGAATCTTAGAATTTTTGAACTGAAAGGACCTTATAGGTTGTTTAGTCCAACCTGTACATGAAAGGAATTTGAACTATAAAATAGCTATCAGGTGTTCATCTAGCTTCTCCTTGAAGTCATCAAAGTTAGGGATACCATAGCCATTCAAGGTTTTTGAGGAGGGAAAAGATGGTTAGATCAACACATTAGAAATTTTATTTTGGCTACTATGTGAAAAATGGATTGCAATAGATACAAACCAGAGGCAAGGAAATGGGTTAAGAGACTAGTATAATAGCCCGGGTAGAAGCAAACAAACAAATTAGGATGGTGAAAAGAAGGATAAATGGGAGACAGACTGTGGATATAGAATAGATAGGATTGGTCAACTGCATGTGAGGATTGAGAGACGGACCTTATTTTTCACTACTTTCAGCTAACGTCAATTGAACAGAAGGGAGAACCAGGATTCTTCTTAAACAGAAAATAAAATGGCAAAGATTTAGCTAGCAAGAAAATTGAAGTTTAAGATGAAAATTCTCTTGAAAGGGTTTCACACATGTGTGATTATATTAGAGAAGGATTACGCCATTTGAAAAAAAAATGTTTCTTCTTCTTGATTAATCAGGGAGGAAAAGAAGACACAGGGACATAAAAAAGAGCACAGGACCTTCTACTGACCAGGAATACTGGGAAGGTCAACAAGTATGTCCCTCTCACTAGCTCTAACAGCCTAAGAAGAATGAATAGAATGTCTATGGGCATGACAAAGAGAAGACTATAGCATTATGTTTGCCCAAGAGTGCTAGGAGAAGTATGCAGGAACTAATACTGACTGAGGGAATATCAGATTCATATTCACTCAAGGGCATACATTCTTTCAGTTGAACTGAGGGCTTAATCATCTACACTACTAAAACTATTTTTCTTATAGTTGAATTTGTATAAGTTCAATGTGCATATGATGTGTCTCTGTTTTAATGCTGTTATATAAAATTCCAAACAGTTCCTTGGTTTGAATATACATTTTCAGACTGTATTTCCAACAATGGAATTATTGGGGAGAGGGGGGTGCTCATTGTCATAACTTTTACTATGTATTGCTAGATTGCTCTTGAAAAGACTTGACATGTTTGCGATTCTACTGGTAATGAACAAGCCCTCCCATTTTATAATTTAGTCCCTCAAAAAATAAACAAGAAAATTGTGAAGAATAGTTCATGATGTTTTAAATCTATTTCTCAACCTTCACTTCTATTTGACCTCTGCTTCAACCTTGTTTCCCTGGGTACATTTAGAAAGGAGTCTCTCAAAGGTTTATTGTTATTTTGTTGTTGTTGCCTTTGGTTACTGTCTTTGTTTCCCCTTCCTGTATTTGCATCATCCGAGAAGCAAATGATCTCTTGAGGTCTAGTTTTCTTCCTAAGACTGTTTCTAATTTTTCTTTTGAAAATACATCTTTTTTTTTTTTCCATTTAAGGAGGGTAGGTCGCCTTGGGCTATATAAATCTTGAGCTTCATTGCTCTTCTGAACACATTCCATTACCTCTTGTGTTTTCTTCTGGGTACAGAATAATCTTGTGTTATTTGAATTTCCTTTCCTTTGTATTTGAAGGCTTTTTCCCACATCACTTGTAGAATTTGTTTTTTCTCAATGGGATGTTAAATTTAACCACTATGTGTCTTATAGTTTGCAGCTTCAAGGTGTTTTGTTTTGTTTTGTTTTTTTCCCCTGGAGATCTATGGATTATTTTAATTGGCCGTTTGTTTTCTGTGTTCAGAAGTTCTGGGCAGTTTTCTTTTTATCTCTTTTCTTATGTTGTTGAAGTTTTTTGACTTGTGTTCTTCTGAGGGACCTATATTTCTTAAGTTGTCTCAACACCCTGTCTTCAAGATCATTATGTTTTGCTTGTATGGAGAGTATGTTTTCTTTTACTGCTATTGTTTTTTGCTCCTTTTTTTCCCAGACTGTCCTTCTTCTATGTATTTTCATTCCCAATAAGTTATCCTCTCTTTTGTTTCTTTGATATAATTTGCTGCTGTAGATTCAAGTTTTTCTATTCTGTCAATTATTTCTGCTTGCAGGTCATAAACTCTGCTCTCACAATTTTTATTTCTTTTTTAAACCATTCAGGAACAGCATGATGTGATTTCATGCTCTTCTCAAAATGTCCTCTGCCATACCAAGTGTTGAATCATTTTTATTTTACACTATTTATTTATAGATTCCCGAACTCTCTCACTAGATCTGGAATCATATTTCCATTTGCTCTTAACATGTTTCCATTATCTATTTGTGCTCAAAAACCTGGAATTTTCTTTCTCCTGAGCCTTTGGTAATTTCAGTCTTTACCCCTTTATTTCCCCCTATTATTTAGTTTCTGATCCTTTCCCTTCTGGTGGTGATTTCCCTGGGGGCTAGATCTAGAGAACTGGCCCCAGCTGGACACTGGGCTCTTTCCCTCAAGCTTAATAGATTACCACACAGCCCTTCTAACATACAAGTCCTGCCTTGTTTCCTCTGTTGCTCAGTTCTCTAATTCGGTGGCACAGAATGTTGTTGCTATCATAGCCTCGGCAAATTTTTGCTATTTGAAAGTAGACTGGGGTGTAGAACTGAGCTTCATTAGAGCCTGGACACTTGTCCTGCTCCAATTCCCTCTGTTCCTTAGCTCTCTAGTAGAGCTCTGTTGCAGCACAGAAGGCTCTCTGGTGGCTACCATAGCCTGAGCAAGTTTCTGTGTTTTGTAGTTTGTATCACCTTGGCACTGGAAAGAGAGGGGAGATGTTGGGATGTGGAATTGAATCTGTTGCAGCCAGTAGGTCTGCTTGTATAGCCTTGAAGCTAGGAGCATGGTGGGTGGTGGGTGGTTCTGGAGGGGGTGCTGAGTGAGTTCTTGTGAGGGGTCAGTGAATATTGACCTTCTCTGTAGTTAGTTTATTAAGTTTTTACCTTGTTTGGATTCTTGCTGTCCTAGACCATTGAGACAACTGACATTGCTTTATGGTTGATGCATTATTCCTATTTTGGAGAGGTTTGAGAAGTAGAGGATCAGAGAAAATGCCTAGTCTTCTATCTTGTTAGTCATGTGACCCAGAAATCCTCATGAACAAGTATACACACCTCTGCCAGAACTGTTTCTTTGCTTTAAATCAGTAGTTCTTAAGCTGGGATCTGAGAATAGTTTGATAACTGTATTTAAAATACAATTGATTTCCTTTATAATGCTATGTATTTAATGTTATGCACTTAATAACATTGTTCTGAGAAGGGGTCCATAGGCTTCACCAGATTTCCCAAGGGGTCCAGGACATTAAAAAAAAGTTTAAGAATCCTCACTTAAATGATTTCTGCTAGTTTGATGAGTGTAAGTTGTTTTAATATTATTCGTGAGTTTTATTATTACAATTGAGAATATTATAAGTGATAATGAAGTGATTTTTAAAAATCATTTTTATTTTCTCTTTTTGACAATTGTCTGTTTACTGATCTTGTACCTTTCACTGTGTTGACTATGGGGAGAATGTTTAACCAAACAAATGATAGATGAGATAGCAAAAGATAAAATAGATAAAATAAAATCAACATAACTAGGTTAATAAAGAAAGGTGTCCTGGGGTAAAGGGCTGGGGAAGGAGAGAACCTTCCCATGAGATGTCTCTGATAAGATAGGAAAGGAACACAAATGCATAACATTAAGGTCATTTCCCACTGAATAAGCAGTCAAAAGGTAGGAACAAACAATTCTTCAAAAAGCTTCAAACTATTAATAACCTTATGAAAATTGCTTTAAAAACTAATAATATGTGGCAGCTAGGTGGCACAGTGAATAGAGCACCACACTGGCTCTGGAGTCAGGAGGACCTGAGTTCAAATTGGACCTCAGACACTTGACACATGTACTAGCTGTGTGACCTTGGGCAAGTCACTTAACCCCAATTGCCCTGCCAAAAAACAAAAAACAAAACCAAAAACTAATAATATTAAAAATGCAAGTCATCCAAAGGAATCACTACTAGGACTATTTCCTAAATTTTATTGAATGGAGCGTGGCTGGGGAGGAGAGCCTGGGGAAGGCCTATCTGAACAAAATTGTTCATTGATGCTTCCTTTGAAATAAATAAATATTGATAACCTATGTGTTTGAACTATTGGGAAATTGCTTAATAAACTGTAGTGAATCTACAAGTGCCTCAAGTCTCTCCCCACTCCAATCCATCCTCCATTCAATCACCAAAGTGATTTTCCTAAAGTGTAGGTCTGACCGTGTCACCTCCCTACTCAATAAATTCCAGTGGCTTGATTTGAAAAAAAAAAAAGAGAAAGAAAGAAGTGTAAGTCATAACAACTTTGAGGGTTCACTTTAAACCCAGCAAATTGGTAAAGATGAAAAAAAAATCGGGATAATCACCATTGAAGGGGCCATAGAAGTAAGGCACACAAATCCATCAATGTAGAACTGTGGATTGGACTAACCAGTCTGCAAAGCAAGTTTTTTAAAAAAATTACTTGTTTATTTATTTTCAGTTTTCAACATTTACTTCCATAAGATTTTGAGTTCCAAATTTTCTCCTGATCTCTCCCCTTCCCCTACCCTAAGACAGCATGCAATTTGATATAGGTTCTACATATAGATTCATATTGAACCTATTTTCACATTAGTCATGTTGTAAAGAAGAATTAAAACCAACGGGAGAACACAAGAAAGAAGAAACAAAGAAAAAAAAGAGAGAGCAAATAATGTGCTTCTAGCAGCATTCAGACCCCATAGTTCTTTTTTTTGGACGTGGATAGCAATTTCCATCATGAGTCCTTTGGAGTTGTCTTGGATCCTTGCATTGCTATGAAGAGATAAGTCTATCAAAGTTAGTCATTGCACAACATGGCTGTTACTGCGTACAATGTTCTCCTGGTTCTGCTCATTTCACGCATCAGATTATATAAGTCTTTCCAGGTTTTTCTGAAATCTGTCTGCTCATCATTTCTTATAGCACAATAGTATTCCATTACATTCATATACCACGACTTGTTCAGCCATTCCCCAACTGATGGGCATCCCCTTGATTTCCAATTCTTTGCCACCACAAAAAGAGCTGCTATAAATATTTTTGTACATGTGGGTCCTTTTCCCACTTGCATGATCTCTTTGGGATACAGATCTAGAGGTAGTGTTGCTGGGTCAAAGGGTATGCACATTTTTTTGGGGCATAGTTCAAAGTTGCTCTCCACAATGGTTGGATCACTTCACAACTCCACCAACAGTGCATTTGTGTGGAAAGCAATTTTTAATTATACAAGTAAGCAATGAAAGTGTCCATACCCTTTGACCCAGATATCTCACTGCCAGAGATATACTCCAAAGAGGTCATACACACCAAAATATGTATAGAGGTACTTTTTGTGGTAGCAAAGAATTGTAAACAAAGTAGATACTCATCGATTGGAGAATAACAAAACACATTATGATACATTAATGTGATAGAATATTATTGTTCTGTGAAAACAATGAAAATAGGCAATACAATGAGAGGTATAGGAAGACTTCTGTGAAGTGGTACAAAGTAAGCAGAACATAAAAATAATATACACCAGGACTATCAGAGTGTACACTGAAAGAACAATTGCAACAACCAAAACACCAGAATTGAATGTCATAATTACAATGACCAAGCTTGATCTCAAAGAAGATATATGAGAATATACTTCCCTCTCTTCTTTGTAGAGGGTGAGAACTATGAATATGGAACACTACATGTCCTGCTGGACTTGATTAATGTGTTGAGTGGTTTTCCTGAAATATTTTTTCCTCTTTTTTTTTTTTTTTTGTCATAAAGGACTTGCTTCTTGGGTGTGGGTACAGGTAGGGATATGGTATGAAGTGAAGATGAAGGTATCGGTAAATTTTTTTTAAAAAGAAAATGTTTCAATTGCATATACTATCAGACTTGGTGGATGTGTTGTTTTTGTCCAACCTCTTTTTTTTTTCTTCATTACAAGAAATGGCTTTCTGGATAGCAGAAGGATATAATTGGAAATAAAAGTAAGGAAAACATTTAGCTTGAGAAAGGACCTCAGTGTTGGGTACCTTATCCTGCCAGGTGATCTTCAGAATCTTCCTAAAACAATTCAAATGGAAGTGATTCAGTTTCCTGGTATGGTGCTGGCATACTCTCCAGATTTCACAGGCATACACTATGAGGTCAGCACAATGGCTCTTCAGTTTGGTAGGCAGTCTAAAATCTCTTCTCTCCCACGATTTCGTTTGGAGCCACCCAAACACTGAGCTTGGTTTGGCAAAGTGTGTATCAACCTCATCATCCGTGTGTACATCCCTGGAAAGCGTACTGCCAAGGTAAGTGAACATATCGATAGTATTCAAAAATTTCACCATTTGCTGTAACCAATAGTTTCACATCGGATGGTGTGTTGTTGGCTGGTGGAGAGCCTCTGTTTTCTTGGTGTTGTTAGGCCAAAATTAGCACAAGCTACAGAGAATCTATTCATATTTTTTGCATGTCAGCCTCAGAGGCTGTACTGGGTGCACAACCATATATGTAAGACTGGTTCAACGTTAGAATTATGAACATGAAACAATGTGTTAACAGAAAAAAGTTAAATTCATGTCAATGGATATAGAAATAGTGATTTTTAAAAATCCAGCATTAATTCATGTTAAACATACTAAAAAGAATGCAGCCTAAAAGCCTGTTACATTATTGACTAAAGAGGAACCTGGAGGACAATTTACACAGTAACTGCAATATTATAAGGACAATCAACTTTGAAAGACTTGGTAAGTCTGATCAATACAATAACCTGCCATTGTGGTATCTACCTCTATATAGATAGGGAACTGATAGATTGATTCAGAGTGAAGATTTGAGCTTAATTTTTTCTCCTTTCATCTAGTCTTTTTTTTTTTTTTTTGCAACATGGCTAATATAGAAAAGCATTTTACATGACTATGGATATTTGTGATAGGTTTTGTGTTTCTTGGGTAGCTGGGTGGTACAGTGGATAGAATGCTCATCTTGGAGTCTGGAGGGCCTGAATTCAAATTTGATCTCAGATACTTCATGTGTATTACCTTGGGCAAGTCATTTAACTGTTAGCCTCAGTCCTTCATCTGTAAAATGAGCTGGAGAAGGAAATGGCAAACCACTTCAGTATCTTTGCCAACAAAACCCCAAATAGGGTCATGAAGAGTTGGATATGACATTAACTAATCAACAATAGCCTCTCTTGTCTTCTTAATATGAAGAGGGAGAATTTGGAACTAAAAAAAAAATAAAGTCTCACTGCCTTAAAAAATTTTTTGAAAAGACTAACCTGGGTCTCAGCTCTGAGACCTGTAGCTAGCTCTAATGCAGTGGAATTTTGGAGGCACTCCTACTGATGTAAATATGTCTTGAATTCTCATTTCAGTACAAACTCTCTATGCAAATTATATAGGAGGCACAAATCAAAGGGCAAAGTACTAAATACAGATACAGATCAAGGAAAAAACTGGACAGCACAATCATTCTCATTCCTCCATCTCCTTCTTTACATATAAAATGGCACAACCTCTTAGAGCCTCATGAGTCAGTCAAAAGTAGTCAACCCTCAGAGAAATGAAGAAACTCACCATGCAAGGGTGGGGTGGGGTGGTTATTTCCAGCAGATTGAGATATACTGTAGCCTCTTGGATTTAGAGAGTTGCCCCAACTTTGGCACTGATCTCCTTATTTTACCTGCAGTACAATCTCTGGAGCCTAAATTTAGGGCTAAAGTATGGGCTGCAACAGCAGTACTCCTTACTCAGCAAGCGATATCTACGGCATCAGTTTGCTCTTCTGTCTGCCATGTTCGGCATGTTTTCTTTGGATGGCAAGAAAGCAATGTTGCCATTATCATACCTCTTGCTCTTAACTCTTTTCTTTAACAAAGCCCTTTGGGAGCAATTTCTGCATCTATGTAGAAGATCT
>CM053623.1:395963519-395989128 GCA_028646595.1 Phalanger gymnotis
TTGTTGACTTCTTCTGGCTGTGTGTTTTGGTCTTCTTTGTCACCAAAGAAGGATTCCAGAGTCTGAGACTGAATCTGGGTGCGTTTTTGCTGCCTGGCCATGTTGCCAGCCAACTCACCTGATATGTTCAGCAGGGTATGACTGCTTGTAGAGTACAGAGTTCTATGTTCCAAGCTTGGGGGGATGCGCCAGCTCTGCCACACCAGCACTCCTCCTTCCCCAAGACCCCCCAACCTGGACTGGACTTAGATCTTCAGCAGTCTCTTCACTCCTGCTCTGATCAGCCACTTAATTCCTCCCACCCGGTGAGCCTGAGGCAGGAAGCAACTGCAGCTGTAGTTTTGTAGCTGCCCCACCTCTGCTGCCCCTGGGGTGGTGGCCAAACCGCAAACTCTATCCCAGTCCCCAGCAGGTTCTCCCACTAACCTACTCTGTTGCGCTTGGTGTTTGTGGGTTGAGAAGTCTGGTAACTGCTGCAGCTCACTGATTCAGGGCGCTAGGGCACGCTCTGCCCAGCTCCCTGTCTGGTTTGTCTGTGCAGCCCACGCTGGGCTCAGCTCTGCTTCCAGCTCCGTGTGAGATAGACCTTACCCAGAGACTATCCAGGCTGTCCTGGGCTAGAGCTCTGCTTCCCTCTGCTATTTTGTGGGTTCTGCAGTTATAGAATTGGTTCAGAGCCATTTTTATAGGTTTTTGGAGGGACTTGGTGGGGAGCTCACACTAGTCCCTGCTTTCCACCTGTTTCTCTTTCAGAGCCATGATAATACAGGCATAACTTGGAGATAATGTGGTTTCAGTTCCAGACCACCACAATAAAACAAGTCATGGATTTTCTGTGTTCCTAGTCCATATGAAAGTTATGTTTACACTATATGGTAGTCTATTAAGTGTGCAGTAGTATGCCTTAAAAAATGTACAAGCCTTAATTAAAAAATATTGCTTAAAAGATGCTAACCACCATCTGAGCCTTTAGTGAATTGTGATATTTTTTTTCTGGTGGAGGGTCTTGCCTGGGTGGTAGTTCTTGAAGGCTGGGATGGCAGTGGCAGTTTCTTTAAATAAGATAACAGTGAAATCTGCTGCACTGATTGACTCTTCCTCTCACTTGAACTCTTAGAGGTCTTTTAGGATAATTAATTGACCTAACTTTAGCGTTGTTGTATTTAAGGAAATGGGGAGGGTGGAGGAGAGGGAGGGAGAAACCTGGAGCAGCTGATGGTTGGAACAGTCAGAATACACATTTATAGTGGTGCACTCAGAACAATTACAATAATAACATCAAAGATCACTGACCACAGATCACCACAATAGATACAGCAGCAGTAGCAGCAGCAGCAATGATAATTGAAATTTTGGAAGTTACCAAAATGGGATACAGCCACATAATGTGAGCTCATGCTATTGGAAAAATGGCCCTGATAGATTTGGCTCAGTGCAGCGTTGCCACATACCTTCAATGTGTAGAAAATGCAGTATCTGCAAAGTACAATAAAATGAGATATGCCTGTACCGTGCTGCCTTTTGTTGATTTGGGTATCTTGTTCTTTAAAAGGCCACCGTTGAATGTGACAAAGTTCTCACAGGGGTAGAAGTTTGGAATCAAAGGGCCATACTTGAGGACCTAGATGGCCCCATGTGGCCGCAAGGCTGTAGGTTCCCCATCCCTGTGTCTATCCTATCCACCAAGTTCGGTGGTTATGGGTGATTGGGGTCCTTTGTAGTATGTCCTAGTACTATTGAGCCCCATAAGAAGTAGAAAAACTTGTTACTATTACTTATTTAACATAAAAAGTCAACTTTAAGGTTAGTGTAGCTTGGATGAGAAGAATCATGAAGAATTACCACTTAAAAAATACTGGATTCAGAGCAAGAAGATGTGGGTATGAATCCCAGTGATGCTGCTTGTGTGTTCTTGGTCAAGTTATTTTATGGCCTCAAGTTTTCCTCATCTGTAAACAGTGATCCTATAATACTTAAAGGGCCAGTTGTGGTATATACCTCCCAGGGTTTTTAGGATCAAATGAGATAATATTTGTAAAGCACTTTTCAAACCTTTAGGCATTATTTTTTTTTTTTGCCTTTTTTTTTCCCGTCAGGGCAATTGGGGTTCAGTGACTTGCCCAGGGTCACACAGCTAGTACATGTGTCAAGTGTCTGAGGCCAAATTTGAACTCAGGTCCTTCTGACTCAAGGGCCAGTGCTCTACTCACTGCGCCACCTAGCTTCCTCACCTTTAGGCATTATTTAAATGCTATTATTATTAACTCATTTTTTCTTAATGCGATATACACATTTGAATACCTTTCTGCGTAGGAAAACGATATTTGAAAAAAATTGTATATATACATAAATTGTACCAAAATTTGGGATAAAGCTAAATTGCATGTTCCTAATAGTTTTTTTTAAGTGAGGAAAGGGTAGGAAATAAACATTTACATAGGGCAGACCTGCACACTTGGCAGTAAGTAGGTGTGTTGGGAAGCAGAATGGGCTCCTTGGCACTTAGTTGGCAGGTGCCCTAGAGGAATTTGGCTTTTATTTGCTTTGAGTAATTCAGCTATTTCATTGAATCTTGCTAAGTCCTGAACCCCAGGCCCAAACCCCTATTAGGTGTAAAACCTATGTGAGTGTGAATTGGCAACTGGGGTGGGGCCCAAGGTGGGGCTAACTCCAGGAAGGGCCTGGTTTGCATGTCTGGGACAGCTGGTGGGGGAGGGGCAGCTTTTGGACCATGTGGGTTTGAGTCCGCCTCTTTGTGGCGATTTTGGCGTGTGTGACTTGCCCCTGACGCTGAAAAAGATATAAAAACCAGGGGTTTGCCCCTTCTCTCTGGAGCTCTTTGCTGAAGCAGTGGTGGCACCTGACTCTGGGCCAGCCCTCGTTCTGAGCTCCCTGGCTGAACCTAGATGTTGGTAACTATGAATTGTATTGGGTCTGTCTGTTTGTAATTTGTTTAAGGGCTCTCGAGATGGTGTTGATTACGAGACTCTGGGCAGTTGTAGCTAAGGACCCCTCCAGCTTGTAAAACCAGATGCTGAGACTTTGTTGAACTCTCTGGTAACTGTGTATTGAGATTTGAATCTGACAAGGTCTGTCTGTTGATGTTTGTAATTTGCTTGTATTTTGCTCTGAAGTTCAGGGTGCTGGCTTTTTCCCCAGAACTAAGTGAATAATATTTGTGTGCTGAATTAAAGTAAGCTTGCCAACCCCTTCACCTTGCTCTCCTTATTAAGGCAGATCAAAAGAACCTGTGTTTGTGCGGCATGCTGGCAGCTTTCTGGGTGCTGGCTGTGGATGGATCTTTCCCCTCAACAGAAGCTGCTAGCCAGATTGTGGAAACAGTAGGGGCCAAAATTAAAACAAGCTAAACTTCTTCAGGTGGTAGATTTTAAGCAGCTCACTTCCCAAGTAAAGGTAATTAGAGACAGACTGAGTATGGTTGGTTGTCCCAGGTCACCTGACAAACAGGAGAGTGCACAGTGCAACCTACCTGCCAAGTTACATAACAGGCACAATAGTGATTAGTGGAAAGCTTATGTGGTCTAAGACAAAGCACTTGTTACATCTTTATTTTCTTGTCATCTTCAACATTTTTCGATGGCCCTATGTTGTGCAAGCCTGACATAATGCCAACTATCCAGGCCGTTGACAATAGCAGCCTTATCCATTCACTATTCACAAATATTATTCTCTTTCACAAATGGAGAAAAAAAATTGACTCTTGGCATTTTAACTAGTTTCAGGGTTACATAGAGAAAGATGAAAATAGTTTCTGTCTTCTTCATAAGCTTATATTCTACTGAACAGGAAAAACAGTTAATAAAAAATATACAGAATAAGAGATAGCAGGTGAAGTATTAAAAACTAGGGGAATCTGGAAACATGTGAATGCATAGCATCCATTAAGTGTCTGCTGTATCACATGGATTAGGTGGCATGTACGTTGAATCTCAAAGGGATCTTAGGGATTACAAGAAATAGAAATAATGAAGAAAGACATCGTAGTCATGGAGGAACATCCTGTGCAAAGGCACAGGGGAAGGAAATGTAATATCATTTATGGGGAACTTATGTAGGCCATTTTGGCTGGAATGTAGAGTGCCTGAGGGAGTCATGGGAAATAAATGTGGAAAGATAGGTTGGAGCTAGATTGTGAAGAAACGCCCAACAAAGGAGTTTATATTTTATTCTAAATGCAATGGTGTATTGGGAATCAGGATGGGTTCTTAGCATTTATTCAACCAAGTGCCCATTTAGAGTTTGGCCTTTGTTTCCTTGATTAAATTGTATTTGGTCAGTTTGTAATTTGATTGTATTTGCTCTGAAGTTCAGGGTGCTAGCTTTTTCCCCTGAACTAAATGAGTGATATTTGTATGCTGGATTAAAGTAAGATTGTTAATCCTTTAATGTTGCTTTCCTTAGTAAAGCAGATCAAAAGGACCTGAGCTTGCAGCATTCTGTGAGCTGGTGGTTGTTGGTTTTACACTCCCACAGCAGCTGCTAGCCGGCTTGTTGAAACAAATGGGGAGTTACTGAAGGTACTTGAGTAGGAGAGTGCCGTGTTCAGACTTGCGCTTTTAGAAATCTGAGTTTAATTTTTCACATCCAGAGAAAGGACTGATGGAGTCTGAATTCAGATTGAAACATACTATTTTCACTTTATTTTTTTAGTAGTTTTTTTCTTTTTGTTCTGTTTGTTCTTTCACAACATGACACATATGGAAATGTTTTACTGGATTGCACACAGATAACCTCCATCAGCTTGTTTACTGTCTTAGGAGGCAGGGAAGAGAGGGAGGGAGAAAATTTGGAACTCAAAATTTTATCAAAACAATGTTAAAAATCTTCTTTATGTGTAATTGGAAAAAATAATACTGTTAAAAAAAGAAATATCAATTCAGCAGTTGCTTGTGGAGGGATGGGTTGAAGAAGACGAAAGAGTTAAAATGGAACAATTAGGCTATTGCAATAGCCCAAGTGAAAAAAAGTGTCCATGGCCTGAACTGGAGTAGTCCTGAATGTGGAGGAAAGAGGGCTAAGATAAGAAGTGTTATTGAGTTAGAAGAATTGATGACTGACACTCCAGACTTGTAAACCTTGGTGTTTGGAAGGGTGGTGGTAAATCCTCCTCAGAAGCAGTAAAGTTGTAAGACACCACCATGTTTTTTTGCATAATTGTGGCTTCTTGTTACTAGGGAGGAGGGTTTTATTATGGAGGAGAGGTTATTGGGAAATGATATTAATATTAAAAAAAATTCAGTCCAATTGATAGTTGTTCTGTCCTTTAGTTCTTATCACATAACAACAGTACATTTGAGAAATTAAATATGTTCAGTTTTATAGATGTTCAAATTGAAATAAATTAAATTCCAACATCACCTGACCAAATTTTATAATAATTAAAAATATTTTAAAAGTTGTACCGTACAAGTAATCTCCAAGCTGTGAGCATAACTGACTTGTAAGTTGGCCTGTACACAGGAGCACACAGATCTTCAACCCTAGGTTTAGAGCTGGAAGGGATCTTTTTGGTCATGTAACCAAACCCTTTTGTTTTACAGATGAAGAAACTCAGGCACAGAGAGGTTAAATGCTTTGGTCAGAGTCATTTAGCAGCAAAGCTGGGGTTCAAATCCAGGTCCTTTGGCTCCCCAGAACCAGTACTTTTTTCTGTTTACTACTCTGCCTCCCCTTCCTACTTGTTACCACAGCGATCCATTTTCTCCTTATTTGGGTTTTTGTGAGAATGAAAAATCAAAGACCAAAAAAAAGAACTGTAACGCCTTTTTTTTTTTTTAAACAGTTTGTCATTCTTTTTTAAACAGTGAATTGTGTAGTGAGTAGAGCTCTACTGGGTCAGAGCTTTTTTAGTTAGAATTCTAGTAAGCATTTTGTTGGAAAGGGATTGTTATACTTTTAATTTTTGTATCTCTAGCACTTAGCATAGTACCTGGAATATTGTAGGTGCTTAATAAATTGCTTATTGATTTATTTGTAGGATGATAGTAATCATCTGGTGTAACCTCCAAAGAAGGTGTAATTTTCCCAAGTTTATTCAGAAGTGGCAGAACCAGGATGTAACTAACCTTGACAGGTCTAGAAATCTTCACTGACTGCAAGGCTTGAATTCTGTCTACTATGTCACCACCCTCTTTAAAGAATTGTTCTGTACTTTTCATCTTTTGGGAGCCTAAATTATTCTCATTATAAAAAGTATGAGGTCATATTGATCATATTGCTTTACCATCTTAATTTCCCTTATTGTTGTTTCTAAGTGGGTTACATATTTACTAATTGCAAAGTATGTTTGAAAGTCTTTGGTCTGTTTCCCTCCCTCCTAAGTTTCTTCACCTTGATCTTGATCAAATAAAAATACTCAGTTCTTTTTAGTAACAAAAAAAACCATATGCTAATTGCATTAGTTCGAGATTTACCTTTGAAATAGAGTATCTTCCATGTAGCTTCTGTCTGAGATAAAAGACAAGGCTTCTATAAAACAATCTAATCTACTATGTAAACATGGCCACAGATAAAACAAAGCACAAGGCTGGAAATCTTCACTGGTAAAGTTTTCAGAAAACTTTCTTATTCCATTTTTTCAACCGAAGATTATTTTAAAAGGAAAAAATAGGATATTAGGTTCATAAAGAACTATTAAAGGTATTTAGTACTTGTTAAAATACATACCCAGGTATAATTTGGCATAAGAAAGATGTATTGTCATTAGATGGAAATTATAGTTGGGGAAAAAAAAAGAAATTATAGTTGAAAAGTAGTATTAAGGCAGATTAGACCATAAGTGTTTTAATTGCAGAGCACCTTTAGAAAGTATAGTTTTATTTAGTCATAGATATTTTCATTATTGTGGTTGACTTAATCAGAAAATAAATTCAATTCAATAAACATTTAATTGCCTAATGTGCTCACTTTGTTAGTCAATATGACTCCTTTCTTCCCTTGTCCCCATTTAATTATTGGCCTTGGGAATTGATATAATGGGCAGAGAATAGTAAAGTTTGCAGGGTTTGAGTATTTGAATTTTATTTGGATACTGTAATCTGATTTTGAAGTGTATTTGTTGGTTATTTTAATTTTGTCATTTAATTGAAGTGGTTAAAAACTAGATCAAGTAGCAGTCATTAGCTCTTTTATATTAAATGCTGTCCTAAACCCATTATTTTTCTACTGTTGTTGATGTACTTGTTTCTGTATTCTACACCATATTTCTCTTGGTTGCTTGGCTAGTATCCCTAATATTTGTTGTGAAAGTGTCCCTGAAGAGAGTCGAAAGACATTCTTAGACAATTTAGTAAATATTTAGTATTTTTTTTTAAAGAAATGCTTAGATACCTTATAGCAAACTCAGGAAGTATTCAAAGTGCTTAATTTTGTATATGCACCTCCTGTATTGATTAATAGTCATGATAATGTTTTAGAGGGCACTCGTAATTTAATCTATCATCCTTGGAAAGATGCCTGGAGAACTGCCACTTTATCAAGTGTGTTGCAAAACAGGTTTATAGACTTTTTAATGTCCCAAATAATGTATTTTTAAAAAAATAGTGTCCCTAACATAACCTTATTACCTTCGTAATGTTGGGGGAACCATGTTGTAACTTTTTCATTACCTGAGACCAGCCCAGTTTTTCTTCTCTATGCTTGGCTCTCAACCCACTCAGGAAGACTGTTTCTCAAGTTTATAATTTTATTCTTCAGGAAACCCATTGTCCCTGTAAGTATACCTAAAGTAATGTCATAGAAACAGTCCTTAATGCTGATGTTTTTGTTGATATGTGAGTTCAATAAGTAGTCTGGAGTCACAGAAACATAGAATTTTAAAATTTAATGTCTTTGGGTCATAAGAGCATAAAGAACTCAAAGGTGCCACAGAGGAAATCTAGCACAAACCTCTCATTGTACAGATGAAGAAACTTTTACCTGAGGTGGAAAGTTTCAAAGGTAGGATTTGAACCCAGGTTTTTTGTTTCCAGAGCCTAATAATGCTCTTTCTAGTATACCATGCTGACTAATAACGAATATAGGAAGAGGTAAATAAGCAGGATGGTGAATGATGTCAGCAGAATTTAGACAAAAAAGTTTCTAACAGTTCATTCAGATAGACTAGGTTTATGGTCTTGAAGCTTACTATCTCTTTTTAGTCATCCAAACCATTTGTTTTAGAGATGAATCATTTAGTAAGAGGGATGGCTAGTAGTTTGCCCAACATTACACAGCCAGTTGTTGGCAGAGTTTGTATCAGAATCCAGGACTAGAGTTCAGTGTTATAGCAACTTGCTGCATTTCCAGAGACCAAAGTTTAAAGGGAGGGGTTTGCAAATGTGTTACAGTAAATGCAAAGGATTGTAATATTCTTGTGTACACATTAATTTGAATTGTTTTTATTTTGAACACTTATTTCCATTCAGCTTTCTAAAACCAACTTTTCCAACAACAATGATTTCCGTGCTCTTCTGCAATCTCTGTATGCTACATTCAAGGAATTCAAAATGCATGAGCAGATTGAGAATGAATACATCATTGGCTTGCTTCAGCAACGCAGCCGGACCATTTATAATGTACACTCTGACAACAAACTCTCTGAAATGCTTAGCCTCTTTGAGAAAGGGTTGAAGAATGTGAAGGTAAGCTTTAAAATAACTGATATTTTTATAGTCTCAAGTTTGTGTCATTGGCAAAACTTGCTAAAATTTTGTCTTAATCTATAAGCATTAACTGGAGATAAAGAGATTCAAAAAATGAAATTTCTCACTCTCAAAGGACTTGTTTTTCACCTGGGAGATAACATGTCTATATCTATCCCCATACCTATTTTCAGAATAAATACAAAACATGAAACATTCTAGGCATAAAGGATACCACTCTATTTTTTTGTGCTTAACATGACTTTCATAGTAAACAAAACTGAATTCTTCCAGATCTTTTTAAAATGCTAAGCCCAATGGAAACATTAAAATTTTCAAGTTTGTTTGGGTTAATCTAAGATAAATGTCTTAATTGACTTTTGACTGCAGTATTAAAACTTAGAACCAAATGCTTCATATTCACTGTAAGTTTGTTGCCTATTTGTGATCTATAATTTGGGGATTCTTGACTTAGAGTGGTGACTGAGGTGTATTTCCCCACCATTGACCAAATGGAAAAAAGAGTAGACAGAAGAATTTTAGGGACCCTATGGAGATAATGTCAGAAACCTCATACTAGTGGCAAATAACTGCTGTGCCGTGACGTGAACTGGGGTACTAACTCATGGTCTAAATCTGAGAAGCTGCTTTTAGAAAGAAAAATTAGATAAATGTTGTTAAGTGTGGTTATTTGAACCTCTAAATTGTAGTGTTAGAGCAGTCCTGCACAACACTCGGCTTATGCACTGCTTATGGCCTGCGTTGCCACTTGTGGCCCATTTAGATGGCCTTAGAAAAATGTAGAGGATGTAAAACAGGCCTGCACAACACGGGCAGTATGTCATGCAGTCATGTGTTAGAGGACACTTTTTATAAGGCACCCTGATATGTTGGAAAACACTGAACTTGGAGTCGGAAGACTTAGATCCAATCTCCAGATTAGGCATTTGCTGACTTTGTGACTGCACCAGTCACACAGAAGTTAATTGACTGCATGCACTTCATTTTTCTAAGATTCAATGTCATCATCTATAAAATGGGGATATTATAATTCTCCCATTTATTTCAAAGAATTATTAGGAAGAAAGCACTTTATAAACTATACAGTATTACGTAAGTATTGTTAATTAGGTCATTGTTAACATCCTGAGTGGGTAGATAGATTGTACAGTGGGTAGAGCACTGGGCTTGGAGTACAAGTCCAGCCTCAGTCACTTGCTAGTTGTATGACCCTGAGCAAGTCACTTAAAACTGTTTTCCTCAGTTCCTCATCCTAAAGATAAGCTGGAGACGGAAATGGCAAAACCCTCCAGTATCCTTGCCAAGAGAACCCTGAATGGGGTCACGAAGAGTTAGACATGACTGAACATCATCCTCCTTCTGAGTAAGGGTTTTTTGGGGAGCAGTATTTTTTCCATATCATTTCATAGCTAGGGTGAAGGAATTTGTTATTAAGCTACAATTGGGTTAATACTTGAAGTGCTTTAGGAAGTATTAGTATTTGTTATTCTTTGACTTTTCATTTACTGTGTTAAGAAAAATAGAAAGTAACTGTTATGTAATATATTGATACTAAATTGGTATGTATTTAAGCTTTGTGTTCGAATTGTAATTCTATATATGTTATGCATTTAAAAATATTATTCCGAGGGGGTCCATAGGCTTTACCAGATTCTTTAAGAAGTCCGTGACCCAAAAAAGATGTCAACTACTCTTGCTTTTGTCAGAACTCTGCTTCTCCAAAACTTATATTTACTGGTTTTGAAGTGACAGCTAGTCAAATTATACAGATTTTGCATTTTCTTTTTTACAGTAAGAGACTCCATCTTGGGATTTGTTATAGAAGGAAGAAAAGAAAATTAGGCATAGTCTTGATATGCACATTATTTTTGAAAAGCAGAGGTCAAGGGGTTCAGAGAAAGGGGATAGCTAGGGTCCCCTGGCTCCAAATTCTGTAGGTAGAAGAGGAGGGTAAAGAACATGCCAACCAGTTTAGATGTTAAAAGCACATGCTGAAATGGAATCCAGGGGAGGTACTTTGCAGATAAATGTAAAATTATCCATGACAGGTTCCTATGAAGAGCAAATGTTGTGTGTCAAATGCTAAATTCAAAAAGAAAAGCTGTAGACAACAAAATTGTGTTTTAATGAAAACTAAATGGGAGGGAGGGAAGAATCAAAGAAGTAATGAAACCATTATTTAGAGTTAGATGGAATGGAATGATAATGGACAATCAAGAGAAGGCAAAACTATTCAACTCATTCTCATGAGTTCTGTCTCACCAAGTATTGGTGGTTTTTCTAAGGCTATATTTATATCCTTTTGTTAAGACCTCTCCTGACTCTGACTATGATCCTGCAATCTTTGTGGGATATCACCACTAGAAGTACTTAATAAAGCTGTATATCTCCTAAGGTTGCCCTGATTAACATAGTTTCTAGTTAACACCATTCATACATTATAACCAAAAGTCACTGTCAAGGTTGAGATCCTATTATAACGTTGTTTGGCTAATTGTCCAATTGCAACATTTATGATATTTCTTTGGGATTAATTGTACCCCCTTGTGACATTATGTCTTGCTTACATTATATTTTGGTAGTATCCATTATAATTGTTAGTGAAGAGATGACTGTAAAATGAAGATAAATAGGAATTTATTAAATTCTTATATAAAAATAAATTTTTGGATTTATAAGCAATTAATGATAATTTAAAATTTTGATAGCATAAAATGAACATAATCAAAATTTTGAGGTCTTCATCATATATCTGTTTTATATCAGAAGGCAGTGCATTATATTAAAAGAATTGAAAGTTTATTATTTTAAGGGTATTTTTCTTCCAGTAGGCCTTGATATATATGTTGCTATAACTTTTTCTTTTGTAAAAATTTCCCATAAACTTTAACTTTAAAACTACTTCCTGAGATCAGTATGGGATATAAATAAACAAAATATTTCATTATTTATTAACTTTGTTTTAAAGTACACTTCTTTTTATTTTCTCCAGAATGAATATGAGCAGCTAAATTATGCAAAGCAACTGAAGGAGAGGCTGGAAGCTTTTACGAGAGATTTCCTTCCTCACATGAAAGAAGAAGAGGAAGTAAGTATACATCAACTTTTTCTTATGAATCGGCTTTAAGATAAGTCATTGCTTTGATAAAGGTGAAATTGACTCCACACCTATCTTTTTTTAGTCTATAGAGAAGGCCAAGGAAGCAAGAAGGTCCAAATTGTGGATTAATTCTTTCACTTGTTTCAAGTTCCTCTTATGTGCATAGCCTTGTACTAGGTACCTGATGTTTTTTCCCTAGTGGTCTTTGAGTTTGTGTCAATGTAGTTCAGTTGAACAAGTATTTATGGAACATTTAATTGTGCCCTACAATAGGCAGTGCTCATGGAAATTATAAGCAAAGCACAGCATGAGTTTTGATACTCAAAGCTTTTGTAGGTCCCTGAAAATAATATAATATTGGCCAAATTTCTGTATCCTTGCTCAACCTAATACTTCTGGATTGCCATGTTCATTTTAGAACCAGCAGTCCTGAGTGTAACTTAAAGAATGCCCTCTTTTTTATCTTTAGTGATTGAACCAACATTGCCATTGTACTTTCAGATGTGCAGTTTAGTTTGTATTTTATTTACTCTAGTTTCTGGTGAGGAGATGGTCCTCTTTGCCCATTTTAGCCAGTATGTGTGTAGTACCTGTCCTCTCCCCATCTTTTCTAGGTGATTACCTCTCTGTAACCCTGAGCATGACATTAACCTCTGTTCGCCTCATTTTACTCATCTGTAAAATAGGGACAATTAATAGCACCTCCTGCTGTTAGCACGACTCACTTCTGTGAGTGTCGAACACGATAATATGTATGTAAAATGCTTAAAAAACTTAAAGCTCTTATGTGCTAGTTGTTACTGCCACTACTATTGTTACGTTTTTCAAAGTAGTACAACTTAATATAAAATATTACGTATATAATATGATAAATCTTACAACTCTAGTGTTTTTCCAGTGTTCAAAAAAAATGATCAAAGGGAAACATCACTATAACAAGCTAGATTAAGTTGAGTACTGGTTTATTCATTGCTTCTCATTTTGTGAAGCAGCTTTTGAACTCATTCTCTTAACTTGAAACCTATTCCTTAATGATTTGCTACCCACTTGAATCTTAAAATGGAAGAAACTATGTTTTATATTAATGAAGTAGATATTCATTTATATTTACAAAGCTATTTAATGATTGATTTTTGGTAGTATTTGGTAGCATTAATAATGGCCTGCTTCCTTTATATAGGCCTACATTTAAAGTATCTAGTTAAATAGATGCATAGTTTTAATTAGAATTGAGTTCTTTTTCATTATTCTAGTGAGTCATGAGGCCTACTAAAAAGACATGCTGAATGAGCGTAAAGCTTGATAATGATTAAAAGTTAAAATCCATTTTGAAGCTTAGACTTAGTCATCTTAATCTATTCCATTTCTCTGTTGCTCATTTTGATTTGTTTACAGGTAAGTAAATATTAAAATAACTAAACAGTTTGCAGTAAATTTAGTGTAATTACTGCATTTCACTCTTTTGGGCCTGTTGCAGAAAAAAGATGTCAAATATATATATTTCCTTGTAATTGAAAGTTGGATCAGTATCTTACTACTTCTTAGGAAATTTTAAGGATTTTATATAGTGCTATAATTCTGAATATTAAGATTTTTCTGAAATTGAGAGATCTAAAGGAAGTTGCCATTACAAGTAGAAAAATATTTTAAAATATCACTGATACCTGAAAACTTTAGCATTTCTTTTCAAATAATTTTTCTGACTTTGTAATAACTTAGGTTTTTCAGCCAATGTTGATGGAATATTTTACCTACGAAGAGCTAAAAGACATTAAAAAGAAAGTGATTGCACAACATTGTTCTCACAAGGATACTGCAGAACTTCTTAGAGGGCTCAGTCTCTGGAATCAAGCCGAAGAGAGACAGAAGTTTTTTAAGTATTCTGTGGATGAAAAATCAGATAAAGGTAAGACTTAAATGTAATTTACTGTTTACTGTCATAGTTCAGAAATACAAAAATTGCTTGTTGAAATGTAGATTGTTTGTAGGGATTTTAGAAATGAAGCTTGTATTTTAATTCATAAATGAATTATTTTAAAGTATAAATTTGATTTAAGCTCCTTATTCTAAACATTTAAGTATATGCATTCTAAACAAAGGCATTTAATCCCACATGCTGAAGACATAGGTGAACTCTGATACTTTTTAGATGTAAATCTGATAAGAGTGAAATTAAGGGAAATCTACCTGTGGTTTGGGTTTTTTTTTTTGGGAGGGGGGGATTAAATGTGTATTTATTGCCTAGCATATGCATATCACTGTGAAGTATTTTTTTCTTTTTATGTTCCCAGCATACAAAGTGTTTACCTTCTTGTTTGTTTGTCTTGGTGACAATATAAATTTTTATAAATCTGACAACAAGTATTTACTGAGTGTCAGACACTCTGCTGGGTGCTGGAGATACAAATGTACTGAACGATTAAGTCCTTACTCACCAAGACCTTACTTTCTAATGGAGGATACAATAAGGATATATGGTGCTATATATATATGTAGGTGTATATACATACACACACATACATCAAAATATATACAGATATACATAGACACATTTATCTGTATGTATATTCATTGTGTACATGTATTTTCATATTCTGTCCATGTGGAGGAATGGACATACATACATATATAAATGTACATTTGTGTGTGTATCTGTCTATCAATATCTCTTTATCTCTCTATCTGTTCCTCCCCATATACACAGACAGAATAAATACAAATGACCAGGAATCCATTGCTAATTCTGTCACTTGCTAGAGTTTTTTTCTGTATTAGTTTCTTTATCTGCAAATTAGGATATTAGACTGTATATCTATAATAATGAATGTTATTCGTTCCTATGACCCTCCCATTGTATTTCTACTCAGTCTAGTGAATACACAGAATTTATCTGCATAGAGTTCTTTGAGAAACCAATTATAAAAATAAAAAGTATGCATAGCCTTATGAATTTTACCTTTAATTTGTAGCTGCCATTCTGTTAATCTTTTATCAAATATTTGTTACTATATTTCAGTGGAAAGCCCCTTGCTCTTCTAAGACTGATGCTATTGAAAAGTTCTGAATGATGCTTGATGAAATTTATTTCCTTTGCTCCCTTTTGTAAAAAATTAAAAACTTAGGGACTCTATAATTTGAAACAAAAATATGTAGGTTGTCATTAAATCTATAAAACTTCTTCACTGGGATTCTTTACTGGGAAACACAGGCTTATGTCTATATGCTGGTTGTGTCATGTTTTATTATAATTATTACATATGATTTAAAAGCATCATACCTGGTGTTTAATTTCCCACTCCTTCAGAGAAAATGGTAGTTGCATTGTTTGAGCTACCTTCCTTCCTTCCTTCCTTTCTTCCTTCCTCCCTTCCTCCCTCCCTCCCTCCCTCCCTTTCTTTTTCTTTCCCTCTCCCCCTTCTTTCTCCCTTCTTCCCTCCATCCCTTCTTTCTGCCTTTTTTCCTTCCTTTCTTAACTGTCACTGTAAATACAACCTTTAGGTTATTTTGTGAGTCTAGTCGGTTATAGAACGTAGTCAATTCTTGGTATAATTTGTAAGAAATTTTTATATTATGTTCCATTTCATATCATATTTTTCATCCTTGAGAAACTGTCACTATTAAAATTATAGACATAATATGTGAAATTGTTCATGTTACAATTACATTGAAAAACAGTGACTTGGCAGAACGTGGTATGTAGAATTTTATATAAAGATCAGAATGTATTGATATGATTTTAGCTTGTTTAATTTTGACAAGTAATTGTTAATGACAAAATCTGGTTAAGCATCCAAGAAATAAAGGGATTCAGTTTTTGGATTTCATAATTTGTCACACTTCACACGTTTGTTTTAATATAGGCTTGTCTGCCTTTAAAGCTGTACAACCTGTCTAGTTCCTTTTTCAAATGATACTGCTGTCTATGCTACAAAGTGAAGATTGTTTTCCTCTGATGCCTTTGTAAAAGGAAGTTAACCCAGTTTCTTCATCATTGTGCATCCCATTAATAAGTATTACTTATGTCGTAGTAGTTTGACACTACGGGTCCTAGCAAGTTAAGCATTCTCATGGTACCTCTAATGCATATTGTTTCATTTGTACACCTTGCAAGCAGGAGGAATCTGATTTCAGGCATTGGTTTTTATATGTAGAATTAATGTGTTTTTTGCTTTTCATTTCTTATAGGCTTTAGTGTTGAGTGGTTATATTTTTTTTTCTTCCAGAAACTGAAGTGCCAGATTACCCCACAAATATTACCCATCTTCCTCCTGAGGTAATGCTGACGATTTTCAGTTATCTTAATCCTCAAGAGTTGTGTCGATGCAGTCAAGTTAGCACTAGGTGGTCTCAGCTGGCTAAAACTGGGTCTCTTTGGAAGCATCTTTACCCTGTTCATTGGGCTAGAGGTAAGTGATAACAACTTTATTTTTATAAAAATATTTTCTTGAGCTGTTTATTAAGAGATAAGATGTATCTAAGTTAAATTAAAAATGTGAAGTAGGAAAGTTCCATCTAACAAACTGATTTCATAAAATGGAAATATTCAATTATTTTAAAATTAAATAAAAATAGATTAGTAGAAGTTTAAAATAATTGGAAGAAGCTGAATATTGATTCAAAATTGAAATTATTAAATTAAGAAATAAGATACAGATAGCTCTTGGGGAAGCATGATAGAATTTAGTGGTATTCCAAAAATGATTTTGCCTAGTATTTTTACTCTTTTCAATGTCATTGTTTATGTTGATGCATCATTTTTCTTGCAAAGCGTTCAATTTGAAATTAAAATTTTCATGATAACTTAATCCCTTTTTGCATCAATATATTATAGAAAGTTTGGTCTTTTCATGAGGACTCCATGCAGGCATAAGATAAAATGCAACATAATATGAACTACATTTTTCTCTCTTTGACTTATAAATAATTCAAATATTGCTTCTCTAGGTGAGTATTCTTTAGCTTTAGATTCATATTTGTAAATTTTATAAGCTGTTGGTTTACTATGTAATTGTGACAATTAACATTGAAAATGTGTTTTCCAACCTGATTGCGTAAATGTGAACATACCCATGACCCACTTATATTTTTCATTCTTTTCTTATTGTAGACATTCAGTTTACTTTTAAAAAATCTTAAACATTATATATTCTGTGACAATAATTAAAAACCATTTGGGGCATTTTATAAACATACTACATAGTCATTCTTTTGGATGTTTATACTAAATTATTTAGATTGATACATGAAGGTCTTTTTCTTTGGAGATAGTTTTCCTGATTAACTTTATTTTTCTTCGCATATATTAATGAAATAATGAATGATAAGTCAAAAAAGGTCAACACAGTGGACCCTTTTGTCCTTATATAGATCTTTTGAAATATTTAATTAGTGTCCCAGACAAATTAGATGCATATGATATAAAAGTTTCTATAAAGTCTTAGTATTTTAAGTTATTTGAGCCATGATATATAATATGTCTCTGTGTGTGTATGTATGTGTCCTTAAACACAGAGCAAACAATTCCTATGTGATCTGCATTTTTGCTTCTTTTGAATTAGCTTAATCAAAAATTTTATTTAAGAAGTAATAGTTTTATTTGGTCCTTCAAGCAAATTGGTCATCTTGGATGTATGTAATATTAAAATAGTTCAGAAAACCAAATTACATGATAGACTTTAGCTGTACAGATGTCATATGCTTGTATTAAAATAGTAAAATAGTAATTGCAGTATGTTCTGCTAGCACTTTAGCTTTTCCTTTTATCTTCCCCTTTGACTTCTGTACCCACCTACTTCTGTTTTCCTGATCAATTCACTGCAGACCAGAAACTCCTGCCTTTGTGTATCAACACCAGCATATTGGGGTACTACTGCCATGGCCAGTATGCAGCCACAGTTTTCACCAGTAGGGGTCAGAGGTTAGGTCACTTTCATTGACTTCTAAGTTGCATGTAAGATTATTGCTGTATTGATATGGTTACCCATAGGAATGGGATTATAGCTGTTCTGCTGTTCAAGCTAGAACAAAAAAAAAAAGTCCAAACTCTTCAAAAATAAAAGAATATAGACTAGTATGTGTTTATATAGTCATTAGAAATTTGCAAACCTTCAAAAGGAACAGGGGTATACCCTAAACACATTATTAGTTAATTTTTCCTGTACTAACATTTCATATTGAACATATCAATGCCTAAAGGTCAGATCCTATTACAATGAACTTCAGTGAACTATCCAAATCATTTATTGAACTGGAATTTTGATGTATTGCTTGAAATTGATGGGCCACTCTCTATGACACAGAAGTCTCTTCAAAATTTTTTCATTATGCAGTGATGTTTGTTGTAATGGGATTTGTTGTAAGAAGATTTGGTCTGCACTTAATCTTTTTCTTTTTCTTTTTCTTTTTGTCTTTTCCTTTTGTTGAGAAGGTGACTGGTATAGTGGTCCTGCAACTGAACTTGATACCGAACCTGATGAGGAATGGGTAAAAAATAGAAAAGATGAAAGTCGAGCTTTTCAGGAATGGGATGAAGATGCTGATATAGATGAATCTGGTAAGCCAAATTATTGACAAATTAATTTTGCATAGTATTTTTTCTGTTCTTTTACAAATTGTATTCAAATAGTTTTACATCTTAAGGGTTTTTAACTTAGGTGATTACATAAAGTTTTATCATTGCTTACTGAAAATGTTTTTGTCAATACAGAATTGTTTTGTAGCCATGTTTTTGCATAATAAAATTTGCTTTAAACCTAGTAAGGTACTAATATTATTTTAACTGCGAAACTTGTTACTCCAATAACAGTTTAGAGTCAATGAAAGATATGCATACAACTGCATCAGACAAAAAATATCCTGAGACACCCAGCTTTTTTTCCCCCCACTAAAACCAAATTTATAGTTCAGTTCATTAACTAAGCTGTTCTACTTAGTTGGTCTAGAAGAGAACTCAATTGGTTGTGAAAATGGAATAATATTCTTGTTTTAGTATGCTGAACTGAAGCATAGGATAATTTTTTGATATCATTTTGGAAGACGTACTTCTAGATAATTGATACATCACTTAAATCTCAGCCTTAGAGTCATATAATCTGTAAAATTATCATTAATATTGTCAGTATTTTGTATTTGAATGTTTTTTGTCCAGTGTGCTTAAAGCGTGTCATAACATCCAGTTACATTTGTCTTTTCTGTTAGAAAGAAACTATAAGATAACTATTTCTCACTCTAAGTGAGTGGTGGATGATGAGTAAGTTGAAGAACTGAGAAAATGACACTCGTTTGAGCTTATGAAGCTCTCATGACCTATAAAATTAGTGATCACTGTTAAGTGTTTTTCCTTTTTTTTTTTTTTTTTTTGGTGAGGCAGTTGGAATTAAGTGACTTGCCCAGGGTTACATGGCTAGTAAGTTTCAAGTGTCTGAGGGCAGATTTGAACTCAGGTCCTCCTGACTCCAGAGCTGGTTGATCACTATTTAATTTTTTTCTTTTTCATTTTAAACTTAAATACTAAACTTAAGTATACAATAAAAAAGAAACATTATAAACTTTACTAAAATAAATACAAAATAAGAAAAAAAAGCATTGCCCTGTGCACAGCAGACATAAGAGAGGATTCACAATATACAGCAATAAATTTCCATTCCAAGAAAACCTATGTAATAAATACTACACGTAGTGTTTAGAACAACCGTCTTTTATTTGCTTCCTTGTAAGTTTTGTTTTGTTCTCTGCTGTGTACTTTTTACTTTGTTCTTTTTTTTTTCTGCCGTTTCTGTTCCTCTGTCCCCAAGAAGGCTACAATTAAGTGTGGAGATAAAATACACACACACACACACGCACACACACAGAGATATCTATAATCATACTCACATAGACATATAAATTCATATTCATCTGTATAAGACCATACTATACTTTTTTGTGCTCTGTTTCTCTGAGGGTGCCTAACATCTTTCTTCATAAGTCTAAGTCTTTCTGTATTTTTCTAAGTCTACCAACTAATCATTTCCTATACCACAGCAATATTTCAACCCTATACTGTCTAGTTATTTTAAATAGTCTAAAACAATATTAATTAATATGGCTGACATAGTGTAGTTTCCCTACTTCTCTCTGATTAAATCTGTTTTAGCTTTAACCTTGTCTGACATCATATTACTGCCTCAACTTTTTTCCCTAATAAATTCTATTCCTGATCTTTATTTTATATTTGTATGTATCTCTTCCTATTCCTCCTGACTCTTCTTTACTTCTACCTGCTACCTTGCCCTCCTATTACTTAGCCTACCCCCCCCCAAATCCCTTCCTTATCCTCTCCCCCCTACTCTTTCCCCTTACCCTCCTGTTTCTGTCTGAGTTTAGAAGACTTTTATAGCCTTCCAAATACATTTTATTCCCTCTTTATCCCATTCCCATTAATCTAGACACCCTTCTATGCCTTCCCATTCTATTCCCTTACCTTCTTATTTCTTTATAAATTTAGAAGACTTATTCCCTTCTAAATGTATACATTCCCTATTTAACCCAGATCTGATGTGAGTCAGGTTCCCAGGAAAAATCCCCCTCTTATCCTCTCTCCCTTCCTATCCCCTTAGTCTTTTATTTCTTTCTGAATTTAGAATATTTTTATACCCTTTTAGAGATCTATGTATTGTTTCTTCTTTAACCCATTCCCGATGAGAGTAGGGTTCCAGAACTACTAGCCCTCTTCTCCCGTCTAATTCCTCTGTGTCAGTTCCTCCTTTGTGGGGGAAATCTGGAGAGCTTGGAAATTTCTGACCTATTCTACCATCTTCCCAGAATCCTCTCTTCACTCTTTAGTTTTAATTAGCCACCTAGAAGAAAAATAATTTTCTTTCTAGTGGAATATGAATGGAGTTGAAAACAAGTTAAAATACTAGATCTTCTGAATATTAAGAAACAGAATCCTCACAATTCAAATAAATAGATGAAGATGTAATTTTTAAATCTCTCAATATTTTCAGGAATTAGGGATAGGAATGAAATCTTTAAGTAGTTAAAGAAAGGCCTTTGAAAGATGTTAATTTAAAATATTCATGTACGTCACAGCAAACATTTCATTTCATATCTATGAAACTCTTAAGATCCTAGGTCTTTCAGCAAATTTGTTGATTAACTTATGTTTGTACTTCTGTTGTAAGCTTTTATTAGTTTTATTTCCACTTCAGACTCCTTATTTTATTGTTATGAAATCTCACCATAATCTTTTATTAATATTATTGAATTGAATTCTTTTATTTTCCAGTAGGGTTAATCTCAGATGACAGTTCTGAAAAGAGAAGGGAGAATTTGCTTTAATACTGAAAACATTACCCTTTGGAGTAAAGGCACAAAAATAACCTAATTTATGATTTAGCTTCAGTGTTTTGTGATAGTACCTGGAATTGCATCCTTAGAGAAGCACAAATCAATAGGAACTGAAAAATGGGACACAAATTTTAACTCCTTTAATCTTTTTAGTATCGATGGATCATTTTCTTAGATGGAAAGGGAATATTGAACAGAAAATGCTATGCTTGTGGCTTCCTAGAAATTTTTACCCTTTTTTGTGCTTCAATCTGTATCCAGTCACCATCAGTTTTTACCCTTTTACCTAAACTTTCTAAGTCACTTTTAAAAATAATTTACACTTATCTTCCTATTGACTAAAACCCCTGTGGTATTACTCTTTGATTTCAACTTGCTGGTCGTACTGCTTCATGAACTATTTCAGAGGTTTTCCTGAGCCTTCTTCCTTGATTACCTAAAATTGTCAGTTTTTTTTCTAAATTTACATATTCCCAGACTGCAAACATTTTCACTGGTTGTCCCCCATGCTTGGAACTTTTTCATTCCTCATTTCTACTTTCTGATTTCTTTGGCTTCCTTCAAGTCTTAGCTTGATGATTGACATCAGTGTATGGAATGTGTGTGTCCTTATGGAAAACACAAAATCCAGTAGACCTAAAATATGAACAGCTCTTGTTGTGAGAGAACTCAGCAATATTGCATCCAAATAGCAGCCCTGAGTGAAACAAGGCTGGCAAATGAAGGCCAGCTTACCGAAGTCTGAACTGTCTACACATTTTTCTAGAGTGTCCACAGTGACTGGATGCTTCCGTGAAGTTGGCATAGGTTTTACAATCAAAACCAATCTAGTTAGCAACCTTGTGTGCTTCCCACAGGCTTGTAATGTTGTGATTGCCATTGTAGGAAAGTGCCATGCTACCATCGTCAGTGTGTACACTCCCACCATGGTGAACCTTGCTGAGGTCAAAGAAAAATTTTATGAAGACATGGAGACCGTCATCATCGATGTGCTAAAAGAGGACAAGCTTATGATTCCTGGTTGGACTTTAATGCCAGAACAGGTGCAGAGTAGGAGACGTGGCAAGAATGCAGTTGGAAACAGCAATTACTGCTTAAGGCTTGAGCATCTCACGACCTTCTCATCACTAGCACTGTCTTCTATTTACCTAAATGCAATAAAACTTCTGCGTGTTCCCTCTCAGTAAATATTGGCATTTAATAGACTGTGTCATTGTAAGGAGAAGAGACAGGATGTGAGAGGGACAAGGCCATGTGCATTGCAGAGTGCTGGATTGATCAAAGACTTACCTTCTCCAAGCTGAATATTCACATATAACAAAAGCTGCAGACCTGAGCCAAGAAGACTTATTAACATCAATACATTAGAGTGCTTCTCCGAGTTTGAACCCTTTGTTGCTCACTTGGAGGGAAAGCAGAGCCAGCATAGGGTTGGCAGCAGTGAAGCAGAAAAGGAGTGGGCAGCTTTCACAGATTTGGTATACAACATTGCATTTACTCATCAGGGCCAGAACACTCATAGACATCAAGGCTCATTTGATGAGAATGATGGGGAAATTCAGAAGCTGCTAAACGAACAACGAGAACTCCACACAGGGTTTACCAGCAGGTAGTTCATCTGTCTCTAAGAAGGCAGTGTTTAACTCCATCAAAAGTAAAGTGCAATCAAAGCTTAGAGAGATGTAGGGTTCTTGGCTTAGTAAGAATGTAGATGAAATTCGGTTTTATGCTGGTAATAGCAATCCAAAGCACTTTCATGACGCCCTGAAGGCTTTTTATGGGCCAAAGACTTACCATGCATCTCAACTACTCAGTGCTGATGAAGCCACATTGATTAGTGATAAGGACATGATCCTGGAGAGATGGGCTGAACATTTCCATAGTGTTCTCAACAGAACGTCATCAATGAGTGCTAAAGCCATTGACTATATACTTCAGGATGAAGTCAGTCCCTCTCTAGCCAGACTTCCAACCAAAGAAGAGGTTTGGAATGCTGTTAGGCTCTTCTTGTGTGGCAAAGTGCCTGATATTGATTCTGTTGCAGCTGAAATTTATAAGGCAGGGGGTCCACTGCTTATATAAAAGCTGACTGAAATTTTCCTGGTTACATGGGAAGAGGAAGTTATCAAGAGTTAAGTGATGCCTCCGTTGTCCATCCCTATAAAGGAAAAGGAAATAGATTTTCTTGTGACATTGACAGAGTGGGGGGAATATTCTCTCTGTTAGTCATTCATTGCTGGGAAGATTCTTGCTAGAATCCTTGATGGACTGATCCTTTACCTTGAAGATGGTCATCTACCCAATGGCCATTATGGCTTCAGAAAGGGCCAAGAACAGTCAGTATGGTGTTTGCTGCGCAACAACTGCCAAGAGCAGAACAGAATTCTGTAGACAATGTTTGTCGATCTGACCAAGGTCTTTGATACTGTCATTTACGAGGGCTTCTGGAAAATAATGGCAACATTTACCTGGAGAAGTTTTTCAGTATGGTATGTCAGTTTCATGATGGCGTGCTTGCCTGGGTTCTGGATAATGAATGACGATTTCTCACTTTCTTAGTCACTAATGGAGTAACGCAGATATGTGTGCTTGTTCCCATGATGTTTTTAGTAATATTGTTGGATGACTTCAGGAAGGACAAAAATGGCATCAAGGTCACCTACTTACCACACTGATGGTGAGTTATTTAACTTGAAAAGGCTACAAGCCAAGACTAAAGTGGAGAGAGAGTTAGTGCATGACATTTTGTTCACAGATGGTGATTCACTCAATGCAGCCTCTGAGGCTGAGATGAAACAAAGTATGAATCGATTTTCTGCTGCTTGTGTTGATTTTAGCCTAATAACACCAAGAAAACAGGTTCTCCACCAGCCAGCTTCACAGCATCTATACATGGAACCATCAGAGCAAATGGAGAAACTTTGAATTCTGTGGATATGTTCACTTACCTTGGCAGTACACTTGCCAGGGATGTACACGTAGACCATAACGTTGATACCTACTTTGCCAGACCTAGCTCAGCATTTGGGATGCTCTGAAAGACAGTATAGGAGAGGAGGTATTTGACTGCCTACCAAACTGAAGGTGTCCAGAGCTGTTGTGCTCACCTCATTGTTGTATGCCTGTGAAACCTGGGAGTATGCCAGCATCATGCCAGGAATCAGTATCACTTTGATTTGAATTGTCCTAGGAAGATTCTGAAGATCACCTGGCAAGATAGGGTACCTGACACAGATTCTTTTTGGAGTTGAACTGCCAAACGTTCAGATTCTACTGCAGGGAACACAACTCTGATGGGCTGGCCATGTTCAAATGCCAAATGTATGTTTGCCTAAAAGACTATTTTATGGAGAACTCACACAAGGTGAGCGCTTAACCTGGAGGTTAGAAGAAGCAATGCAAGGACGCTTTCAAGGTCTCTGAAGAACTGTGGAATCAGTTGCATGACAGAGAAGACACTGGCACAGGAATGCCCAGCATGGCCTGCTTTCATCAAAGAAGGTGCTGTGCTTTATGAGCAACGCAGAATTGCAGTAACTCAAATGAAACACGAGATGAGCAAATTTAGAGACATCTACTCTCCTAGTGTTCATATAGAATGTTTGTACCTTATTTGTGGAAAAGCCTTCTAATTTCATATTGGTCTAATCAGTCATATACACTGTACCTTGACCATAACATAGTGATGTGATTTCGGTTTTCTTCCAGAAAGAACACTGAAGTCCTATCTTCTGCAAGAAGACTTTCCTGGTCTTTTTTTTTTTTAAGTGGGGGAAAGCAGGGCAATTGGAGTTAAGTGACTTACCTAAAGTCATACAGCTAGTGTGTCAAGTGTCTGAGGCCAAATTTGAACTCAGGTCCTCCCAATTCCAGGGCTGGTGCTCTACTCACTGTGCCACCTAGCTACCCCTCCTGGTCTTTCTTAATATCAGTGTCTTCTCTCTGAGATTATTTCCAGTTTAACCTATATATTTCTTGATTGCGTGTAGGTTTTTGCATCTTGTTGCCCCCATTAGGCTGTGAACTCCTTGAAAGCAGCATCTGTTTTACCTCAAGCATTTAGCCTCTGCCTGGCACATAATAGATGCTTAATAAATGCTTCTTGACTAATATAAGTTCTCTATTAAAAAGTCAGATTTGGATTTAATGTGGTGTAATGAAAAGAGCATACACATACTCTACTTGGAGTCAGAAGATCTTAATTTTTTTTTTTGTTTTTGAACACCTATTTTTTAAAACTTTGAGTTCCAAATTCTGTCCCCTCTTCCCTTCCCACCCACCCTCCCTAAGAAGTCCAGCAATTCAACATGGGCCACATGTGTATCATTATGTATAACCCTTCCACAATACTCATGTTGTGAAAGACTAACTGTATTTTGCTTCTTCCTGACCTATCCCCCTTTATTGAATTTTCTCCCTTGACCCTGTCCCTTTTCAAAAGTGTTTGTTTTTGATTACCTCCACCCCCATCTGCCCTCCCTTCTATCATCCCCGCTTTTTTTTTATCTTCTTCCTC
>CM053623.1:395989628-396046229 GCA_028646595.1 Phalanger gymnotis
TTTGAAAGTCAAATTTTCTATTCAGCTCTGGTCTTTTGACTGAGAAAGCTTGAAAGTCCATATTTTGCCTTGGAGCATGATACTCAGTTTTGCTGGGTAGGTGATTCTTGGTTTTAATCCTAGCTCCATTGACCTCTGGAAGATCATATTCCAAGCCCTTCAATCTCTTAATGTAGAAGCTAGAAGATCTTAATTTTAATTCTCGCTCTGCCATTACATCACTTAACTTCTTAAGTACTCAGTTTTCCCATTCGTAAAGGAAGTTGAATTAAGTGCTCTTTACTTCCTTATAGTTCATTTTCCGTTCCAAATTCTCTCTCTCTTCACTCCTCCCCTGAACGGAGAAGGCAAGAAACATGCCCATTATTCATATGAAATCATTAAAAACAGTTCTACATTAGTCAAATTTCAAATAGAAAACAAGAAAAATAAAGGGGGAAAAATCACTTCACTTCTCTCTTTGGAGATGGATAATATTTTTCATCATGAGTCCTTTGGAAATGTCTTGGATCAGTGTGTTGATCAGAGTAGCTAAGTCTTTCACAGTTGCTCATCATTACAAAATTGGTGTTACTGTGAAGCTCACTTCACTTTGTATTAGTTCATGTAAGTCTTCCCAGGTTTTTCAGACAGCATCCTGCTTGTTGTTTACAATAGTACTCCATCACAAGCCTATACCACAACTTGTTCAGCCATTCCCTAATTTATGGGTATCCCTTCAATTTCCAGTTCTTTGCCATTACAAAGAAGAGTTGCTCTAAATATTTTTGTGCAGTTAGGTCCTTTCCTTTTTCTCTGATCTCATTGGGATTTTTTCTTTGATCTCTAGTAGTGGTATTGCAGGGTTAAAGGGTATGGACAGTTTTATAGCCCTTTGCCATAGTTCGAATTATTCTCCAGAATGTTTTGCACCAGTTCACAGCTCCACTAACAGATATGAAATCTGTCTTGAATGATAGCTAATTTTAAGGTAAACAAGGGAAGAAAATTAAGAGAGGCCAAAGTTGAAAGTTAAGTAATTGGTTCATTTTTCTGCTGCTACAGAACTGCTTAGTGATAATTGACTAATTTAATTACTTTCTGAGTTAGATTGTAGGTGAAGAAAATATTTTGTTCATACTTTTTACCAACATTATAAAACACTGTTTTTTAAATATTTAAGTCTGCTACCAGCATAGTATCTAGCATACTCTGGCCTTTGGGAGGACTTAAGAAATTAAGAATGATGGAAATGCACAGTATTATTGCTAATCTCACATTTGTTCAAAGTCATTTAATATGTTATATGCCACTTAAAATTACCATATCTTTGAGAATTTAATTTTTTTTTTTTACAGAAGAGTCTGTAGAAGAATCAGTTGCCATCAATATTGCACAAATGGAAAAACGTTTACTACATGGCTTAATTCAAAATGTTCTCCCACATGTTGGCATGTCTGTAAAAACTTTAGTATTAGCATATAGCTCTGCAGTTTCCAGTAAAATGGTAAGTTTCAGTATCATTAGATGGTTATGAACGAATGCCTTTAGTAATAATAATAACTTTACACAACTGGAAAGTTTTAGCCAATGAGGTGATGTCGATTTGTTTTTGTTTTAAATATAGATTTGGACTAAAAATAAATCTGAGGTTGCGTTTAGCTCTAAAATGGTATAAATATGTGTGTCTGTATGTCTTGGTGAGGAGAAAGTTGAGTTAAAATCGTTGTTATAAAGATACATATTCTCTTTTGCCTTAGAATTACAAAGCCTGAATATTTTAATTAAAAGTTGTTATTTCCTCCTTTCCCTTATAGGTTAGACAGATTTTAGAGCTTTGCCCTAACCTGGAACATTTAGATCTTACCCAAACTGACATCTCAGACTCTGCATTTGACAGGTAAGTTTTTCAATTTTCAAATTATCCATATTATGAAAGTAGTAATTATTTCTTTTTGTAGTTTACACAGTGATTTAGATTGTAATTTGTTTTGTATCAAGATATGTACCATTTGAATTGTATTACCTTTGGAATATTTTGGTCTGCAGCTAGGTGAATTGATGATTATTTTAAATTTAAATAACTGTTAATTATTTTAAATTTAAATAATTTTTAAAATTCTTAGACTAATAAGTTTTTAACTCTTGGTTGTAGTTGGTCTTGGCTTGGTTGCTGCCAGAGTCTTCGGCATCTTGATCTCTCAGGTTGCGAGAAAATTACAGACGTGGCTTTAGAGAAGATTTCCAGAGCTTTGGGAATCCTCTCATCTCATAAAGGTGGCATTCTGAAGACTTGCAGAAACAAAAGTACATCGACTACATGGAGAAGTAAAGACATTACCATGCAGTCTAACAGCAAATATGCATGTTTGCATGATGTAACTAATGAAAGTCTTGGCAAAGAAGTAGATAACGAACACCACTGGACTAAACCTGTTTCTTCTGAAAATTTCAGTTCTGCTTATGTGTGGATGTTAGATGCTGAAGATTTGGCTGATATTGAGGATGCTGTAGAATGGAGACATAGAAATGTTGAAGTTCCTTCTGTAATGGAAACAGCATCTAATATCAGTTGTTCAACTTCTGGTTGTTGCAATAAGGACATTGTTGGACTAAGGACTAGTGTTTGTTGGCAGCAGCATTGTGCTTCTCCTGCCTTCACATATTGTGGTCATGCATTTTGTTGTACTGGAACCACATTAAGAACTACACCCTCACTCCCAGAATCTTCTACACTCTGTGGAAAAGCAACAAGGACTAGACAGTCTGTGGGAAAAGACTTACTTTATTCTGGGAGTGAAAAATCTGATCAAGAGACTGGACGTGTACTTCTTTTTCTCAGTTTATCTGGCTGTTATCAGATCACAGATCATGGTCTCAGGTAGGTAACTACTTGTGGAATGTTAGGAAATAGCAAGAGGTGAGCCAAAACTGTTCAAATCAGAAGTTCTGATGAGTGATGAAGTAATGTAACATGGTCATTAAAATGTCTACTGAAGTCTTTAAAGAAATTTGTGGCCCCTTCTAAGGTGATCTGTGTTAAAGGTATGCTGTATTGTGCATAATTTATGTATTCTGAAAAGTTACTCGTAAGTTCAGTCTTTGTAAATTAAATCCTGTGTCCATTGCAGCTTAAAGGCATTATCTGTTGAATCCTTTTGTAATGAGCAAATACTTTTTTAGTGTAAAAGTCCTCTTAAGCTATTTTCTGAATGGTAATTAATTTATATTGACCTTAAAATATTGAATTGCTGTGCTTATAATTGAATTACCAATCCAGGTTTTATATACTTTAGTAAGATGGGTTAATGTATAATGGGGGACATGCTGTATTAACAGGCCCCTATGTATTGGACAGTCTCTGAAAGCTATAATTCTATTGTAACTTTTAGGAGCAGTTTCTAGATTGAAAGTAAATTTGCTTAGGCTAAAGTTTGTGTTCTCTGTACGGCCATAATATTACTAGTTTTCATGCCTGAATGGGCATACTAGTATCACTCTTTGGTAGTGAAGGTATTTGTGATAGACTTCACCATATTTACATTTTATTTGAGGAAATATTTAATACTGTCACAAACTTTATTTTAAAAAAATAATGTTTTACTTTCCCCCTTATTACACATAAAGACAGTTTTTAACATTCACTTTTGAAAAATGTTGAGTTCCATATTTTTTCCCTTTGCTTTTCTTCCTCACTGAGATGGTAAGCAGTTTGATATGCTATTCATATATAGTCTTACAAAACATTGCCACATTAGTTGTGTTGTGAGAGAAGACACAGACCAAAAGGAAACAAAATGAACAAAGTGAAAAATAGTTTTCTTTGATCTGCATTTAGACTATCAGTTCTTCCTTCGAATGTATCAGTAACTTAAAAAAAAAATTGGACTTTTGTGGTTAGACGGTAACATCTCATGAAATTTTCCTTTATTTTTCCTTTAGTGTAGACTAAATCAGAGCAATGAAAACAGCAGTCTGAGGGAGGCATAAGCTTGCACTGAGTCAATTGCAACTGCTTCGTACTAATCTTATGCATCGGTGCTGCTTACTATTTGAGTTACACTTTAGCATCCCATTGCAACCCTATGCTGGTTGGTTGATTACCCCTGAAATAAGAACTAGTGGATGTTGAACAACTTTTCATTGTTATTTATTCAGTTTATATTTTATTGAAGATTGTCATTTGCTGAAATGTGTAAGTCATTTAGGCCTTGGGAAGAACAGCTATTAAAAACAAATGAATGTTTTGTCATAAAACTTCACTTTAGGACTGTTTTCAAAAAAGTCCTAGAGTAGCCAGAAAGTACTTTTAAAGATGCCTATAGATTTGCTATTGAAATTTATCACAGTAAGCTCAGTTAGAATTCTTTTGCAAGATAAACACTCTTCTTGGCACTCTGCCCTGTGCTAAATTAATTTTACATATGCTTTGATTTTCTCTGATCCCATTATTCTTGATATAGATAGATAGATAAATATAAACAAATCCCTTAAGCAAAAAGCAAAAAACATCTGTTTCTCTTGAGATAATTCTTTCATTCTTCCTTGATTGACTGTCCTGCTCATGCAATTGTTCCGAAGTTTATCCCCTCTTCTGACACCCAAGAATATGGAAAAGATCTTGAAATTCCTTTCTCAGTAGATGTCTTTGTCTCCTTTTTACACAGGAAAAAAAAAATCAAGGTCACCTTTCATAGTCCTGAACCAAGAGTTCCCTTTTCTCGCCTGAACCACACCTCAGAAACCCCAGTGCCTTCTTTCCTTCTTTGATCCAGTTTCTGAGGAGGAGTCGGTCTTTTTCTTTGCCAGGGCTTTGCCTTTCTATATGTATTAATGTCCTGTTCTCTTGTCTCTTCCAGGGGCATTTCTCACTGATAATTCTCCTGCTTTGTCTTCCCCTTTCCTCTCTTTCCCTTCCCTCTATGAAATTGAACCTTTATTTTGCAATTTTACGTGATAGTACTGATCTTGCCCTGTTTGTGTCTCTTCTGTGTATTTTTAAATGCTTTATTGACATCCTTCTCATTTTCCTTTCAGTAATTTCTTTTTGTTTCTTCCCATCCACTGTCTTCTTCCTTATTGACTATAATATGTACTCAGGTCTTTCTTGTACAAAAAAACAAAAAGAAAAAATAAGAAATTTCACTTGACCCCATTATTCTACAGTTCTCATCTTTAATTTCCAGAGTAATTACCTTCCTTCCAAGCTCAGGTTTCCACTTTAGTTCAGCATACCTTAATTCATAAAACCTTAATTTCTTCCGCACCCCTCCCCCAAACTAGTGTTTTAGTGTCTTCTCCTTCCTTAAATTATATTGTATTTATTTTTGTATATAGTATATGCTTTCCTGAAATGTAAGTTCCTTGAGGTCAGTGACAGTGTTTTGAAAAAAAAAATTTGTATGCCTTGTATATAATAAAAGCTTAATACAGTTGTTGTTGAATTGAGATGTGGCACTGAGGAATAATATTGGTGTTCCAGACAGAGGACACCAGGAGTTTAATCGTGCTGCTACCTACTACCTATTAGTAACTGATTTTTGGCAAATCACTTAATCTCTCTAGGTCTCCATTTCTGTATCTGTAAAGTGAAGGACCTTGATGGCTTCTAAGGTTTCTTCTACCCCTGAATGCATGATCTTATACTCCATTTCTATACTCCTTTCACTTTTTCCTTTGTGACTGTTAGGCACTGCACATTGGAGATTGTTTCATTTATTTCATATGTATCCAGAATAGTGCCTAACATATAGTGGTTGCTTAAACACTTGCTGATTGATTGATTAATAGATTGGCAACTTTGTTTTAATAATAACCCTTTAAACTATGTGAAACATGGACAGACATTTGGCCACATGAATTGTGCCATCTAATTTTGTCTGAGTGCTTTTGAGATGGAATTTTGATTTTAAAGTTCGTTTTAACTTTTTATCTGCAAAGGAAGTTTATTTGCAGAGTATAGTATGCCTGAAGACTTGTAGAGGTGTGTGTACCAGTTAGATGAGGAAATAGACTCAGACCTCCTCTGTTTAAATTTATTCACTTAATACAGTATAGTTTATTAAACTGGGATTTAAGCCCCAGTTTCTTATATCCAAATCTAGTGTCCCACCCCTTTCCCAAATATTTTCAGGTAACATTACCTTCGTGAGAAATAAAAACTAATCCTAGTTCAGTTATGTGAGTAATTTCAGGAAATTTCATTTTTTTCTGGTAAATAGCAAATGACTTATTTTAAACACTTAAATACTTGTAAAGTTCTGTCATTATCAATAAGCAAAACATGTTTTCCATGCTTGCTTGGTTATCTTTCTGAATTAATTTGGCCCAAACTGGATTCATTATGGTGATGAGCTGCTCTGAATTTGATGTTTAGTTGTTTCTGTTGTGCCTGACTCTTCATGACCGCATTCAGGGTTTTCTTGGTAGAGATGTTGGAGTGATTTGCCATTTCCTTCTCTAGATTATTTTATAGATGAGGAAACTGAGGCAAACAGGATTAAGTGACTTATCCAGTGTGTGAGGCCATATTTGAATTCAGGTCTTCCTGATTCCAGGCCTGGTACTCTACTGTATCTAGGATGATTGGATGACAGAAGGGCACTCAGTCTGTTCGTCACTCCATTGATATTTTTGAAGCCTTTGATTCTTGGTTGGACCTACCAGAACTAATATTCTGCTTTTGTGTACATAGCTGTAGAGAACCCAGCTTCACCTCCATGTTGAGAAATGAGGCATCAGAGGATTGATTGTCTTTGTAGCCTGCAAGCAGACTACCTTGGCTAAGTTGAACAAAGATTTTTGCAATTCTTGTCAAAATTTGAAGTGCCTCCTTTTTGTATGGAAATAGTTTTTGTATTATGGCATGTCAGTCTTGATGATTGTTATTTGCCCTTTTTAGGGCAATAGAAACTCTTAAAGTACTTTTGCCACGCCTTCAGAGATTCAGAACTGCCACTGTTGTGACCAGCACTCACTGCCGGGTGGGAAATTATATTGAATTGAAATGTTGTATTCCCTTATCAGAGTTTTGGGAGATGTATGTGAGTAAATTTTAGATTTTGTATTTGACATGTTTTCCGATACAATATTCCCTTTTTTCCGTCTTTATTTTTCTAAATTTTTGCATTATACTTTTGTAATTTTATATGACTTCCTTAATCTGTAGCTCACTATTTTTATGCTGCTTTTATGTTTTTAGTTTTACAGTCATTTTAGCTTTGAATAGATTTCTTAATAAAAGTTCTAGTGTTTATTTTAATTTTGACAGAAAATTGCTATAAATCACAGAATGTGAAAGCAACAATTTTTTTCTTTAAGGACTTTGAGCTACTGGAATATATTTTACTAAGGCAGGTTATGGATTTCCTTGCTCACAAGATCTTGAGAGATTAGACAGTTAAGTTGAATATAATGTTGCCTACAATCTATTTTAAAATGTTTATTTTACATATGTGTATGTTATGTGTGTGTGTGTAGATGGATACATAGATAAAATTCCTCCATGAATGTAAATCAACACCTGCTCTGAAACTTATATAGTCTTAGAGTTTAACTTGGGGAAAATTGCATCTTTATTTTAATATAGTTAATATAATTAGTTTCCCTTGTAATTCTTTCTACTTTATTTTGTGCATTTAAAAACATTATTCACCAGAGAGCCAGAGTCCATGACACATGAAAGGTTAAGAACTCCTTTCTTAAAAAGAGTACCCTGGAACACTGGGAGATTAAGCGGTTAAGTTACTTGTCAAGGGTCACACAGTTTATATGTATCCGAGATAGTCCTTGAAAAGCAGGTCTTCTTGACTCCAAGGCCAGTTTTCTATCTAGTCTACTGTGCTGGTCTCTCTGTTTTATAAATACTGTCATAGTCTTTTATTTCTGGTTTTCATGGATATCATATGGAAAAATAAATTTAAACTGTGTTCAAGTGGACTATCAGAATTCTTTCTTAATCTCTGCTTTGGGATAACTTAATGTGATTTGATCATTTCTCTTTTAACAGGGTTTTGACTCTGGGAGGAGGACTGCCTCATTTGGAGCACCTTAATCTATCTGGTTGTCTTACTGTAACTGGTGCTGGCCTGCAGGATTTGGTCTCAGCATGTCCTTCTCTAAATGATGAACACTTTTACTACTGTGACAACATTAACGGTAATATTTCTTTTTTTTTTTTAAGTGAGGTAATCAAAAGTTGTGCTTTAAAAATACTAATATGTATGCTCAATTGCTTGGCTGTCTTTTCACCAGGCTATCTTCATTAATTTCAAATTCATTTCTTTACATTTTGGTAAATTTAATGCATAAGTTTATGTTTACTAGCTTCTCTTAAGGTAAGTTTTACTTGTAAATAAAAGATACTTAAATTGTAAGCCATATCAAATGTTATTGAGGTATATGGCAATTTAAGTATTCAAATTGGTGGATGTTTAGAAGTGTTTGTAACTTAGGGTTATAAGGGTTTAGAAACATCTGGAGCATGGCTTGAGGCATTTCAGTTTCCTAGTTATTTCTGTGGTCCTCTTACAGTAATTACCAAACCCTATCCTTAACCCCTTTGCCTCTACTGGCAGCCATGACTTTGTCTCTGAGCTGAGTTATAAATAAACTAGAATACACATTTGAAAAACCAGCGTAGTATGATAGAATATAGAGTAAAAAGGAGCCTTAAAGATCACCTAATACAATCACATGTTTTACAGATGAAGAAACAAACCAAAAGAAGTAAAGGATCTTCCACCATTCAGCAAAGTAGAGTCAGGATTCAGATTAACATTATCTTTTCCCTTGATCAGTGGACAACTTTTTAAAGAACTTTTTAGAATCCCTGGAAATAAGAGGTGCACAGGGTAGAAAATTTGCTCCCAACTTGAGGGTATATCACAGTTTAAAGTTCAACAGAACAAATTTGCCTTGGAACACTACATCATAGGATTCTGTTGATTCATTCTTGCTCTTTGAGCAGTGGACTTGATTGTAGGAAGGAGTAGTGGTGGTGTTGGAATCTCAACTTAGGATGCCAGAGTTCCTGGAGTTAATCAAAATCCTTAAAGGGTTCCTGATCCTTAATTCCCTCTTTTAGAGGGTCTTCTGTTTTTTAGATTTGGAGGGTAGGTAGGGTAACTTTAGTTATCTCAGTCTGGTATTGAGATAAGTATCTACAGTCATCCTAGTCACATTATTTGAAATTACCCTCAAGTTCAAGGTATAGATTAAGGCGATTAAGTACTTTAAAAGTAACAGCTAAGATTCAAATAAAAACAAATAAGGCATGCTAATTTGCTGCAGCATGCTTTTGCCACTTATAGCTCACCCCCAGATTTCCCTCTTCCCACTTGCCCTCACACCCCATCAATAACAGGTAGTGATTTCTGTTTAAAAATAACTTTGAAATGTGAATGGCCTACTGGATGGATGGAAGAGGTGCTTTGGTGTTTTTCTTTAGGGCAAAAATCACCAACTCAGTTTAGGAAAACAGGAAAAAAGAATTCTTGTTTAAATGGAGGGATAGAAAAGTTAGCAGATAAAGAGCTTTATTTAGTGGTTTCTGAGGCCATTTCAGTAATGTTGGGGGTCAGAGCTAAAGTGGGGTGGGGGAATTAGTCTTTTCTTTTTGCATCAAAAGTAATAAGCCAAAGAGTACTGCTCTTGCCACTTTGTCTTCGCTCTAATATTAGGGGCAAATTGGAAAGGCAAGTAGGTACCTTGGATTCTCAATGGTTGAAATGGAAAGTTTTTAGTTGGAATCTTTTAAGTTTATTAATTGTAAATATCTCCAAACCGCAGTGAAGATATTTTTGACAGTAGAATAACTATAGTCATCAAAAATCAAAAGGGCCTTTGCTTGTTAGAGTATACTGCTACTATTAGTAAATTCCATGTGACTCTTGACGGATAATATAGATGTTTTAATTTTTTTCTCTGCCTTAAAAAAAAAACAAAACAGCCCAGACTATAAAGAATAGGAACTTAAAACAACCACTGTTATCATATATACATATGTATGCAGATTGTTTTATATAGTATGTATCTTATTGTTGAGGTTCAACAAATGGCAATTATGCCTGTGAAGAGAAATCTATAATTATTTAAGTGATGATGACTACTGTCCTCATTAAGAGTTGTTTGTATGGCATTAATAAAATAAATTGTTCCTGTATTTATATTGCATTTACATATATACTTAATATGTGTAAGATACTGGGATACAAAAAGAGATATAACAGGCCACTGCTTTCAAGGATGTAATGAGAGGGTAGAGAAAAGTACAAATAATTGATGTAAGTGAACTAAGTGTAAGAGGGAGATAAACTTTCACCTTAAGAGGGCTCCGTAAGGCTTTGCTGAAGAGTGACATCTAATTTGGGCCTTGAATAAAAGTAACTAACATATATGTATATGTATTTGTATATAGTGTTCTATGTTTTTCAAAACACATATATTATTTCATTTAACTCAACATAGTCCTTTGAGGAAAGGTACTACAAATTATATAATTCCATTTTACAGTTGAGTACTAAATGCACACTTGAAGTCAAAGCACCCCGAAGTTTGAATTCTGGCTCTGCTATTAACTGCCCGTGTGACCATAGGCAAGTCACTTAATAGCTCTAGTTTTCAACTTTATCATTTGTAAAATGACAGGACTGGAATAGATAACCTTTAAGGTCCCATAGAGTGAGCACTGGATCTGTGATTCTGTGACTGCTCAGTCACTCATCTAGTAAGTTTCAGAAAATGAATGAATTAAAAAAACAAAAGAGCCTATTTAATGCCAAGCATCATTATGTTCTGTGCCACGTTAATGATGACCAGAGAAAAGAAAGCTTTTTCTAGGACTCAGAGTAATGGTGAGTAGTGTCACAGGGTAGTTGATTATAATTCTCTTTCTAGAAGCAGTGGTAGTGTTGATTTGCTTATTCTTCCAGAGTAAGAGATTAAAAGCATAGCCAGAGTGGGTGGGTGGATGGGGAGCAGTCTGGAGGAGAGAAGGCAAAATGATGAATGTGTAACATAGTCTTAACTTGGGTTCTCATCCCGGGGTCCATGGATATCAGTGGGCTGTGAACTTGGATGAAAAATGCATCCTTATTCTAATATGATTGGTTTCCTCTATATTTAGAAATATTCTAAGGAGCCTATAGGCTTCACCAGACTTCAAAGGGGTCCTTGACACAAAGTTAATCTTGATATAATTAGATAGTGTCAGGTGAGTTTAATCAGGATAACTCTGCCCTAGAGTGAGAATTCAAAAGTTGAGGAGATTGATTGCCCCAGGAGGGATGCATGGTCTATGAAGGTTTAGTTTGGTGGGCACTTTTTCAGGTGGAGATAGGGGGAGTGTCGGGATGAGAGTCAAAAGTTGAACCCACATTTTCTTGACACTGTATCCATTACTTTTTGCACTATTCAGTGCTACTTCTTTAAATCTGGGTGGGTAGGTTGGAACCAGATTATGGGGGGAGGTGAGGTTAGAATGCCAGTCAGGGGTTGATAGTTTATTTCGTGACCCTTGGGAAACCAAAGAAGATTTTCAAGTAGAAAAGTGGTATCATAGTAGTACATTAGGAAGATTACTGGGACAGTGGTGTTAGAGTATGGATAAAAAGAAGGTAATAGAATGAAGACAAAAAGACCAGTTAGTATAGTAACCTGTTACAATTGTTCCCATACAAAAAATAAGAGTACCTCAGCTTAAGTTGTAAACACTCAGCAGTTTTCTCTTGCCTTGAAAAAAGTAAGATCCATATGATTATTCTACTAATTTGGTCATCCTTGGGGAGGCGGTCAGTTTATTGACCTTAACTATGATATATATATCTTAATTTGTCTATATCTGTAGATACATATATTTGTATATGTTTATGTATAGTCATTCCTTAACATTCTCTGGGGGTACAGGACCCTCACAAATGTGAAAAACCATAAATAACTTTAGGACACCAAGCCTTTATTTTTAATAATTTTTATCATGTTTATTTAACACAAAAAAAGTAAAACAGCATACTGCAAATATAAAAAAAGTTCTTCATAAGAGAGGTTAACATCTCACGTGCTATGCAGAGTCTTCAAAGCTGCCAGTGAATCTGTAGCAACTGCTTCCCGGATTTTCTGCTGTGAAAAATATGCAAGATACAAGAAGCACTGCTGAAGAAAATCATGTGACTTTTGTCCGGGTGGTAGACAAAGAGGAGATGGTCCCAAAGAGAGTTCGTGGCCTGTAGTTCTTTATCACAGTGAAACAAAATTTAGCTGTTTATTTTTATTATTATTTTTTAGAGGTAGTTGGGGATGAGTGATTTGCCTAGGGTCACAGAGCTAGTAAGTGTTGGAGGCTAGATTTGAACTCAAGTCTTCCTCACTCCAGGGCTGGTACTCTATCTACTTACCACCTAGCTGCCTCAAATTTTAACTGTTTACGATAAATTTACGTATGTATGTTTATTGTAGCAAATGATAAAGTAGATGACTGATACATAGTATGCATTTATGACTTCCTAAATTTTTTTCTTTTTTCTTTTTTTTTTTTTTACATATCCATATTATCTACCGTTTTCCCTAGTGTGCCACAAATCTCCACAAATAACCAAAACCATGAAAGTGAAACCTGTTAATGTTGAGGAATGACTATATTTAAACATACTAGAAACCCCAAATTCAAAGAGACTTGAGAAGTCATCTAGTTAAAGACCTTAATACGTAATTATGTTTTCCCTTGGAGTGATTAGAAGCCTGTTTTGAAATTTATTTGGAAGAAAATTTGAAGAATTTTATATGCTAGCTTTGGAACAATTAGTGATAAATGCTTCTTACATTTGACATATTGGGAGAAGTTTAATTGATAATTACATAGGTTGAAATTTGTTATAAAGGCATAGATATCTTGACCATAGAAGAGTTGTTTTAAAAAAAATTTTTTTTTAGTCAGAGTTTTTGGATTCCCTTTTTCAACAACTTTCACCTTTTCTAGACATTTCTGTGGAAGAGATACTTGTATTTGAAGAAAAGTTCTAGCATCTCAGAATTATAGAAAGAACTGGAAGAGATCTTAAAGATCATCCAGTTGTGGGGCAACTGGGTGGCACAGTGAGTAGAGCACGGGCCCTGGAGTCAGAAAGACCTGAGTTCAAATGCGGCCTCAGCCACTTGACACATGTACTAGCCGTGTGACCTTGGGCAAGTCACTTAACCCCAATTGCCCTGCCTTCCCCCCTCGAACTGCCCCCCCCCCCCCAAAATCATCCAGTTGAACCTTTTTATATTACAGGTTGGGAAACTGAAATCCAGAGAGTTAAATGGTTATGTTTTAAGTTGATAGAGACAGCTAACAGTGTTATAAAATTTAAATTATCATGTAGTATGTTAGATGCGAAATTATAACTTTTTAATATTGATTTTATGTAGACACTTTCGTGATAGTAATTCATTTTTATGAGTTTAGCTTAATTCATATTAGACTTTGGTCTGATAAACCTCTTGAAACAATTTAGATGCTATTTTTTTAGGGGTCCATGCCTGTGGTTTTTTATGTGCAGAATGCTCCTGCTGTTACAGATTAGCAGTGTATCTCTAATTTAACGTCTGAAAAGTTAAATTACTTGCCCATGGTGACACAGCTATAGAATGTGCCAGAGGCAGGACTGGAAGCTTAGATCTTCCTAACTCTAATAGCTCTTATCTAATCCACCTATGCTGTGCTTTCTCTCTAAGAGAAATACAGAATTAAATAGATTTGAATTTGCTTGCTATTGCAATGTTTTTCTCAGTTTTAGTTGTAAATTCTTGTATAGTAAACATTCAGAAAATGAAACTATGTTTTACTGGACATACTGTTGATACTTTAAGTCATGGTACTTTGAATTCACAGAAAAAATTAAAATAATTCCACAAGACAAGTATGGTTATCTCAGTATTAAACTCTGCTTTTTGCACCCTGACAAACATGATTTGAAAAGCATGGCAGCCCTTCAAAGTTTACACGGAAGCATGCTTTATAACATTTGTCCTTGTAATGTAAACTTGTACTGTGTCATTCTGGCCAATTTCCCTCAAAGCAGTGTTGTGATAGAATCTTTTCCTTATGGCATTTGGACAAATAGTTTATTACCTAGGAAATGTCAAAGTGAGATTTCGTTATACTTAATTTTGTACAATGTTCCAATTATTTACCTTCTAAAAATACACAATATTTATTGAGCTCTTATGGTGTGGGTGCTGTAAAGATTTTAGCATAAATGCTTTGATTCCCTAGTTTTCCTGTTTGTGCGTTTCTTTTTTAAAGGGAAAATGTGCTAGTAAGTATGTCTCTGCAGGTTTAGATTAAGATTTATGTATCTGAGGAAGTATACAATAGAGGTGGAATCTTTGTTTTTTTCAACATTAGTATTTTACTGAAAACCTGAGGGATGTAATTTCAGTAAAACAGTTTGTAAAAAAATGATCGAATTAAGTGTATGCTAGTAACTTTTCCTTTTGTGAGCATTGTCACTATTGAGGGAAAGAATGTAGGTTTTATTTTAAGCGTCAATTTCATTGACGCTTAAAGTAACTAGGCATATATGACATATAATTAATGTTTCCTTCCCCCGACCCTCCTGTTTCTCCCCCTGCCAACCCTCCCCAATGTCATCCCTTGTTAATATTGTTATTTTGAGGGGAATGTGAGGAGGGGTAGGATGGGAAGGAGGAATGACTTATCAAACAATAAACTGGAATTGAGTGTCTACTCATCATTGTACTGTGCTTGTGTCATGTGCTAATTTAAAAGCTAGTTTGGTTTTCCACATTGTTTCCCTATGTGGCACTTAACAGTATTTGAGCATAAATTCAATTTGAAAATGAGAAAGTCATGTGTGAAGGCTCAGACTTTCGTATTGCTCCATTACTTATAAACACACTTTTACATTGAGTTCTACTATTCTATTAAGATTCTAATTCAATACTATTTTGACTATACTTTTAAAAAGTACTTATTTGGTTTTAAAAATGTGTATAAAGTCACAAATGTGTATAAAATCACAATAGATTAATTCATAGTTCTGGAGGTAATACAGCCTTAGATGATTTGCTGTTTTATGTTTTTAATTTAAGTTGAAGAGGAGTAAAGGTAAGTTAAGGTAAGTGCAGATGTACATCAAAATTATATAAATGAAATTAGACAAAAATCATTAGCATTCCAGTTACATCTTGGGGGATAGTAATCAGATTTGCCTATGTAATTATTTTCCTTCAAATGTTATTTATATGAAATTTTGTTTTTCTCATAAATTGTACTTTACTTTCTTCATGTACTGAAACATTTTAGTTAATAGTCATATGAACATTTTAGTTTTAAATTTTTAGAATTGCTTAGAATAATTTTATTTTAAAATATCATAATGAGTCTTGTTTGCCAAGTACATTGTAATTATCTTATTTGATAGGAATTTTCTCATGATACAAGTACCTAAAAAGGATTACTTTTTGAATTATTATTTGCTGTAAAGTAAAATAAGAGTATACATCTAGTACCAGTCATATTTTAAAAATTATCTTGAATGGTATGCTTTATTCATTTCTATAATCCACTTAGCTTTCTATATGGGAAGTTCTACATTGATAGTTTGCTGATTTCTGTCTACTAAAATATTTTTATTATATCTTATTGGTCTCTGTGCTCTAGATGTTTGTGATTCCTGGGTTTTAAGAACTACTAATCTTTGTCCAACGTAAGCCCAACCTTAGTTGAAAGCAGTGCTTGTTTGTAATGATTGCTTTCCCTTTTTTGCCCCCCTTTGTCAAAGCAATTAAGGAAAATCAAATGATGAGTTGCCAACACATCCATGGATTAAAGAGCTTTTTAAGCAGATGGCTATACCACTTATGACAGTTGAAGTTTTGAGATGGTGAAGATGACTGAGATTATAGCTTATCTGGCAAAATTGCTTTCTGATTTTAACTGATTCCGATTTAGTGGGGCAATGGAATCTAGGTTTTGATTATAAGCTCTCTTCCTTATTTGTGTCCTTGAGCAGGTCATTTAATGTCTCTGAGCCTCAGTTTCTTAATCTGTTAAATGTAAGAGGGTTGGATTAGATGACTCTCAAATTCTAGGTCTTTGATCCTTTGGTTTTTTTTTTTTGGTGACATAGATCTCCATTTTGCTTGAAAAGAAACCCTTTGAAAGTCAAAATACCTCCCCTGTTCACAGGAAGCTTTGAGAGAGATGACTCTCATTTTTAGAGTGAACAATTGATTCTGAACATTGGATGTGTTGTCAAGAAGAGGGTGTAAAAATGGGTGACAGCTCCGTTGTGAGGCAGCTCTTCACAGTGATTTCAGTGTTTTATGACACAAGTTCTCAAGAATACTGGGCATATTCAAATACAAACACTCGAACTGAGCCTTGATTTGTGTCATGGATTTTGGGAGGCAGAAATGCTGAAGGAAAACATTCTAGATATGGGGAACAGCCTGTGCATAGGCAGAGAGGCAGGAGATGTGATGACATAATTTATGGAGAACAGCAAGGAGACATTTTTGGCTGGGAACAGAGAATATAAGGGAGAGTAGCTGCACTTAAGTCTGGAAAGAGCAATTGGAGCTAGATTATAAAGGGCTTCAAATTCTGAACTTGAAGTTTACACTTTATCCTACATGCCAGAGGGAATCCCTGAAAGTGTCTTGAGCAGGGGAGTGACATGGTCCATCTGTGCATTAGGAATATCAGTCTTTCTGAGATTTGTGGAGGATGTTTTGGAGATTATTGGAGGAGGCAGATCAATTAGAAGGCTAGTTTAGGGGAGAAGCGATGAGGGCTTGAACTAATGTTATTGTGTTTGGTGTAAGTGGAAAGAAGATGACAGATGGCCTTCCTATTCCCCCCAAAATACTGTGGAACTAGAATTGGCACAGTTGGTAACTGATCAAATGGAGGAATTTAGAAAGGTGACAATGCCTGTGGACCTGGATGGTTTGGAAGGGTGAAGGGTAGGGTGATAGTGTCCTCATTAGAAATTGGGAGAGAAAGGTGAGTTTTTGGGAAGAGATAATGAGGTAGTTTGTGGATATGTTGAATTTAAGGTGCCTTTGGGATGTCCACGTGTAGATAGTAAGACAGTCATTGTGTTGGACTAGAGTTTAGGGAAGTGATAAGGGCTGGATTGTAGATTTGAGAGTCATTATTATAAAAATGACATTGAACTCAGAGCAGGTGAAATTATCAAGAGAAACTAATGAAAGAAAATATGTAAGACAGAACCAGGGCCGTAGCCAGGTATAGGGGCAGGACATAGGATCATTGATTTAGAATTGGAAGGGACTTCAGAGGTCATCTCTTCTCTCCTAATGCCCTAATTTTATAGACGTGGAAACGGAGGTGCAACAGAGGTTAAATGACTTGCCCAATGTCATACAAATGACTGATAGCTGGAATTCCAAGACCAAAAAAAGAGTCTTTCCTCTTAAGGATCTTCTATAATTAAATACAAAGTAGGGAGAGAAAGCGATAGATTTGGGAGGGATCAGGAAAAGTTCAGTGTAGAATGTGGTGCTTTAGTTGATATTTGAAGGGATTGAGGTATTCTCTGAGGCAGAAACCCGGAGGGAGAAGTGTAAGTGTATTCTAAACATGGGGGAGGGGTGACAAGTGCAGAGAAGTGACATAGATAAGGAACAGTTAAGCTTGTTGTCTGGATTGCCCAGAATGGGAGGAGATTGTTGTACAATGAAACTAGAAACATAGTTTGGGGCCAGGTTGTGAAAGACTTTTAAAAGCCAAACGAAGGCCTTTATATGGATACACTGGAATTAATTGAGTTGGGGTGTTTCAGGATAAGGAAAATCACATTGCAGATGTGGAGACCAGAAAGGACTAGAGAGAGACTTGAGGCAGGGAGATCAATTAGGATAATTTTGAAGTCCTTCCCAGCTCATTAGGCAAAAGGTGGTGAGGAGTGAACTAAGATAGTGACTGAGTTGTGAAAAGTGAGCATATTTGAGAGGTATCATGAAGATATAAATGGCAAGATTGGGCAGCTTGATTAGATGTGTGGATTGGTGCGAAGTCAAGAATAATGCCAAGATTATGAACCTGGGCGACTGGAAGAATAATGATGCTCTTGATAGAAACTGGAAAGTTTGGTAGAGGGGTAGATTTGTTAGGAAAGATGAAGTTTTGTTCTGGACGTCTGGAGTTCTGGATATCTATATAGTTTGAAATGTTCGTAGATGTTGACGTGGGCCTGGAACTTAGGAGACAGACTGGACTTGGATAAATAGATCTTGGGAGTCATCTGCATAGAGATGATAATGAAATCCATGGGAACTTATGAGGTTATTAATACTACTACTGTTAATAATGATTTACATGTATTTGACTCTTTAAGGTGTACAAAATGCTTGACATAATCTCATTTGATCCTTACAACAGCTCTGTGAAATGGTTGCTATTGATTATCCCTCTTTTTATAGATGAGAAAACTGAGGCTAAGAGGGCAAATGATTTAGCCCAGGTCCACAAGTTTTTGGAGACAATATTTGAACTCAAAGGTGCCAGAGGCTTCTAGGTCTTCTAACTCTATGTCTGGTGTTCTATCCTCATTTTACCATCAGTTTACCAATAATGCCGAGAGAGAGAGCAGTTTCACTTGAGTGAGGCTAGAAACCAGATATAAGGGTTAAGAAATTAGTGAGATGAGAGAAAATGGAGGAAAGGAAAATAGACCTTTTTTTTAAAAAAAAAAAAGGAGTTTGGCTGAGAAAGAGAAGAAATATACACTGATAGCTTAAAAGGGATATTAGTGTTTGGTGAAGTGTTTTTTTTTTTTTAAATGGAGAAAACTCATGTCTGTTTTGGGAATAGAAGGGCTATCTCTTACCAGAGATTGAACTTTTAAAAGGAGGAGAGTAGGGGAGGATATTAAAGGGTTTTGAAAGGAAGGAGGCAAGAAAGAGGTATGGCCCACACTAAATGATCTCAGTTTTCTCAGTAAGTTTAAAATTAGGCTAGGTCCTCAGATGAGATAGTGAGGGATCATAAGTGGGATTTATGAAATGTTAGAAGAAGGGAGAGCAGGTTTGACTAGCTTCTGTGCAGAGTGATACAGAATCAATTACAGAAGAATAAAATGATTACTGCATTAAGGGCCTAATTGAAGTTTAGTAGCATCATTTGTACTGGACACATTCAGTTTATTTGTGTTATTAGCTTCTGTTCCCATTTGGTAGCAGGTGAGGACAAGTAACAGAGGTGGAAAATGGGAGTAATCTAGGATTAGGGGGTTGGCAAGGTATGAACATAGTACAGAGGCTTTTAGAGGCTTGGGAACATTACGTTGTTGAATTGTTAGCTATAGGTAAAGATTGGAGAGAAAGGGAAGTCAGAGTAGGAGTAAATAGCCTGAGAAAGTACCTATGGGCTAGAGGAATTGGAATTCACAATAGGAATAAAGAATAGATTTGGAGAAATAAAGTATAGGGAGTAAGAGAATAATATGAGATGATTAGCTAGAGGAGTGTAAGAATATTTGATCATTGAGGTGGAACATGGTGTAATCCAGGACACATGGTATAATCTCTACTTTTAGCAGAGAAGCACTCACTGGTGAAGGAGTAGGTAATGAGATTTGAGAAAATTTAGGGACTGGAAGATAGGATGCTTGTCCTAACAGCATATTTTTTCAGAAAAAATATCTCTGCTTTTAAAAACCAGAATTACTTTCCCAAGTGATTTTGTTTTTAAGATTTCAGACTTGCTCATCTGAAAAAAAAAATTAAGCCATTGAAAAGGCACTGTTATATAAACATGTGGTTTATTAATTTCCTTTACTGTTTACGTATTTTGACATATTGAAATGAATACACTTGTATTTCTTTTAATTCCCTTGAGCATTTATACTGATAAAATTTACTATTCTGCAGTTTCTGTAATTTTATACTGAAAGTGAGAACTTGGAATTAAATTCTCAGAAATAAAGATTTTGTATTTAAATTTCATACAAATATTAATTTACATAATGATCAGCTAGTCTCTAGTTATCTTTTTTGTTTCTTCAGTACTGCAAAGATCACTTAAGTAATATAGTGGTATAGGTCAGGTGTCATACTCATGGCTTGCAAAGCTCTAAAACAGATTAATATGTGATTAGGAAATATTTAACTAAACAAATAAATATGATACATACTGTTAATTTTGTAGTTTTCTAAGTCAGTATGCGGGCATCGTTTCTATTTGAGTTTAATACCTCAGGCCTAGGCATTCTTTTTACATGTGCAGATTTTAACTCTTCCATTTTTGAGTGGATAGTTTTTTCTGCGTTAGCTGGTGCTGAAAGATTCACCTTTGCCCAGTCCTCTTAATGATGTACCTCTCCAGAATTAACTAAGCTAATACCCAGAACTACAGTCCAACTCTGGGCCTATATACAGGTCTTTTGTATTGGATTTTTAAAAATGTGTGAATATACTAATTAGTATGAATATTTCTGAAGTTTTGTTGTGAAATGAGGCATGAGTTGTAAACTCAGATTTTCACTGATGTTATGTTATTTAGTCTCTTTAGGGAAATAATTCATAGAGGTCATCTTAAAAAAAATCAAGCATTTAGGAATCTCCATTGCCAATATTTTAGGTTGATTTAATTGATAAAAAAATAAGACTCAACTACTTTTGAATTTTTCAGTTTTGAATGAGATACAGTTTGATGAGGCATTGATTGTTAAAATGTCCTTTGCCACATCTTTTTTTTTTTTTGAAAACTATCACATTGATCCATTTACTTTAAAATGCAAACATCTGTAGAGAGACCCTTTTGATGGCAGTAATTTCACCTTGAACTTGACTCTTCATGCCATGGCCATGGTTCCTGTACTAAATGCCCAAGCATCTAGAAAGCCCAGGATAAAGTGTTAACCATATTGTGAGTGGTTGGCTTTTTGTTAGTTGCTGCTTTGTAAATGAACCATAAATCTCATAAGATCTTTATGTCATTTCATCTTTCATTGATCTTTCATTACTAATATTAGATGTAAGCCAAATACTAAAAACTGGACTTATCCTGAAAGGAGTTATTAACAAAATTTTACTTTAAATACTTTGAACTAAGATGCTGCTTTTATATCTGAGCTTTATTTTGTTTTCATTTCTGGGATTTTTATTGCAGTTGCTCGATATACTGTATTTTGGAGGAACAAATGAACACATTTTCTTAAATTATTTTCTTACTTGGAAATGTTTGGATTTTAACCTATCTGTTGTGACCTAGTAATCTTGTTTCTTTTATTTTCTTGTCTATCAGAGAGAATACTTATATAAAATTTTGTTAACAGCTTCTTTTTCTCTACTCAACTTTTTGATAATAGCTAAAGTCAGCCTGTTTTGATGTACTTTCTCTTTAAAAAAATTTCTTAATTGTTATAAATGAAGTTTGTATTTCTTAGTTTTATAACAATATATAACTTTTAAACACACAATCAGTTTGGCTTTAAAAATACCAGTTATCTTAGATTTAAAAAAAAAATTCTTCCTTTCACATTTCTTCTGTTTCCACAGGTCCTCATGCTGAAACCGCCAGTGGATGCCAGAATTTGCAGTGTGGTTTTCGAGCCTGCTGCCGGTCTGGTGAATGACCCTTGACTTCTGATCTTTGTCTACTTTATTTAGCTGAGCAGGCTTCCTTTCATGCACTTTACTTAATAGTACACTTCTTGTGTTAACCATCCCTTTTTGAGTGTGACCTATTTTGGCCCCTTCCCGAGAACCTCAGAAATTTTAATTCACCAATGAATTGTTCAGTGTTGTATCTCATGCAGATCTCATTTTGTTTCAGAACAGGGTTAGGCTTTGTGGTGGGGGTGGGAACAGACTCATCAAATTTCTTTTTAGTGTCATGTGTCTTTTTTTCTTTTATGACACTTCAGTATGCTTTCGATTATTTTGTGTTATAGAGTATGTGGGACCTACTGTTTTTCTTGAGCTATACAGATAGCATAACAAGCTTCGCAGATCATTTTAAGTTGTGCATCTTTAGAAGTATTGTTTTTCCAAGCCTTCCAAAATGGAAATTTATGAAAACCAATTTCTTTTCCATTGCATTTTCTTTTATTTGATTATCTCTATTAGAGCCAATATAAACATAGCCAAATACAAAGATTCTTTAAAAGGTTACTATCAAATAAATTGGCTGCTTGGTGAATTAGCTTGGTGTGAGCTCTATAAAACATCCACTCTGTATGAAGTTCCTTCAAAACCCCACAGGTTCCCACCAATTTCTCTAAACCTTCAGGAATGTTGAATCTTGGAAGGGATTTTCAACAATTTCACAATCATATGAACAAATGTATAAATAAAATCTACTTTGAAGATTTCACTGACTAATATCTTTGTGTTTTACTTTCATTGTTGGAAGTGATGCTAGAGGTTTACTTTGGTGTGTTGTGAGATGAAATAACGTTTTTGATCTCTGTAAAACCATGAGTCTTACAATGCAACCTTTGACAGATGTGTCAGTTTTGTTGAACTATATTTTCTTTTTCTAAATATATACTAGCCAAGATTTTATATTCTTATATTGAAAAACATTTTAAGTGTTGAATCTCTAAAGAAATTGTACATGATTTTGACATTCACAGAGACCTTTTTGAAGACAAATATTGTTATTTGGCCTCCTGTAGTGATGATGACAGAATGTCAGAAAGGAGGCAGGGGTGAGATAGGGAAGATACTGAGATGAGCATCACAGTTCTTAGACTATTTATAATTTAACTTGGCTATTGGTATTCTTAAGTATGACCAGCGATGTTATTTAATCGGTTTGTTTCTGGCTCAAAAGGATATGAGCTCCAACAATTAGGAGTTATGCCAGTATGGAATGGATTGTTTTGTGAGCTGGTTCTAGAAGGTTCTCTTTCATTGGAGGTTTAAAAACTTCTTTCAAATTGAATTTTTTTTCCCAATTAATAAGTGTATTTTTTTTCTCCTTCCCACTTAAGCCTCCAATAATGACAACAAAAAATCAGTTCTCTCATAATAATATGTATAGTTAAGTTGTAAATGGTATGTATACTCATTCTCACATTGGTCATATTAAACAAATGTCTTTATCCTACATCTTGCGTCCTATTTGGAGGTCTTCAAGCTAAGGCCAGATGCCCCACTTATTTAATATATGGTAGTAAGGATTTGATGGGGGGGAAGTATGGATTGGATTAGATAGCCAGTGAGGTCTCTTCTTATTTTGATAACTGACTATACTAGAGCAAGGGTTCTTAACTGAGGCTTCATGAACTTTTAAAAATATTTTGTTAACTTTTTAAATGTAATAAGTTTCTTTTGTAATCCTATGTATTTTGACATTTAAAATATTATTGTTAAAAACATGACCTATAGGATTCACCAGACTGCCAGAAGGTATCAGGGACACAAAAAGAGTTAAGAATCTCTGAACTATAAGATATCTTGAATGGCTTCTTACTACAATCTCTGAAAGTGCTATGAGATTGGATTACTTTGAACATCACCCTGTGAGTTCTGTGCTTTGTTATAGAGATATATCTGCTTTACCTGCATTTTTGTACCTATTTCATTTAGTAACATGTTAAGGCAACAAAATAGTTTTGTGTCTTTTTCAGAGAATTCATTTTTAATCCTACTAATTTCCCTGAATAGTGATGCTAAAGCTGAAAAGTTTTGACAGTGGCTGGCTTTATATAGAATAAGGCCAGTTTGATTTTTAAAACATGATGATACAGGGTCTCCATAATCTCGAGGTCATCAAAAGGGATCTCGCCTGTTATGAACACTAGAGGCTAATTCATGACCTCCCGTGTAAAATAAGGGATTTATTTGGATTAAAGGACCTCTACATTTATGGTGCTCTGATAAATTATCACAAATATTTTTAACGAGCGAAAGAGCCACAACATTTGAGCTCTAATGCTTGGTACTGATAGGTGAAGTAGATTTAGCTTAAGAGATGCAGTTGGGAAGAATTACTAGACCTGACCAAACAAGGAAGAAATGTAGGTCAGACAGGCCTGGAACATTTGAATTGACTTTTCAAGATAATCTCAAGTGGCAAGATTCCAAAAGAATGGAAAGATTAAAGACAGCATTTCTTTTCCTCCATTCCTCTTCTTTAAGTGACTTAAGTAGCTAGTATAGTGCATCTACTTATTTTATTGTTTCTGTAACATCTGTAGAATAATCTTTCAGCCTTTGTCAAAACTTACATGTTTCATCAACATTGTTGAGGAAATTGTGCATGTCATAACAAGCATATATTGAGGGTATCCTTGAAAATTTCAGAGAACAGACAAACTTTCATAAACCCATTTTATGCTGCAGATCATGCCTATATAGCCATATAATTGACTAAGACAGATAAAAGCTTATAGGGTCTACTTGATTACAAAACAGCATTTGACCCAGTAAGAAAAAGTTTTTTCACATGGCATAGAGTAAGATCATATAAAATTGTTTGATGAATACTGTGGAGAACTCTGTTAAATGATTGTTACTATCAATACCAAGTCATGATAGGAAGAGATGGCTTGGCAAAGGAATTTGACAGCTTTATGAAGGATATCATGTACAAAATCCAAATTGAAAGATTTCTTGTTGGTGGTGAGGTTCTCTAGGTCATTGTTGTCAAACTCAGATAGAAATGGGGGTCACTATACCTATGAATTTTTGCGGGCTGCAACTCTCTTCACTCTCCATGTATTTGGCAAATCTTGCCATTTTTATCACCCCATCTTTTTTATCTGACTCAGTACTCAAAACCATTGTTCAGGACTTCATCTCATTTGGACTATTCTAACAACCAATTATTGTATAAGCTACCTTATGTCTCTCCTTTCTTCAGTCCATCCCACGTACACCTGTCCAACTGATTTTCTTTAAGCATAAGCCTTCTCATGTCATTCCCATACTCAACATTCAATGGCTCCTTGTTGTTTCTAGGGCAAAATCTAAACAGCTTTTCGCAGTCTGGTCTTTAACTTTAGGTCCTTGCATTTTGCTCCTTTATCTGTACCCTACAGTCCATCCAAACTTGACATTTTGCTTTTCTTCATGAATGACATTCCACTTCGTGTCCATGCCTTTGTTTACTAGCTGGCCTTCAGGTTTGGAATGTACTCATTACTCCACTCTGCCTTTTAGAATCCTTCATTTCCTTTGAGTCTCATTTACCATATATGTGAATCTTTTATCTCCCTCCCAGCATCTCCCCAGCTTAGTATACTGTGTATCTTCATATATACACATTGTCTGCCTGCATAGAATGTAAGTTCCTTGAGGACAGGGACTGTTTCACCCCTAGTTTTTATCCCCAATACCTAGTAGAATGTCTGGCACTTGAGTGCTTAGTAAATATTCGTTGATTAATTGTTAGGGCTTTCCAGGTTGCTTCCTGCTGCAGAGGTCCAGGTCACTTAACTTCTGTTTATCTTAATTCACTGGAGAAGGAAATGGTACACCACTCTAGTATCATTGCCAAGAAAACCTCAAATTGGGTCATGAAGAGTTGGATGTGCCTGAAAAACAACTGAATAACTAAAGATGGGAATGGAGTGAATATGAAGGAGGCCCGTGTCACTGGATTAAAAGATGGGCGGGGGGAGGAGTAAGGTATAAGAAGACAAGTTAGAAAGGGGCCAGGTTAGAGAGGGTTTTAAAACCTCATGTATGATTTTATATATGATTCTGGAGGCAATGTGGAGCTGCTGGAGGTGCTTGACTAGGAGGATGCTGTGGTCAGAATGTACTTTATAAGTGGAGGATAGGCTGGGATGGGGAGAGAAAATGGGGCAGGGAGACCAGAAGGCTGTTATAATTGTCCAGGTCTAAGGTGATGAGAACCTGCACCGGGGTGGTAACTGTCAGAGGAGAGGAGGGGGCAAATACAGACTTGAAAGAATTGACAGGGCTTGATGACAGCTTGGAGATGGGAGGTGAGAGGAAGAAGTCAAGGATGACATCTAAATTGCAAAGTTGAATGACTGGGAACATGGTGCCCTAGGTGTAACTGGAAGTTATGAAGAAGGGAAGGTTTGGGGTGGGGGAAAGATTGAGACCAGTTTTGGACAGGTTGAGTTTAAGATGTCTACCAGCTATTTCAATAGTTCGATGTTCCATAGACAGTTGGAAATGTGTTGGAGGTCAGGAGAGAATTTAGGGCCAGATAAATCTGAGAATCATTGCATAAAGATAATTGAATATGTGGGAGTTGATGAAATCATCAAGCAAAATAGTATAGGGAGAGAAGGGAAGAAGGCTTAGGATAGAACTTTATGGTATACCCATTGTAAGCACCTGCAAACTGGATGAAGATTCAGCAAAGGAGATTAGGAGACTGAGAAGTGTGGTCTCACAGAAACTGGAGAGAAGAGGGTGCTGGAGTGTCAAAGGGTGCAGAGTGGTCAGGAAGGATGAGGGTTGAATAAAGCCTTTGGTAACTTAGAGATCACTGGCAACTTTGGAGAGAGCTAGACTGTAGACTTTAGGAGTGAGGAGAAGAAACGGAAGCACCAGTAGTAGATAACTTTCTCAAGGAGTTCAGCCATAAAAGAAGGACATGTATTGGATGACAGCAAATATCAAGTGAGGATTTTTTTTCTTTTAATAACGATGAAAGATACACAGAAGAGTTTTTAGGCAGCAAGGAAGCAGCCAGGAGAAAGGAAGAGAGTGAAGATTAGTGAGAGTAAGAATGGTAGAGGGGGCAGTCTTTTGGGAAAGTAGAGGTGTCATGGGACCATATGTGCATGTAGAGGGGCTTGCCTTTGTAAGCAGAAGGGCCTTCTCTTGAGATGCCTGAAGGAAGAGATAAGTAGGGGGAGTGTTCCGAGTGATGTGAGATGAAGAGACCCCTTGTGAATGGCCTCATTTTTTTTTCTTCAGTGTTTGTCAGCTGAGAATGAGGGGCAGGAGAGCTATGGGGTGGTTTGAATAGAGAGAATAAGGTTTGGAACCACTGCTCTGATTCTGAGAGGGCAAGAGAATATGCAGTTATATAGTGCCAGACACTGCTAATTTGATCCTCACAATAACCCTGCGAGGTAGGTATATTCTCCCTATTTTTCAGTTGAGGAAATGGGTTAAGTGATTTGCCCAGCTAGGAAGTAAGGATGAATTTGAATCTAGGTCTTCCTGACTCCAGGATTGTTGCTCTGTCCACTGTTACACCAACTGCTTGATGAATGGAAATGTGTCAAGGATTGTAAAAGGATTTCCTTGCTGAAGTGGGGGCTCTATTGAGATTCTGTAACAAATTCATAGTATACTCAGCATGGTTTTGTGATTTTTCTCCAGCTTCATTCAACATAGTCTGAATAGGAACAAAGGCAGGGGATGGTGGGAAAAATCTAGGTTTGGGGCTTGGCAGAGGGTGATTGGCAATGGGATAAGAGATCCAGGGATTTGAGTGTATAGGGCAGTGTAGAGTTGAGCTGGTTTACCAAGGGGTCAAGATGAGGAAGGAAGAGTGTAGCCAGTGGAAGGGTGATGAGGTCTTGGGAAAGAACTGAGGTAGTGGAGGATTTGCAGGTCATGGTGAAGATGAAAGAAAAGGGCTAGTGGCTGGTAGTTGTAAGACAGGGAATGGTGGAATGATGAAAGACTATCATTAGATAAAGAAATTTTAGAGTTCTTGACAATGGAAATAGAATGCTTGTGGGTGACAACAAGGTCAGAGGTATGACCATAACTGTGTATAGCTGAAGTAGAATGGAGGTAGCATTGCATCATTGGAAATGAATAAATTGACAAGTTTTGGTTTTTGAGGGGACTTCCAAATTTTTTCAAGGGCCAGTCATTTTTTTAGTGCTTTTTTGACTTTTTCTATCTATACAGCAGGTGAAGGCAGATACAGTGTATTAGAGCTAAAGTCCATTATTAGTTTGAATGTATTAATTGAATGAATTAATGTTGAATGTAGATTAGAAAAGAAAATAAGCAGTGCAAAAACAGTGTCTAGCACAGTTGAATGACTGTTTCAGTGAGGTATATATAGGCTCCGGGAGGAACTTACCAAGCAGAGGTTGGGGCCAAAGGGACAGAGGTATCATTCCAGTTGACAAGGCTACTCGTGACTCTCCATGCCTTCTCACTCTGGAAGATATCTCTGCTCTCATGGTGCCCTCCTCTAGATTCATGGCTAGTCCAGCCCAGCCAACCCCAATCCTTTACTGCTGTCTGAACTCTGCTCTTGACTCTTCTCTGTGGATTACCATAACAACCACTATCCCCCTCGGTGTTCTCTGAGCTCCCTTTTTAGCTCCCTTTTGTCTTTTCTCCTCATGGAATGTAAATTCTTTGAGGTCAGGCACTTTCTTTTTTGCTTGTATGTGTATTTCTACCACTTAGCACAGTGCCTGGCACGTAGTAAATATTTAATAAATGCTAGTTAACTTTTGAAATAGAACAAAGAATTGTGTATGTGTGTGTGTGTGTTGTATGTGTGTATGCCAGTGTGCACACGTGTGTGCATGCATGGTTTGGTTTCCATTGGAATATTGAATATTCAGCACACGTACTAACGTAAGTATCTGAAAATTAACAGCTTTTTCCTTTGAACCTTCATTTTTATAACATTGCTTATTTGTGGTTATATGCAAAAGTAATGTTGGATTTAAATGAGAAACCAAGCATATGTAATAACCAAAGAATATATAATCATTTATATAAAATTCAGTATAGTTGAAAAAACATTGTGATTTATGACAATCCTTTTGAATTGTAAAGCATTAATAAATTTACGTTATACATATCAGTTATATTTCCCATACAATATTTAAAGTATTCTTTTAAGAAAATACATTTGTATCAATTGCTCTGTTTTTACATCATTCAAATATCCCAATGTATTTCTTCCTTTTCCGAGAGTCATCCCTTACAATAAAGAATAAAAAAGGGAAAAAATAGTTTAGAAAAACTTACCAGGATCTTGAAAAAGTCTAACATGGCTCCATACTTCTGTAAAGAAATAGTACACGGTGCCTTCTTACATCTCTTCTACCTTTCTTTTCATTTCTTTCATTCAGTTTTCTATTGTTTTGCCATTGTTCCTTCCATTTACAGTATTGTCATTGTGTTGTATTGTTTTTATGTTTTCCTCAGTTTGTCTTCTCATGATTTTCTGTATTCAACCTACTCATTGTTTTTTACAGCACAGTAAAATTTCATTCATATTTAACATTTGGTTTAGCCATTCTCAAATTGATGGACACTTAAAAAAAATTGGCTACTACAAAAAACGTTTCTATAAATATTTTAGTGGCCTTTTTTGCCACTGACTTCCTTGGCATATATATTTAGCAGTGGAATTTCTGAGTCAAAATATGGAAATTTCAGTCATATTCTTTACATAATTCCAGATTTGTTTCCAGAATAGTTGGACCAATTTACAGCTTCATCTAAAGTGCCTAAGTGTGAGTATCTACACAAATCCTCCAATATTATTATTGTAATCTTTTGGCATCTTTGTCAGATTGTCAAAAGTCAAATATTTTAGAATCATACATTACTAATAATATCAATAGGTCAACATCAGTCAAAATTTAAAACCTTGAAGGATCTTAAATTTAGAGTGGAAGGGACCCTGAAGATCATTTGGTCCCATCCATTTATTTTAAAGATGAGGATTCTGAGACCCAGAGAAGGAAGAGGATTTATCAAAGTCACAAAGGTAACAAGTAGTTGAGCTGACATGCAAATTCAGGGTCTCTGATTATACGTTCAAAGTTATTTCTATCACACCAGCTGTAATGTGTGGCAGAATAGGACTTTTATAGTAAAATGCTGATGCCGACAATTCCCAACAAAAAGTCTAGTTCACTGTCCACTATAACTGATTGCATACTAATGCTCCAGATTTGCTATAGGCATTTGTTTTGGAAAGTGTATTATAATGTCCTAATTTTGGAGAAAGGGACGATATCAGTTTACCCTATTACCTTTTCTTCCTCCTCAAATTCCAGCCCTCCATTCAAATTATTAAGAGCTAATCTTTTTTTTTTTTTTTTGGTTGGAGGGCATAAAGAAGTTGATTTCTGAAAGATAACAGTAAAGATTTCAGGATAATAGAACTGTGCAAAAGTAGAATGATCTGTTGCTTTGGTGGTAGAGTGAGGGTAATGAGTTTCTTTTGATTAGTGTTCTTCAAAAGATGGATGGCCACTTGTTAGGGATATTTTGAGAGTTGATGCTTTCGTTTTGTACTATATGACCTGTTTTCTTTCATATTTTTACTTTTATTATTTTAGTGGACTAGTTTTCTGCCTAAACCATTTGAGAAGTTTAGCCTTATATTGAACTATTAGTTTACCCAGTTGTTACCTGGCATAATTTAATCCTTTTCCTCTTTTTTAAATGGAAGATCATTTCCATGATAATGCTATCTTTGAATGTACGCTTCAGCTTTCTTCTCTTTGCCTGCTTCCCACTCCTTTAATTGTTTTTGTTGCTTTTCCCTCTAGACCTTTTTGGTCTCTCCAGAAATTCTGACTATGGCTAAGTATATTATCATTTTGTATTTAATATATCTTAATGTATTCATCAGTGTACCTAAACGGTATTTAAAAATGTTTTATTTCATTTTTCTCAATTATTTGTAAAATAATTTTAACGTACCTTTTTATAAAAATAATTTTTGAGTTCCAAATTCCCTCTTTCCTTTCCCTCCCCTCTCTTTGAGAAGGCAGACACTTTGATAACAGATTACATATATGCAGTCATGCAAAACATTCCCGTATTACCCATGTTGCAAAACAGAACACAGACCAAAACAAAACAACACCCCAAAAATGAGAAAAATAAAGGAAGTTTAAAAAAGTATGCTTTGAAATGCATTCTGATCCCAACAGTTCTTTCTCTGGAGTTAGGTAATATTTTTCAACATAAGTCCTTTAGAATTGTCTTGGATCATTGTGTTGCTGAGAATAGCTAAGTCATACACAGTTGATCATTATTGCTATGCAATATTACTGTTGCTGTGTACAATGAATTCCTGGCTCTTCTCAGTTCGCTTTGTATCAGTTCAATGGTATATTTTTAAATATTATCTTAGTGTTTATATTCTTAAATTGAAATTTGCCAGTGTGCAGGAGCTGTTTGAGCAGTTTGAAGTATTGGTTCAGTTAATACAGTGGTGTGCAAATGTCTTGGGATAAGCATTAATTTTGATATGGTCTCATTTTGTGACAGCAATGATTGTATTCTTCCACTTAATTTTGAACAAATGAGACCAGATCGAGTTGATTTCCCTACCTTTAATTCCTTGTCAGCTGAGTGCTGCATTTCATGCTATACAGATTTCTGTCTTGTGTTTTTGACTCTTGTTTTTTTCTCTCCAGTGAAACATGCAAAAATTGTAGCTCTTAAGAGAGCAATTTGATTGTTATAGGTATTTCAATAGCTACAGTTTCAAGGATCATTCAAGCTGATGATGAAACAGGATCCAAACCAAAATATAAAGGAGAATGTGTTAAAAATGAGAAAAAAGGTCAAGATGAGACAAATGCAACAAGTAGTTGCTGCAAAATTGCTCAGAAAACAAGCAGTGGATTTTTAGAGACTTACAGCTGGACGGGTTGTTATCAATTCCTCTTCAGTGAGGAAGGAAATAAATGGACTTCTTGAAGTTGGAGGAAGAGCAAGAAGACCAGTAAAAAAAATAAAAGAAACCAAAAAACAGATGCTAACTATTCCTGTACGGCAGCTAGGTGGCGCAGTGGATAGAGTGCTAGACCCTGAGTCAGGAAGATCTGGGTTTAAATGTGGCCTTAGATATTTAATAGCTGTGTGACTGGGCAAGTCTTTTAACCCTGTTTGTTTTTTTCATCTGTAAAATGACCTGGAGAAGGAAATGGCCCTCTAGTTGTTGTTTGTCCTTCATTTTCAAAGAGGACCAATGACATCACGAAGTGATACCTTGACTTGTGGGTGAATTGGATATGTGAGGCAGAGCTGCACAGAGTTGTTAGCTTCACTCTCTTCCAGAGTCATTGAAGCCTAGTGGCAAGACGAAAGTCAAGACAACTGTCAATTGGCCCAGGATCCAGTAGATGACCTTGGCATCTTTGATGTTTTACCAAGTTCTAAGTGCTCCACAGTGCCTGCTTCAGCTGCCTCCATGGCCATTGGAACAAATTGTTCTTGTCTCCCCATTCCACTGGGGGAAGTATTCACATGCTTGGGGTAGATGTACCCCTAACTCACTGACAGGCTTGAGGCCTGTCAGTTACCTTCAACCTGGTTTAGCCTTTCTGCCAAGATGGTTTTATTGAGGTGTGGCTGCTGTGCATGCTTCTTGGAGCCACAGGTTTCAGCAGGTATGTGGGGCATTCAGGGAGGATTAGCACCTCTGGAGTGAAGGCATGCTGAGGCCTTTTCAGGGCTGCTCATTTATTTTTGGTGCCCACCTGTCACTCAACCACTCTAGTTTCTTTGCCAAGAATGGCCCCAAATGGGGCCACGAAGAGTCAAACATGACTGAAACGGCTGACCACCACAACAACAACACCAAAAAAAACCCATCCCTATGAAGAAAGAATGCTTGCCATGCACAAGACAAATATGACTGGAGCACTGAGGCTGCAAAAAGGCTTATGAAACTCTAATTTAGTGCTATAACAAAACTATGGTCAGAAGAACTCCAGGTGAATCTGTGAGAGCTGGGTGTATTCATCAAACTCAAATATCAACACCCTAAATCTTTTTTAACTTCCAGTAGTCTTGGAAGTTTTGTCCTTATTAGGGAATGATCAACTGATAAATATATTGATATCTTGAGAAATAAGCTTGTTTTGAGTTTTTAGAAATTCCCAAAGGGCAAGGGAATACTGGAGTATAAATTTGTGCCATGCCACAAAAAGTTAAGCGATTTATCTAATAAAATTAGATATACTTCAAGTACATTCATTTAATTTAGATTCCATTAAAACCTATGAACTATAATGAAAGACTTGGAAAAGTGTACAGTTCATTAAAGGCATGCTTAATATCCATTGTGATAAAACTGGTTTCATGATGTATTAAAGACTGTGTACCATAAGCATGAACTTAATGTCAAATCACATAAAACCAGTAACAAAAGGGCACATACCATACTATATTCTTAAAGATGTAAAGATGTTTCTTAAAGGTGTTTATCGTCTAATACAGGGCTGTCCGAAATGCTGCACATAGTGTGATTTATGCAACCCCACAAACATAGAAATTTATATAAATTCAGAGCTCTCACTAAAATGGCAAATCAAAATATATTGTCTATTGTTTCAATAAAAACCTAAGGTTGGACAGCCCTGGTCTAATAAATTCATTTACGTAGTGTCAAGTAACACACAACGTCTGGAGAGCTTCTACTATATGATTGGCAAATTTCTTAAAATCATACCTAAAATACCTTTTTTTTTGCAAATAGAAAAACTTCTTTCTGTAAGCTTCGGAATAAAACCAGTAGTATCTAAATGGGGTAAATCCATCAGGTTTTTTTTTTTTCCCATGGACTTCAAATTAAGCACACTCATTCTGTTCTTGACAACTGAAAAATGCACTCCCTCATTCCCTAAAGTGGTCAGTGCTGTTCTTGATTCGATTTTACCTGTGGCACGCTCAAGTATGGAGTGCATAGTTTCAAGTGTTTATTTGTTACGAACAAGTGAAGCCACGTAGATCCATACGGAGAGCACGTTTTTGGGGTAAGCATGTACATAGACAGCTAAAGCAAATTCAGCATTGGAAATTTCAATGTTGTGAACTCCAGTGCTGTATACAGCCTCTATCAAAGGCTTCACTTCAGAAAATGCCATATGAATTGGAAATCCGGAGAACTAGAGGAGAAAATAGAATCATTAAAAGTTTTTTTTTTTAATTTTCATATAAAAAAGCTTTTCCCTAAAATTTTCATTTTATTTTTTCCTGTAGATGTATTGTAGTTCCCACATATAACTGGCCCAATTGCTAGGTTGGAGTTCCTTTGTTTATTTTTTCTATTTATGCATAAAAGTATATGTGTATTGCACATTGAGATTTATGTGAATTTGACTGCCAACACATAAGCAATCTAATTTATGGGAGCAGGTGAATTAACTCTGTGACTATGTCAGTATTTCCCAGGATATTGATTTAACCTTAAAGGTAGGAGATGTTTTAGTCAGTGTTGTAAGAAATTTACCCATAAACAACTATTTGGTTTTATAAACTAAACTATCAGGTCACTTGGCTGGTGCACCTGAAGCAACAAGGCTTATTTTTGGTTATGGTAACTTTCTGGGTTTTATATTGGTAGGGGGGGGGTTCATTTAGGAATTATGTATACTTAAGTCTGATGGGTCAATTAACAAATTTCCCTCCCAGTAACATGTAAGAACAATTTTCAACATTCATTTAAAAATTTTTTTTGAGTTCCAAATTCCCTTTCTGCTCTCCCTCCTCATTGAGAAGTAATTTGATAGAGGTTATACATGTGCAGTCATACAAAACATTTCCATATTAGTCATGTTGTTAAAAAGAAAAAAAAAACAGACCAAAAAAAAAAGAATGTTAAAAAAAGGTTTGATGGATCTACTGAATAGTTAAATAGCTTGCCATGAAGATTGGTTAGTGCACTTTAATTGGTTGCTTAATCTAAAGGGATTTAGCAAATTGTTCTTAGTACTCAAATTTCATTTTAAAATGCTTAGTTATACCTTATGAAATCCTTTGACAGAAATGATTTCCCTTGTCTCCCATTTGGTGGATAAAATACCTTTTATATCTAATAGGTTTCAGAGAAAGTTAATGATAAACATTCAGAATTTATGGTCCCAATTTACATTTCCATTCTTCTGCTTAATGCATACACACATATAAGTAAAAGTAAACTTGTAGGGGTAACAGTGAGTTATTTGTGCAAGAAACTTGATTAAATGATTTTCAATTTCAAAGTGCTATGTTTTCTTAATATTTCCTCTCAAGTAGGAAATGACGCGTTCATTTCAAAAGGGCATGTGAATTCTCTCTTACCCTATAATCTCCTAGCTGTCGGAGGAGTTCTGCTCTATGGTCATCTTCTACATCTTTCCCCTGGTTCTTTTCTAGCAAGGGCAGGAAGTGTCGTAGAGTAGAAGTACAATATCTGTTCCATCGAGTCATGTGGCGTGGTCTCCATTCCATGATTTTCTCCTTTAGTATTTTTTCAATCCTGCATATTGAAAAAAGGTTTGGTTTATAGGGGACTGTTCTTATAATGTAGCCACAATGAAAATTCGTAAGAGGATTCATTTACTATATGAGTCTGGTTTGCTTACTGGTTCAAACCAATTACTTGTACAATTATAGTAAATACCATAATTCCAGACTTAGTAGAGAAAAAGCCCAAGGGAATTTATAGGCAAAATTTCATAGAGTGATTGTGAAGAAAATGCTTTGGAAACTCCGGTATGCTGTGTAAATGAGTTATTTGATTACTATTCTTGAGTATGTCTTTTTCTGATTTTTGTTTTAAACCTTCCTGATCCTCTTTAACCAGACTCAGGGACAGGGAAGGAAAGGGCTTTAAGGCTACCATTTTTTTTTCCTGGAGGAGCATAGGATTTTAGTATTTAAGTATAATTTGTAATTTTAATTATAAGATTTTTAGTTTTTCAATTATTTCTGTTCACAAGAACCTTTTTGCTCATATTGAGCGTAAAGTAAATCATAGAACTTAAAAAAGAGAAACAAATACATTTAGGGGCCTAATTGACTTTCTTACATGATTGTAGGCTGTGCTTCTAGTACTATCAAGTTACTTTATAGATCACTTTAAAATTTACAAGCAGCTTTCTTCACAACTATTAATATAGTACATGTGTCATATCTATTTTACAAAAGAAGAAACCACAAATCCTTGCTACTGGCCCCAAGGGTCGTAGAATAATTAATTATTAATGGATTAACAACACCATTCTTGTAGATTTTGTACCTAATAGGTTCCACTTGATGATTTCTCTATTTTTTAACCAGTACAACATTGTTTTGAGAATTACTTCTTTGTAGCATAGTTCGAGGTCTTGTATTGCTAGGCCCCTTTGGTTTGCACTTTTTTTTTCATTATTTCTTTTGAGGTTCTTGATTTTTTTTTTAAAAAACTTTCATATAAATTTATTTTTTTTTCTATTTCTACAAAGTAATTCTTTAGTAGTTTGATTGGTTTGGCATTAAATAGGTAAATTAATTTATTAGAATTGTCATCCTGACCATGAACTGATAAGATTTCTCTATTTAGGTCTGTCTTTATTTTTCTAAAGAGTAGTATTTTCATCTTGTGGATATCTTGGTAAGTAGATTCCTATCCAAGTAGTTCACATTTTCTGTAGTCTATAAAACACTTAGCTCAATGCCTGGCACACAGTAGGTATTTAATAAATGCTCGTTTCCTTTTATTTAAATAGAATTTCTCTTTCCAACTCTTCCTGCTGTGTTTTGTTGGTATTATATAGAAATTCCGATAATTTATATGGATTTGTTATATCCTGAAGCTTTAGTTATTATTTCAATTAATTTTATTTACTCAGGGTTCCATAAGTACACCATCATATCATCTACAAAAGTGACAATTTTATTTCTTTACCTTTGCTTATTTCCATAGTTTCTTTTTCCTCTCTCATTGCTGTAGCATTGCACTGCTGATTTCTAACTTCTATATTCTTGTTTGTGTTACCACCATTTTTCCAGTCACCCGGGCTCTTGTAACTTCTGAGTGACCTTTTACCCTTCCTTTTTCTTCATTCAGTATGTCCACATAAGTTGCTAAGACCTATTGCTGCAACCTCTCCAATTTCTCATATTTGTTTCCCCCTCACCCCTCCCACCTCAGCCGCCGGAATTTAAGCCCTCCTAGCTTCTTGCTTAAGTATTGTGATAGAGTCCTGGCTGGTTTTGCTTCCAATCTAGCCTCTCTCCACCAGTTGTTGTACTTCACATTACTGTCTTCTCCAAGTAATTTTTCTTTTGAACCACTCTGTGATCGTGTTATTTCTCCGCTCAGAAAACTCAGGTAGCTTCCCATTGCCTAGTGACTAAAAGCACAGACTCCTTTTTCTGGCTTTTCAGTATCTTTATTGTCTAGGTCTAACCTTACTTAGTCTTTTCTAATGCTGCTTCTTGGCATAGATTCAATGCTTCTTTCTAACAGGATTACTCTCCATTCCCTGCTGTTGTTCTGTTTCCTTCTATGTCAGCGACTTTATTCATGCCATTCCTCATATTTGGAATGGCTCTTCTATTTCTATTGAAATACTTCTTTTCCTTCAGGACTAAATTCATATTCCTCTTCTTCCGTTCAGTCTTCCCTGACTCCCCAGGTAAAATGTTTCTCCTTCCTCAAGTTTCTCAGAGCCCTTGGTCTGGATCTTTCCTTTATACTTAGTGTATTGTAATTTGTGGCTTTGTCTTTCTCTCATTGGAAGAAGTGGTGCAGCAGATATAGCCCTAGGCTTGAAGTCAGAAAGACCTGAGTTCAAATTTGGCTTCAGACATTTATTAGCTGTGTGACCCTGGACAAGTCACTTAACCCTGCTTGCTTCAGTTTCCTATTCTGTAAAATGAGCTAGAGAAGGAAATGGTGACCCACTGTAGTATTTTTGCCAAGAAAACCTCAAATGGGGTCACAAAGAGTCGGACACGACTGAAACAACTGAACAACAACCAGCTTTTCCCCATTAGATTGTGCACTTCACCTCATATCTTTTTGTATCCTAGCTGCTAACACAGTGTCCTGCCACACAAAAGGCACTTAACAATATATTTTCAAATGAGTGCTTTCAGTAATGAATTAACCTTTCTTAATTGGAGTTGTACAAGTAGATGCTAGAGAGTCTCTTACTAATGTTGGTTTTTTTTGGAGGGGGAGTATACATTTTGTTTTGAAGGGCATATCAGTTACTTCTCAACAATCACCCCTCCTTACCCCAGTATTTTTTCATTTCTTTTGTTTTTAACCCCAGTATTTTTTCCATTAAAATCAATTAAACAAAGCTATATAACAGAGGGACAGGGACATCATAGCACCTTACATTTAACAGAAAGGAAGGATGTGTATTTTAACTTTAATATTTGTCTATTTTATTTGACCTGAATTTTGTTACTTCTTAGTATTATATTTATTTGCATTGTTATGAATAACTCATATGTACTGCTCCTTTGATTTTGATTTCTTTACTCTGCATCAGTTTATGCAAGCTTTCTTATGTTTCCTTGAGTTCTCTGTACCTTACAATTCTCTCCTTACTCTACTAAAGTACTACTTACTTTACTAAAACTCCTTATCTTATAATAATTCTTTTCATTTTTATACAATTTCTTCAATGTTCTCTCAGTCTTTATGAACACAGTTTGTTTCCAGATTTTCTTTGTTAGTGTTGCTATGAATATTTTGGTAGAGGATTGTTTTTGCTTTTCTGTCATTGACTTTGAGAGGGAATGTTGTGGAGTAGATTCCTTGGTTTAGGAGTAGGTTGGGTAAAAGTGACTTCTGAAGTCCCAATGGTGGGGTTCTGATTCTAAGGGCCATGATTAAACTAAAGGGTTATAGGATTTAGCACTGCAAGAGACTTGAGATGTCATGTCTAAGCCCTCCATTTTATAGATAGAGAAATGACTCGAAAGAACTAAAGTGACTTGTCCAAAGATAACTAGGTAGTAAGTGGCAAAGCTAGGATATAAACCTCATCTCTCCTGACTTGTATCCACTGTTCTTTCCACTCTGATATTCTTACCAAGACTTAAGGAATTAGAACATGCATCTTGGTTGTCATTTGGAGATGGATGTTTATAGAATTTAGAATATGTGTATCACAGAATGTTAGCTAGGAAGGAGCTTTAGAGATTATCTTGTCCAACCTCATATAGATGAAGAGAAGTAACTTGAACAGTCAGGACCAAACAGGTACTTCCTTGAGAGGGTCCTATTAGACCAATAAAGAAATCACTAACTTCTGTAATTGTTATATAAAGCACTCTTTCTCCCTCTCATCCCGCCCCTGACATTTTTGAAAAGAAGTAGGAAGGCCATTTAATTTTTTTTGCATGTCTTCAATCATCTAAATTTTCATAAGAGCAAAAGAAAAGAACAAAACATATTATTTTATGACTCATAATAGCTAACTGGCGAATATTGAATAAAACATTGCACAATTTAAAGTTTAAACATAATTCATAACACATCTTCATATCACTGAACCTAAATGACTACCAGTTGGTATCTACTCCTGGTTGAAAGGAATTTGTGGCGAGTCATTTTTAATAAGATCAAGGGAAAAGGAATGATGGTCTGGACTTGAGCCATTTAGTTCTGAGGTCAAAACATACCCAGCACCAACAGAGATACAATTTGTGACAAATTTTTTTCATATACATCAGCTACATAATGTACAGTGTGTGTACAGAGTAGGAAGAGGTACTAGTTCTGTTTAGAAATGGACAAAAAAAAATCCTCTGCCTCATTGATTTAGACTACAACTCACTGGATATTTGTTGTTACTCACCAAATTGGATAGGAAATTATAGAGACAATTACCTGTCTTGTAGTTCTGCTGCAGCAACTTTGTCTGTATGTTGGTAAATTAATTCTTCAGGCTGAGAAGAAATGTTTTAGGATTTGAAAGGATATGAAGAATTAAAAAAGCTTTGATATGATGGAATAATATATCTTGAACATATCTGCCTATTTGTGCAAAATAAGTATTGAAAAGTTGTGTCTATTAAAATCATTCTGGATTCTCTGAAATATTTCCACATGTATATTGGCATATAATTCATTTGGCCCCCTACTGTATTCCAATCAGTATTAATGAGTTTTATATTTTACATAAATCTTACAGGGAAAATTAGATAAGATAGGTTCCTATAGTAGGCCTTTATAATGGGCTTCAAACTTTAATGTTCACTACTTGTTTACCAAGTCATGAGGCTTACTTGAACAACCACAAGAATGCTGACGAAGATATTTCCATCCTGTCTTGCTCAAATTCCGTGTCCAAACCCAGCACGAGTAGGATTCCTTGATTCTTTGGAAAGTCTCCCAACTTATTTTTGTTTCTCCAGAACATTTTCTCTTGTCCAGTGTGTGGGCAGGTAACAATCTTATGACCACTTAGTCAGTAGAGATACTCTGTGTTTCACCCAACCTGTGACACCCCCCCCCCCCCCGCGCTGGCACATTATTTTTGGTCCTCAAGAGCAAGGTCTGTAAACCAATGAGACTCTGGATTTTGCCATGTGTTTTTTTTGCATATTTGGGTATCAAACCCTATAAAAAAACAAAGTCTTGGGGACCAAAGGCTAGGGTCCACTTCTTCAGAGGGGACCATGGACCCTTTAATAAAGTGCCATTGACTCAGAGTTCTGCTTCAGTGGTTTTTCTTGCAGATTGGACAATTTTAATCCCCACACAACAAAGATAATATAAATACCTGAACACTTGAGAGCCCTGGATATGGAAGACTTCTTGAAAAAAAAGATTTCCATAGTTTGGGTTTGGTGATGTCAAAATTTATCCTCATTGGAGAATCATACCGTTGAATATTAAACCAAATCTAAAGAACCAATTGAAATACATTAGCAGATAGTTAATAACCACATTGGGGGGGGGGGTTAGTCTCTTCAGAACATTTATTTAGAACATGTACAATATTAAAATTCATTCTTGTTTATTCCTTTTGTCAGAAGAGAGACAATACTATGCATAATTGTAAGATAACTCTAAAACTGACTTAAGGGGAATGTACCATTAACTTCTGGGGGTTTTACTACGTAATTGTGGAAAGGAATAAGACTAGTTCCTAACTGGACAGACCTCATATTTGCGTTACCATCAGGTTTTTTCCCCCTAGAGACACTAAATGTCTTCACCAATTCTTCAAATTTGACAACGGAGATGAATTCAAGGATCAACCAGTCAATTAACTAAGGCAGGTGAAATTATGCAAAAGGTATAAAGTTAATTTGCCATTATAAGTGATTATTAGAAAAGATGATCTGCATGCAACAAGTCAATAATGTACAATATTGTTGAAACATTAAATGGAAAAAAGAAAGCAGTGGTCTCTATATAAAAGGAACTGGGGATCACTTACATTGTCAGGACTTATTAAGCAGCCCACACTTTTTAAAGGACAAAATGTATCAAACTGTCCATAGAAGCATCCACTACAGGGATTCCATATTAAATATTGGCTTTGTTCCCAAGTTAGCACATAGGCAGTTGGACCCTGGAGGAAAAGTAAATACTTATTAAAACCTGGATGATTTTTGAGCTTATACTTAAGTAGTCCACAGCACTAGTTGGAGTTTTGCATTGTTAGATTATTAAATCATAAATTAATATTTCTAAAACCACATAGTGAATACATTTGAAGTTTTAGGTCGAAGCTGATTAAAACCATAAATTCTGTTGCCCAAGGACAAAATTCTGTCCAAGGAACATTAGCCACGCTGCCCTGTTTATTTTTATAGTGCAACTGAAAGACCAGTAGGCTTAGGAGTTAAAGGAACAGGATTTGAGTCTGCCTTATTTCCTTATCTGGAAGATATGGATTATAATGCTTACATTCCATCTATATAGGCCTCGTTTATCACTTTATCATTAGTACTGGTGATTCTAGACACTGAAGGTTTTACTACTAGAATATAAGCTCTGGCAAGTTTTACTAAACATGAAAGGTTTTAGGCATGGATCCCAAGATAAACTACATTTATCTTCTGAGAGATTGGCTGAGTTAAGGGCAAAGAATCTCATCACATCACAAAGCAAATTTCTGGGTGACTTTTTTTAAAAAAAAGAATCTATTAATAGATTTCAACCTGCAACAGCAGAAGAATGCAGATCTACTCAACAATAAAATGGACCTTTCTGTAGCAGCAAAGCCATATTTACACTGTCTACTTCAAAAGGCTGTTGTTTGGGGAAAGGGTTTTATATGCTATAAAGCTCTATGTAGCCTGAACAGCTATTAATCCTTAAGCTTAAAAGAGATAACAGTAATGCTCTAATGCTAACACTGGTGGTATTTTGTCAGCAAGACAAGCAGATTAAATAGTAATCTCAACTGTGAGTAAAATTGTCACTGGGAATGAAGACTTCCTCCAAATGACCAGTAGCCATGTCCATGGCTTTATATGTTACCATGATGCCCTCAAATACTCAACTTTTCCATGGGTGAATATTCCCACAGAAGATTTTACATTAGTATGTCTTAACAACTGCGTCAAATACTAGTGAACATGCTAAGGGATATCTTTTCTAAATAATATGGAATGGACTTTCCAAAGGAGATCTTCCCATAAAAGCCTAGGACAAAGCAATCCCACTTTGTATATGAGACCTCTACCTCCAAACCCTAAATTTCATGTTTTAATTTTTTGTTATTCTGAGTTTGACTAACTTCCACCAACATGAACAGTTCAAAAATGTGGAATGCTTTGCAAATTTGGGTGTCAGCTTTGGGCAGGGGCTGTGTGATTCTTCTCTGTATTTTTTTTTCTCCAATTTTAGCATCTGTGAACATAGTAGCACTAATTTCTTCCTAACTTAGAACAGATGTACAAAGCTTAGATCAGAAGCTGCCAGCTTTTGAGAAGTAAGGTGTCAAATTGCTGAAAAAATCTATTTGCACTAGGTTAGTAAACGTTGTTGGGATAGATGATGGAGTAGAAGGAGACAGGACTCACAGGGACTGCCTTTTTGCTCAACAAATCTCTATCTTTTCCCTATATACTCTAATCAGCAACCTTAAAATGAAGTGACTCAAGAAGCAATATGGCATGGTACAGAGGCCAGGCTGACATAGGTACTGAACCAGATTAAAATGTCACTGGGAAATATTTAACCAAATAATAAAAATACAACAAAACTAATGTTAATTTATGGTGTGCTAAATCAGCATACTGCCCAAAGGGATCCATTTCTATTTACGTTTAACATCACTCGGGTAATGGAAAAAGTGCAGGATTTGAAAACATGGATTCGAAGTCTTGCCCCACCATTTACTCCCTGTGTTGCCATAGGGAAGTAACTTAAACTCTCTGAGCCTCATTTGTCCTATCTGTAAAAAAATAAGGTGGTTAGACTAGATGACCTTATGGTTATGGTTCTTCCTGCAGCTATGGTTCGTCATGGTTCCTTCCAGCTTTAAATCTTTGAAGCTACAGGGAGGGTTAAGCCTTCTGCTCATTCACATTTTAGTGGTAGGTTATGGCCTGTCTATCTTCAGAACCCATATAGTACTTTGTCCCTCCCTAAAATATATTTTTCTGTTATAGTATGAGAGGTGATTTTTACTCAGACTCTAAGCTCCAGGGGCAGGTCTTATGTTCTATCTCAACTTTGTATCCTCCCCAGCTTCTAGCCTAGAGTCTGACATGTAATAGATTCTTAATATAGTTGTTTGTCTTTCGTTTTTGAAGAGTACCGATGACATCATAATGTTGGGTAAAATAGTGGACGATGGGTGATATCTTGATGTGTGTATGCCCAATCCAGGCAGGTGGGATAGCCAATGCAAAGGCTATGGAGTGTCATGTGTGAGGAATAGGAAGAAAGCCAATTTGGTTGGACTAAATATGGGAAGGAGAGTAACATAGAGAGAGACTAGAAAGGCACTTTTGGGCCACGTTGTGAAGGATTTTAAAAGCCAAACAGAAGAATTTATATTTTATCTTAGTCAATAGGAAGTCACTTGAGTTTGTTAAGTAGGGAAATGACACGCTCACATCTGTTTAAGGAAAAAATCACTTTGGCATCTATATGGAGGGTAGACGGGGAGGGAGAGATTTGGGGTGGAAAGGTCTATAAGGAGGGTGTTGCAACAATGAACACGAGAGGTGATGAAGGTCTGAACCAAAGGGGTAGATGTTTGAGTAGAGAGAATGGTTCAGATGCTAATGATATTGTGGAGATAAAAATTGCAAGATGTAGCAATTGATCCTGTAAGTGGGGTGAAAGAGAGTAGATGAAGGTGATGTTAAAGCTCTTAACCTGAGGACCTCAAAGAGCAGTGATCCCTTTGACTGAAGGAAGGTTTGGAAGGGCTTAGGGTGGGGATGATATATTCTATTTTGGACGTGTTGACACTGAATGTCTCTAGGACTTCCAGTTGGAAATGTCCAATAGGCAGTCAGTAATGTGGGACTAAAGCTCAGGGGAAGACCAGGACTGGATATATAAATCTGTAGGTCATCTGCATAGAGATGAAAATTACGCCCTTTGGAACTAATAGATCACTGAGGGGGTGTCTTCACTGCGACATCTATTCCTTCCACTTACCACTAATCATCTAGGTCAATAAACCTTCTTTGACTTTGCCTTTTAATCTTGACCCTCTCATTAACCAGTTCTGGAGAGTAAGACAAATTTTTACCATTTTGTCCAGTGTCTTGGTTCCAGTGCCTAGTTGGCACTCACCTCTGCAATGGCTGTCTTATATAACTACTAATCTTTCCTCTGATTTAAGAGGAAACCTCTCCTGACTTTTATGCAAAAATTACGTCAACAAGACAAATTAAATTCTTACAACCTGGGGAATTCTCTGTCATCTATGTGAGTACACTGAATGGTACCGATGATGATTAATAATTAGATATAATAGGGCTTCCACGTGCTGAGTATCATCAACTGCTCCTAAGCTATCACATCATTCACTTCCTAAGGATAATTAATTGGTCAAGGATGTTCATTTTAAAATAGTTGTTGTATAAGGTGTGCTGGCACTAAGCATGGGTGAAATGAGTTGAGAAAGCAGCCACCAGTAATGACTGAACCCTCTGCAACTTTTTCTTTAACCATAACATTCATCACAGTTCCCAGGCATGTGGTGTGCTCCGAGTAAGGTTGTCGTGATTGTGGTGGTGGTTGTTGTGTCGTTTCAGTTGTGTCTGACTTTTTGTGACCCCATTCGGGGTTTTCTTGGCAAGATAATAGAGTGGTTTGCCACTTCCTTCTTCATCCAAGTAAGGTACAGTCTGTCATCCCTCGTCCAACCACAGGCCATTTTGCCATTTTCCAGTAAGCCACTCTACGTTTATAGGAGATGTCTGTCCATGATCAGATCTATTAAATCAAATTTCAACCTTGACTACTACTGAGGATATTTTAGAGGAGATCAGCATTTCATGAAAGGAAGGGTACAACCGTATGACTTCCGTGACTCTGGGAAATACAATTGACCTTACCTCAGGAATAGCACTGCCCATCACAAGCCAGGCTTTCTTACCCAGGGCCAGAAAATAATTACACAACAACACCGCATGCTCTTCTTCATCTCCCGCCAGAAGATCAAGAAATTGCTAATAAAGAAAGACATATTTTGCTAGATAGATTGGCAGCTTAATCATTTTGGCAAGCACTTATTCACTTTCAACATGTCATTTTTTTTTAAATTGCCTTTAGTGGATATGCCTTAATATAAAAATCCTCAATGAAAAGCTGACATCCAGTTTAACACACAACAAATTAATCACTTAAGTTGTGCATGGAATACCCCAGTGATATGGATGATGGTATTGATGGGCAGAATGCATATGTGATTACTGCAAATAGATGGGAAAAAAGACAAGCCTAGTATGTTAAATTCTACCCTGAGAAAAAATACATGCTTTGAAAATGTTTTAGATGAAAAAAAAAACCTGGATATCTCCAAAATTACCAATCTAGATGTTGTCAAAACATTTTGTGTAATAATTTAATGAATTAATTTAAATACAGTAAGGAATTGTATATTGAGATGGCACCTGAATGATAGGAGATTGTGGGAGATACAGGGTTTTTTTTTTGGGTGTTATTTTTTTAAAGGAAATTCATTAAATGCAGTGAATAGGCAGTAGAAATTCTGTCTGATGAAACCCGCACACTTACACGGATGCTTGATCTTGAGAACACCTAAGGAAGAGCTGGCCCAGTTTCAGTGCCAGCTGGAACAAAGGGTAGGGTACAAGACCACTGAGGAAGTCTAATAATGATCGGTGGGTAGCAAGAGGTTGAAGGGCTTCCTAATAATTTCTAAGCTCAATGAAAGATGGGTTTGTTAATGGGCAATTAAGAAGGACAAGGAGGACAGATGGTTATGAAACTGAAGAACAGAGGGTTGGAAAAAAACATGAAAGGGCTCTGCCTACGTGGGCTTCTAGGGGGTATTTAGTTCTCTGCAGGTTCCTATATCAATGGACAGACTGAGTTAGGCTCAGGGCATGCTCCAGGACACTAGGTTGCTAGAAGGCACAGTGGATAGATGGAGTGTTTGATCTATGGTCAGGACAACCCAAGTTCTAATTTAACCCCAGACGCTGCCTCTGCGACCCTGGGCAAGTCTCTTGACCGCTGTCTGCCTCAGTTTCCTCATCTGTAAAATTGGGACAATCACACCTACCTTCCAGAGTTGTTGTGAAGATCAAATAAGATTAAATTTGTAAATTACTTTGCAAGCCTTAATGTACAAAATAAATGCTAGCTGTTATTCTTCTCATTGGTAGGTGCTTAATAAACATTTTATGTCATCTTAGTGAAGTCTAGGTAATGGTTAAGCTTGAAATAATAAATATCTGAGGAAGAATGAAAAATTGTCATGACTTACATCTGATGTACTCCATAAATCACAGACCCCAGTGAATGAAACACTGTCAGGCAAGAAAGGAATCAAAGCAACGTATCTGGCCACCAGCTCCTATGGAATGACAGCAAGTGTGAGTATTTTGTGTTGGGCGTACTTTATGCCAGATAAACCATTCCCAAACCATGCTTCCTGCACTTTGGCTGCTATCCTATCCCCTTCATCCCCCTCCCACTAGAACCTTGGAGTCTGACCCTGGAACCACTCTGGGTTCTGACAGGTGAGCTTTCACCTTAAAGGGTCTGCTTTCACTGTAAATTTTGTCTAGAGTCAGTCCTCTATATCATTTCTTGACTGTACTCAAAACATGCTGTCTCATGTGGTTGTCTCATGATCCTGTATATCCTTTTAGGAAGCTTTACTTAAAACTGCAGCCATGAGTCTGAGCAATAGCTTGTAATTTTTGCAGCTAGGGTAAGTCATAGTGGGGTGAGGAGAGGGAGGCCACTCAAGGATACTGGGTGGTTGCTATATTTTCCAGGGATAAGGAAACTCACCTGGGGTGTGGCCCAGGGGCTTTAACCACTTGTTGTGGTTCTGTATGTAGTCATTTACTCTACCTCTAAGCAAGATATAATTTGGGCAGGTCATTTTAGGGTGATATGGCTAGAGAAGAGTTTATGTGGGAATTGAGTTTTAGTGGCTTGTAAACTCAATATGAATAAACATTGTAACATAGCCACCAAAAAAGCCAGTTATGCTAGGCTGCATATTGTCAGACTGAGGGAAGTGAATGTCTTATTATTCCCTGTTCTGTCAGGCCTCAAAGGGCATATTCAATTCTAGATACTATATTTTCAGGAGAATATTGACAACCTGGATAGAGCATGTCTATAAGGTATGGTACCCATAAGAGGATACCCATGATAGAAATCATCTGGAGCCCATATCCCAAGAAGGCTGGTCAGAAGACATGGGATTATTAGGCCCAGAGAGACAAGATCTGGGGATATAGCTGTTTTCAAATATCAAATATGCATGTGGGAGAGAGCTTAGATCTATTAGCTCCAGAGGACAGAACAAAGAAAAATATGATATAGAAAAGATTCTTGAATAGTTACATGTAAGGCTCGATGTCCTCTGATGTCCTTTTTGATTATGAGATTCTGAGACTCTATGTTAATGAGTTACTATTTTGATTAGCTAGGTAGCTGCGTCTGCCTCATGCCATCCACCTCACAAGAGTGGTTAAAGGTTGGAAGTATTCATAAAACCAAAACAATGTTAAGAGCCTAGTCCATCCTCCTCAGTTCACAAAGGAGGAACGAGTACAATAAATGACTTGCTGAAGTTACCACAAATCAATTTATCCCAGAGCTAGGGCTAAAACATGTCCCACTTTTTCCTATTCCAAACAAGTAAAGCTTGGACAAATTGCTTTTGGTTCATTTGAACTTTGACACTCTGGCTAAGATGTCTTGGAACTTGGGATAGGACTTTAATATTATATACTTAACATGCTTGGCTCCAGAGGGGAGAATTAGAATGAATGGTAGGCTATTTCAGCTCTCCCTAATGAAGGGCTCCTTAACAGAGTAGGAAGGGCTTCCTCATGAAGGGAGCTCCTATGATGGCCGAGATATATGAGCGTTATCAGGATCACTTATCGGGAATGTTGAAAGAAGACTCGTTCCTTGCACAAAAGTTTTATCAGATGACTCCTAAGTCCCCTTCTTGTGCTATAATTTTATGCTTGATGGAATAGTGTAAAAAGAAAACTAAAAATTCCCCTTGATTTCTGTCAAGTTAGGGTCTCCTTTGTGATAACTCTTCAGATCCCCCTGAATGAGTATATCCTCTTGGTTCTAAAGACCATCTTCCTCTGAACACAAAAATTTCTTAAAATGGTTGTCTTTTTAAGTGAAATTAAAATGTCATATTCTTGTTTAACAAGGAAATTATTTAGGAATTAAATACTTACTGCCGTTGCTTGTGGATTATTGGGGTACATATCTAGGAGCTCCTGGGGCGGGTTTAAAGGCTTGAGATAACGTGTGATAAAGACTGTTTTCCCACTTAAGTTGGTTACGGTAGTAAGGCATTGTCGTTTTGGAAATTTCAGGGCACATTCGACACGAAACTTCTCTGTTGCCTGAAGTAATTTCTCATCTTCCTGGGAATCAAACTTCAGAAGGAACATGGATTACCAGATAGTTATGGATACATGATAGGATATGTTTATAACTGCAGCATCCAACATGAATGAGAATCACAGAATTATAGCTGATGGAAGGATTTCTTACTCAGATGATTATTTGTACTTTTCTGCAGATTATGTGTATAACCCACCATGCTGTCAAATAAATGCCCACAAAAGCTCTTCTATCATACTGAACTGGCAGCATTCATAATTTTTTAAAAGGAAATCAATTCTTTAAAGTCATTTAGTGCATTAAATAGCATCCATAGACAAATTCTGAATGGAGAGCTGCTAGTTAACCCAAGGGTGTCCACTTCTTTAATAGAAGACGCATGACTAAAAAATCCCATAAGCATCAACCTATGGTGCGCTAAAGCAAATTGACAAAAACCATTGCATTCACGGACTGTGTTGGTCAGGGTCCCCCTCAAGCAAGTCTCCTTGCTTTTGTTTTCAGTTTGCTAAGGCTATCCTTTAGGCTTAAATTTCAACCAAATTCTAAGCTTACAAGTTTACAGATATGCCTATGTGTGTTTTGGAGTTCCAGATCCAGTTACACAGGGGACAACCAAGAATTCTTCATCTCCAGAGAAAGGTTGTAGAAGCAGGACCACAAATACATAGCAATGATCTAGAATGATTCACTCCAGGGTGTGGGACCAGCTGCCAGGGTCCTTAGGTAACTTGAAACAGATGTAACAAAGAGCATGGCATGCTTGTCTAGAAACACGTCAGGGTCACAGAATCACTCAGATCGTCGTTCCATTGTTAACAAGATTAGAATATCCCCTCAACACTTTTTATTAGCTATTCATAAAAAGAATAGATATGTGTGTGTGCTGATTTCTATTTATAGTGTCTCTCATTTCAAAGGGCCTCAGTTTGTCAAAGCTTACCAACTAAAGAAAGCTATTTCTCAGTCTTTTTAATTGGTGTTCAGAGTTGAAATGTGAGCCTCATTCTTGTGAAAAAAGGATGGCTGGGGGATATGGGGTAGAAATATCTCCATGCTTTTTTTTTCTAATGTCTGGTTCACAGCCATAACTGCCATAAATGCTGTCCCTTCACAATAGGGCTAGAGCTTGACATCTGTCTTTGGCTTGGCGTGAGAAAAAGAGGGAGCATTTAATTATAGAATCAGAATTTTAGAGTTCAAAGGGAGATTAGAGGTACAGCCTTCCATTCCATGTAAGAATCCCTTCTACAAAATCCCTAAACTGTCAGCCTCCACTTGAATGCTTTCTGTGATGAGGAACTCATACCTCCCAAGGTAGGCCATTCCATTTCTGGGCAACTTTGATTGTTAGTAACTTCCTTATGTTGAATCAAAATCTGTCTTCCTGTAATTTCCACCCTTTGGTTTTAGTTTTGTCCACTTGAGCCAAACAGAACGAATATAATCCCTCTTTCACATGTCAGGTTTTTAAATAACTGAAAACAGCTATCGCATTTCCTCCTTCTCCCCAAGGGCTTTTTTTCTCCAAGCTAAACCTTTCTACTTCCTTCAACTGTTTCTCATCCAAGGAGGGTTTGAGTCTCTTTACCATCTGGGTAAATTTCCAGTTTTGAATTGTTCCTCTCAGATTGTGGGGCCTTTTACCGAACGTAGTAGTACAGATATGGTCTGACCATTGCAGTGGATAGAGCGCTGGGCCCAGAGTCAGGAAGACCTGAGTTCAAATCTGACCTCAGACACTAGCCGTGTGATTCTGGGCAAGGCACTTAACCCTATTTGCCTTAGTTTCCTCATCTGTAAAATGAACCGGAGAAGGAAATGGCAAATTGCTCTAGTATTATTGCCAAGAAAACCCCAAATGGGGTCACAAAGAGTCAGAAGCGACTGAAATGACTATACAAAGTATTGTTATCTATGCATTAGGAACATAGGCTGGCGATGGTCTTGGGAGAAAAGACACAGGTGCTTGAAGAACACTGTCCTATTTTTCAGGTTATCAGGTAAAGTGAAACGTTCCCCAGAAAAAAGATTTGAAGAGAGAGAGAGGGAAATTCTGACCTGTTTCTGGAGGTCAGAAGGGAGAAGAAGGTGACATAGAAGGGATAGGGAAGAAAAAGGGCCATTGGTCGCTCTAAGCTAAGTAATAGACAGAAAGTTCTTACTGAACAGGAGACAACAGAGCCTTCTGAGGAGTCAGCAGCTGCTTGTTCAGGTGTGATGATGTGGAGATGCATCTAGTTAGGGTCAGAAGAAGAAGAAAAAAGTCCTGGCTGCCCACTCCCTGCTGAAGGGTGGGTATCAAAGCTGCGACTTGCTGAAACGACGCCGACAAACTCTGTGCTTTGCCACCATCTTTTTAGCTTGTGGTTCGCTTTCCCGATCTGCCTTTCTCTGCTAAAGCCTTTGTCGGCAGTCAGTGGATGACGTCATCACCTCTGCTCCCCAAATCATCCATTTCTCCATCAAGACTTCATGTTGGTCAGTCGTTTTTCAGTTGTGTCTGACTCTCTGTGACCCCATTTGGGGGTTTCTTGGAACATACTAGAGTGGTTTGCCATTTTTTTCTAGCTCATTTTTTAGATAAGGAAACTGAAGCAAACAGGGGTAAGTGACTTGCCCAGGGTCACACAGCTAGCAAGTATCTGAGGCCAGATTTTAACTCACAAAGTTGAGTTTTCCTGACTCCAGGGCCATTACCCTATCCATTGAGCCACTTCGCTACCCACAAATATTTCGTAATCTTTAGCAGTGCTTTCTAGATACTTTCTAGCAGAACCGGTTTTGCCATGAGTATCAACAGAATTGGGTAATTGTTATCTGGTTGGATAAATTTTGGGAGGTTCTGGGTCATGCCTTAGATGTATAATAGAAGCAGGCAAGGTAGACGAGCTGGTGATGAGAAGAAAGATTAGAGAGAGAGGAAGAATCTCAGAAGAGGGATATTTGGACCAGAAAGGACAAAACAAAAATGTTTAATAGGGAAATGACACTCATGATAAGTTGAGAGATGGCAGGAGAACACCTAGTTTCCATTGATAAGTTCAAATTTTTGTTGTTCAGTCATTTTCAGTCGTGTCTGACTCTGTGACCACATTTAGGGTTTTCTTGGCACAGATACTGGAGTGGTTTGCCATTTCCTTCTCCAGCTCATTTTACAGATGAGGAAAACTAGGCAAACAGAAGTAAGCGACATCCCCAGGGTTACACAACTAGTAAGTGAGGCTGGATTTGAACTCAGTGAGATTTGTTTGCCTCCAGGATGAGCATTGTATCCCCTGTGCCACCTAGTTGCCTGTTCAAACTGACTGGCAGAAATGAATGACATCCCAAGGTATACAAAGTACTTGGTGCATTTGATTGCTGTTCCACTGTCAGTGATCTTTGAAAGATTGTTGCTTTCACACAGCAATCAAATTTTATCCTAATTTTACAGTAAGCTTGACTTACATTATTGGCAAAATTCTAGAACCTTTTATTAGGGGCGTGGTCAGTGAATATTTAGTACAGGAAGTGAGAATAATAAAGAGCCAGAGTGGCTTCATTAAGATAAAAAATTCCAGAGTAACTTAATTTTTCCTTTTGACAGTGCTTGCTCAGAGCAATGTGGTGGAAAGAGTTTACCTAGATTTTACTGTAACATTTGATAAAATCTCTCAATAATCGTATAGATCAGTGTGTCTTATTCAAACATAAAAGAATCACTGTTGGCTGCATATTGATTTAGAAAACTACAAATTAACATTATCTGTTTTTATTATGTATATATTATAATGTGTTTTTATTCATTTTGTTAAACATTTCTCAATTACATTTTGGTCTGGTTCAGGCTTGGGAGTTTTGTGGATGTTTGTGACCTGTAGCCTATGTGTTTGACAACTTTATTGTAGACTAGATAGGTATACGTAAACCAGACCACAACGTAGATAGATTCAGAACTAGCTGAGTGGCTGGACCTGAAAATTGTCGTCAGTTGTTTGATGACAGTTTGGAAGGAAGTCTCTAGGGGAGTATGACTGGTGTTTGTGATTGGCTCTGTTCTCCTTGGCATTTTCCTCAGTTACTTGTATAAAGAGATAGGTAGCGTGATTATCAAATGTGCAGGTGATACAAAGGTAGGAGGGCCTGCTAACAGGTATATGAGAGAGTCAGGAGCCATCAAGATAGGCTAAAACTTTGATTAATTAGAATAAGATGAACCATAAAGGGATAAATGTAGAGACTTACGGTAGGGTTAAAAATCAACTTCATGAATACATGATAGGGACAGCGTGGTTAGATAGGTCATCTGAATAGATTTAGAAGTTTAGAAGATTATGTTTTAACTGAGTCAGTAGAATGGTGTGGAAGAGAGAAAGCGAGTGACCTTAGGCTACATGAAAAGAGGCTAGTATCTGGGACCAGGGAGATGATAATCTTACTTTACTTTGTCCTATCTAGGAATCTGGATATAGAGATCTGGAATATCACCCTCAGTTCTGGACGCTATCATTTAAGGACATTAAATTATGGAGGGCGCCTAGGTTGGCAAATGGCTTTGAGCCCATGTCATCACAGTCCATTACTGGGGATGTTTAGCCTGGAGAAGAGAAGCCTCGGGGGAAACAGTAGTTGTCTTGAAAGAAATGTCACGTAGAGGACAACTTGACAATTTAATTTAAATCGTTCCTTTGGGTATGAGAGGGAAAAAGCCAGAAGCAATGAGTAAAGTTGCGACGGAGACAAATTTAGGTTTGATGTCAGGAAAAAAACAAAACAAAACAACCAACAAACCTTTCTACCTATCAGAGCTAGCCCACAATGGAATGGTCTGCCTCGAGAGGTGGTGGCTTTCCTCTCATTGGAGACCTTTAGGCAAAGGCTGGATAAACCCTTGTGTATATAGGAGAATCTCTTTCAGGTAGGGAGTCAGACTCGGTTTTCTCTGAGATTTGAGGACTTTATATCCTGTGAAGTCTATGTAGAAGAGGCTAGGCATACACACTAGGATTTAAAGCTTTCAAAGGGAGAGAAGAGAAAGCTGCTACTTCAAGAACAGTAAGTAACTACTGACTGGTTTGTTATAAAATAAAATATTTTTTACCTTCTTTAGCATATCAGTCATCTATCAGAAGCAAGGAAGAGAAAAAAAATAACAGGCAAAACAGTGTAATAACAGAAATATAAAGTTAAAAAATGGAAATATTCAGTTTCTTTTACCAAAAGGATACAATGAAAGAGCTGCTAAAATGGAGAAAGGCATTCAGTTTCTACACCTATTTTTGTTTAAAAATTTTCCATTAAGAAACACTTGAAAAATGGCACAGAAAAATCTGCTTGGTTTCTAGAGTGAATATGAAGACTGATACTCCATTCATCATTCCTGAAAGTTTGCAAAATGCAAAAATGCATCCAAATCCCACATTATACCCCATTTCAGTGCCTGCTTTACGGCCAGAGCTGCGCTTTCCTGAATAAATCATTTTAGAACAAACAGTTCCTGCTCTCTCCACCTCTTACAGTAGAATGATAGCCATATTGGGTGTGGCTCTCATCAGAAGGCCTGTGGGCATCTTGGTGAGGTTTTAGTGTATAGCTCTGTATAGCACAAGGGTCATGCTTGCTGTGACCACACAGGGGCAGCGAGGCACCAAAAAAGGGAGCAGATTGGAAAAAACAACATTTTTACAAAGGAAGGAAAGAATGTACAAAATTGCATTTTAAAAAGAGAGAGAGGCTTAAAGGACACTGGAGCACAATTAAAATTAATGAAAAATGATGTCAGTGTCTGTGAAGTATGTGCCGCTAAGGATGGAAGGAATCTTAAAATGTATTCTTTCAGCCATATTCACATGCCTTGGCAAACCCATGTGAAGACTTAATACACTTAAAAAAAAAAAACCCAAACACTATTTTACCTCCAGCTCCATGTCTTACTAGACTTTTCTGCCTTCTGACCAGTAGCCTCGTCCCAATGTGGGTATGCTCCTGCACGGTCTCCACCCACCCCCTTCAAAGCTTTCCAACTTCCCATTATGGTTGTCTTCTCCCATTAGAATATAAGCTTCTTGAGAGTAGGGGCTGTCTTGTTTGTTTATACTTGTATCCCCAGTGCCTCACTGTTTTTGGCAATAATAAACAGTTAATAAATTCTCTGTGTATCTATCTGTCAGTCTGCCTTCATATATATATAAAATCTATCTACATCATTCCTCTCTTTTTCTCTCGCTCTATCTCTATCATCTATCAATCATTCTAAAGCAAAGATGTCAAACTTTTAGACTGGCTGAACCAGATTAAAATATAATTGAGAAATTAACAAAATAAAAGAATACAATATAGATAATATTAATTTGTGGTTTTCTGTGTCATTATGCTACTTCAGGGTACTATTTCTATTTGAGTTTGACACCACTGAGCTAAAGCATATATGGAGAAAAGCCTGCTCAGATGTTTCAGTGTGACATGAAAGTGATCCAGGATTCTTTTTTGTTTTTTTTTTGGGGGGGGGCAGGGCAATTGGGGTTAAGTGACTTGCCCAAGGTCATACAGCTAAGTACATGTGTCAAGTGTCTGAGGCCGGATTTGAACTCAGGTCCTCCTGACTCCAGGGCTGATGCTCTACTCACTGGGTCACCTAGCTGCCCCTGATCCAGGATTCTTAATGGCCAGTGAAATACCAGCCCAGGCAGGTCCTACTAGGCTGGAAAGACTTTGGGTACAGACCCTGCAATAGACCGAATGTCTAGTAAATTGGAGAGGCTCATCATGAGAAAACTGGCCAACAGGTGATGAATTCTTTTGGCATTTCAGCTCCTACTAAATAAATTCCTGTGGCTTATTACTTACTAATCAACTATAAAATCTTCTGCCATTTAAAAAGACCTTTACAACCTGGTCCCTTTCTATTTTTCAAGTCACTTCCCTCCACATACTCTAGGATATAGCCACACTGGCCTTCTTGCTCATTCTTGGACACAGTGCCCCATTTCCCTACTTTTCACTGGCTTTCCTTTATGCCTGGGATGCTGGCTTCCCTCTTGGAGGAGGTTCCCTCTTGGCTTCCTTCAAGAATTGGATTGAACACCGCTATATGCAAGAGGCTTTTCTCACTTGCTCTCCCTCTACCTCAGCCCCTACAGCTAGTGCCTTCCCTCTGAGATCAACTCTAATTTACCCTGTATGTATCTTGTATATAAATAATTGTTTACTTGTTTTCTCCACAATTAAAATGTGAATTCCTTGAGGATAGGGACTGTGTATTTTGTCTCTCTTTACATCTTCAGTGCTTTGCACAGTGCCTAGCATATAGTAGAAGATGAATAAATGATCATTGATTGATTGAAAGGACTGTCTCCTGAGTCATGAGGAGGTTGTGACCTATGTCGGTAGAGGAGGACCCCACACTGGTAAAATCATGAGTCCTCGAATTGTTTAAATAAATATAGAAAAAATATCATCCTTTTCCTTAAAACAAATATCATCCTTTTCCTTAGAACAAATGTTTATAGGGTTATGCTTACTTCCTTGTCTTGGATATTGTTATTTCTGGTTTACATATGTAGAAAGATATATAAAATATATACACATATTTTCTCTTTTAAGAATATTTTTATTTATTTATTTTTTAATATGTTTAGTTTTCAGCATTGATTTTCACAAGAGTTTGAATTACAAATTTTCTCCCCATTTCCACCCCCCCCCACTCCAAGATGGTGTACACTCTGGTTGCCCTGTTCCCCAGTCAGCCTTCCCCTCCATCACCCCACTCCCCTCTCTTCCCATCCCCCTTTCCCTTCTTTTCTTGTAGGGCAAGATAAATCTCTAGGACCCATTGCCTGTGCATCTTATTTTCTAGTTGCGTGAAAAAAAAACCAAACTTTTTTACTTTTGAACAGCTATTTTTTTAAAACCTTGAGTTCCAAATTCTCTCCCCTCTTCCCTTC